>CM053603.1:90112033-90155386 GCA_028646535.1 Procyon lotor | reverse complement strand
TGTGGATTTTTGTTTCGAGTAAACTTTCATGCAGAATACCTAAAGAACTCTGGCACACCTTCAAGCTTTTGAGCCTGCTCGTTAACAACTGTTTGTGAAATGAATATCTATATGTATGGCAAAATTGGGTCTGAAATTTATTTTTCATTATAAGGTGGTAGCCAGTTTGTTGGGGAGGGGTCAACCCTTCCCCACTTGAGGTCTTTGGGGGCCAGAGAGAATTCAGTATATATATGTGTATAATCAAAGTGGCTTAGGCCCGTCAGAGCAGCATTTTAGGGGATACGTTTTCTTTAATTCCAGTCTTTAATTTTCTGTGGGAATGTTGACATGACTCATAGAAAATAAAACGTTTTAATCTTATTAATCATGTGATTCTAAATAGACCTTTAATAATACTAAACATGAGACCACTTGAATGAATATTTTCCTTATTTCTTAGTTTTCAATTAACATTCTTTTTTTATCTTTCCAGAAAGCGGGAAAATCAACAAAAAGTTGCCTTGAGAATTTATTATAAATTAAGAAAAGCTTTGTCCTCAAGGCAAAGAATTCAGAGGGAAAAAAGCAGAAACTAGTGCTTTTGCCTTAGTTAAATTTCATAAACGATTTTGTTCTGGATTTGGCAGAACACAAAATGCTTTTGCCAATTTTTTCCCTCATTATTTAAAGCCCCATGTTCTATGGAGGAGATTTAATGCATATGTTACAAATGTTTTTATAAATATGTTTTACTAGTAGAGATTACTAAACTAAGGTAACCAGGCCTAAACATTAGCCCATTATAACACAAGCCATGGGATTGTTTTAATTCATCAGTCACTTTCCTAAAGTATGATGGAATGGAATTTACCTACAGAGGAAGTGGAATTTAAAACCATGAGGAACTGAGGTTGAATATATTTATCACCAGTGAAATTTATTAAGCCTTACGATATATGGAAAGCTTAGGAATGTAGATTCATCAGACAAATAAAAATTCATAGTTGGATGGGGATTTTGGCAAGTGGCAAACTCATTTGGCCTCAGTTTCTGCTTCTGTAAAATTTAGGGGTTAGTGTCTATTGTCGAATCCCCACCTATTAATCGTAAGGACCACCTTTTTTATTCACTCACTCACCATGGGCCCTAAATTTCCAAAGTTTGGCTATCCAAATTGCATCTGATGACTAATAAATCCTTTCTTATTCATTTTTATTAATGAAACATATTAATCACTGGTTGTGATCGGTAGAAGATACCCGGGATTACCACACTAGATGGATATACTGTTGGCCAAAGCCAAAGAAATTTGATATTTTAGTTAACCTGTGTGGGTTGCCTGTGGTAAAATTTACTGTTTGCATCAGACATTTTAAAATATAGGCAGTGCTGATTATATGAGGATAATTGATTCCAGAAAAGAGCCGTTTACTGCGAGTCCATGTAAAACAGAGATCATTCTGCCTTGAAAGTTGAAATTTATAGTTATGAAAATGAGTATATTTTATTTCAGTTATACTTGTAGTTAAGGGTATATGTGTACCTGAATATATTATAGAATAATAGAGTGATAAGAATGATGTTTGTTTTCTTTTGATGTAATTTTTGCCCAACAAGACCTCACCTCACAGTTAACTTTGAAGTTTGCAAGAAGGGTCCTTTTGGTGGGGCGAGAGGGTAGTGTAGGGGCCTAGTGAGTGCAAAATAGTCAAGGCCCAAAGACTCCCTTAATCCTTTGATCCTTAATCAAATTATTCTCTTGTGCACCCTGATCATCCTTGTGCCCAGTCTTGGACTTGGTTTGAAGCTGATTTTTGCATTGTACTTACATTGTCTGGTTGAAGGTTTATAAGCATCTAGTAACTGTCCTAGAGAACAAGAATACTGAAGCCAAAGACAAGGCTACATCTAGTGGTAGCATGAGAATAAATGGGGGCTATTTTTTTTAATAAGTGATTCTTTTCTGAGTGATTTTTTTTTTCGTGTTACATCTACTTTCTGTCCTTTGAAACTGGTACCCCTGCCACGGGTCTCTGGAGGAACTCCTTTGAGGAAAACAGATCATTGTCTGCCATCCATTGAAAAGCATCATTCACTTGGCTGGCCTAGGAACCCCAGACTGGGAATCGCTTGATCTGTCTTATAGCCCTCTGTCTCTAATATTCTGCACATCTGGTTATATGCTCTTTTCTGGTGTGGAAATTGAAACGCTTAAGAGTTATTATTTGCTATTGGTCAAATGGCTACTACTCGCCAGAACAGGTCTAGAATCTGGATTCCTGGCTCTTTTTGGGGGGGACACTTGAACTATAATATTTGTGATTGCAAGTGTTTATGATTTTATTAATTCAAATCATGCCTTGTCTTTAAACTCTAAGATATTATAATTTGATTAAATTGAAATGCTAAATGTTAAAAACAATAACTGTCTCTTCCTCAGGAAACCTCAAGGGCTTTAAAAGGATATCTTTAAGAAATATATTCTGTTAATTTTAATCAAATTTTTCTAGTTTGGAGATCAAAATTAAGCTGTAGTTTCAAACACTGGCACTCCAGAACAGCACAATTTGATAAAACTCAGCCAAGGGAATTTCCTTTGTTAAAATGTTTCAAAGAGGTGGCATCCGGTGGTCTAAGTGGTAGCAACACCCTCCGTGTGGAACCTTGAAGATGGGTACCTGGAGGGGCGGTGGGGAGAAAGACTGTATTAAGGCTCCCACATTGGAACCAGAGGAGAAGGGATGAGTTTAAATATTAGAATCTGGGGGTGAAATTTATTATTATTGGTCTCCAACCTTTTAAAGCTTACCCAGAGTTTAGTTTTCCTTTAAACTAAATGACGGAACATTTCCTGAATAAATTAATTGATGAGACACTTTTTTTCATGGATATCTTCAGTACCAGACATGCTATTGTTCTTACTAATCTTCTTCTCTGAGGAGTTATTGGGGTTTTTTTTAAAGAAAAATGGAAGAAAAAAACTTTATTCTGCCTTGAGTCATATCTGAATAATGTCACAGGAGAGTCATATGCATGCTATAATTAGGCCTCCCATGGTCAAGTTTTGATAATCTCTCCTGAAAAGTATCAGGATTTTTTTCTTTCTTTTTGTTCTCTAAAATTCATGGAGAGCCTATCTTTCCACTAGCCATTAAACCATCTATCATATGATAAACTGGGAAGGAGCCCTTCTTGATTTATACTGGTCAAATGGGTGGTCAGGAAGAGTTAGGAGATTTAAGAATATTTGAGTTACTTCTTGCTTCCTGGTGAGACTGTTTAAATTTAGGATATACACATAGTATAACTGTGAAAGATCTTGTGGAAATTCAGAAGGGTTTTAAAATTTCAAAAAAAATAAAATCACTGATAATACTAAGAGCTTTCCCCTTTTCCAGGTTGTAGCAGGATAGAGAGTGGTTGGGTGCGTGGATTTGAAGCTGCAGTGCCCCGGGATCTGCCATTCCCCACCCAGCTGGCAGAGGCAAACTTCTTAACCTCAGTGGGCCTCAGTTTTGATCTTTATAGAATGGGGCAGAGAATAATACCTACTTCATTGGGTTGTGGAAAGGATATAAATGAGTTAACGTACATGAAGTTCTTGGAACCATGAAAACATGACCCATGTCAACTCCCATAGTCGTGTTAGTGTCATTGTTATAAGTTTATTCTTTGAACCCCTGATAGACATGTAGATGAACGATGTCGCAGATCTTATTCTATAATTAGACTCGGAAATCACCAATAGTATGTAAAAGATGGGGTGAGTTTGTAGCTTTCTATTGGTAGTATGTGGTGCCTTTCAAAAATAAAGAAGGAGAGGGGCGCCTGGGTGGCTCAGTCGTTAAGCGTCAGCCTTTGGCCCAGGTCATGATCCCAGAGTCCTGGGATCGAGCCCCACATCGGACTCTCTGCTCCGCAGGAAGCCTGCTTCTCCCGCTACCATTCCCTCTGCTTGTGTTCCCTCTCTCGCTGTGTTTCTCACTATCAAATAAATTAAAAAAAAAAAAAAAAAATCTAAAAAAAAAATTTTTTTTTAAATAAAGAAGGAGAAAGAAGACGTGACTATATGTTTAAATATAGGGGGAGCATGAAAAACGAATGTGAAAAAAGGATTTGGTGATGTTGGGCGAAAGTTCAGAGTTCATCAGTGGTTAAGACATGAGTATCTCAGTAATTTGGGAGAGTTCGTAACATGCGACCCCTTTCTTGATAGTCTAAAGGTCTAGAGCAGTGGTTCTCAAAGCTGGATCCCCAGACTAGCAGGATCAGCATCACCAGGAACTAGTTGGGAATGTAGATTCTCAGACCCCTCGCCAGACCAGACCTACTGAATCAGAAGTTCTGGGAGCGGGCCCAGCCATCTACTGTTTTGCAGAGACAGCACACTCAAGTTTGTGAGCGCTGGAATAGTGAGGTCACATGAAGATTGAAAAACCACCTTCTGTTTTTCTAATTCTGACATTTACATGGACCTCCCCAAAAAGTCAAGAACCACTGCATGGATGGAAACCACCCCTAATTAAGGAAAAACAAAATAACTTTTGAAAAGAAATTTTATCAGGGAGGTAAGAGGGTTTTAACCTTACTTATGTATATATTCATTTATTTATGAACAAAAGGCCCTCACCCCTCACTGTAATAATAAATAAAATCTGAATTCAAAGTCATCCAGTTTTGCCTTAGAAGAAACCAAAGTGGTTGAAAACTAAAGCACTGTTGTCTGTAAGGCTTTTGTGTCTCTGTAGTTCTTCATTCTGACCTGAAGTGGAAGTGTTTGCTCACCTACTAGCTTGCTGGCTTCAGAGCGGTTTCCATGTCTTAGACTTCTCAGTATTTTTGATGCTGACTTAACAGAAGAACTGATACGTGTTTTTGCAAATCACTAATTCATTAACGGAGCCAAAGGCTTATTACTTAAGAAAGATCAGTGGCTGAATTAACACAGAGATGGCAGGACGAGAATTTTGATTTTCCTATACGACTTGAAAAGTTAATTGTATAAAGCTGCAGAAGGAATTACATTTTTTAGTAGGCACATGGTTTTGAAATAAGGAAATTAAAGGGTCTGATTAAAGCAATATTATCGGATTTTTATTTTTAAAGAGACAGTGAAAATTAAGTGCTTTCTAAGTATAGATATCATAATTCTTAGCAGAATTTATTTAGATTTCTATGATGTGTCGTGCAAATGACATGGAAAATACACGCACACATACACACGCACACAGATTTTACCTTCAATCTGGGGATAAGAAAAACTGAAGATATTTCCTTTAATTAAAAAAGAAATTTGTTGTTTTTATTATGATAGGAGTGAACTGTTATTTTTATAAGCTAGGAGAAAGAAGAGTGGGGGGAAAAACAAGTTTAGATTCACTTGAGTCACTGGGCAAGAATCTGGGAGAAATGGTGAGCTCCCAGCCTTCCAGGGAAAGGATTGGCATTTGCATGCGTGGGTTCTCAGAAGTGCACAGCCAATGGCCAGATGGTGACAGTTTGGGGAGAAGCAGGGCTGTCAGCACTGAGAACATTCAGGTTGCATACAGATGTTCTACGTGGGCTGGGAGAGAGGGAAGCCTTGCCTGAACAAAGATAGAACCTTGGTTAAGAATTGTTTAGCAGCAAGCAATTCACCTAAATAATGGAAAAAGTTAAAAAAAAAGTTTTATAATATTTAAGGTATTAGTAGCTATTATATACAGGAAATCATGTCTGAGATCTTTGAGGTCATCATTCTTGAATTCAAGTAAATGTAGTAAGGAACATGTTGCTTTAGTCAGCCAACTGGAATGTAGCAGAGTGCTTTGGGATTCTTACAGGTTAAAACAAAACAAAACAAAACAAAGCACCCAATCTATGTATATTCTCAGCTTCACTGAATTCCAGCCTATAAGTGTGCCAATAAGCTCTTCATGCCACCAGCTGGTGATGTAATCACTCAGGAACAAGTACACTTGGTACAGTGGTGGTTTCCAGAGTTTAGAGTATCCTTTTTGGTGCAGCGTGCTTCACCTTACTGTTGACCTTAAACCTTGCTCTTTGCACAGAGGCTAAAACATGTATTCAAGTTGAAGTATGCTGAAGAAAGGAAGGGAGCTGTGTGAGAGAAAGAGGGTAATGAGAGCAAACGGCAGGGTAGTGATAATCGAATCCTAAAAACAGAAATCTAGAAGGAATCAATGCCTGGAAGAAAATTCCAGGAAAATCGCTGTGAAGGTAGTTTGTCTTGCCTGATTTGAATGATGTTCCCTGAGAGAGTTAAATTAGTAGAAGCTCTGTGGGCCTAACATGGTCCTCAATTCCATTATGATGTGTATGTGTGGATGTCCATTTTCACTAAATTGCATGATGCAATATGATCTGTGCCATCTAGACTATGCTGGGGGCCATGACTATACCCACTGAGCTTCAAAAAAGAGGGTAACTTTCAGTCTTCTTTTGAGGTAGCCTGGGAAATCTGGTCTTTGCAGTTCTCTAGCCATTGACAACGTGGCTTCATTCATTGGACCAACCTTATAAGTGCTATCTCTCTTAACTTCAGAGGGCTATGAGATTGGTGAGATTGTGGGGCATGCACTTTAGCTAGCAGCCCCCCCTTTCCTCCCTGTCATGCCTGAGGATGGTGAGAGGAAAACCTGTTTACCTGAAAGTATGTCCATGTTGTCCTTGCTTTTGGACACAACCTATAGGTAAAAAGCCTTATATAGACCTATATAATTTTGTTGACTCCTGGCCATCAATGAAAAAGAAACCTGGGGCCTATATGGGAAAATTGAGGCCAAGCAGCTGTTTCATGACAGACTTCAGGAGGAAAAGCAAAGACTTCGGGTTGTAGTGTTTCCTGAGGCTAGCATTCCCAGGATTCTGGAGTTTGGAAGGTGTGTTGGGATTTGACTTTAGCCCTCCATTACTTTTGGCCCAGAACAGGTGAATAACCAGCTTTCAGCATGCCCACACTTGGAGGCAGGAGTGGGACTATTCTTACCTTCTGGAACTATAGAGACGGAGAGCAAGGGAAAGAGATCGAGATGCTCTTTATCCAAGGAAGGGGAGTGACTGCTGAGTAAACAAGCAGGACACTATGGATGTTAGCTGGTTTCCTCTAACACAGTTTCGGATTTAAAAGTCTTTAGAAATTATACTTTTTTCTTTTGGACGCTTCAATTTTTTAAAACGCTTTCCCGTATATTTTCTAATTTTAACCTCACTGTGAGCTCTCTGAGGAGGCCGTATAGAGCGCTGATGAAGAGCACAGATGCTGCGGCCAGTGTTCAAAGCCCGTCAAGCTGTATGATCTTGGGTGAATTATTTAGCCCATTGGTACCCTGATTTTCTCACATGTAAAATGAGGGTTATATTAGCAAGCTCTTCATAGGTTGGTTGCGAGGGGTGTATAAATTAACATGTGTAAAACACATAATGGTGCCCATCAGTCTGTGTGAGCTCTTAAAAGGAAACTGGAGCCCTTGAGAAGTGGAAAGATTTAGAGGCTACATTCCACCAGAATCTCAAGGTCACATTCCACCAGAATCTCAAGGTCACAAGACTGGGAAGTGATGGTGTCAGGACGTGAATCCTAGTTTCATTATGCCAGCTCTGGCTCTCCTTTTCAACAGTGGAAAACTGTATGAAGATTTAAATGCACACAAGGGGTGAGAGAGAAAGAAGTGAGAGGCCCATCGCCTCTGTAGAAAATCATAATGTATGTCATTGTCTCACAATTATGTATGAGCATTTCGTCTACGATTGTGAGTGTTTTTGTGGACAGGAACTCTGTAATTCTTTTTTCATTTTACTGGAACCAGGTACGTAAAGTGCCTGGCTATCTGTATAGATGTTCTTGAATGAAAGAATGGAAGAACAATAGAATGAATGAGTGTGTATGATTAGCTAGTAAAGTAACACTTTAAGTCTTATCAAGTAGAGCAAAGAGTTGGGAGAGGTTGGTGTAATAAGAAACCCCAAACTGTGTCACCATGCTGCTGGTAGGAAAGGGCTTGATGCAAGAACTGTCTCCCATCGACGCAGCCTCAGGTGGTTTCCTAAAAGCACTTCTTAGAAAATGATCATGAAGGGGACTGATATAATCAGGTGCCTTAGAACATTGGAATTCAGTGTTTCTTTAGCATGGCACCTTCCCCAACCCCACCTCATGGGTGTGAGGGGTCAGACTTCCTTTTCTCAGCTAAAATGTCCCTTTTTAATCTGGAGTCCTCAGTGGGAGGATGAAGGGCTGTAACAGCCAGGTGTTTGCGGTCCTAGAACTTTGCAGCCCAGTTTTCTGTGTCCTTGGTCACTCAGATCCCTAGTACAGCCTGCTAACACACACGAAAGGGTTCCATGAGCTACCCTTCCAATCCCCCTTCAAATGGGACCACTCTTCTCTGTCTTTCCAAGACTGGCTACTTGGTGAGAAATCACTAGCAGCAAACAAAGGTTTGAACTCTGTAAATGAGCAATCTAAAAATAAAAGTCTGTATGCACCCATGGAATTCCGTAGGCCATCCATCATCCCTTTAATTCAGCGTTCTGTGGAAATTATACCCTATCCTAAATGGCATTTCAATTTCAATACCAAAGCAGTGGATGGCATGGGGCTCTGCCACATCCCACTTATTAAGATGTATGTTACTTTATTATGATTTGTGGATCTGCTTGATTTCTCCTAATTCTGCGTTTCCAAATTAATTGAATTAGTTCTCCCTATAAAACCATGATAACTAAATTTCTGCAGCCGTCTGCCTCAGAGTTGCATAGTAAATTTCCCCTCCCTTCTCTCTTCCTTCTCCAGCTCCTTTGGGGCTTAGTTTTTGCCCCCTGCTTTAGCACTTAACACTTGAGAAAGTCAGACTTTATCATCAGGACCTTCATTTTTTACTCCCATATGTAAATAGCTTAGTCTATAGGATACATTTGCAAGATTTATAGGAAAAAGCTCGTGAGCAAACTTTTTCATGCTAAATTTAAAAACTTGGGTCAAACTAGGCCACCAACAGTCTGGAGCTATTATTTATTATAAATAAGACAAGCTGTTTATTACAGGTAGAGCTATTTATTATATGTGCGACTCTAGAATGGCCCTACTGCAGATCTTAGGATTTCCTCTGCTTCACAATAATTCCATAATCCAATCTGCTTTTTAAATTGTAATTATCATTTAGGAGGGTGCATGAATTAGTCTGATGGCAAGAATTCAGAATAAGGAGTTGGGAGATACAATTTTAATTTCTAGTCTTTTTGTTCATTCACATTTTGGCCTGAGGCAACAAGGTCATCACTGTTTGTAAGGAGAGAGTGGACACTTAGAAAGTGTAATGAGGGTGGGATACTAGTACTGTATTCATACAAGTGCCAAAGTGCCTTTAGTTCTATATTTAAAGGTCAATTTCTTTGTGTTAAGTCCTTCTCTCTCTCTCTCTCTCTCAAGATTTTATTTATTTGAGAGAGAGAGAGAGAGAGAGTGCATGGGCAGAGGGAGAGGGAGAACCAGGTTCCCTGCTGAGCAGGGACCAACCCCCCCAACATGGGGCTCAATCCCAGGACCTGGAGATCACGATCTGAGCCAAGCTGAAGGCAGACACTTAACAGACTGAGCCACCCAGGCGCCCCTCTTCTTTCTCTTTTAAAAAGCAAAAGGAAGTAATGCATTAAGACCCTAATAACATGCTATGACTTAATATACAGTATTCGGTATTACTGGGTTCTTGGCCAAATGACATCGGGGTGTGTGTGTGTGTGTGTTTAAGGGGGAGGGGCTGTTGGAGTTCAGGGTATAAGAAAGAGGGCAAAAGAACAGAGAAGGTTGATTCACAACACTGAGGACAAATCACCTTTTTCAGTTTCTTAAACTACAAAACAGGAGAAAGTCCCAAATCTATACAGTCATTTCAAGATTTGTCAGCTCTTGGTTGCTAATGTGCTGAGGAATGAATGGGAGACACATACAAGGTTTCAGTCATCTGACTGAACATCTGACTTTCCCCAGGGGCACTTGACCTTTCACCCCTGAGAGTGAAAAGAACTGTTAGTTCAGGCAGGAAGCTCACAGGTGTGCGTGCCCACACACACGCGCACACACACACACCCCTAATGCTGTTATGTAATACCTTTCATAGCGAGTCATCTAAGCTACCAAGTAATCATAGCAGTTAAAATAACACATTTAAAAAAAAATGGAAGTCGTTTCTTCTCCTTAGATTTATAGTTTTGATAAAATGTTATTTTGTTTTTTCAGTTCTTCCAGTAGACTTATAGAAGGTAATGACGGGTTGCAATTTTGAATCCACTTAGTTTTCTTTCCTCTGAATAATCCTATTTGACAGATTCCCCTCCGCCCCTATTTCTTGTCATTCAGAACAGCCTCAGTTTGGACTGAGTAAAAAGTAGATTAATTGCATAGCTGCAGGAACACAACTGCTGTGTTCTGAGGAGGGAATTTCAGAATGGGATCTGTCCTTATCAGGAATCAATAGCCTTAACCCCTCTGAGCTATAAGGTAATAGTCACCCATTTGTATCAGATGAGTGGAATATTACACTGTATGACTTCATTTCTAGTTTGAAATAGAGAATGTTCAGATCTTTTGGTCGGGATCTCGTGTACCCAGAATTCTATTTTGCCTTACCTTTTGGAAAGCGATGAGAACAGTGAATACCTAACCTCTTGAAAAGTTGCCATTTTTAACGAAGCGTTTAATTTGGAATTGACAAATATTTTAAAAAGTTGTACAATTAGGGTGTGTCCATGCTCAAAAGTTATCAAAGAAGGCCATTTCTCGTCAGAAAGATATATTTTTTCCATTTCAAAAGAAAATTAAGAGAATGATTTTGAGATGAATTAGTTGATTACAATAGGTGCATGCATTCTGAACTATTTTCTCCAAAAAGCTCCATTTGAATTTATCCAGAATTTCGGAGGGTTAGGAAGAGGCACATACTACTCCTGGTGCAAAAAGCTATTGTGGCATCCAGACGTTGAGTGGCTTGCCAAGATCACTAAGCCAAGCAGCGAGACTGAGGATAAAACTAGAAGTTTCCTGCCTTCCAGATGGTAGCAGAATGAGCTGAGACCTATGTATCAGGTGTTTCTAAACAGGAGCAAGCTAGAGACAGTCCTTTAAGAGCAAGGGCCTCACCCTTTTTCCAGAAGGCAGCTGAAATTTGAGGTTCTTGTTTGGGTCCAAGAATCACAGGAAATTTGTGAATTAAATAGTAAGGCTACCTGGGGGAATAGCTTGGGATCTCTGTCTCAAGAAGTGGTGCCCTCAGCAGCTTCTCCTTCCTCTTCAGTGCTGTCTGCAAAGCTTTAGTGCCTGAGTGACAGGTGGAGAAAATTGGAACCTTTTTGCTGCCCCCTCCCTCTTCTTGGAGAACTGAATATTAACACACTGGAACATCTCACCAAACTTTTTTTTTTTTTTTTTTTTTTGAGGGCGGCGGGTGGTGGTGCTTTAAGGTGCTGTAGGGTTTGTCACAAAAGCACCAAAGGAGTCAGGTTTCCCTATTTGGCCCTGCAGGGGTGGAGGAGGGAGTGGTCACAGTGATCCTTAGCTCCCCAGGCCCTCAGTCACACCCTGAGTCTGGAGCCATCCCCAGAGGTCACCATCTCTCTGAAACCAGACCACCTGGGGCAAGTGGTTGTTTCACAACCAAAAGAGATTCCAGGAGAATGAGGAGGGAGGGAGAGAGCTGAAAGAGACAAGCAACCCAGCTAAACCCATTTTCCCACCTTAGAGATTGTCTATCTACCTAGAAATGCAATGGCTAGATTCCATTTGACCACACCTAGTTTCCAAAAATTACAAAGGTAATTTAAGAGATAGGAAGTGTCTGTCAAAGGTTTGCTAGAAAATCCAGTTCTGATCCTGCAACTTTCATTCAGTCGCTTCCTGTTGCCATGCAGTAGACATTGTCTACTGGAAGGAAGCAAGTGTAAAGCCTTTACCATGATTTATAAAGTCCATCCCCTTCCCTACTTAGGCATTACTCTAATCAACTCTCTGCCACCCTATTCCTCCCGCTTGCATACTCAGACACTTTCCACTGCAAATTATTTGCAGTTTCCCAAACCCACCAGGCTCCCTTATTACATCCCTCCTTTCGGGGAATCTGTCCTTGTTCCCTTGCAAATATCAACCAGTTTATCTTTCAAGATTTAGTTCAAGCTTCAGCTCCTCTGTAAAGCCTAACCTGGTCACTACCACACCAAATAAAATCCACCATTTTACTTTTATGCCCCCCACATAGCTCGATTGATTATGCCTGTTTGTTTATGAGTCTGTCTTCCCTGGCTGGACTCTGAGTGACCTTGGGGTGGAGCCTGTCTTATCTTTTAGTCTCTTGAAACTAATGCTAGTGTCTAGTAGTTAAATATGTTCCTTGAATGAATGATGGTCAGTATTCTTTGCTCTGTTCTGTCTTCTTAGATAGAACAGTCCACAGCTGCACATTTTTAAGCAATGAGGAATTTAGAAGAATGATATGGAAGGATTTTGGAAACTCAAAAGTCCAACTCTTGGTTTTCAGATAAGTTCTTGTCATGGTGGGACAGATTCACTGCAGGAGAAAATTCTGTGGAAATGTTCTCTCTGCTGATTATAATGAACTACATTTAAGTCAGGTCCTCGCTGTGCGGAATACTAACTGTTTGGAAGCAATTTATTCCTTTTTTTGGACTATTTTCAACTCACATAAATACAATCCAGGGAATTTTTTTTAAAGGATTTTATTTATTTACTTGAGAGAGAGGGAGCGAGAGCACGTGCATGGAAAGGGGTAGGGGCAGAGGGAGAAGGAGAGTCCTGCTGAGCAAGGAGCCTGATGTGGGGCTCGATCCCGGGACCCTGAGATCATGACCTGAGCCTAAGGCAGCCGCTTAACTGACTGAGCCACCCAGGTGACCATCCAGGGAAATTTTAAAACAATACTGATGCCTGGACCCTACCCTGGATATGTCTGGTTAAATTGGCCTAAGTAGGGCTTGGATTTGGGATTTTTAAGTTTACCAGGGGATTCTAATGTGCAACCAGGCTTGAGAATCATTGCTTTAAGAGAATTCATCCAGGATCAGGGCCCACTTAGCCTCTGTAGATTGACAGTCACCAACTTCACAGGTCCAACTTAAACCCAACAGGCATCTTCACCTCTACATGTCCAAAATAAACACACCCCATGCACCAAAATCAATGGCATCGCCATCCTTCCAATGGCTGTCACCAAAATCCTTGCAGCTGAGGAGATGAAAGAGTACATCGACTGGTGAAGGAGGAAGCCAGATACATTTTAATGAGGGCAAGAAAATTACTACAGTAGGAAAATAAGGTAAGTGTCATGAGAATTATACAAAGACCTAAAAGTATTCAAAGAATGAGAATTTTTCATGTGTGGGAGGCCACTGGAGATATGAATCAGCAAAGACTTCAAGGAAGAGGTGATGTTTGAGGTGAGTCCTGAAGAACTAACAGCATCCCTATAATGGGACTGAGGAGAACATGCCAGATGGAAAAACTGTCTCGGCCATGGCACAGAACTGTGTTGGGGCCAGGAATGTTTCCTTGACTAGCATTGTAGGCTCGAGGTAATATAGGCTATGTATACCCCAGTGGTCAGAAATAAACCTGGAAGGACTGGACTTTGCGGTTATTTAGGCCTGAGTTTGGACATGGTGCTACCACTTGATAACTATCCAACCCGGGGTAAGTTACTTAACCATCCTCAGCCTCGGTTTCCTCATTTCTGAAATTGATCTGGTCATAAGGGCTCCTGGGTGGCACAGTCGGTTGAGTAACTCTTGGTTTCCACTCAGGTCATGATCTCAGGGTGGTGGGACTGAGCCCCATGTTGGGCTCCCTGCTGAGAGGGGAGTCTGCTTCTCCCTCTCTCGCTGCCCATCCCCTGCCAGTGTCGCTCTCTTGAGCACTGTCTCTCAAATAAATAAATAAATCTTTAAAAAAAAATCTTTAAAAAAAAATTTAATAAAATGAAATAAAATAAAACTGATCTAGTCAGGCATTTCCTGGGATGGTTTTGAGGTATCTGTTCTGTAGTAGTTATTTAGTAAATGGTAGGTATTATTTTGCGGAGATCTTGGATAGCAGGATGAAAAGTTTATCTATTCATTTATTTTTTAGCCAGCTAAAGGAAGATTTGCACAAGGTAACTACAGCTGGAATATTCTGCCAGCAATGTGAAGAAGGGAGGGAAGGGGGAGAGGGACGGAGCAGGAGAGAAGTTAGGAACATGTTTTGTAGCCGGCTGGTTGATCAATAATCCTCAGGGTGATGCTACTTCATGGTCAGTCAATGATATCAAAGTTTTATTTTTGAGTTTTCAGAATCTACAGATCCTGTTTATTTTCTTCCCATTGGATTTTTCTGCCAGTGGGTAAAAGGAAAACCAGTGGAAGCTCAATAATCAATGTTACCATGAAAAAGAGAGGAACTCAGATACCTGGGGTTAGTATGTGAATGCCAGCATCTTTCAATGATTTGGATGCAGCAGGCTAACAAACACTTGAATTTAATATTTTACAGAGAGTATATGTTTCTATAATTCTTACCTTCCTTTTGTTCCAATGATACAGCTGAGTCACGATAGTGTTTTAAGAACATCTATGTGAGTATTTTTCTATCAGTTAATTTAAAAAGGCAGGGAGTCAGGGCGCATTCAGAATCAGAAGGTTTGCCACTGACCTGCCACGTAGGACCTTGGACAGGTCACTTAATTTTCTTGACGCACAGATTCCACGTCTGTAATTTTGGAAAGATAATTTATTTCCTGCCTTGTTTTCAGGGTTATTGTTAGGATCAAAGGGAGTAACTGATAGAAAAATGCTTATGTTTTATAAGCCACAAATGCACAGCATTATTACTTAGACCAATCTGCATCACATCAATTAGGCACGGCCATTATAAACTATTTGGAACGTTCCCACTTCGTTTTCTTCTCTGTCCTTTGAAGGTCTGCTGGATTTTTCTTTCTTTCAGGTGGCGAACATTTCACTTCCATATGTTGATCACAGTTAAGCTCCCATTTTGGTGAGATTTCCAAATTACAATTTCCAACTAAATAGCCATTTCGTCATTTTGAGTTTGTGTTGTTTGCCTTCTCCTGTGTTTTGGGATAAGTATGGGAGGGTTCGGTCTCAGACTTCAGTTATTTCAGTAAGGGCAATTCTGGAGGAGGGAAAGTTCTTTTTTGGTCATTTAATGAAACAACTTCTTGTACAGCGAATTCTCTCTCATTAAGGGCTGTTCTGTAGACTCCAGGGATGATTTAAGAGACTGAGTCAGCATCTTTATCTTGTAATGCATTGGAAGACGTGTTAGTTCCTGTCAGGAGAAAGAAGAGAAACGGAAAATAAAATCTCATTGCCCCCTTTTTGGTTAATTTCTTGGTTTTTTTGCCAACAAAATGAAGCAGTTACTTCTGAAGTATAGACACAGATGAGAAAATGTGTGTAATTACTTAATAAGAGGGGAGCCTTGCATAATTAAACTGAAATTCAATGCATTTTAAGGAAAGAGAAAGCATTCCAACTAAGTTTCTGGCAGATAATAATGAGGGGAAAAATTGAAAACATTTGAGGCTCTGAAGTCACACTTCTGTTGATACATATGGCGTTAATGGATTTTGAGCTCCTCTGCCTCCTGGTAAGCAGATGGTTTTATACTTTTTCTAAAACTCGGGGTTAGATGGTTTGGTAGAAAAAAGCAATGACCTTTCATCGCAAGTTTAGTTTTGGACCTAATGATCTGTGGATTTAACTCTGTGAGAGGATGAAGACAACAAACTTTGCAAACACATATTCTCATGCTTACGACTCTTAAGGATACTTAAACGCTGATTGGGCTTGATAAATAAATTACAGTTGATTCTTTATATCTGTGTCTGTATCTTTAGCCGTGTCTATATCTATATGTCTGTATTTTCCCCCTTCCTGGCTGAAGCTCAGTTTTATGACCCTTGCTTTTTCTTATCCTGGGCAAAGGATTAAACCAGGGAATTGTTCTCTCTCATTGGATTGCCTGCTCAAGTATGCAAGTTGCAAACAGTAATAGGACACTAAAAATATACACTGGTTCCTGATAGAATAACTGGAACGTAATATTCCTGTAAGTAATTATGCTGCCGTGAAACTACAGTAATAAGTTTCCCCTGAGCCTCCCACCGCACACACATATTTTATTACAAAAATACTGGGCTCATTCCAAATCCCAACTAACTTAATTTAAAACTGTATTTTCTATACAGTGAGTACATTTTTTTTTAAGTTAACTAACCATTGTACCATCAGCTCATACATTTTATGAATGGAAACAACACTTCTAATTGATAAGCCTGGTCTGCTTATAAAAGAAGCTTAAACAACAGTGACACTCTGGGAAACAAATGTAACCATTTTACTACTTCCCAGAAGTAGCCTGTTTAGAGAAGATCCAAGAAAATTACAGATCTCTGCATTCAGGACTCATGGCTGGAAGCTGAAATGTACATGAAAGTCAAGAAGGAGGAGCTGATCCTTTCCTTTTGGTGGTCAGAGGTGCTAGGAGCGAATGAAGGGGAGGGGATGGGCTAGAGAGAACCTAGAGAATTACATCAATAAACACATTCTCACTCAGGCTCCCTGGGTCCCAGGATGCCCGGGACTCTTTCAACACTGCAATTATTGAGAGAGAATTGCGTATAAAGAAGGAACTCTCACCTTCTTTATAGTTTAGTGCTTATAAAACACCCTGGAGAGAATGTATATTAGCATATAATACCCTGATTGATTAAAGTTATTTGAATCAAGAGATGATGGGATGGATATGATATATTAAGAGGAAAGACCATGTGCAGTACAATTCATTTTTTTTGGTGAAAAATAGTTCTCTAAATGTATGTAAGAAAGACTACCATGAGCTATTCTAACAAAGAGTAAGGTGGAGGGAATACAAATGCTTTTCATTTTCTTCTGACTTAATCTGTGTTTTCAGACAATCATATATTACTTTTAGAATAAGGAAAAAAGTTCTTAAAAATGACTTATGGGAAGAAAACTTCAACTTATGAGAGCATGGGGCAATAATTATTCCTTAGACTAGTAAATCTCTAGACGTAAGGGAATAGAAAGCAATTAAAATATAGACATAAAGAAACAGTATTTATATTTCCTTTCATATGCTGGAAGAGTACATTTTTGAGAAGTGAAATATTTAGCTAAGTTAGGCTGTATATATTCAAAGAATCCTGTAATATAGAATCATTAACTGAAGAATATTATACTAAGCAAAAACCCAATTCATATGACTATCATATTATATAAGGATAACTTAGCTTTAAAAGATAAAAACTAGTCCTTGTCTCTCTGAAATAAGTCAGAATTTGAACTGAGAAATATTGCCATTAATAGCTATAATATGCTAAGTCCAGAAACCATAAGGATTAAAGAACATTTGTAATGTGCAGTGATGGAGAAGATAGTGGGAAACGGGCTCTCTCACATGTTACTGTTGGGAATATATTTTCACCATTCTCCAGGGCTACCTGGTAATGCTCATCAAAAGTCTTAACACCGTGGCTAGCTTTACAACTGGCATTTCCATTTCTAGGAAATTACCTTACAGATTATGTAAGAGTATGAACAATCCGATAAGGATGCTCACAGCAACATCGTCTATGCCAGTGAGAAATTAGTCTCATAGAAGACCATAGTTTTGTTTTCATGCTTGATTCAGTCATAGTAAGCCATTCAGTAGTATACCATGCAGCCATTCATAAGAGCTTGTGCATGAATGTCTCTAATAAACACAGTGTTGGACAGAAGAAGCCAGGCACAAAAGACTATCTGTGCCATTTACATCTAGTTCAAAATGAGATGAAAACAGTCAGTGGTTAACTTTGAGAGTGCCTCATGACTGCAGGTGGGCGCGGGGGCTTCTGGAGTCCTGTCAGTGCTGTTTCCTGGGTTCCAGACGCAAGGATGTTCATGTCGTGAATGTTCATCAAACTGTACGTGATGATTGTTTCTCTTCTGCATGTCTGTCATTCTTCAATAACATTTATCAGAAGAAAAGCCATAAGCAGTATTAATAGCATAGAAAGAAGTTCCGCAGGGGTGCCGGGCTGGTGCAATAGGTTAGGCCTCTGACTCTCTGTTTTGGCTCGGGATCCTGATCTCAGGGTCACGAGACCGAGCCCTGTGTTGGGCGCCATGCTCAGCGCGGAGTCTGCTAAATTTTCTCTCTTCCTCTCCCTCTGCTCCTCCTCTGCCCAACTCTAAAATAAATAAATAAATCTTTAAAAACAAAAAACGAAGAAAGTAGTTTGACAAATATTACTAATGTAAAACATAAAAATCCTTTTCTGTCTTAAAGGATTTCATAGAAAAATAAATGCTTGCTGTTCACAAAGTGGCCTTGGTGTATATCTCTGGGTGATGGGATTGAGAGGTGACTTTATTTTTAGTGTTTTAAGTTTTAATGTATTCATAAGTCATTATAATACATACATATTATTTTTTAAGAAGAAGAAAGTCACTATAGTATCATTATAGATATGAGGAAAGTATCTGTAGGTTTGTTAAAGCAGAGCAGAGTTAACCAGAACGTGCCAACAGTGGGAGCTAGAGAAAGGGTTGACAGAGACAGTTACGGTTCAGTAACCCGGCATTTTACGAAGCCAGTGTTCAAGAAGAGAACACCTTCATTCTTTTTTTTTTTTTTTTTTAATTTTTTTAAAATTTTATTTATTTATTTGACAGAGAGAGAGAGATCACAAGTAGGCAGACAGGCAGGCAGAGAGAGAGGGGGAAGCAGGCTCCCTGCTGAGCAGAGAGCCCGATGCGGGGCTCGATCCCAGGACCCTGAGATCATGACCTGAGCTGAAGGCAGAGGCTTTAACCCACTGAGCCACCCAGGCGCCCCAAGAACACCTTCATTCTGAAAGCGCATGACAAATGGCTTCAAAATGAAGATAGGATGCAAAAATTCTAAAGCGAGTTTGTAATAACTGACCCAGCCCTACTAATTTGCTAGGTGATACAAAGCAGTTTGGACCTCAGTTGTTCTGTCTGTAGAATGGGTTTAATAATACCTTGTCTGCATCTTCTCAGAGGTATTTTGAGAATAGGTGATAATAAAGAGAGAGGAAGAGCTTTGAACTTCTTAGCGATGTTAGTCCAAAGCATTATTACAAGGGTAGTTTCTGAAAAAATAAGCGGTTCGATGTACTGGAAAATTTTGTGAACCTTGGGAAACTATACCTTTAGGAAGCACCTATACGTTAGAAAGATTTTAGAGCACCATTTGGAGACTTTTATACAAGAATGTTTTTATAAAGTAAAAAATGAACAGAAATTAATCTTTTTCAGCTTAAGAAAAGTGAAACAGCTTTCTTGATCCAAATTCTTTTAAAAATTGGATGATAACACTAATTCTATAATTCTGATAACCAACTGGCTATTTCCTACTAGGGAGAGATAAAGATGAGTCCTTTGCTCCAGAAAACACATTTGCCTCAGTTCCTGTTGGAATGTTGTTTATCTGCTTATTGTCAGTTGTCTTTAATTTCAGAAGCATGGTTTTCTAGGATTGGTTAGGGAAATGGTTAAGAGCTGACAGGTAGGGATGCCCGGGTGGTTCAGTTGGTTAAGCAGCTGCCTTCAGCTCAGGTCATGATCCTGGGATCGAGTCCCACATCGGGCTCCTTGCTCAGCAGGGAGCCTGCTTCTCCCTCTGCCTCTGCCTCTGCCTGCTTGTGCTCTCTCTCTCTCTGACAAATAAATAAATAAAATCTTTAAAAAAAAAAAAAAGAGGTGACAGATAAAATAGTCTGAAGCCTAGAAATTTCCCTCTCTACTCTGACTCCTAACCCAGCTACATTCTGTGGTCTTCTTTTATTACCTTAGAGGCATGGTATTGACATGCATTTAATATTTGATAATGAAATCTGTTTTGAGCTACTACTTTTATTTGCCAAACAGTCTATCTAGGCATTATTTTTGTCCATATCCACTTTGTCTAGAGGACAAAGCTGTGTCCATGGAGTTCATTCCAATTAATGGCCCATTGAAATGGATTTCATCGAATGGTCATGATAACCCAAGCAAATAGATCTCTGTGGCATTCTCTAGAGCAGTGACTCTGAAGTGTGGTCCTTGAACTAGCAGCATCAGCATCATCTGGGAACTTGGTAGAAATGTAAATTATTGGGCCCCACTCCAGACCTACTGAATCACAAACTCTAGAGGTGCTGTCCAGCAATCTGTATTTTAACAAGCCCTCCAAGATAATTTTGATGCATGAAAAGTTTGAGAACTGCTGCCCTAGAGGAATTATAGGTGCCTATAATTATATATAATTATATAATTATAATACAGGTGCCTAGAGGCACAATATACTCCCTGAAGGGATCTGATGAAAATTACCACTATACACAAGCTTACTTTGAAAACAACATCAAAATCTCAAGATAGGTATTTATCATAAAAACCTGGGAGCACTAGCAGCGTCACTCTGCAGCCATTTGACCATTTTTCAGCTCACCACCACGGTAGATCAGAAATACTCCTAATTTACAGACAAAATAAAATCAGATAGGGGAAAGCAAAGCCTCTTAGAAATTTGGTGCAGCTCTAGCATCATCTGAGTTTCTCTGTTAATTCCAGCAGAGATGGCTACACTGCTTTCCCAAACCTTTCTCCACGGCTGAACCGAGAGTGAAAACCTGAATACTGGTCTTATTTCCGCCAGTAAGTCATCCCGGTCTTTGAAGTAAGATTCAAATATGTGAAATCCCCCAAGAGTGGAAAGAGCTGTACTATGAAATTGTCATCCCCCTGTTCAGTTTCTCTACCTAACCACAGCCACCTGTGTAAAAGAGATTTGGTCTTATCTAGAAACTTCTTTGAAACCAAGCTCAGAAAAAGAAGGCCTCTTCTCCTCAAAGTACACTCAGTTTACACATTACAAAAGTGTTCCTTTCCTTGCAAAGGGTGTATAAGGTGAAACCAGGAAAGACATAATGTGAGCAACAGTATTATTACTACTGAATTTTTTTTTTACACTAAAAGAATACCGTCCAACTCACCTCTTCACTAACTTTAACTTACTAGTTCATTTCATATGAAGATTTGGATGCACTGGAGGAACTCTATCCAGCATATTGGATTTGATTATCTAACCTTTACTTAAATATCCTCATGTAAACTGAGTAATAAGGGAGCCTCTAAAAGGATTAATCTATTGCTAGGAGTTTGAAAACAACTTGTAAACAAAATCTCCATCTTGACTCTAGTTAAGAATCAGAATGATAACTCTTTTCCTGACAGAGAGATACATAGATAATAGTTTCAAAGTTTTAATAGTGACTTAATCCCAGAAAGTTGTAAATACAGTGTAAATACAGCTTTGCAACAGTTACTTAATTGTCTGAGCCTCAGTTTTTCTCATCTGTAAAAAAGAATAACAGATGGTTGTGAGGATAAATGAGATAATTCATGTGAATTGCTTAGGGCAGTGCCTTCAACTTAGTAAGCGTTCAAAATGTAGCTGTATTTCGGAAATTGTAAATGCTATTCTGATTTTCGATTAACTACAGAATGCTGAAATCAGTACAGACAGCTCAGCTAAAGTTGAATAGTTTAGTAATTGAAAGATTTTCATGATGATGGATAGGGTTGCCTTATCCAAAGGTACCACCATTTATGTAAAGAATTCAGATAATAAAATACTTTATCCCTTAATAATCATACTTTGAAAACATCTAACCTAGCTAAGTTTCTGATATATAATATCTTATTGGAATTTGATTTATCTATTATAAAAACAAAAACTGGGGGCACCTGGGTGGCTTAGTGGGTTAAGCCTCTGCCTTCAGCTCAGGTCATGATCTCGGGGTCCTGGGATCGAGCCCCGCATCAGGCTCTCTGCTCAGCAGGGAGCCTGCTTCCTCCTCTCTCTCTGCTTGCCTCTCCGCCTATTTAAAAAAAAAAAAAAACAAACAAACAAAAAAAAAAAAAAAAAAAACTGTTCTTTTTTTAATAAGATTTCATTTTAGAGAGAGAGCCCATGAGTGGGGGATGGGGCAGATGGAGAGGGAGAGAATCTCAAGCAGTTTCCTTGCTGAGCTCAAAGCCCGATGGGGGGCTTGATCTCAGAACCTTGAGATCATGACCTGAGCTGAAATCAACAAGAGTCAGACACTTAACTGACTAGCCACCCAGGTGCCCCTGGAATAACAACTTTTATTTCATAGACACATATAGGTCATTTTTAAAACTGAACAACTGGAAAAGTGTTAGTCCATAGGGTATTTGAAATTTATCCAATTGGTCCCTGATGTAAAGAACTCTTATTTGGTCTGGAAGATACACAGCAGGAGGATAATGGTCCTAGGGCAGAATAGGGTCAAAATCTGTTTTTCCTAATTCAGTATAATTCTATATTAAGGTCCCTGTTACCAAAATAATGCACAAATACAATTTAACTTGAATAGTCTTAAAAATGCACACATTAGAAAGGAAAACAAAAGGAAGAAAAGAGGATCCTTTTTATAGTTTGTCTCAGTTAATCCAGATAAGAATATTGAAACATATTTTGTGTGTGGGTACGCATGTGTGTGTGAGCATGCATGCAGGTACGGTTTTATAGAGGAGAAGCCTGGAGCACTGATAGGTTCAAGACAGGGAGGGAGCAGAAACCACACTGAGAACTCCCTAGAAGTCTCGGAAACAAGATCATGCCTTATGGAATGAGACATGTGCTGTGCTTGGAATTAATTGTACATTTCAAAGGCAAGGAAAAACTCTTTTTCTCTCCTTTCCTTCCTTTTTTCCTTCCTTCCTCCCTCCCTCCCTCCCTCCCTCCCTCCCTCCCTTCCTTCCTTCCTTCCTTCCTTCCTTCCTTCCTTCCTTCCTTCCTTCCTTCCTTCCTTCCTTCCTTCCCTTTCTTCCTTCCTTTCTCCCACATCCCCCTACCTCTCTCTTTCTTTTTTAAATAGATGATAAGTGAAACTTTAAAACCTACTATTCAGAGCTCCTTGCCAACATACCACAAACTGGTCTGCAGGCTTTACTGATTCTGAATTCTAGAAAGGGTTTAAGGCAACGTACATTTCCGACCTTTGAAGACTGAGGATAAACAACTGAACTCAGGCATATTCTAATTTGACACTCGGAGTCCACTTTCATGGGTCCAACACTTGGCTTTTCTCTCTTCCTGACTGGGCACTGAAATACCTGTGTCTATTAAAGTAGTAATATAAGGTGCAAATAATTGGGTGGGTAAGAAAACACGTTAAATTAGAAAGTACTACATAGATGTTAAATCTTGTTATATTTTACAACCTGAAAATCTCAGTAAGTAATACTGGTTGATCTCTGAAAGAGGGACCTTGGAAAGATGTTATTATGTTGACCTTTGGTACATCAGATGTTACACAATTTCAGTTCTATTTATCAGACAGTAAACATTCAGTAAGTATACCACATGACTGCTGTACATCCTACAGTCTAATTACCAAACAAATATGTACTCAGCCAGTCAGAAGCCTAATACAGAGTCTCAGCCTTAGTTATGGACGAAAATTAATGGTGGTAACTATAAACAGTGACAGATTGGATGGCAGTCCCTCTACAGTCTCAATTTGCAATTTTATTTTTGGCAGAACTCATAGGTTTTATGACCAACAATATATTGCAATCCAAGGGAAAAAATATGGAAGCATTATGAGCCATTTTCAAAGGTTGTCTCACAAAATGCACACTGTAATCATTGAACTGGAGAGAACAATTCCTTCCTGATGTGATATGGTAATGGCTGTTGTTTATATTGTTACAATTATTATTTTAAAGACAGGGAATATATATAGTACTACGTCTTCCTAAAGGGATCTGCATGAAAGCTGCATGTTTGTGTGTAGCCAAAAGTTTGCCTAACACCATTCAGAATTAATAATAGAGAACCGAAAAAGAAATTGTTTTGGGGAATGGCTCAAGCATCAAATGTTTAACAAGGTGTAGTTTTTTTTTTTTTTTAAAGATTTTATTTATTTATTTGACAGAGAGAGAGAGATCACAAGTAGGCAGAGAGGCAGGCAGAGAGAGGGGGAGAAGCAGGCTCCTTGATGAGCAGAGAGCCCGATGCAGGGCTTGATCCCACGACCCTGAGATCATGATCTGAGCCGAAGGCAGAAGCTTTAACCCACTGAGCCACCCAGGTGCCCCTACAAGGTGTAGTTTTGATTCATAAACATGGTTTGAGGAAATACTGATATAGAACAAGTGAAGAAAAGAAAAATCATGGCAGATTTATTTTCACTTTTTCAAGTTTAGGATAGATAATTTAAAATTGCAAGTTGAGCTATGGAAATGTGCAGATTTACTCTCCTATATTTTAATCATATAAGCTGTAAATTTGTGAGTTATTAAGCGAGACACCACTAGTTTCATTTTCGTTTTCTGTTTTCTGGTATGATTACAGTGATATTCAAGGATCAGCTCAGATCTGTAAATAAACTTAAGCAGTGTCGACACACAGATCCCTATTCTCCTGTTTACCTCACTTAATTATTCTTAGGTCCCCGGTTAGATTGACTAGGTGGGAAATACATATACTTTTATGAAAAATTCACCAACTAATAGAAAATATCTCAGAGCTAAATTTTCCACAAGTTGCAAGTCTGATTGTATTCGGAAGGGGAAAAATGGTCTGATTGACATTTTTCTATGACGAGTATAGAATATGAAAAGCACAAGGATTTTAATGGTTGATGAAAAGTTAGTTTCAGGTAAAACTTAAAGACAACACAGGAAGTGAGATTTGCTTTCTTTATAATCAAACCATTAACTAATCTAATCTCTACTCCCAATGATTCATTTCACATCTCACTTTTTTTTTTACTGTCTATCAAAACACCTTGTTTTATTTTCTTCTCAGCACTTATCACCATCTAAAATTATCTTTGTGATATCTTCCCTTGTTAATTAGCAATTGACCTTGTCAGCTTTGTTCACAAATGAATCCCCACCAACAAGCACAGTCACTGGTACATAGGGCCTCAAAAAACACCATAATATTGGGGCCCCTGGGTGGTTCAGTCAGTTGAGCATCTGGCTCTTGATTTCCACTCCAGTCATGATCTCAGGGTCATGAGCTCGAGTCCTGCATGGACCCCCTAGTTGGGGTGCACACTCAGCAGAGTCTGCTTGAGATCCTCTCCCTCTGCCCCTCCCCCACTCTCTCTCAAATAAAAAATAAAATAAAAATACTATAACATTAAAATGATAATTAGAAGAAACATGAATGAGGCATTCTCTTTAGATTGTGTATTCTCCAAAAGTTCTGTAGATGGCTTTCTTAACCTTTTGTTTATTAAATTTCTATCTTTCTTTTTCTTGCTGTCTTTCTAGTTGGGAAGGAGGAAAAACATTTTTTTCATGGATGATGAATCAAAAGTGTTCCTTGATCTGAAAACCTAAGAATAAGCTACAGAAACATGGGCTTTTATTTAGAGAGCTTAGAGCCTATGAAAAGCTACATATTGTTAAGTTCTCTCTAGGAAAATAACAAAACAAAAAAACATAAGCCAGACTTTTAGTTAGGTAAGCCTTAGAAAAGTTTGATTTCTCCTTCAAAAATGTGAAATCCACATCAACCGGGTATGGATTCTAATTACACATTTTTATAGAATTAGAAGTATTGTAATCTCGCTTCTGTCTTTTGAATAGCAATCTAAGAGAATGCCTAAAACACAGGTTCTGTGGGGTGCCTAGGTGGCTCAGTGGGTTAAGCCTCTGTCTTCAGCTCAGGTCATGTTCCCACTGTCCTGGGATTGAGCCCCGCATCAGGATCTCTGCTCAGTGGGGAACCTGCTTCCCCCTCTCTCTCTACCTGCCTCTCTGCTTACTTGTGATCTCTGTGTGTGTGTCAAATAAATAAATAAAATCTTAAAAAATAAAAAAATAATAAAACACAGGCTCTAGAGTGAGGGTGCCAGAATTTGGCTTCTGGCAGTTCTGTTAAGTAGCTGTGTAATTTTCCGGAAGTTAAACGACCTCTGTGTGTTTTAAGTTTCCTCATCTGTAAAATGGAGTAATAATGGAAACTTCTTTTTAGGGTTGTAAAGAATAAAGGGGTTAATACATCTCAAGTCTTTGGAAAAGTATGTGGCATACAGAGGGGGCTCAAAAAAGTTTTCTGTTATCTATTCCAAGATAAAGTATCCAAAGTGATATCAGTAGTGCAAAATTATCTACCTTCAGAGATGCCAAATTGTCTCCTTAGAGAAACATCAGACCAAGTGTGCTAGGCACATATGATTTTGAGGCACATATGACCTATTCCCCAGACTGTAGCCCACGTTTGATGGACTGAGACTCACTCAGGGAATAGCTAATATTAAAGAACTAATGTTCACTGGGTGAGAGATTACAGTATTTCTAACTTCCTACGATGCTAGGAAGATGTAGTAGCATCTTCCAAAGCAAAGTCATCAAGAGAATAAAAAGGAAAGAGTTTAAACATCAAACCCAGATTTGTTTCATCTCCCTTTCTGGCTACCATCTTCTCAGGTAGGCCTGAGCAAACAGAAAAAAAATCCCGTCTACACTAGCAAGTCTCCATGTCGAGATATCACATGTCCTCCCAAGTAAAGGATCTGCTGTAATCTGAATAAATGAACATGTGGATCTTAAATCCTTTCTTAGTCAACAAAGACTTGTCAAGTGGCTACTTAACGTGCCAGATTCAGTGCCCTACTCTCATTCTAGACTGGAAACAAACAAAACAAACCCGAAACACCGTGCCTCCATACTACTCTTTAACAGCTTAGAATGTAGTCAGATGGGGATGAGCCGTGGACACACATTAGAGAAAAGGAATCCACCACTGGGAAAAGGAGGGGATTTTGATTTCAGGAATATGGAGAGGTAGGCTTAGCGTCGTAAAAAGGCAGAAGGGGGAAAACTAGTATAAGCAGAAGGAAGAACACAGAAAAAGCTCAGAGACCAGATGCAGCAAGGTGGGTTCTAGAACTGCAGTTAATTCAGTACTGACTCCAGTAGAGACTCCTGATCTCCTTGTGCAGCTAAATCTCCAGGAGTGGGATTTTCCCCACTCCTGTCTGTCTTTCCTTCTTTTTTCTTTCTTCCTTCTTTCTCTCCTCTGTCCCTCCTTTTTTCCCTCCCCCGCTTCCTTCCTTCCTTCCTTTCCTCGTTCCCCTCAGAGATTTTAAAGTAACAGGTCAAAGGGTGGTGAACATGCATTGGTATTTTTAAGTGTATCCTAGGTGATACTGCTGTGCCAGGTGAGGAAAACAACCAAAGGTGGTACCAAAGAGGAGGCCTGACCTTGACTATTACAGAGTAACTTGAATAACATCCCTAGAGCAATAGGATGACCTTGAAGAGTTTTATGTATGGTGTTGGGGGAGGGGGATATACTCAGAGATTCACTTTGACCATATTACTCCTGCCAACTTGTGGGATGGAGGGGAGTGAGACCAGGGGCAGAGACCACTTAAGATGCTCACATGGTAATCCAGGTTACTGCCTGCCGCTTTCCTGGTTGTTTCTTAACTCTGGCCTCTTAAGTGGAGCAGCTTCCCCTCAAAAAACACATAGGCAATCCTTAACTGCTAAAACTTGAGGGGAAGCCACTGAACTATGAATTCTTACAAATCACGGGGGTTCAAATAAGGGTTCTTACTTCTAATGGATTTCAACAGACTGTAGGCACTGCTAAAATTGTGTGAAATTTTTATCTTTCTGGGCATTTTTCTTGAGTGCTGGTCGACAGTTTTCATCAACTCAGCGAAGTGTTAGATGATCCCCACAAGTCAACAGCACATGAGAAAGGAACACAGCATCCTGCTGTGGGTGAGATGGGCATGTTTGGAAATTTAGTTATTCCAAAAATAGCTCTGATATAATATGTGGGTGTTTCAAAAATTATCCCTTAACTTGAATTCTCCTGTGGTTTCTAAACTGAAAAAGCATCAAAATCATCTAGGGAGATTATGAGGAGTATAGAATTGCAAACCTCATCTCCGAATTATTGAATAAGGACCTACAGGGGTCCTTATTCAGGGGAGGACCAAAGTGATTTTAATAGCCAGGCAGGTTTGGGAACCACTGAGATATATCTTTACTTATAGAAGTATTTGCTTATAGGGGCGCCTGGGTGGCTCAGTGGGTTAAAGCCCCTGCCTTCGGCTCAGGTCATGATCTCAGGGTCCTGGGATTGAGCCCCACATCGGGCTCTCTGCTCAGCGGGGAGCCTGCTTCCCCCTCTCTCTCTGCCTGCCTGTCTGCCTACTTGTGATCTCTCTCTCTGTCAAATAAATAAAGCCTTTTTAAAAAAAAAGCATTTGCTTATAGTTTCTTACTGTCTTGCTTTTATTGTTATAAATCTTAATTTTTTATGTATAAAAGCCAAACCAGGATCTTTCTTTTAAAGTAATACATCTAATAATAATAATAATAATAATAATAAATGAAAATCCTATAACATCACCAATTCTATAACTCTCTGAACATGGGAGCATATGGATAACCCATTTTATAATTCTGGAGAATTTTTTGAGTTGGAAAGTTTTTATTGTTTTGTCTACATCTCCATTCCCCTTCTCTGTACCAAGAACTGTTCTTCAATCTTCTTCTAATAGTGCTGTTTCTACTTAAGATTTTTGTGCCAAGGTAAAAATCATTCTAAATTGCCTGGTCTCAGCACTTGAAACAAATAGATACTCTTTTTAAGAAAGAGGCTTCCTGGTTTGGGGAAATTATTTCACTGTCATACGAATATGGCCCTCCCATGAATAGCCTTCTTATTTTCCTCTCCTTATGCTATCTGCTCCACATCTGGTATCCAATACAAGGCAGATACAGCATGTTATCAACCACAAGAAGAAAGAAACATAAGGCCCTTAGAAATCTTGGATCTCATTTGTGGTACTATTGAAGGCATACTCTGGAGTATCGGAAAAGCTTTAGATGATTAAAAATGAAATGTAAGAATGTGTTGTCCTAGACAATTATGAAGGCAGAAAGGAGACCTTTTGTATGTTGCTGGGCTACTGCTGTCTCCATGGATAGCTTGGAATAGCGGCAGGAACATTATGATATTCAGAAGGACTGATTATGTAGGATTGATAGAGTATTTGGTATGATTTCTTGTTCTAACAGATTTAATGATATACATTTGACATAGTTCAATATTCTAATATAGGATTGGTACAGTATTTGGTATGATTTCTTGTTCTAACAGACTTAATGATATACATTTGACATAGTTTAATATTCTAATATAGGATTGATATAGTATTTGGTATGATTTCTTGTTCTAACAGACTTAATGATATACGTTTGACATAGTTCAATATTCTAATATAGGATTGGTACAGTATTTGGTATGATTTCTTGTTCTAACAGATTTAATGACATACATTTGACATAGTTTAATATTCTAAATAACAGCAACACACTGGCTGTTTTGATGCATACCTTTCTAAAGGAAATATTTTAAATAAGTTCCACAGAAATAATCCTATCTAGAAAAATCCAGTTAAAAAAAATTTTTTTTAAGGTCTTAAAATTTTTAAGTAGTCTCTCCACACAACACGGGGCTCAAATTTACAGTCAAGTCATTCACTCTTCTGACTGAGCCAGCCAGGCGCTCCTAAAAATGGTTTTATTAGGACTGGGGCTAGTATCCTCTGGCATAGTTTGCTTTGTACCTACTCCCTATTTGTTATTTTTTTTCCTCCTGCTTCCTCTTGGGTTGCTTTTTTCCACATTTCTATATCTCACTGTTATCCTTCGGCTCTTCTGTGGTTTATCCCAGCTTCTGTCTCAGGGTTCTGCACCCGCAGCTCTGTGGAGCTTGGCAGAGGCTCTGGGGAGAAAAATGCATTGTGCTCCCTTTATAAGGACATCGAGAGAAAGGAAGGACAGGAATTTGAAGGAATTTGAAGTCTGTATGTGCAGTTTTCATTTTTTTTTTTTTTTTTTTACTTCCCATGGACTCCCTCTTGTCATTCCTTTGCCTTATAGGAGTTATCATTCTATGAAAATTTTTTTCTTATTTAACATGTAACATAGAATTTCTCATTGTTGTGGTAGTGACAAGGTATCAGACTCTTCTGGGTTTAGTCTTCACTATCATCTGAAAATATCATCAGGTGAAGAGAGAAAGTTTATCTTTAGAATCCTGATAATTTTTTAATTTGCCTGAAAAAATGTGCTCCAAGTCCTGAGCATACTTCATGTCTTCTATCCAATCTTTCCTCTCCCTCCATTTAGAATCACACTGTGAGAGAAATGGTTTAAGGACTGCCCAATGCCAAAATTTTTTCTTGGAAAAAAGTGGTTGTTCTCAGTGGGTTGATTTTGTCTCTACCTCCGGCCCTGCAATATTTGACAATATCTGGAGACATGTTCTATTGTTGAAACTGAAGAGGTTGGGTGCCTGGGTGGCTCAGTAGGTTAAGTGTCTGCCTTGGGCTCTCGTCATGATCCTGGGGTCTTGGAATCAAGTCCAGCATTGGGCTCCTTGCTCAGCAGGGAGCCTGCTTCTCCCTCTGCCTGCTGCTCCCCCTGCTTGTGCCCCCTCTCTCTTTTCTCTCTCTGATAAATAAATAAAAAAATCTTAAAAAAAAAACAACACTGAAGAGGCACTGCTGCCTTGTAGTGGGCAGAGGCTAGCGATGCTGCTAAACTCCCTCCAGTGTACCCCATATCTCCCCACTTTGTCTACTGCTGCCAAACAAAGAATGGTCAAGCCGCAGTGTCAATAGCGAGGAGGTCGAGAAACCAGCCATGTTCTAGACCTCGGCCAGGTCCTGTTACAACACTTGCTTGATCCATGGGCAGTAACAGGAAAATGTGTTTGTGAGATCTAATGCTGAGTCACGGATGATAATTGTGTGAACTTCGGGAAAACTGGCTGTGCTTGTTAGACTGGATGGGTGTGTATGTGTCTCCCAGACACTTGGTGTGTTTGTAATGGAAAGTGGAATGGAGTCTCTTAAGCAAGGGTTGTGAGGGCTGGAGCATAATCTATTTAAAGAGCCTCGACAGAGAACAGCAGCTTGGGCTCTGCCTTCAGTTGGTCACGGGGCTTGAGCAAGTCACCACTTGGGGCCTCCCTTCTCTTATCTGTCAAATAAGGATTTGAACTAGCAATCCTTGAATAAGGATCACTTCCTGTTCCAAAACTGTATAATGAATGAAAAAATTACCTCATGGTTAAATGGAAATATTTATGTAATGTGGACTGGGCATCTTCTTAATCTGTGGTTCCCTAAAATTTTTCTCTTCAAAAACGAGAATCATCTTTAAATATCTGTACTCAAGATACATTGTCTCGAATAAGCTTTATATTCTAGGAGACAGAGTTTCCACTGATGGTTAAGTGTTGGCCCTTTGCGATGTCCTTCCTATAGAAAAATCTAGTTTGTCTAGTCACTTATTTTACCTCTTGTGTTGAAGAACTGTCAGTGTCTTTCTACCGGAAATACCCCGAGCTGGCTGTCCACTAAAGCTCCCTGGAAAAGACACTAGGGTAGAATCAGGTCTGAGGAGCCACTGGGAATTGTGGCCTATAATGACCTCAGGCTTTATCCTGCACCACACCCTTCTCTGAAAACTCCTTGGATCAATGAAGCATTGGTCTGACTCATCAGTGCCCAGAAGTTTATAAGTGGGAAAGAGGAAAAGAAAAGGAAACTGGACCAGATAGTTGTTGAGAGCTCAGGATATACCACACACTTGACAAATGCTATTGGATGTAATCACCACAAATACCTAAGTGGATAGTATTAATATCCCTGTAACTGATAAGAAACCCAAATCCAGAAAAGCTGACTTATTTACAAGCTATCGAAAATTTGATTCAAGGGGACCTCAATAATAAAATTAATTTATGGGGTCCTGTCACTGAGAAGTCTTGAGGTCGACGTAGAGTTTGGTCCAAAGCCTTAAAATATATCACTATTGTCCCAGTTTCTATTTCTCCTTTGTGTTTTAGCTTTAGGCTACACTTCCCTTCCAGAAGCCTTGGGCTCTCACTGCGGGACCTCTTACCTCACTGCTCTGGTAGATTGTGGTGACTGTGCAAGCCCTGGGTTCTCTCTCTCTCTCTCACTGGCTCTTGTTGGGTCACGTATTTCTCTCCCAAACTAATCACTCAGTGTTGAGGAGGGTCAGCTGGTGCTGGGAAATGTTTGAGCCATCGGGGCCCATTCCCGGTGTTGCTAGGTCAGAGCTACAAATTAGAAATTGATTGAATTCCTCAAAGGAAGACCTGGGTACCATTGTAAGCAAAATTTGAAGGACTAGATACTCAGGTAGTAATTCAAAGTCCACCAGTGAGTTAGGAAATCACGCAAGTGCCTGGGGTTTCGCATATAAAACTAATTTTTTTTTTTAAGATTTTATTTATTTATTTGACAGAGAGAGAGAGAGATCACAAGCAGGCAGAGAGGCAGGCAGAGAGAGAGGAGAAAGCAGGCTCCCTGCTGAGCAGAGAGCCCGATGCGGGGCTTGATCCCAGGACCCTGAGATCATGACCTGAGCCAAAGGCAGAGGCTTTAACCCAGTGAGCCACCCAGGCGCCCCATAAAACTAATTTTTTTAAACAAATCTAAAACTAACTTGGAATTCAAGTACCAAACAAACAAAAAGATTACTGCCAGAATCTGGGCGACTGAGCTTTAATTCCCAATAACATCCTAGAAGCTCTTGAGATTTTATATTAGTAGAGTTTATTATTTAGTGATTATTTGATGTTGTTCTAGATCAACAGCCTTTCCACTAAGTACAATTTTTGTTCACTGCTTATATTACTGGTTACATTTCTCTCATTTGTTGGTAGAAATCCTCATGAAAAGGTGACCAAGACAGATTGAGTCCCTGCGTCCAACCTTCTGATCATCTTGGGATGGAGTCATAAGGAAGAATCTGAAAGATCTCTGGACCCATCCCCGTATCTTTTTCCCTTCCACATCTCAGTTTCCAAAGATGATTCCCTTTGGTTTCAGCTAGGAGTTATTTCATCGTGAAATTTCAGCTATGAGTTTTTTCATCGTGATTAATATGATTTCAAAAGGAATCTGAGTCAATTCCATATGATTTAAAAATAAGCTAACAATTTTAAAAGGAAAACTGCATTATTTCTATTAAAGAGATTTTTCTTTCCATAACATAAACTATAAACATCTTTAGTTAGGAGAATTCACAAGGGCTGAGGGAGATTGAGCAGCAGCCACTTACTCTGTAGAAACAAAAACTATGGCATGTGGACATTAAACTTTTTGTCCCCAAGAAATGAAGAGAACTCAATACAATTTAATTTGAAATGGCAGGATTTACATGAGTTAGGTGTTGCAGCATTTCTCTGTGCGGATGGATATCGGGTTAAGAGAAAAAAACAGGTTTCTGATCCATCAAGTAACTATCAATATGTCAAAGTGGTCTTTGATTACCAACAGCCCAGCTGGATGGAAAATGTAGTCCCTCCTTTTAAAAATTACTTGTTTTGTTAGGTCAGAAACATAAGGCTGAACAAAATATCACTTGTGAAGAAATTAGCACAAAAATTTCAAATATTAATTTTTTGGTTTACCTCAGATTACCTTTAGACCACAGGGTAGAAATAATTTTAAAACCCCCCACAAAACCTCCTTTATAACATTAGATATTAAAACAGAAAACAGACCACAACCCTGAAATGATAATCCTCTTCATGGACTTATGTAGAAGCACTTATTGTCTGCAGGCAGAGGTCAGAGTTGGCCTCCTGCTGATTGGTCTTCTCTCGACCAGCCGAGTTCAGGACATCACTGTTTGAGTGACTAAGAAATAGACGGCATATTTAGAGAAGAGGGACTTTGGCAGTGAAAGGCCTGAAGATGAGGTCATGTCCAGTCTGGATTTGTTGAAGGAACTTGGGTGTTTAACCTAGGGGATGGTCAGCCATCATTTCGTTTTCCAAATAACCAGAAGGTTAACTTGACCTAGCAAATTAAGTGCCCTGTTCTGTAGCCCCTCACGGAAAACCAGAAGCAGTGAATGGAGGCTCCAGAGAGCCGCTAAGGACAGAGCCCCAAGCCGGGGCTTCAAATACCTGCTCCACCACATGCCCATTATAGGGGCTTGGCAAGATATTTACCACTCTGAGGCTCAGTTTCCCTGTCTGGTAAGTAGGGAAAATAACAACTAACTTGCAGGGTTATTATAATAATCAAATGAGCCAACAACATATGCAAAGTGCTCAGTGTAGCCACTGTAATACCACATAGTGGCTGAATAGTTGTGTCATAAATCATCATCACACTGTTACTATGATTTGTTAGAAGTCTCCAATGATAAAAGCTCTTGGCTTTGGAAGCACTCATTTTAGCTACAGCTGGAGAGATTCAAGTCGCTTCTTAAGGTGTGAGGAATATGGGCTTGAAGTCAGCTGATCTGGCTTTAAATTGCAGTTTACTAGCTTGGTTACCTTGGGTAAGGTATTTAATTTGTATGAGCTTCAGTGTTCTTATCTTTTTTTTTATTGTTATTATGTTAGTCACCATACAGTATGCCATTAGTTTTTTTTTTTTATTAACATATAATGTATTATTTGCCCCAGGGTACATGTCTGTGAATCATCAGGCTTACACATTTCACAGCACTTACCATAACACATAACCTCCCCAATGTCCATAACCCAGCCACCTTATCCCTACCCCCAAACCCCTAGCCACCGTCAGCTTGTTTCGTTATTTTAGGAGTCTCTTATGGTTTGTCTCCTTCCCCATCCCATCTTGTTTCATTTCCCTCCCCCACCCCCCACGACCCCCCACCGTGCCTCTCAAATTCTTCATATCAGAGAGATCATGTGGTAATTGTCTTTCTCTGAATAACTTATTTCGCTTAGCATAATACGCTCTAGTTCCATCTACGTCATTGCAAATGGCAAGATTTCATTTCCCTTGATGGCTGCATAGTAATACATTGTATATATATTATGTCATTAGTTTTTGATGTAGTGTTCCAAGATTCATCTTTGTGTGTTACACCCAGTGCTCCATGCAATCCGTGCCCTCCTTAATACCCATCACTGGTCTAACCCATCCCTTCATCCCTCTCCCCTCTAAAACCCTCAGTTTGTTTCTCAGAATCCACAGTCTCCCATGGTTCATCTCTCCCTCTGATTTCCCCCTCCTTCATTTTTCCTTTCCTTCTAATGTCCTCCATGCTATTCCTTATGTTCCACAAATAAGTGAAACCAAATGATAATTGACTTTCTCTGCCTGACTTATTTGACTCAGCATAATCTCCTCTAGTCCCATCCATGTTGACGCAAAAGTTGGGTATTCATCATTTTTGATGGCTGAGTAATATTCCATTGTATATATGGAACACATCTTCTTTATCCATTCATCTGTTGAAGGGCATCTTGGCTCTTCCCAGTTTGGCTATTGTGGACATTGCTGCTATGAACATTGGGGTACATATGGCCCTTTTTTTCACTACATCTGTATCTTAGGGTTAAATACCCAGTAGTGCACTTGCTGGGTCATAGGGTAGGCCTATTTTTAATTAAAAAATTAAAAATTAAAAATACAGTTTTCTAATCTTAAATTATGATAATGATATCTCTTTTGCAAGTTTATTTTTTCCTGAGTTATAAATATTCTCATCAAAACAGAGCATAACTTTTGAGCATGTACTCAGGGTCAGGCACTATTCTAAATGCTTTATATGTGTTCATTTATTTAGTTGTTTCAATAGAACTGGGAGGAGGTTGTTACGATCATTCCCATTTTATAGATGAGGAAACTGAGGCAAACAAAATGAAGTCATTTCCCCACGGTTAATAAGGGGTAGAGCAGGAATCATGACCACGAAATGTCTGGCTCCTGGGGCTATGAGCCCATGAGCATTCCCAGCACAGTGCTTAACCTTGAGCATACATTTGTTCCTTCCTCCCCGTGCTGAAAGACCACTTAGCTGCCATAGCCTTATGGTGAACAGGAAAAAAAAAAAGAGTCCAATTTTACAAGGGTAGTAATTTGAGAGTCCAGACTTACCTTTCTTAAATGCCAATACATGAACTAGGGTCAGATTGCCAGTTAATGAAAGATCACTCTGAAAAGTACTAATGAGCAGAGGAAATCTAATGAATAGGCTCAAAACCTGAGTGTAAGCCAATCCCTCAGTCTCCAGGTACTATGGATAACATAAATTAACAGAAACAAAGATAGAGGGTATATTGAGTAGGAACTAAATGGGTATGGAAACTCCCTCCACCGCAGGCATGCAATGCTGTGCTGTGCTAGAAAGAGCAGGAGGAGCAACATCAGGGTCCGGGGAAGACTTTGTGAAAAACATCCTTAATTACAGTAGGTATACAATAGGAAAAAGGTGAACTTTCAACTCAAGGCATAAGTCTTAGGGAAGAAAAACAACTGGTTAGGAAAAGGATTCAAAGACCCCGATTCAAGTCCTGTAAAGCTCTGTCCCCTGAAGAGCTCTGCTTCTATAGCTCAGTGACTATGACACTGAGTGGAGGTGACAAGGAGCAAGATTGTGTGTGTGTGTTTACTCTCACACACACATATGAATGCACATGAATTCACACACACATATATAGATACATATTTCAAGATTATACCCATAAAAATAATTTCAATAAATCATCTGTCAGTTAGTCCTTAACTAATTGTTTAGACAAAAGTTTCCCCAAGTTTTTGTGCAGAATACTGAAGAGAAAAAGTTCTGTGATTCTTCAGTTGGAATTTGACTCACAGCCAAATTAATTTCTCTTTACAGTGTGTTTTTTTTTCCTCCTTCCCTAAACAGTGCTAAGGAAATGATGAATATTTTTTCACAAGAGCAAACACATGTATTTTGGTTCCCTAGATTCTATCATGGCGTAAATACCTAAAGGAGATATCAACATTGTGAAAACCCCGAAGTAGCTGGAAGGCAGAAATGCAGTGGGGAATTTTCCAGAATGCACTTTGACAGCGAGTTGTGGCAGAATGTTGAGCAGGGAGTACGGGATGACATTTGATAATTCTCTAATTCTCAAGAGAAGAGAATGACTCAAGTGTTTCTAGAGAAGCAGAACAGTGTCTGTGTCAGAATAAGAGAAGGGCAAAATAAATTTAACTGCTGTTGTATAAGATAAAGGAATAGAAATGACTTACTGTGAAGGAAAGGCCTTTACAAAACTAGTGGACTTGAAAGACTATTTTTAAAATTTACTGTAAGTGCCAAATAATAATGAAAAACATCTGTGCATCTTTTCCCAAGTAACAGATAAATAAAATATAAAGTGAATGGAGAGTGGAGATTTTGTCTCCTTTATCCTGGAAAGAGTTACTGTTACGGTTGTACCTTTTCTCCAGCCAACTGGAGGGAAATAGATGCTTTGGGTGCCATCTAGTGGGTAAGTGAAGAAAGGCAAATAAAAGAGTTGGAATTTTTTTATTTCCTTCACAGGAAAAAAAAATGATTTTAATGAAACTCTTCAGTTTCAGGGATAAGGCATTAGTTTGACTCTTATTAAGGAAATCAATACTTACTGGAATAGGCAAGAATTTGGAGGTGATTTGGAGAAGGCAAGGACCTTGGCCTCTCAGTTTTTTGTTTTTTTTAAAGATTTTATTTATCTGACAGAGAGAAACACAGCGAGAGAGGGAACACAAGCAGAGGGAATGGTAGCGGGAGAAGCAGGCTTCCCGCGGAGCAGAGAACCCGATGCGGGGCTCGATCCCAGGACCCTGGGATCAGGACCTGAGCCGAAGGCAGACGCTCAACGACTGAGCCACCCAGGCGCCCTGGCCTCTCAGTTTTTGTTCAATGACCTGTACCTAGAATGACATCTGGTCCACTGTATAAACTTGTGGTGAGCCTGTTTTGAAACAAAATGAATAAATGGAGACAAATATTACGGGATTTCAGGGACCATATATATCTTGTTCTGTATGGATATTGCACCCACCTACATTTTTTAAGGGGATGGTGCAACTTTTACAAATTGTTTTAGATAATGAAATTAGAATTCTTTGCATCAAAGCATTGTTATTGTGGATTCTTTAAAATCATGTTAGGAGTTCCTTGTTGTTTGAAGTGGGGTGTCAGAAGATCTAGAATATTCAAGCTCTAAAATTCATATTACTCGGCTCTTTCTTTCATTTTGCACATTTTCACAGGTAGAAGAAGGAGATTCACATATGTTATATCTCTCTGATGAACTAGATGTCTTATTTATACATTAATTTATATAATCTTCACAAAGACAATTGGGTAATTTAAAAAAAAAAAAAACAAGGCTCAGAGATTTAGTTTATATAGTCATAAAGTCCACCCAAGATTTTTGGCTTGAAAATATGTCATTTTGGTACCATTGTCTGGGTCCAAGGAATTGGTTTAGAGTTGGACATGTAATCTATTTCTGGCCAATGAGATAGAGAAGAGGTCTTCCAGAAAAGTTTCTTATCCTGCATTACAAGAACTAGAGAAATGCTTTCTTTTCTGCTTCTTGACGTTTTCTGAAAATGTGATACCTGGAGTTGCTGCCGTCATCTTGTGGCCATGAAGGGAATGAGTTCATATATCAAGGATGACCAAGTAAACAGATGGGAAGATAAGCGTTTTGGGCATTATGCGAGCAACTAAGTTATTCAACCCAGAGGCTGCTCTACCTTGAACTTATTATATGGATAGTAAAGAACCTCCTTTAGAAAGCCATTTAGAGATTATTTTTCTGTTACTTGCAGTTGAAAACATCTTAATTAAAACATGTAAGTTGAATGTAAGGATAAATTATCAGAAATAGTTTATTTAAACACTGTGAGAGGGGTGCCGGGGTGGTTTAGTCAGTTAAGCATCTGCTTTCTGCTCAGGTTCAGGTCAGGATCTGAGGGTGCTGGGATCAAGCCCTGCGTCAGGCTCCCTGCTCAGTGAGGAGCCTGCTTCTTCCTCTCCTCCCTAGTCCTGATCTTTCTTGCTATCTCTCTCTCTCTCTCTCTCTCTTACACAAAATGTATTTGGGGAACTTTAAATTGAGACAAGAAGGGGCTAAATTCTGTACAGAGAACAATAAAAAAGACCAGAAAACAGAAACTCTGCTTATACTTAATGGGTGCTACAATTTAATATAGACTGTTAAAAATCTAAGCTTTAATAACTTTCTCAAATGCTCTGTCATGCAAATGAAAACATAGGTCAGCCAAACTTTAGCACACAGGATCCGTATTGTAATAAGATTCTTGCCTACTAAAAATGTGCTCTTATATTTCATACATTGACATAGATGTAATACAAATTCACTTTGCTTTTCCCATCTCAGGTTCCTGCCAGAAGTGAATTTTCCACACTGAATTGCTCCTTCCAATTTCCCCCATAATTAAATGGGGGATTATTTCCCCCATAATTAAATGAATCTACATTTTTAGCTCTCTACCTTAATTTTCTGGAAATCAAATCTAAGGAAGAGAGAGCCCCCCAAAACCAAACCAAACATTTCCAAATAAAGTGAAAATTAAAAATGAAAATAGTTTATTAAAAGAAATTCAGATAAAAGATGAAAACATTTTCAAAGTTAATGGAGGCATTGATTTTACAATTTACAAAAGTAAATTTACAATTACTTTGATTTAATTTCCATGGCAAGACTTGAAAGTTATAGCTATTCGTATTGTAGTCTATCTCAGGTAACACGCATGCATGTGTGCACACACACACACACACAAACACACACCCCAAATGCCAAGCAAAAACAAACTGAAACGGTAGTTTCTTTTAAGATAAGATTCGGAATTATTTCCTATGAAATGATTTTTCTGGGTAAAAGATTTAAAGAGTAAACATTTTATTCTTCTCTTTGCCTTTCTTTAGCAGTTGTAACTGGGCGAGGGGGTTGGTGAGGAGAAATGGAGGCACCAACAGTCACGCCCTGCCATCTTTTCCTGCTTCCATTTGGTTAATAGAGCCATCTTGTTGTTCACTCAACTTGCAGTAAAACTGAATCTCCTCTTAGGCTCAGGAGAGTGTATGGTTTATGGTTTGGTATGGCTGTAGAGAAGTCATTCTGTTACCTTCCTACGTTTCAAAACAGACATTTTGACACCTTTCACTGTTAATGTATTCAAGTCTGAAGGAATTTATATGTAAAACCATCATCATATCACAGCTCAGAGACATTCCCAGAATATTTTTTTATATAGACATTGTTAGACTATCACAGTCAAGTATGTGGTGTTTTTCATTAGCCTCATATATACCTTTTCATAGTTATGTCAGAAATAATAATAAATCAAATGATCATTATTATACCTTCAGAAAATGCCTATGAGATAGATGCATTATTATTCCCATTCTACAGATAGAGAAACTTAGGCTGAGTGGAAGAATACTTCCTGTGAGATCCCACAGCTATTAAGTGGCAGAGCCTGGTTTTGAACCCAGGCAGACTGAATATAAAAACTCTGGCAAAAGCAAACAGTCCTAATTCCCTTGTTCTGGTGAGACAATAGTTATTTTAATTAGCTTGTTAAAATTATGTCAGGAAGGATCACTCATGTATTACTGGTGGGAATGTAAAATGGCAAATGTTCTTGCCAACAGTTTAGTAATTTCTTATAAAACTAAACATGCAACCGCCATATGGCCAGGCAATTGCACTCTTGGGCATGTAGCCGAGAGACATGAAAATTTGCGTTCACGCAAAAACCTTTCCACAAATGTTCACAGTGGCTTTATTTCTAACATCTCTGAATTGGGAACAATGCACATGTCCTTCAGCAGATGAATGGTTAGACAGACCATTATTATACCCTGGAATACTATTCAGCAGCAAAAAAGAATGAACTGGTAATAGACACGACAACTTGTGTGTGTCTCCAGGGAATTATGCTGAGTGGAGAAAGCCATTCCAAAAAGGTTAGGGACATTTTAGTTGCATCACATTTTTGAAATGGTAGAAATCATGAAGAGCAGATCTGTGGTCATCTATGGTGTGGGATAGGGTATCTGGTTGGGGAGGTAGGAGATGTGGTCACAAAGGGGAAGACCAGCGATCCTTATGGTGATGCAGTGAGATTATAGTCTCACTGCTAGCGTGGTAGATACACAAACCTACACAGGTGATAAAATTACGTAGAATGAAATATGCATGTGCACACACAACTATATGTAAAACTGGGGGAATTTGGGCAATATCTGTAGATGGGAGGGGCGCCTCGGTGGCTCAGTCAGTTAAGCCTCCGAGACTCTTGGTTTCAGCTCACATAGAACCCTGAGCCAGAATCCATGGTCAGTGGGGGAGTCTGCTTGAAGAGTCTCTCCCTCTGCCCCTCCCCCCCTTAAAAACAGAAAGATCCGTGGATTGCATCAAGGTCCATACCCACTTTCAATATTGTATTATGTTTTTGCCGGTCATTGGAGGAACCCTGAGTAAAAGGTACATGGGATCTCTTTGTTATTTTTTTGTATCTTCATGTGAATCTATAATTATCTCAAAATAAAAAGTATAATTAAAAATTATTGGACGTAATCCTAGTATCCTAATTAAAACTACTTTCCCATGTCCTTGAGAAAAGTGAACCAAAGATTTTATAGTATGTAATTGTAGCCACAAAGTAAGATATAAAAATAAGTTTTCATTCGGCAAATAAAGCAGCCAGCCTTCATTGCTGTGTTGCTTTTACTGTTAGTGGCTTATCCACTAACAAGTGATTCAGGACGACTGCATCTTTGTGCTATATGGACATGCATTATACAGTAGCTTTTTTTTGAAGTGTGAAAAGAAATCCCTTAACAGTACAGCCTTCCTCTTGCATTAATTCATTATCCGAGCCTGGGCATATTTGTCTGGTTTTCATTTTCTTTGTGTGGCTTTTGTCAAAGACAAAGATTTTTAAATGTAAATCGATTTTATTTGTCAATACCCACTGAATTTAAAGATAGAATTTAAGTCATTTATTTTTCTTTAAAAATGGCGTAATAGTTTTTCTTGCCTTTGATTTGAGCATGGTGGAGGGGAGGTATGTTTGAAAAAAAAATCACTTTCAAAGTCTGCTTTCTTCACACACGGTACTAATGAGTATAGGCAGTCTTAAGTTACACAGCTTCTGATTTGGGCTGTCATTTTCTTCATTCACTCTCGCTCCAAAGTCCCCAGCTTCTGTTCCCCTGCCACTTTTGTTCAAGCCGTGCCCGTTGTTATTGGTGTTGATATAATACACACAAGTGAGATTTGCCTTTACAGTTACCATGGAGACGCTGCTTATTAATAAAAGTCTTTCTGCTGAAAGGAATTGTGACGTGATGCATTCACCCAGGCCTGTAAGCAAGTTTTATACATTCTGAAATTACATATTTAATAAAGAACTGGCTCTGAAAAATTAACCTCTGACATTTGCTGTCCCCTTCCGTGACCTTGTCCTGTTTCTCAAGATGTGCACTATATTTCCAAAGTTGTGACTACATCCTTCTGGCCATAGGGAACCAAATATAATAAATAAAGCAGGCAGTAACAGTCTTCTTCACTCCACCACCCTCCTCCCAATTAAAAAAATTGTGACAATTATTTACTTCTCTCCTTGCTGTATCCTCCCATCAAAATTATGGCTGGCTATACTTTGTAAATTTATCAGATACCATGGCACTTACAATTGGCATATCTCATTGAGAAATTTATTACAGATTGTCTTGTAATTGTGTGTTATGTCACTTCCACTGACTATGGATGAATCAAAGGCAATATCACCCTGTCCCGTGCTAATTTTATATTCCTCTCTTCTTTCCCTCTTCCTTGCCTTAATAACTTAGGGATGAACAGCAAATCACTCAGTGGACAAATGTTTCTTAAGCTCCTACTGTATGCCTAGTACATTCTCGGAAATAGAGATATGGCAACGAATAAGACAAGTTTCTAGATTTTTAAAATTAACATATAATGGATTATTTGTTTCAGGGGTACAGGTCTGTGATTCATCGGCCTTACACAATTCACAGCACTCACCATAGCACACACCTTCCCCAATGTCCCATTACCCAGCAACTCCATCCCTCCCACCCTCCCTCCCCTCCAGCAACCCTCAGTTTTTTCCTGAGATTAAGAGTCTCTTATGGTTTGTCTCCCTCTCTGGTTTTGTTTTGTTTCATTCTCATTCCTCTTATCAGTGAGATCATATAATTGTTTCTTTGATTGATTTATTTTGCTTAGCATAATACCCTCTAGTTCCATCCATGTCATTACAAATGGCAAGATTTCATTTTTTGATGGCTGCATAATATTCCTGTGTGTGTGTGTGTGTGTGTGTGTGTGTGTGTGTGTGTGTATCACATCTTCTTTATTCATCTGCCAATAGAAATCTGGGGTCTTTCCATAGT
>CM053603.1:90080005-90111533 GCA_028646535.1 Procyon lotor | reverse complement strand
AATTTTTATTAACATATAATGTATTATTTGCCCCGGGGTACATGTCTGTGAATCATCAGGCTTACACATTTCACAGCACTTAACAGCACATACCCTCCCCAATGTCCACAGCCCAGCCACCCTATCCCTACCCTCTCCCCCACCTCCCAGCCACCCTCAGTTCGTTTCGTGAGTCTAGCAGTCTCTTATGGTTTGTCTCGAGGAGGAGCCTTTTGAAGTCATACCAGACTCTGTAGCTGAGATCCCCACACAGAGAACCTACGTCTGTCCCAACCTCACTTACGTGATTAATTACCCAGGGTCATGGCGCCCAGCTGGAGATAGGAGGGAGCATGTTCAGGCACCACATTTGATTGTCTTCTTTCCAACGTCTGGAGACTCTAAAATGGTTACCGTAAGTATCCTTTGTTACCTCTCCTCCTGTATGTAGATTGGTGGAAGTTGATAGGAATAAGGCATCTGGGAATCTGGGATTTTGTAAGGTGGGGCATGTCAGGGTTTAAGTATCAGGAACTCCAGATTCTCCTCCTAAAAGCAATCCTTGTCTCTCACGTCTGCTCTGCGAGGCCAACACCTTAATGTTCGTGGATTCATTAGAAAGCAATGGAAGCACCTGTGTTATGTGCAACTCTTGCACTTACATGGAATGATAACAAGAGTCTTGTCACTAGCAAGTCACACACACACACACACACACACACACACACACACACACCTGGAAAATGTTCTACTAGTATCATTAACTTCAGAATCAAGGGATTTATAAGGACCCATCCAGTGTTCTCCTGGTGGCAAAGAATTAGGACTGGCTTCTTTGTTATCCAGCTTGCCCTGAGCACTGGGCTTTAGCCCTGGATTCCTGGCCCATCTCTCATGGGCTAGAGTCATCAGGGAGCGTCTCTCCTGGATGCTCTCCCTCAAGATTTCTTTCCCTCTCTTCATCCTGCCCTGACTCCTGCCTTTGGTTTTGCTGACCCCTTTCCCCATAGAGGGTTGGTTGCCCTTACTTTGATTCTGCCTGGGTTGAGCAGGGCTCACTGGAGCCCTATTTTAAGAGCCATTTGTACTCGTTCCTCTGCGTATTGGTGTCAGTAACCCAGAGTCGGCTATACAAAACACTTCCCTCCAGCCACAATTTAGAAAGTGGCCGAAATCTTCCTCAATCCACCCCAAACCCTGGGCCCTCCTCACAGTTCTCTATGACTTTCTATAATGCTTACATTCCGTAGGAAGACCTGATGGCCCATCCTATGTGCATAATCCATCGCTGTTTCTCTGTGTCGATGTATTATGCCGAAGGCACATAGCAGCCAAAAGGAAACCCACTCAGAGTTTCTTCAACTTACATAAATAAATGGAGGTGGCTCTTTTTGTCCCTTGTGATCAAAACAGACAAAAGCAGCTGAGGCTCCTTCCCAAGTATCAAGAAATCTGAGTGAGGAGGGGGTTATTGAGAGTAATGTCTAGGAAATCTACCTATTCTTCAGCTCCATTGTCTTTCAGCGTGGGCATAGAGTTCCTAGAAAGTTCTACTCTTTGTTAGGGGATCCCCTGGGAATTATAGGCTCTTTTGTTCCCTAACTGAAGCATACTTCAGAGAAACCAGGTCCTAGTATTCCTCCCTTGATGGGAATGGGCTCCAGCTGGGAGCCCTAGAATTTCTGGGCCACCTGGAACAGACTTTGAAGTATCACCTGAAAGGAGCCAACACTATAGACAAGTCGTTCAGATCAAGGCTGTCTGGCCCTATTCTGCTTCAGAATAGAGTCAGAATCAAATTAGATTCTGACTGTTTGCTGGTTTTTATCAACTTCTGCCATTCTACCACTGTAGGCAAGCTTTGCCCTGGTGCACCCTAGTGCTAAGTAGATGATGTGGAAGGAGTGAGGAGTTCTCACTTCTTAAATTGACCCTAAACCTACTGGCTGCCCTTTAGTAGCCTGAGGCATCCTGACTTCAAGTCACACCTGCCTGTTTAGTGTGTAATAATTTATAGACTTGTAATTTTTCCATTTTTTCCCCCTACCATCACGATTAGTTATCTGAAATGCAAATATATTGCAATGACAAAAAATGCTTTATGGTCCATCATTAAGCTCTCTGAAAATGCCATCCTTGTGGAATGCATCTGGAAAGGTCACAGTTCCTTAAACTCCATTCAGTGCCTCTGTTCTTTTTTTTTCCCCAGACTTTGTCTGTTCTTTTAGGGGGAAGAACAAGTTACTTCCCAACTTGCAGCATTTGGCTTTATCTTTCCTTCCGTGCTCCACGCTTTCTAGCCAGGGTGAGGCAGCCACCGCCTCACGTTCCTTCCAGGTTGTCCCTGCCAGAGACCACTCACCAGGACAGTCTTCAGTGGACAGGGAGTGTCTATGCTTAGAAGGAACTGAGGTGCTACTGACTGATAAGGCTACTCTGGCTGGTATCTGAGGTCTGAGCTGAATCCCTGCACTGTATCCACAACCTCTTACCCCACAGCCTCCCTTAAAAGTTCCAGATTTCACATAATGCATTGCACCTGCAGAGTGCTCCCAGCTCCCAGCTCATATGCGAGGGCATATGGCCAAATGTCTTTTCATAGATTTGAAAGGGAGTGACCTCCTGCCACCTCCTGGCATGGACCTCCATTTATCTGTACTCATATCTCTGCCTGTGGAATTTACGGCTTCAGAGGAAGGAGCCTGTTACTAATAAGGTGGCAGTTCTGGGGGGAAGAATCTGGAGGGGTCGTGCAGGGTTGAGCCTAATGACAGGCCCAGGCCTATGGCCCAGAAGACTTTCTTACTCTGACATTCAGCATATTTTGTCCTACAATAAGAATATTAACACCTAATGCTTATAGTGCTTATCCTGTGCCAGGATTTCTTCTGAAATTCTTCACAATTGTGAACTCGGTCCTGTTAATCCCAACACTAAAGAGAGATTCATAAGGGAGAAAAACCCCAGTTCTGTAATCTCTCCCATGAGTCACTTGAAAAGCAATCCAGCTGTTTTTCTCTTTAATTCTGTGTCAAAGTATGAGGCTAACGTAACAACCTCTCCTGGTTGTTTTTCTTGGCATTCCTATAGGACGTCTCCCGCCCGAACTGGCCCCACAGTTAACCTGGTCCTAATGGGCTATTGAATGTTGACTCAGCAGCAACCCTGGATGCTCTCCCAACCTTCCCCCTTAGAGGGTGCCCTATGCACCTTTACCATTCACACCCTGCCCAGATTCCACAGCGCACCTGGCTATGTTTCGTCATTAGAGTAGGGTGTCCATTTTATCTGACCTAGGTGATGATGTAATTCAGATAAAGCAGAACACTATACCACATTTTCAACAATCCTGGACAGAAACTTTTCAAAATGTAACTTCAGCATATTGCCCTTGTACTTCATGGCCAAGAAATAAATACATTAACAAAATCTATTTCCTCTTCTATCCTTGATAGATATTGCAAAAGTCCTCTCCAATTGCTTTGGAACTCGTCTTTAGAGCCCTTCTTCATTCAATTCAAATAAAGTCATGACGATATACTCCAGGAGGTCATCTGTCTCACATAACTAGCCATCTGGATGTAATTTTAAGCTCAGCTGGGATTCTTCATGTACAGAAGTATTTAGCAGTTGGCTGAATGGAAATAGTAATATGTTGCAGAAATGAAGTAGTGTCCATTTCTTCCCTCTGACTGGGCAGCCTATAGCTTACTTACAACATAGCACTTCTACTCTGCCCCCTTTGTCCTTGCTAACATGAGCTGTTTCTCTGTGTGTTTCTTCATACATACAATTTCAGATTTCTATAAACAGAGATACATTTCCTCTTTGTAAACAATATTTATTTGCCTCTATTTCTTTTGAGGAGGCAATCCTATTCCATTATTGTCTTAGTTAGGATGCTTTGATACCAACTAATGGAAACCCTAACTCAAATTAGGTTAAGCAATAAAAACAATTTATTTGTCATGTAAAATAAGTTCGAGAATTAGTCTGAGTTTTAGATAAGGCTTGATCCAGTAACTTAGAAAGGTAACCTGTGGTTTGACTGCTTAGTTATCCTAAAGCATTACAAATGGCTTTCAACTGCTTCTAGTAGTCATATTCATACCTAGCAGTAAGAATTCTTCTGTAGGGGGGGCGCCTGGGTGGCTCAGTCATTAAGCGTCTGCCTTCAGCTCAGGTTATGATCCCAGGGTCCTGGAATCAAGCCCCACATCAGGGTCCCTGCTCATCAGGAAGCCTGCTTCTCTCGTGTTCCCTCTTTCACTCTCTCTCTCTCTCTCTCTCTATCAAATAAATAAATGAAATCTTAAAAAAAAAAAAAAAAGAATTCTTCTGTGAATGTCTAGTAAAAGCAAATAAATTCTTTTCTCAAAAGCCCAGTGCACATTTTCTTGCATCTCAGTGTCCAACTGGGTCACACCCCGTCTCTAGGCAATCAGTTCTGGTTGGTAAATGGTACATGCTGACTGGCTTAAAGTATGCTGGATTCACCTCTGATAATGTGGGATCAGCTTTTGCCAAGCACAGAGGCTTGTGTTGTGGATTGTATTTTCTTTTTTTTTTTTTTGATTGTATTTTCATAGGAGGAAGTAGAGCTTGGATACAGCAAGCTACCCTACCATGCCCCCAGTTCTATCATAAATTGAATCCCACTAATTGTCAAGGAAGCCTGTGAAGTGTTATTTACCAACTCTTGTGTGGTCTGTTTCACATGTGCTTTGTATATTTCCCATGCTCTTTGCTCTTTGCTGAAACTTTAAGCAGTCTTACTGGATCCCTTCTCGACTGTTTTCTTGTGGGAATGGGTAGGTCCTGAGTTGAGTGCTTTACATGTTTACACATTAGAATTTCACCAAAGCCTTGTGCAGCAGACACCATCAACTTCTTTTTGCAGATGCAGAAACAAAATTAATTTGCTCAGTGTCGCATAATTGGTAAGTGATGGACTCAGGATTTACATGGAGGTAGACTATTTGTAAAACCTGTAGCCTTAAGGACTACGCCATGCCAATCACCATGTCTCTAATGACTTGAAACTTACCAAAAGTGCTGGAAGAGCAACATGCACTATTTTAGTTATATTCAAAAAAATCACGAGAATGAGGAAGTTAGACTCTGTTACTTGGGGCTAATAGTTTAATGCTAGTAAATGACGAAGAATAAGTAGAGCTCTCGTATTTCTACATTGCTTTTCATCTTTTCCATGAGGAGAGTGATCTTTGATCAGAAATAGTAGCTCATAGAGTGGTAATAGGGAATAGATTGTGAAGCCAAGTAAAGACGTTACAGAACACCTAGCCACTTCAGTGAGTTCTTGTCTTCTTGCCTGGACAAATTAAATACCAGGACCTGCAAGCAGCTGTTCCAGTCAGACTGCTGGAGCAGTGACAGTGATCTATGGTAATGGGAACTACTCCCAAAGGCTAGAGATGGACAAATGTTAAAAAAAAAAAAATCCCCTAAATAAATAAATGAACAAACAAATACCTAAAATTTTACACTAAAAACTGAAAAGGTGTTGATTGTGGGCAAGTGTCAAAGCAGCTACCAAAACCATAATTTATTAGCATCCAGAAAAGGAACCAGCTCTTCCAAATAAAAATGGCAGACTGAAGAGGGGTGTTTACTTCCACTTTTCTTAAGACTCAAAAATCACAATAAAGAATTTTAAAATGCATAAATCTGAGTATATGTAGTAGCAAATGAGAGGGCCCCACATTTTGAAGCTAAAAAATGCAATACATGCATTGTTACTGATCTAGAAATCCGTTGAAGATGATACCTAAGCCTGTGATCAGACAGAAAAGGCAATGAGAAGTAGGTCTGTCCACTACAAACCTGAAAGGGCTTGAGGAAAGGAGATAAGAGTGAGGGTAGCCATCATGTGTAAAAGGGGGATTAAATAGAAGTTGTGAGGATGCCTTTCTCCTGCTTGGATCATATAGTCTGGTGTCCTGAACCTCTACCATGAAGAAAATTGGAGTATTTCTCTCTAGGAAAAATGACATATTCAAAAGAAAAGCCTACTGGCTACATAATGACACCTTATTGCTTTCATTATTTGGATTCAGATACATCTCCCTTCTCATTAGGCCAGGGACCATATTCTCTTCCAGTCTGTATTCCCAGCATCTATCCCAGTGCCTAGAATAAAGAAAAAATGTATCATAAAATATTTTTATTGTTGGTGGGATACAATGGGAATTTATACCCATGGCTCTTTGAATCCTGAGATACTATGACTATAAAACAAAAGCTTAATTTCCCAAGAAATTACCAAGATTGTGTGTAATAGAATGTGACCATTAAACTGTGTAATTGAGAAAATGGGAATCCATTGGGAACAGCACAGTGCAATATCTCATATAGGAAGTAGTGAAGAAAATGCAATCATTTCCTCAAAATATTTATTTTTTCATTCTCCATTCATCTATAGTTTCTTTTTCCTTCTCTTCATTCTGTTAACTACTCTTTTCATATTTAGAGACCATGTAACTTTGTTCTGTGTATCTAGTGAATATTATGTATCTCTACGACTTTTTTTTTTTTTTTTAAGATTTATTTATTTGAGGGAGCAAGAGTGCACAAGCATGGGGAGGGGCGGGGCAGAAGAAGATGGAGAAGAAACTCAAACAGACTTCCGCGTCGAATGCAGAGCCTCATGCAGGGCTCGATCTCAGGACCCTGGAGATCAGACCTGAGCTGAAATCAAGAGTCTGATGCTCAACCTGGAGCCCCTATGACTCTCAGTCTTTTATAAACCAGCTAGTGCCATGTATCCACCGGTTAACTATTCCTTGTGTTTAGAGTCGAGGACTTTGGCAACACAATCCTTTTCCATAATCAAGACAGTGTGCTATTGGCAAAAGATTAGACAATTTGATCAAGGGAACAGAACAGAGTCCAGAAATAGACTCACATAAATACAGTAAACTAATTTTTAAGAAAGGAGCAAAGGCAAGAAAATGGAGTAAAAATAGTATTTTCAATAAATGGTGCTGAAACATCTACATGCAAAGAAAATGAATCTAGACACAGACCATATGCCCTTCATAAAAATTAACTCAAAATGGATCACAGATCTACATGTAAAATGTAAAACCATAAAACTCCTAGAATATGACATAGGAGAAAACCTGGATGACATTGAGTATGATTGTGACTTCTTAGATATAACACCAAGCATGATCCACAAAAGAAAGAATTGATAAGCTGGATTTTATCAAAATTAAAAAGTTACACTCTGTGAAAGAAAATGTCAAGAAAATGAAAGAACAAGCTACCTAAGTAGGTCTTGGTGGCTTCAGACTGGGAAAAAATATTTGCAAAAGATACATCTGATAAAGGACCGTTATCCAAAATACACAAAGAATTCTTAAAACTCGACAGTAGGAAAACAAAAAAACCTGAATAAAAAATAGGCCAAAGTCTTTAACTGACACCTCACCAAAGAAGACATTCAGATGGCAAATAAGAATATGAAATGATGCTCCACATCGTATGTCATTAAGAAATTGCAAATTAGAATAGTAAGATACCATCACACAACTATTAGAATGGCCAAGATCTGGACCACCTGCATCAACAAATGAGAGTGAGGATGGGGGGCAATAGGGATTCTCATTCATTGGTGGTGGGAGTGGAAAAGGATACAGCCTCTTTGGAAGTCAGCTTGGCAATTTCTTACAAAATTAAACACATTCTCACCATATGATCCAGCAACTGTGCTTCGTGGTATGTACCTAAAGGAGTTGGTGACTTATGTCCCACAAAAACCTGAACACGGATATTTACAGTTGTTTTTTATAATTGTGAAAACTTGGAAGCCACCAAGACCTACTTAGGTGGTAGTATATCCAGATAATGGAATACAACATGGTGCTAAAAAGAAATGAGCCACAAAAATATGTGGAGGAAACTTAGAAAATGCGTATTACGAAGTGCAAGAAGTTTATCTGAAAAGGCTATGTTATTGCAGCTATAGGGCATTTTAGAAAAGGCGAAACTATGGAGAAAATACAAGGGTGGGCGATTGTCAGGAGTTAGTAAACGGGGAGGAATGAATAGGAGGCACACAGAGAATTTTTAAGGCAGTGAAAATTTCTTTGTATGATACTATAAAGGTGAAGATGTGCCATTATAAATTTGTCCAAGAATGAACCCAAATGTAAACTGTGAACTTTGCATGATTAATATGTGTCAGTGTAGGTTCACCAACTGTGACAAATACACAACTTTGTGGGGGATGTTAGTCATGGGGGCTGTGCATGTGTGGTATCAAGGAATAATTGGGAAATCTCAAATCTCTGTACCTTCCTTTCAATTTTGCTGTGAATCTAAAATTTCTCCAAGAAAATAAAGTCTTAAAAATAACAAATAAGTGACAATAACAAAAACTCCTTTTCCTAGAAGATCAGACTTAATATTAACATTAGCACAATGAAAAACATATAGCTTTGAAAAGTACAGGTAGAATTATGCAAGATGTATATACTATTGGCTTAAAAAAGAACTTAGTTCTTATTGGGCAGTATCTATTCATTTGAAAACTACTTTTATCTTAGAACAGTTTAAATGGACATTTTAATAAAAAATGATGTTATTAAGGTAGTATAAAGCAGTTTCTAGAAGACATTTACATCTAAAGTTTGCTTTAGCTTAAGTTTGTTCATTGAAAACACACACATGCAACTTAAGTTGATTCTAAACTCACAAAAAAGTAACATTTGCAATTGATATATAAATATGAATGGACCTGAGGTGGTACATCTCAACCAAGGCAAATCTAGAAGAAGTTTGATTTCTTGAATTCATTATTTCTATAAACATCTTCAGATGTTGATTTTCTGTTTGCTTTACAACTTAAAAAATATTATTCTCTTAAATTTTGAATAGGTTATATGGTTTATGTCATTCAAAAATCATCAAGAATCAAAAAGTATACAACAAAAAATCTTTCCTTTCATTGACACAATATACTTATGTATCCTTCTAGAGAGCTTCCCTATAGCCCATAAGAATACATATTCCCTTGGGACGCCTGGGTGGGTCAGTTGGTTAAGCAACTGCCCTCAGCTCAGGTCATGAGCCCGGAGTCCCGGGATCAAGTCCCATATCAGGCTCCCAGCTCTGCGGGGAGCCAGCTTCTCCCTCTGACCTTCTCCCCTCTCATGTTCTCTCCCTCTCTCTCTCAAATAAATGGGAAAAATCTTAAAAAAAAAAAAGAATACATATTCCCTTACTACCATGTTTACCCAAAAGGAACATGATCTACGTAATTATTTGCACCTTGCTTTTTTTTTTAAGGTTTGCTTATTGTTGTAATAATATATTTTGGAGCCTTTATTCCTTCAGTATATAGAGTGTCTTCCTTCTTTTTACAGCTGCCTAGAGTTCCTTTTGTGGATACATTTAATGTAACTGTAGGTGTGCTGGCAACACCGAATCTCTCTTTGGCTCTGTCTTGTGGGCTCTGGTCCACAGGTGGTACCAGTTTAGATAACTAGTAGAGATCCTTTGGCGCACAGATGGTGCCACTCTAGATAACTACCCTGTAACCTAGCTACCATGCCCTTCCCTCTATAAAAGCCGTAGTTTGAGGTCCAGGCTTTGTGGAAAATATGAGGGCAGAGGACAGAGGTGGGGGACAGCCGAGTAGTACCTGGATCTTCTGCTCACCCACCCACCCACCCACTCACTCAAGTAAGTTACTCTGGATAAAGCTGTGTAAGTGATAAGGAGTGGCTTGCTTCGTTTTCAGTATTAAATTATCTCCTCAGTCTGGAGGTTACGTTAGTGACCCTCCTCTACCTTCTAACAATGAGTCCTCTATTGACTGGCACTTGTTTATAATCTTGATTTTACAAATAATGCCGCAATAAATGCCTTTGCATGTATGTGGTTTTTCAAATATTTGAGTATTTAGAATGGGACTTTTGCCAGACTAATGGGTGGAAATGGTTATCTCAGTGAGTTTTAATTTGCATTTATTTTATTATTGAGTTTAAGAGCTGGTTGTAAATTGCTTTCCTATGAACTATCTGTTTATATCTCTTGTCTGTTTGTTTCTTTATTGGGTTTCAACCTTTCCTTAATGGTTTTTATTTTATATATTAGAAAAGTCATCTTGAAATGTAATATCTTTTGACTAATTCACAATAACATAGTCAAATGTTAATCAATTTTATGTGAGTTTATTTCACCTGTGGCTATATTAATGGGGTTACATTGTACTAAGTGGCTTAGGATCACAAATATAAAATGTAATGTGCCTTTCTTCCTGACCTCATGATTTACTAGGGATGTTAAACATATCTAAAAATAACTTGGATACAAAGTGGGTGTGGGTAAGAGAAAAATTAATCCTGACTAAGGAATCAGAGAAGACTTGTACTGGGAAAGGTGGTTGGGGGAGGGTAGATTTTGCAAAGGAGACTTAAAGGAGGAAGGCTCTTAAGTGACCCGTGAGTTTGGAGTCTTTTGGAGGTCTTGTGAGCACAAAGTGCCAGAGAGCAGGTCTTGAGGTGATGGTCTGTGGCATGAAAGCCCTCTTGATAAGCAGACTCAGAGTTTTTGAACTTTAAAGAATCATAATTCTCATTAAAATCATTTTGCAAATGAAATTGAGGCAAGAGAAATTAATGGATTCTCTTAATGTCTGAGTTATCAGAGACCATGCGGGGACTCTATGGATTCCTGTCCCATGTTTTTCCATTACTTACACTCCCTCTAGAAGACAGTGGTCAAACTGAAGAAAGTTCTGAATGCCAGTGAAGGAATATGGAAAGGACCTGGGATGATTGGATTGATAGGATAAATTAGAGGGATGAGGAGGTAAATATAGAAATCAGGTGAAATCTGGGTAGTCGTAAGAAAAACCAACCTCAGTTCCATTTTGAGGCCTCACAAAGCACTGAGTAGGTAGCACGTTTGTTAGAATGCCTTCTACTCTTCTGGTTTGAGGAACTGTATGGGCATCAGGAAAATAGAAGTGTCTATGTCTGTGTTTCCTGTGTGGGGTCATTGGCATGAATAACAGAATTTAGACTGCCTATTCATTAGGAAGGTCCAGCTGTGCCCTCTTGAGTCCCCCTGGCCGTGTCACATATATTGCTTTCACTCTTAGGACACTCATCCAAAAGGTCACTTCTCCCAGGATTGTGCCTTAGGAAGAAAATAGCAGTCTCAAGCAAATGAGTACTTCATTTGGGCATAGAGTCAACACGTGTAATTTAATACCAAGACTGAAACTCATTGCTGTGGGCTTCATTCAATATCAGCACATAAGTACAGGCTTTCATATTTTATCACTCTTTTCTCTATCAACAGCTGAATGTTTCAAGTTCATCTTTTGTACAAGCAATCAATTCTCAGGAAAACTGGCTGTCAAGCTAGAGCTTGAAGGAAATAAAAAGAGAATATCAATAAGCTTCCTGCTGCTTTGTCCTTTATAAATGGTCAGATTTATGCCTTGTATGCCTGCTACCTATTTCCTGAAGCTAAGCAGTTGGCTTCCAGAGGGGAAAAAAAGCCCCTGAACTCTCCACCTTAAAGATCTTGCCATTTTCATCTGGGACAAGTTAATTAGTCTTTCGGGTTTTTTCATTTAAATTAAAGACCAATTAGGATAAAGGAGAATAATTACATTCAGTGGCATTATATTTCTGATTTTATTATTGCTTAGTCTTGCCTGATGTGGTTGGCTTCAAGTCTAACAGCCAGAAAACAGGATTCACAGTTGAGACGGTAGAGTGACCAGAGGAAGTATAATTACTTGATAATTGGGTTTATATATTCACTAGTTACCATGCACCAGTTCAGTTTAAAAGTAAGGAAAATAATGTCCATAGTGGGGAACTTTTCAATGAAATACATAGGTAATTTTCTAACAGGAGCTCAGTGGTGATTCTAGCCACAGTGAATTTAGCGATAATTAAAATAACCTTATATTACAATCAATTACCTTTGGGACCTGTTGCAAGCCCATAATCCATTTGATTGTCATAGTCATTCTCTAAGTAAACAGTTTTCAGATGTTACCAAGAAATTTACTGTCATCAGAGCTCAGCATTTTGAAGCTTTTCAAGAGCATTGGGTTTAGTCAGCACCTAATCTGAAAGTAAATGGAGTCCTTTCAAATTCCAAGTCTGATAAGCTTGCAAACAGGAACTCTACTAAGCTATTGATTTCTCAGTAGATTGAATAAAGGGAAAAGGAGAGATGTTGGGGTGGCATTATCTTCATCCAGACCGATTAAGGCATTCAGTACTTAAATCAGATTTTTCCATAGCAGCTGCTTACATAGTGAATCAATCATTGAAAAAAATTACAGAAATATGCATAATAATAAATTGAAAGTTCAAGAAAATGTGATCTTTAAGAGCTTTAGAAATCAAATACACCTTTCACAAATATTTGTATTTACTAAGAAAACTATATACTAAGAAGGTAGGTACTACGTAGGAAGAACAATGAAAGCCATATGATTACTTCTCTTCAGTTCTCTATTGGGTTCCTCATTTGCTTAAAATCTTTGTCACTTTGAATAAGTTGGTTTAATTTTCCAAGTCTGAATCTATCTTTATGCATGACAGGAGAATAATACTGCTAATGTATAAGGGTAAACCCGGGCCAGAATGGATGGTTCAGAAGAGCTGCTGCTGTGTTTGCACTGGAATGTGAGTTAAAGGGGTCCAGTGTTGCACCCCAATAATGCAGAAGGAAGCCTTGTCTTGGAATCCTTCATGTTGCTATTATGGTTCATTTATTTACCACTTTGGAGTTAGATGGCAGGTTAGTTTTCTTCTCAGCTTCATCTGGACTAAAAAGTTTTTTTGTTTTGTTTTGTTTTTGTTTTTGTTTTTTTGTTTTTTTTTTTACAGTTAATTTTGAATGCAAGAATAATTACCTCTCTAGGCAAATACTGACATACAACAGCCAGGGAGTTCTATATGGTCTGAATTTGTTTTATATTCTTAAAGGGTTGCAAACAAAAACAAAAAAAATGAGCAGTATATGCAGTCAAGACTATATAGACATGCGAATTCTAAAATATATACTATCTGGCACTTCACAAATAGTTTGTTAACCCCTGCTCTATGGGCTTATATAACTTTCTAGGATCCTTATGAGAAATGCTAAATAATCTATTTTTATTCTTTATCATTTAAAGCCTCTGCAGTGAAGTACTTTCCTCTCTTCTAGACTATCAGTATTTGCATTCAAGGTTAGAGCTACCCATGTCAAGGATGCTGTTTTTGTTATATCCATTCATTACACATCAAATGTTTTAAGACTCAGGACATTCATCATACTGTATTTTATAGTTTAAAGCTATTAGATTTATTCGTGTATCTCTTCTTCAGATGCTCAACATGAGAATTGGTCAGCTCCTAGAGTGACAATTTGTCCAGGGGTAACAAAGTGCATGATGTCAGGGAATCTGATTTGAATTTGAGCTTTACCACTCATCCAATGTGTAACCTTGGCCAGTGTAGCCAAGTTCTCCATGAAAGTTTCTATACTGCTACATAGTCTAATAGCACTTTCTAGAATTGTCTTTTAATGAGAAATCATAATTGAAAGCATCTTGCTCAGTTTTTAATGCCTAGAACCACCCCCCCGAAATATTAGTGGACTCAGAATTTGAGGTCAGAACAATGAATGAACAATTTATGGATTTAACTTCATGCTGGATCACAAAATAATACCCAGTTTCTTACACAGTAAGAAATGAATTCATTATTTTTTTGTTTAAATAAAACTTTGGTTAAATTTTATCATTTTCCTAGAATTTACTAGACATGACAAATTTTGTGACATATGCAGTTGTCTATGTTCTTTCTGCATTAGGAGAATCTTTACCTTAAAATATTATTTAATATGTAATGAGTTTTATTATCAGGCACATTATTTTTAACTGAGAAACAACTTTATAAAGTGGGTATTGAGGGGACATGTCACTGAATACTTGTGCAATTATAGTATGTGATGTGGCATTACTGAATGCCTTCAGGGATATTTATTTCTTCCCACACATGTATTTATTTTTTAACATGGCTTCATTTGGAAGCATGCTGAATAGCATGGTAGCAGCAATTGCTAGTGGCTTCCCAATATCTATTTTCTTTTTTTTTTTAGTAACAGAACCCTTATTTTTACCGTTGCATATTGGTACCTAGGAGAAGACTACTACAGTTCCTTACCTTGCTGCAACTAGATATGATTGTGGTTGCAGAAAGTTGTGTGGTAACTGATGCAAGAAAAATGGTTTGAAGTCAGCAGCTAAAAAAGAATTCCTGAGATGTCTTTGGTGCAAAAGGTGGTTTTATTAAAGCATGGGGACAGGACCTGTGGGCAGAAAGAGCTCACTGGGTCATGAGGATTGGTCCATTATGTACTTTCAGGTTGGGAAGGCGTTAGGGATAGCTTAAGTCTGTGAAGAATTTTGGAAGCAAGGTTTCCAGGACCTTGAGGGGGCTAACTGTTGTTAGGAAAAGGTCATTTATTACCTTCTCATAAAACTAGTCATGAGACCCTTCAGATTTATATCAGTGGGTCAGATGCTTGGGGGATGATTGCCAACATTTATCTTGGGGTTGGGGTAGAGATAAAGTTTCCAAAGGAACTTTTATATGTTAAAGTAGATTTACAGGATCCTGGGGGTGGGGCTAAGATTGCTTTTTGCCCTTAGCAAGGTATTAACATCTAAACAAATGAGTTCCTAGAGGAATGTCACTCTGCCTGTTTTTAAGGACTTACCAATGGGCTGTAGGTAGTAAGGAAATTAAAAAATTTCTCTTCTTCCTTTGTTTCCTGTATCAGTAACGTCTAGGTAATCTCCTATAAGAGAATGGCTATATCCTCTTTTCCTTCCATCTTGCTGCCTAGAATGAAAATTTAGGTGGCTGGAGGTCTAGCAGTTAATTGGAACTTGAGGACAAGGATTACCCAACGGAGTAGGGAGGGCAGAGAACTGGGTTTCTGATGTTTGGAAGTCTTTATAAAATCTGTATTGTCTTCCTCCAGACTTGTTTTCTGTGAGATGAAAAATAACTTACATCTTGTTTTAGTTACTACTATTTTCATTTCCGTCATAGATGGTAAAATCCAATTCAATCCAATACAGACATCAACAAATTTAATTCATTCATAGTAAAAGTGAAACATCATCGTATTTAAAAAAGGGGAGCATATTGATGCTATAGCAAGGATCATGAAAATGAATTTAAATTTGCATTTGACATTGTCTTTAAATCCATTATTTATACCACTGATTATGTGTGCATGAGTGTGTGTGTATATAATGACTGTGGTACAAAAACTTCTCTAACCACTGTATTAAATAACTTGATGTGCCAGTGTTGTACCTGTTCTTGGGCAGAACTGATCAGCCAGTCAGAGATCTTATGTCCTAAAGCAAGAATAAATATCATCCAGGTACACTTCTTTAGGACAAATCAACTTTATCATAGAGTTAAGAAATTCTGTCAAAAATGCGTGGGTTATGTTATTCTGAAAAAATAGTTATGTTTTCTACTTCATTTGCATTTTGTTCCTTTACAACAACACTTGGCAGGTGGTACTAATTCGTTAATTGCTACCAATGAATACTGCTATTTTTGTGAATAAAACTACTGATGACAATCACAGAGGATATCTTCTACAAATCATGTAGTATAGTTGTGTCTCTGCAAATAAAACACACTGACCATGTCATAATTTTAAATATTTGCTATCTATGAATTTTCACAACCAGGCAGTGTGGCAAGATGACAGATCTGTATGTGAAATATGAAAAAATACACATGTAAAATAATGCCCAGCAGTTTCTTTTTGCATTTTTGTAGGAGTAATGGATTCAAAGATGAAGTACATATTACTAATAAATTATTAAAATAGTCAACTGCCTTGTAATTGAGAGAGCAAAAAAAAAGGCTAACTTCATTTTGTGATATACCTGCCATCTTGTCTATCACCCCTATACAGCCGGCTCCTGAGAAAGGTCACAGAATGTCAGAACATTGCTTAGCCGGTCCTTGAACTAGTTTGAGTTAGCCAATAAGAATGCGGAATCCCTAACTGTCACAGAATGCAAACCCTGCCTTTTGCCCACCAAACTTGCGACTGAATAATATGCTAGTTCAAACAGTTACCTTACCGCCAAACCTGCGCGCCAAATTAGATCAGAGTACTAGGCTAGTTCAAACGGTTACTATAGGGTAATTTGTGATTCAATTGGCCACCTGTGTGTGGACCGACATGACTATGCAACTTTCCGCGTGTGTTACACCCTCATTGGCCACCTGTGTGTGGACCGACATGACATGACTACACAACTTTCTGCGTGGCCACTGGCCCCTATAAAACTGTTACGCCCTTTGACCTAGGGGTCCAAGTCCCGACCCTGCTGTGTCGGATATACTTGGGCCCAAGCTCAGCTTGCTAATAAACCCTCGTGCGTTTGCATCGGTATCGGCTCCTCGGTGGTCTCTCGGATTCGAAATCGGGGGCATAACATAATTAACTCAAAGTATAAGCATTAGTCTCCTAAAATAGTAAGCAACTCTTCCTTAAGTATCAGAAACCTACTGCATAGTAAGACTTAGAAGTCATGTTAAGTAAACTGTAGGAGTAGGAAGAGAATTCATAGTTCTTCATTTCCAAACTAGTGCTCTCTTGGATAGGCTATATGAAGTTTTAGAAATGATGAATTATTGATGGATATCACACTGTTGTTGACTCTTCTGAGCAACAGATTTAAAATTCAATTCTAGCTTGTAGGAAAGTTTTGGAATTAATTGTAGACACCTGCCAATTCCTTTGCTCTGTCCTTTACCTGAGGAGATTATCACTAAACCTCTGCCATTCCTGTTATCACATTCTGCCCCAGCGGGGTTCCACTGCTCACTCATCAGAGCAGACCTGCAATCGCCCTGCAGCTCAGAGCCTGAAAATGATATGGAACCAAATCACACTCAGGGAAATGGGAACCCTGAATTTTAATGAAGTGGCTAGTTGTGATATTTTAAATTCTTTGCCTCATTAATAAAAACCTTGCACTTGCAGCTACTATCCTAAAGCCTATAAATATTGTAAAAGACCAAATGCCTCTCAAAAATATCAATACCACTTACTAAATAAATTATTTACAAAGTAAGCAATGATATTGAACTACAGAACATGGAAAGAGAGGGAAGCTACTGGACAAAAGTAAGCTACACTGGAAATATTCTGGCCAGTTGATATGGGACAAATTCCTAAAAAAAGGCACTAAGGAGGTAATTTTATAAAGATGAATGATAATCTGGATGTTTGTTCCTTCCGGTAAGGCCTTCTAGAATAAAGTCACATGATTGATGGGTGTCTAGTGGGAGATTATAGAGGGGAGGGGCAGAAGGCCCCGTGTTCTTTACAGCATTCCCCCACACAACTTCATAGTCAAGAAGGGACTTCTATCATCACTATTTCTGTGTTTCTAGGCAATATATTTTCCTTCCTCAATGAGAAATAAAACTGTATTAGCTGCTTTATCAGGTGGTCAAAGTTGTTAACCTCTCATTTCTGTACACTGAGTACTTAAAGCAGTGGTGTGGGTTATTGATTAGTGAAAGAAAAGATAAAATGAGCTAACTGATACTTGGTAAATCTTCTGGCATCTGTCTCCATGCAGTGGTAGGAAAGGCAAAAAGTTGGTAAGAGCTCATGAGTAGACAGAAGTCTAGAAATAATTTGACATACAGGATGTCAGTGAGTGGAAGAAATCCAAAAGGACTCCTCCAGGAAGAAAAGTAATGTTCTTCCTACGTATTTATTATGCACAGATACTTGGAGGAGCTGTGTCATAGAACACCCGTACAGTCCATGTTGTTTGAAGTGTGTCTTTGTGCATTCACAGCAGCCTTAGGAAGAAAGGAGGAGCCTACTGTCAGAGGGGGATTTTATGAGCCAGGTTTTGTGACTGAGTTCCAGAAAGGGAAATTTTTTAGTGTCTTCTGGGAAGATGGAGAAGGTCAGAATGGAAAGTGTTTCTTAATGGAGAAAGGGGAGAACTACGAAAGCATTCAGTGACAGCCCCACCCCTCCACCCCACTACCCCCTCACCCGCTGCATCCTGGTCTACAGAAATTACTTGCAGCTCTGACCTCAGGGTACCAAGGAAGCAAAACTCAGAGTTGGGAGCAGCACGTGTAAGGCTCAGAATGTTTAGAAGGAGAATTACTGGTCAGAGAGTCTGGATACCTGAGAGAATGAGGACGATGATATTGAGTGCAGGTTGCATAGAATAAAGCCAGCTCCTAGTATTCAAATATTTCAGAGTTGAAGGGGGGGGGTTCTGGTTTTCTAGGCCATTCGTGTAACTAATACTTGTAGCATCTTTAGTCTAGATTTCTCCAGTTAAGTGTTCTAATGCACTGAAGTGCCAGGTATTCACTGTAACACCTCTTTAGAGATTGCTTGGTGAGGAGTGGTCTCCAAAGTCCGTGAAGCACTCAGCTTTCCAGCACAAAACTCAGACTCTTAAGCAATTTCAACACAATGATTTCTATCATTAAGTACAAATAACTCTTACTTCTGATGGAATGACAGCGGGCCGGTCTACGTCTAGGGTGGCTTTAAAAAAAAAAGGTCTTGAAATTCCCAGATTGAGAGATGGGGGCTGTAGCAAATAGAATGCAGCACACATGACATTGTGCCAATTTCAGTCTCCAAGAATAAGAAACCGGCAACTCCCACTACCTGTCTCTTGGGCTAGTGGCTCTTCATACCCAGGTACAACCCTGTGAAGAAGCCAACTGGTCACAGGGGAGAGGCCATGTGTGAGTGGATGAGACTTCAGACAGTCTCAACTCCCAGCCCTTGAATCACGCCAGCCTTGCAGCCAGAGAGCTCCAGGGCTGACAATGCACGAGCTCTGTCCAAATTGCAGGTTCATGAGCAGCGTAAATAATTGTTCTGGTCCAATAGGTGTAGTGTGCTTTGTTCCACAGCAACAAATAATCAGAAACACTAACTCTCTTAGATTCTTGGTGGCTACAGAAATCTAGCTTGGGGTATCTCTCCCTTGTGGATTTTGGATTTTTCTGAGAGAATAGTTTGGCTCTGTATCTTTCAGGATACAAACTAGGAGACACTTTAGATTTCTTCTTAGATTATTAAAGCTCAGGTTTGATTAATGAGAGCATCTTGTGAATCAACATGGTTAAAATAAAATGAGAGCAAAATCATGTAAAATGTTTTCCTGCATCACTGAGCTGGTCTACAAGGAAATCAAAGGATTTTTTAGAATCTAGATTTTCAATCATCCAATCATCCAAAACCATCTGTTTTCCTTCTTGGAGAGAAATCATATCCTTTCTCATCAGCTCCCTTCATACTCACCTTGGTCTATTGCTTGGATCGTTGTGTTAAAGAGACTGCCACTTTAATAAGCCTCTGTTTTCCTTCAAGTACCACTACCATATTTTCTCTGTCCTCCTTCATAACCCACCTCTGAAAAGTATGCTTGACTTGCAAGTATGCAGAGTTATCTGCTTTGTTAGCTTCCAAATAGGACTCCTTTCTGGCTTGATGTCAAAGTTGATTAGCTAAAATTGTGAATTTAGTAAAGATTGCACATTATCAGGAAGATTTCGGGCTTACCGGCATCTGGCACACTAGAATATCAGGTATTTATTTGAATTAAGTATTTACTGTCCAGCTTTTACGTATTTACTGACTTCATTTTCTTCTTTATTTGTGGTTATCCTGGACTTAGAGAAACCGAGGAAATTAAAATGTGGGCCTAATTAATGCAAGCAGATTAAAACACTAATGTATATAATTTGTATTAAGTCCGAAGCTCTTTTGTGCACAAAATTCTTAAAAAAATTAAGGAGAACTAGTATACATTTCAGTTTTTAGCTAAATACTTATTGTATTGGGAGGAAAAAGTTGAATATATGATTCCATGCTGAACTGTTACCATTCTTGCTGTTTATGTTTTTAGATGTTTGTAATATTACTTCATTTAAAAACATACTGATTTGGATGCCTGAGTGGCTCATTTGGTTAAGTGACTGCCTTCGGCTCAGGTTATGATCCTGGAGTCCCAGGATCAAGTCCTGCATCAGGCTACCTGCTTGGCAGGGAGTCTGCTTTTCCCTCTGACCCTCCCTCTTCTCATGCTCTCTTTCTCTCTCTCATTCTCTCTCTCAAATAAATAAATCTAAAAAGATTGCTTTAAAAACATACCGATTTAAGTAAATGACAAATAGTGTGCATGCTGTATTTTTGAAAATTTATTTTCTTTTTAAAAAAATTCTAAAATACATATTGTAGAAAGTCCAAGCAATATATAAAAGTATGATTTGGACAGAGAAAACCTTCCCTATGAAATCTTTTCTAATTAGTTATTCCTATTCCCACCTGGTGCCCAGCACACCCACCAAATTAAGTCTTTACTGTGGGAAAATTCGTGAATCCTTTTTACATCACCCCTTTGACATTCACAAACAATATAAACATGACAAACCATTAGAATCAATTTGAAAAAGTTTATTTTAGAATGACATACTTTGTAAGCCATAAAGTTGACTGTCAAGTCTGGTGATGAAACTGAATCTTGTCTCTTTCCTAATCTAAATGTCAACAGATGAACTTTTCAGAAATGTTTTGCAGTAAGCATGAGAATATTTTAAAATATGTTATGCTTTTACATTCATTATCTTAAATTGTCTAAGGAATTTATTTCAAAGAAATGAGCATTGTCATTTTATATGATAGATTGGGGGCTCAAAAAGTTAAGCAAATCTTACACACATAAATAAAAAGCAGAAATGGCAGTAACCCAGAGTTTCATTGCTCTCCCATGTCCGCATTGCTGAGCTGACAGCAATTAAGTAGAAGTTATCATTGGAGAATTCAGGTAACTGCAGTATAAATAACCTTGCTTCCATTCTGTCTGTTGTCATTAAATGCTGCTTGTTATTCATAGAGTAAAGTCTGTCCCCTGTTGAACTCTTCCCAAAGAGATGAGACAGATTGAAGGAACATGTAAATTCACATTTTGTCACACACACACACAAAAACTTCTGTTGTAATTTAACCCATGGAATTATTTTTCAGGAATTCCCATAGGTGATGGGGAAAAAAATGTACCAGGATGACATTTATCACAAGTGAAACTTGATGATATGGCTATAATCTTAGCAAAAATTAGAGCATCTCTTAAGGGAACAGTGGCTCTATGCTAGGTAAGGGTGTATAACATCTGGCAGAGGAAATCACGTGATCACAGTGCATTGTGGTTCTTCACTGAGCAACCTTTAACTGAGTACCTATTATGTGTCAGACACTATGATAGGCAGTGAAGATACATCAGGGAACAAAGTAGATTTAGATCTAAGATCCCAGGGAAGCAACAGACAACCAGAGGACAAACATGATAATTATAGAGGGTAACTTAATTATGGATATGAAGAAATACAGAGAGTCAACAGTTAGAATGATGAAATAAGGAGAGGGGAACTTGAATGCAGATAGATTGGGGAAGGTTTCTTTAGAGGTGAGAACAGCACAATGTCCTGGAGGAGGGTGAGATTCAGCTCTGAAAGGTATAGTGGGGAACAAGGAGGCAGAGGTAATCTAGGTCTGATGCTGGACACAGGAATGTTTCATAATCACCACAGAGTCCATGCCTAAATTTGAACACATTGTTTTCTATTTTCCAGAAACTTGTTTCCATCCATTATCAACTATCTCATTTTCTGTCACTGGTCCTATAATTCACTTATTGTGAACATAAAGAACTGATTGATAAATCTGGCAGTTAAGTTGCTCCCTCCTGCAAGTTTTGGTTTTTGAGCATTAATGTTCCCGAGTAAAAAAGCAGAAAGGAATTATGGAGAAAAACCTAGCTACTGTTAAAGAAGGAACAAATCAGGTTGAGACTCAAGAGAAAAATAATCTAAATCAGATAAAGAATCAGGATGTCAAAAGGAGATTATCTCGGTTGTTAACAGAAAAAGACCATGCATTAAAATAGTTTAGAATAATGTTAGATCCATAAGACAAGTTAAGCTATCATATATCCCTTTTCTAGTTCTATTTACATGTACTGTGTGAAATAATTATTGAATTTATATACAAATGAAACTGTCCATTAAGAAACCTGTAGACATGGTGTCGATTTAAGTTTCCCCCCTTCTTCTCACAAATAGTCTTTTTCTGTCTCTTTCCAGAATTACAAAGCAGCATCATTCTTTCCAGGAAGACTTCATAGACCACCATGTTGGGCTAAATTATTTCCCATCTGAGCTTTCACAGTTCTCTGCACAAAGCCCTTTCCTGATCCCTTACCAAAGCACATCAAGAGGAGACTATAGGCACTTCAAAGACGAGGCCAGAGTTTTATTTTTCATTGTGTTTACACTGTGCCCAATGCCTTCTTTGTAGGTGTTCAGTACATGTTACCTTGAAAAGATTACTCTGACTGGACCCTCACTGCAATCACTATTTCTATGTTCTGAAAAGAATTCATGTTTTTTAAGACTTTTTTAAAATAAGAAAACATGGGAGAATTCCTTTAAATTTATGGAGTAGGGAAGGCCTGTCTCAACTATGGCTCAAAATCCAGAAACCACAAAAGAAAAGATTGATGAAGTGGACACCACGAGTGCACATACACGCACACACGCACGTGCTAGTTTTTACGTGGCAAGAAAACTTCGTAAGCAAAAGCAAAATACATATTAAAACCCTGGGGAAATGTTTGCATGTTATACTCTGGATAAAAAGGCAAATTTCCCTAGTTTATGAAGCAATCCTAGAAAGTAAGAAGAAAACAACCACTGGATACAATAGAAAAGAGGCAAAAGGCAAGGGCAGACAGTTCACAGAACAAGTACAAATGGCCCTTGATGTTAGGAAAAGAACTTCAAGGAAAAAAAAAACAGTAGTAAGAGAAATGTGAAATCCACACCGAAATCTCATTTCTTAACCAGATTGCCAAAAGTTCGTTAAACTTGAGAACATATTCCATTGTTGAGGTTATGGAGAAAGGGGCCCTCTCATATATCCTGATAGGAATGCAAAATGGTTCAACCCCTATGGAAGGGAAACTGGCAATGTCTGCCTTTGATTCAGTCATTTCACTTCTGGAAAACTCTATTTTACAATTATGCCTTTACATGTATGAAATAATATATTTATGAGGTTACTTATTGTGACATTACTTTTCATAGCAAAAGATCAGAGTGAAACTCAATTGTTTATCAATAGAGCACCAGTTACATAAATTACAGGCTATCCACACCACAGGATGAACTATTATGCAAACATAAGAAAGAATGAGGAGGACATCTAGTGACTGATACAAGATGAGCTCCAGGATAGATTGCTAATGAACAGATCAAGGTGCAGACCAGTGTAGAGAGGGTAAGAGGGAAGGACTAAGTATTCATATTTTCTTGTGTTAAAGAACCATGGAAGGCCAAACGGGAAACTAATAAAATCATTACGTAGGATGAGAAGAGGAAAGAATGAAGAGAAAAGGCAGGGGTGGGGACAAGACTTCTCTGTGCACACTTTATCGTTTTGACTTAGGAATCGTGTAAATGTTAACTATTAAAAATTACTAAAACACGGGCGCCTGGGTGGCTCAGTCGTTAAGCGTCTGCCTTTGGCCCAGGTCAGATTCCAGGGGCCTGGGATCGAGCCCCGCATTGGGCTCACTGCTCTGCAGGAAGCCTGCTTCTCTGGCTACCATTCCCTCTGCTTGTGTTCCCTCTCTCGCTGTGTTTCTCTCTGTCAAATAAATAAAATCTTTAAAAAAAAAAAAAATTACTAAAACACTGCATTTCCAAAAAGAACAGGACTATGACTATTAGATTTGGGTATATACATTATATTTATTTTTGTTCATTTATTTATTTTGTTCAGAGAAGATTAAAGTTATAGATGCAGAAATAAATGTCACAGTATCTGAGTGTGTGAAGAAGAGAGTTTGACGTAGTGGGGAAAAGTGTAATTTTAGAACCAGATCTAGGTTCAGATTATAGCTCTACCATGTAATCAGGGATTTGACCTTGGTTTCTTCCATTCTTCATTTTTTTCCTCTATAAAATGAGGCTAACAATGTCCATATCCAAAAGGTTTCTAAAGGGTCAAATAAAAGAAGGTACTTAGGATTGCTCATACATCGTCTCGCTCATCAGTCATACAGCTTCCAAGTGCAGTCTGGAATTTGACCAGGCTATATTCGTTCTGGAAGCTCTCTCTTTGCATAAATTCATATACTGTGACAACTCTGATACCAGGAATAGTCATTCTCCCCTCTTTCTGGTCATCCTAACAACTCCTTGAAAATGTAGCAGAAATCTGATTTCCGGCATGAAGACAACTTTCCTAGGGATTTTATTCCATTTATGCTTAGTACCACACAATTTGAGTTTTGTATTTTATGTACTATACTTTTTCTCTTAACCATAAGATCTTTTGTACTCTTTGCCACGTTTTAAACAATAACCAAGCATGTAAAAAAAGTTCAATAAATTTTTGTTGATCTGTTTTTTTTGTATGTATGACAGAAAGCCTAAATATTAAGTAGTGAAGCCTAACCTAAGTCTAGAGTACCATATTAATTGATCTGTGCATCCATTAAATAATGCCTTTTTGCAGTCTGCTAAATGTTTTTCTATATATCTAATAAAATTATTAAGATTGCTTTTAATGAAAAAGCAATGTGCTCAGGAATTACTAACATGCTTATATTTTGTGTATAATATTTAAATATTTTCCATTCTGCTGTTTTATATCATTGTAAATAAGGTTTTAGCACCTTCAAAACTGACGTTTAATTGTAAAAAATGGCAATTGTAATTTTTCACTTGTCTACTTTTTAAAAAAAATTACTTGTATTTTTTTAATAAACCTTATTTTTTACGTAGTTTTAGATTAATAGAAAAATTGGGCAGAAGGTACAGAGATTCCCATATGGCCCCTTCCTGTACACATGCACCCATAGTTTTGCTCTTCCAGAATGTTACAGAGTTGGAACATATAGTATGTGGTCTTTTCATATTGGCTTCCTTCAGTTAGTAATGTGTTTTTAAGGTTCCCCCATTTTTTTTTTTTTTAGATTTTTTTTTTTTATTTGACAGAGAGGAGAGAGATCACAAGTAGGCAGAGAGGAAGGCAGAGAGAGGGGGGGAAGCAGGCTCCCCGCTGAGCAGAGAGCCCAATGCGGGGCTCGATCCCAGGACCCTGAGATCATGACCTGAGCTGAAGGCAGAGGCTTTAACCCACTGAGCCACCCAGGTGCTCCTCCCCCATGTTTTTTAATGGATTGACAGCTTATTTCTTTTTAGTGCTGAATAATGTTCTATTGCCTAGGTGTACCACAGCTTTGCCTTTCTTTCTTCCTCCCTCCCTCTTTCTTTTTCTTCTCTTCCTCTCTTTCCCTCCCTCCCTCCTTCCCTCCCTTACTTCCTCCCTCCCTCTCTCCCTTCCTTCCTTTCTTCCTGTTCATCTACTGAGGTACATCTTAGTTGTCTCCAAATATTTGGCAATTACGAGTAGATCTGCTATAAATAACCCATGTGCAGATATTTGTGAATGTAAGTTTTCACTTTGGGTAAATACCAAGGAGTGGGATTGCTGGATCATATGGTAAGAGTATGTTAGGTTTTGTAAGAAGACCTCAAACTGCTTTCTAATGTAGCTGTATCATTTTGCATTCCCACCAGCAATGAGTGAGAGTTCTAGTTACTCCATCCTTATGCTTGCCCTCCCCACCAACATTTGGTATTGTTGGTGCCTGGATTTTGATCATTCTAGTAGGTGTGTAGTGGTATCTCATTATTTTAATTTGCAATTCCTTGATGACCCATGATGTGAAACATCTTTTCATATGCTTATTTACCATCTGTGTGTCGTCTTTGGTGAGGTGTCTGTTGAGGTCTTTGACTCATGTTTTATTAGGTTGTTTGTTTTCCTATTGTTGAATTTTAAGAGTTCTTTGTATATTCTGGATAACCATCCTTTATCAGATGTGTCTTTTGCAAAACAAAATTTTCCAGTCTATGGTTCATCTTTTCACTCTCTTGACATTTTCTTTCACAGAGCAGAAAATTTTAATTTTAATGAAGTCTAGCCTATAAGTTCTTTCTTTCATGGACTGTGCCTTTGGTGTTGTACTTAAGTTATTGCTAAACACAAGATCCTGTGTGTTTTCTCCTATGTCATCTTCTAGAAGTTTTATAGTTTTGTGTTTTGCATTTAGGCTTATGACCATTTTGAGTTAGTTTTTGTGAAGGGTGTTAGATCTGTATCTAGATTCATTTATTTTGCTTGTGGGTATTGTTCGAGCACCATTTCTTGAAAGGACTGTCTGTTCTGCTTCACTGTATTGCCTTTGCTCCCTTGTCAAAGATCAGTTGACTGTATTTAGGTGGGTCTTTCTGGACTCTATCTGTTCCACTGATTTGTCTATTCCTTTGCCAATACCACAATGTCTTGATTACAGCATTTGATGCCTCTTTAACATGAATTTATTATATTTTAGTATTTGTCACTCTAATTTATCTGAATGAATATTTAGCTATCCAACAGATAATAGTATATTATTCAAAGTAAGTCAGAGGAGTGGGCCTATCCATTGTTTCCTATGCAATTTCCACATCTTACTTGTAGTTCTTAGGCTCACTGTTCCATATTTTTTGATTGGCAATTCAATATTAAAATGTTTTCCTTCTTACCTTGGCAAATTGGGTTTCTGTTTTTGTTTCTAATGGCATAAAATGATAGTTCAATTGAAAGGATGCCTGAGAAACAATTTAAAATATAAAATTAATACCAATTTTATACAGAAGTGGATATATTTATTTTTGCTTGATAGTAAAAATCAGAGTGAAAATTGGCAAATGGCCATGTGATACAGACTTTATGCTAAACCTTAAAAACCCTTTATTTTCTTCTTTTTAATCACACACTCTGATACTACAAATGTATAAATCTGTGTGTCCTTCAACACTGAGAACTGACAATATCTAGTTCGTCTTTTATCCAAGAAGCTACTTCTTTATGGGAAAAAAATTTTAGATACTTAATAAAATAATAGTTAAGTATTTGCCATCTTTGAGATTCTGTGCTAAGCTTTTGCCCTATACAACTGTAGGGCAAAATTTCTTAGGAATCTAATACCTAATAAGATAGGTGTTATCTTTTTAGATAGAGCTATATCTATCTAAAAGCTATATCTATCTATATATCTATCTATAAAATAGCTCTATTTTATTTAATTTTTTAAAGATTTAGTTATTTGAGAGAGAGGGAGAGTGCGTGTGTAAGGAGGGTGAGAGGACAGAGGGCAAGAAACCTAAGTAGACTCTGTGCTGAGTGGAAGCCCTAGGTGGGGCTTGATGTCATGACCCTGCGATCAAGACCTGAGCCAAAAGGCTCAAGACCAAAAGGTCTTGAGCAGAGGCTCAACCAACTTAGCCACCCAGGCGCCCCTATTAGAGCTATTATAGAAGTGAGATAATTAAAGTGTAGAGAGGCTAGAAAGCTTGTCTAAGATCTTCCACATTTAGCAAGGGATATTGTTGATCTGGTCAGACTGGCTCTGGCGTCTATAGTCTAGACACCTGACTGAATTAAGAACTGTGTATATTTGAGGGTCAGGGTTATCTTCAGCTTATGAAATTTCTTATTCTTAAATTTAGTACTCTATAGAATTCTTTCTCTCTTCTTCCCTTCTTCCCTTCCCTTCTTTTGGAACCAAACCAGAAAACATAGCCAATTAAAAGTGAAGTCATTGCTGGGGCACCTGGGTGGCTCAATTGGTTGAGTGTCCAACTGTTGGTTTTGGCTCAGGGTCATGATTTTAGGGTCATGATCTCAGGGTTGTGAGATTGAGCCCTGTGGCTGGCTCCATACTCAGTGAGGAGTGTGGTAGAGATTCTCTCTCTCCCTCTGCCCCTCCCTCTGCTCATGCTCTCTCTCTCAAATAAATAAATAAATCTTTTTTTTTTTTTTTAAAGTGAAGTCATGGGGACCAATTAGGGAAATCCTATATAGCATTTTGCCTCATTCAGATTACTTTTTGTTGATGATGGTGCTGAAGAAAAATTTTATTTTATGTAAATGATTAAATAGGTCTTTCAATCCATTGAAAAAATTAATATTCCTTCCAGTTATAAAGACCATCGTTTTTCTCTCTTTAAACAAACTTTAGGTAAAGTATTGATAAAAGAAAAATGGAAAAGATTTGTGTGTAGAATTTGAGTATAAACTGACCTGAACTTATTATACTGAAGTAAAATGGAATCTGTCTCCTTCCTTTCCCCCATGTCAGTAATATTTCTAGGAGCAATTTGAATTAAATGCCTCTTCAAGTGTATGTATTGTAAAATTATTAGGAATTTGGAGTTCAAAATTCTATTTTAAAATTTAAATTTTGTTTTATTATATATACACATAAAAGAAGTTATAAGAATAAGGAAACAACTAATCATAAGCTTTATTGGTAATTAATGCTTTTATAATATTAACCTAATATTAGGTGAATCTAATGTTATCTAATATTTTCTACTTTTAATAAATACATTAATGAATTACAAGTTGGTGCTAGACTTTATATTACCTCCACTATATTCTAGGCATACTTCAGTGGAGGAGATATTATGGTTTTCAAGACAGGTAATGTTGCTACTTTTATAAAACTTATTTTCTATTTGAAATGTGTTTCTGTGTGTGTGTGTGTGCGTGTGTGTGTGCGTGTGTGCGCATGTGTGCACGTGCGTGTGTGTGAGCGTGCGCGTGTGAGCGTGCGCGTGTGTGCGTGCGTGTGTGTGCGTGCGTGTGCGTGCGTGCGTGTGCGTGCGTGTGCGCACGTGCTATTTATTAAGAAACAATTTTATGGACTGAATTGTATTCCCCCCAAATTCATAGGTTAAAATTCTAAACCTCAGTACCTCAAAAATATGACTAAATTAGGAGACAGAATCTTTTAAGAGATAAGTTAAAATGAGGTCACTGGGTTGGGCCCTAATCCAGTCTAAGTGGTATCCTTATAAAAGAGGAAATTAGGACGTAGACATATACAGGGAAAAGCGCATGTGAAGACAAAGGGAGAAGGAAGCTATCTACAAGTCAAGAAGAGAGGCCTTAGAAGAAATCAACTTTGCTGCTATCTTTGACCTTTGACTTCTAGCCTCCCAAATTGTGAAAAAACAAATTCTCATTGCCCCATAGTCTGTGACACTTTGTTATGACAGCCCTATGAAACTAATGCAGTAAGCAAGGACTGCAAAATCAAAGTCCGTGTGCTAGCATAGGGACCTATGGGGGGATTACCTTGAACCGGACCCCCAGAGAACATTTCTCTAAGGAGGAAATACTTAAATAAGATCTAAGTGCTAGGAAGTAGTCATGTGAGAAGAGGGGAGCATGCCGGCAAAGGAAAACGTGAGAGCCAAGTTTCTGCTGTTCAAAGAACCGCAGAAGGCATGAATTAGATCTGTGAGAAAATGATGTGAAATAGGGTTGGATTCCTAAGCCAAAGTCAGACTAGGTAAAACTTAGAAGCCAGAGAGAGGAGTTTGATTTTTAAGTGCAGTGGGTGGTCCCAAGAGGGTATGGATTGGAGATACGATATCATGGGATACCTGTTTTGAAAAGATAACCCTGGTTGCTGGGTGAAGTGTGGATTTAGGGATCAGGAACAAGTGAAAGGACACCAGTTAGAGGCTCCCCTGGCTGTCCAGGCAGGTGGCAGAGTGGCTTGTGCTGGCTAGTCGCTGAGGAGATGGAAAGGACTGGTTAGATCAGGGGTGGGTTTTCTAGTCAGAGACTATGGCTCTTATGGCCAGACTACAATTGTGGTGAGGAAGAGAAAGGGATTAATAAATTTTGAGTTAAGCCACTTGGTGAGATTGCGAGGTCGGGAAAGAGTACATTTGGGGGAACATTAAGAGTTCTACTTTGCGCATATTACTCCCGCCCCCACCCCCCATTACTTTTAGAGAGATCAGGCAGGCAGAAATATGAGCCTGAGTTTCTGGAGTATTTCAGAGCTTGCAGTAAGGAGTTGGTAGTCATTGGCACAGAGATAGTACTTCTAGCCTGAGGAGTGGATGAACTCACCTAGGGAGAGTGCCTAACAGAGAGGAGAAAATGTTTTGTCTCACCAGGGGGCAGTCATCTGGAATGGTCACTGTGGGGAAGACTCAGGTAGGCCTTCATGTATTTTTTCAAAATAGATGGTGCGTTTTGGCCTTGTGTGAACGGCAGGTGTGATCTAGGTAGAAGGGTAGTATCTTGCACATGGGGATCTGCTCCCAGAACCCTCACTGAGATATAGCAAAACACAGATTAAAAAAAAATCAACTTGGGATACTTCTTATTTCTCTTCATATATGTTTTTATTCCAACCCCTCTTAACACACTCAGAATGCTCTCCCTAATGCTTTCCTGCTACTTCTTGTGGCCATTGCTCCTAGGAAATTTCAGAGACCTTTGAGGAAAACAGAAATCAGACCTTGTAAGTTCACAAATTACATACAGCCTTTCTTACTCTAGCCCTGTCTAGCCTTCTCCCTTCTGGAGGAGGATAAACAAGTTCTGAAATAAAATGGAGTTAGTTATAATGACCCACTGAATTGAGACAGAAAAAAAAATGATATATAACTCACATTAGCCCTTTGAATGTGTCAGAAAGTCTAAATGAAATTCAAAATATGGTCTTGGCAAGTAGAAGTGGCTCAAGCAAAAGATATTTTTTGACTACAAATCTAATAACTTCATTCATCCACTCATTCAACATTTCTTTTATTTTTTATTTTTAAAGCACTTAAAAAAGATTTTATTTATTAATTTTTCAGAGATATAGAAAAAGAGAACACAAGCGGGGCAGGGGGCAGCGGGCAGAGGGAGAAGCAGACTTCTTGCTGAGTAAGGAGACCAATACAAGACTTGATCCCAGGACCCTGGGATCATGACCTGAGCCGAAGGCAGATGCTTAACTGAGCCACCCAGGCATCCCTTGTTCAACATTTATTAAGGAGCAACTATTATTTTATTTTATTTATTTATTTTTGATTTTTTAAAAGATTTTATTTATTTATTTGACACAGAGAGAGAGAGATCACAAGTAGGCAGAGAGGCAGGCAGAGAAAGAGGGGGAAGCAGGCTCTCTGCTAAGCAGAGAGCCTGATGCGGGGCTCGATCCCAGGACCCTGAGATCATGACCTGAGCTGAAGGCAGAGGCTTAATCCACTGAGCCACCCAGGCCCCAGGAAGCAACTATGTTTTAAGCATTCTGCTGCATCCAAGTGATATGGGAACATGACAAGGTGAAATCAATCAGATGCTTCTACCTGGAACATTGAACCTGGAGCAAATGAAGCTTATGTCTTCCTATTAAGATGGTTCATGCACTGCCCCCCGCCCCCCACAAAGACTTGTTCTTTATGATTTTCTGACTCTATCCTAGTTCTTATTCAGTTACCAAACTTTGATCTCCAGCTTTCCATTGACTCCATGAAACTTTGCTAAACTTATAAAA
>CM053603.1:90042526-90079505 GCA_028646535.1 Procyon lotor | reverse complement strand
AAGAATGGCTTCTTCTTAGACATAAGGGGACCATATAACATTTTTCAAGGAAATGTCTTTTCTGGGTTAATCTGTCACATAATAGAGGGTGTGAACTAAGTCTGACTTGAGCCAAAGAAAGGCACTTCCTCAATTCTGATGTAAGCCAGGCAGATACACAGAGCACACCACACCAAATCTACAAATTTTTGAATGACCCAAAATACAAAATAGATGTTGAAAAACCAAGATGTGAATGTTAAGTGAAGAATAGCATTTTTTTTTTTCCCATGAGGGGAGGCCTATCACCAAGAATCTCTAAAATAAAAGACCTGATTCCTCCTTTGACACTTTTCTAATACTCCCAGGGCCAAATACCTTACCGCTTGGCTGACAGGCACCTCACAATTAGGCCCTACCCAGACCTGACAGCTTTGTGCTTACCACTTCCAGTGCCCCTCCACGCCCACATTCCGTGCCCACACTTCAGTCCCCAAGCCTTTGTTTGATTGCTTCCTCTTCCTGGAATATCTTTCCTCTACTTCTGGTGAACTGTGACTCAAACTTCAAGTCTGGCTCCAGTGTCCCCTCTGAAATCAGTAACTTCCTGGGAATCTCTTCTCTCCATCCACAGCAGAATTAAGCTCTTACCTCCCTTGGATGCCTGTGACTCTCCCAGTTGCCTAAACATGGCGCATGACACATTCGTATAATAAAAAATAGATATGGTATGGCTAGTATAATTTGTATTACATTTCCTTGCATGTGTCCATCTCCTCTGTTAGCTAGTAAATTCCCTGCTCTTCCCACCACCCCTCCCTGCCCCTTTCACAACCCAGGGCCTGAAACATAGTAGCCATTAAATAGCATTGTGTAAGCAGGAATATTCTCAATGCAATTATTAAAATCCATACCATATATGTGCACAAAAGTCTAAAGACTTCATATGCAGATGAAATGGTTTCTGCTAATCTGCAGTTATAAATGGAGAGGCTGTGCTGTCTTTGTAGATATTTGTTTTCTGAGATTTGTTTATTTACTGATAAATTATTAAGGTGCTTTTAGCATATCAAAATTAAATTGGTTGAACTTGGCAAAGTGATTTATTTCCTTCTATTTCCCAAGCTAATTGTTGTATTTATTTTTAAACTTTATAAAAGGAGTAGACATTGACACACACATACGGTTTGTTGGCTAACAACTGTTTCTTAGATTGAGGTTCAAAACACAAAACTGACAGGGAATTATGGGAGATAAACATTGCAGATACACAAAAATCCAAGGGAAGCATGTGCATTAAAGTGCCTTGAAGATCTGCCTTTCTTGGTAGATTTATATGAGCTATGAAGCGACGTAGTTTTTTAAAAAGTTTTATTTACTGGAGAGAAAGAGAGAGAGCACACACATGTTCACAGAGTAGGGAGGGGCAGAGGCAGAGGGAGAGAGAATCCCAAGCAGACTCTGCACTGAGCATGGAATCCAATGCAGGGCTTGATCCCAGGACCCTGAGATCATGACGTGAGCTGAAACCGACTCTGTCACCCAGGGGTCCCTGTGAAGTGACATAATTTAGTGGTAGAAAATTAATACACATTTTCTCCACAATTAGAAATACTCAAAAGTGGAGTGGGTTGGGAAATACTTAGAAGAGCTAAGGAAGATAGGATTGTTGAGAGAAAGTCAGGTTGGCCAGATGGTTACATGTAGGAACTAGAGTCAGAGGAAAATCCCACCCAACAAGTTCGTATAGATATGAGCAATGGGACCCTACAAATAATTAACATCTTAAATTAACATTAAAAAGCAGAAAAGATGGTTGAGATTTTGACACCATCCTCACTGTATTCTTGCCAAAGAGGGATGTCAATCTTTTGGTAGGAGAAGTAGCTCCTTCATTAGGTTCATTGGGAGAGTCTGACCTGACTGAAAAAGGCCTCATCGGTCACTCATTTCAGGAACAGGAGATATTCATGTGAAGGGCTGAGCTGGAGCTATGGAGGATGGATATTTCAGCCAGCAGGGACAGCAAGAACAGATCATTAGTAGTTTGGTGTTGCTGGAGGGTGATGCTATAAGGGCTTGGTTAAGATGAGCCTAGAGAGACAGAAAGATCCCACAGTTTGTTCTGCTACATAAAGGCAAAGGGATGGGTGAAATAGCTGCCATGATGTGGCTTTCTGACATGGCCAGTTGTGTGGAGAGATGGAATAGCCGAGGACATGTGCTTTCTTTATCCCAGAAGTATTGAGCGTTTTCTGGGTTTCTCTGGGTGTCAAAATCAGACAAAGAGATAGTCTTCTGGGACCATTTTATCTCTGCTCTCGTAAAATGTTTATTAAAATGCATAGAACAGTGTTTCCTGTCTTCCAGAGTGAGAAAACCACAGGGAGCTTTTGGGCAATTGTAAGAAGTTTCACCGCATGTGCAATAAGGAGGGTGTGGTTTATAGGGCACGCAGAGCTATTTCCAAGAAATAAAATTCTGCCCAACAGGTTTAGACACAAAGTCTTAGCTGCACAAATGGCTAAACATATTTGGTTATGACATGTACAAGGAGTCATTCCAAGGCAACAAAGTCTCCCAACTTCAGTGCCGAAAAAGCTAGGGGTCAGTCATAGCCATTGGCAGTTATGTTTACGAATTGCTTGTCAGTCTGTGTAGAATACCAATTTTCCCTTGTTCTGTATTACTTAAGTAACCTGAGAGAATGTGGGATACCATTTCTTCCAGTAGCTCCAGTTAAAGCTCTCTGTAATGATAGGTTTCTACTGAAATAATAAGTTTACACATATTTGCTCACCAAAATCCTTCACCACAAACTCTTATGAAGATCAAAACTATAAATGGTAGGAAAAGCAAAAGCAGGATATTTTAAATCCATAAACCTATTATCTGGACATAATTTCCATTGTTTCCTATTCAGTTCTGAGAACAGTAAAACATAAATATAGATTCTTAATTTCTTTTCTCCCCCTGCCTACCTTCTACCTTACACACATGCAAAAAAAAAACTTATTTTGCATGTACCCTGGGGCAGATAATACATTATATGTTAATAAAAATTAAGAAAAATACATATTTTGCATTTATATATATATCTAAAAAGGTGGGGAATAGTAGTTTTCCCAGAAGTATTTCTGATGGCACATTAAAAAGGGAGTGCCTTTGGCTTTTGGACAAACATACCTTTTCCAGATAATAGATTCTCCCAGACAGGTTTAAACACAAAAACTCAGTAACTAAATGTTTATGGAAGGCAAAGTTCAGTCTCTAAATATGTAGAATTCACCGTTATATTGGTATTTTAGAATTCTTAACTTAGATGTAGTTTTTTAATGATTTATTTGGTGTTATAAATTTCAATACCAAAAATATTATAGGGAAGCATTAAATAATCATATATATAGATGCATCCTAAAAATATAGCAATTAATGGAGTATGTTTGTCATATTTAGTGTGTACACAAGCACAAAGACAAAAGCAGGATATGGGTCATTATTAAATCCTAGAATGGTTTACATGCCCTTACCTTGCTGCATAAAAATGAATCTTTGTAACCATGGAAATGACCTTTGTTATTCATCCAAAGGGAAAGTGGAGAGATGGCTGAACTAATTATAAAGAATTCACAAATTTTTTTGTTTTAGTTTTGTTTTTTGAATTCGACTCACTGGTAATCTTGATTCCCTAACTCACTTGTGATAACAATCAGTATTTCTAGGGCAGCTGCCAATCCCAGGTTTCTCTGCTTACTCTCTTGCCTCCTCCTTGCTTCTAATAGATGTGTTGGAATGACCCCTAAGAGGTCACATCTAAGAGGATGTGTTGGAATGACCCCTGGATAAGTGGTTCATAACCATATTGATGGAGAGTGTGCCAACTCTATAGAAACTATAAATCTGAGACAAGAAAAGAAACTGTAGTGGCTACTAGGTCCAGGGCCCTAGTACATCATGTTTATCTCCTGATACCCCTCCATTTCTTCAGGGAAATATCCTATCTCATGTTTCAGGCCAGGTGGTTCGAATAGGGTTTCTGACACCCTCAGCTTCAGGTTTGAGCTTTGGGTTGGTCTAAGCCAATCAGTATGTCACATACTCTTGACTAGAATAATTGATGTGGGGTTTTTTTTTGCAATCACATTTGAACGATAAGCAGTCTCAATATTTTTGTGTTATCTGTCAATAGAAAGAAGTTTCACTTTGTGAACTTGAAGCTGAAAAAATATAAATTCTTTTATTTTCAAGTTTTTATTTAAATTCCAGTCAGTTAACATAAGGTGTAAAATTAGCTTGAGTAATGTAGAATTTAGTGATCATCACTTACATATAGCACCCAATGCTCATCACAATATCCATCACACATTTAATCCATCCCTTCCCACCTCCTCTCTAGTAACCGTCAGTTTGTTAACTGTTTCTTGGTTTGTCTCTCTTCCCAACCCCATGTTCAATTGTTTTGTTTCTTAAATTCCACATATGAGTGAAATCATTTGATATTTGTCATTCTTTAACTGACTTATTTTGCTTGGCATAATAACTCCCTAGGTTCATCCACACAGGTGCAAATAACAAGATTTCACTAAAAAATATAAATTCTAAAGTCCTCTAGAAACTAATAGAGGAAAACTTACTTGAATGCAAGGTATTGAAAAGATCCAAATTTAGAGAAATAGAAAATCAGGCCTTGGTGACTTCATTGGAGCCCTTAGATTAAGCCCTATCTAAAGCTAGCATTACTCTGAGATTTCTCATTATAGGACTCAATAGATTCCTTAGATGTTTAGGCCAGTTTGGATGGGTTTTAAGTTACTTGCTACAGAAAGAATCCTGTCTAATACAACACATCACCTGATCGTTGAAGGACTAGCTTACATCTCTACCCTCTTGGTTGTGACTCATAAGGATGATGGCAAGTGAAACCATATCCTGACAGCCATCAATGGCATCAAAGAGTGGGCTCTCATCTTTGTTGATGTGCATGATTATATATATGCACATACACTATGCATATGTGCGTATGTACATGTGTGTATATATATCAAGCACTATACTCAATACATATGGATATATATTGAAACAGAGTTCTTTTCAGTGAATTAATAAACGTCCTATTATTTAAGGAAAAGGAGATAAAGGTTACTATTTTGCTTCCAGCAATCCATACAGCATGAAAGTACAAACATGTGGCTTCAGTGGGGAAAAATAAGCCGTAAGAAGATCTGGATCTAGTACCTTAAGGGTGAAGCAGGGTTAGGTGATTATATCGTGCTGATTAATAGAGACCCCTCTATGGCCATGCACAGGGAACAGAGGGAGTCAAAATTGTATTTTCTCATAAGTACTTTTCCAGTCTTTTCCTTCTTTTTGTACCCTGCAGCTGATATTGTCTTTTTGTGTCCAAGTAAGTTCAAATAAAGTCAGATGGTGAAAAACTTTGGCCTACAGGCAAGCAGCAGTGCATTGGACTGTAGTTTGGAAGCTGACAGGCTTAAAGTGGTTCATAATATACCAGAAAAGAGATAGGGTCAGCTACTTACTCTGTAATATTCAATGGCATTATAAAAAATCCACTATAGCAAGTGTGACGCCTCATTAAGTCCCAGCAGCACAGGCTGGGAGAAACAGTGTCAGTTATGCAATGTTGTATTGTGTGAAAATGAAGTTTATTTCAAAGATCCTCTCAGTAACTACTAACCAGTATTGAGGGTGCAGGTATTATAGCAGCTGCTCAAAAGCATTCTACATTTGGTATTTATACAAAACATGTTCCAATATATCTGCTATAAAAAATCTAGCAATTAAACTTAGTGAAAACCAACAATAGAGGTAATAATAAAAATAGATGATATATTTCCATGTATGACAAAAAGTATAAGTCATCTGGGAGTAATATCCCTGGAAATCTATTAGCAATTAGTAGAAATAATTTGAACTTGCTAGAATGGAAACCAAGATAGAAAGAAAATAAAGTAGTTCTAAATATCCACACATACTTGTTTCAAAGATAATCTTGATTTTTCTGAAAGTAGAATATTAAACTAAAGTTAAGACTTACTCAAGATGGCTCAAGTGTAATAATTTGAAATGTTTGATGGAACTCTTTCAAGATTAATTTGGTTATAGTGTTGTTCTGATAACAGGCTGACAGACTTGTCCCTTTGAGGGCCTATGTTAATATATAGAAGTAAAGGCAAGTGTGACTTACAGAATCATGGAGGAGCCTAATTCATAGTTCTCATAGCCTAATAAGAACTTTTGCAGTGCCACTAGCTCAGAGGATGCATAATCTGACAAAGAATGGTCATTTAGACAATGACTTATATAAATAACTTAAAATAGCCTCTTCATTGTAACATTGACTCTTTTTTTCCCCAATCAAATGCCTTAACTACCAAAGGTGTTCTGGGGCAAGGTGTCAAGTAGCTAGCGGTCACCTTTTCTTCTAACTGGGAAATATTTTGCACTTGGATGTCTCTCCCTATCAAGAAGATGATGAGCTACTGGCACCTTATGACATTTAACATTAGCTCATAGAAACTTTCCAAATCCAGTCATCCATAGATCAAACAGGCTGTTGGAAATATGGAAGTTCCAAATAGGTAAAGAAATCCAATGGTAAAGGAATATAGTATGGCCTAATGAACATATAGGATACAATCAGAACAAAAACCAGTACTTAAGTGAAGAATCCAGATTAATCCCCTTAATTTTGATGTTTGAAAATGAAGAAACTGAGAATCAGAGGTGAAAAGAACTGGCCCAAGTTGTGTAGCTGAGACATGGGGGAGGCAGGATTTCAACCCAGGGGAAGTGACTCCAGAGACATCCCATTTAACTACCATTCCTTAGCGTAGTGATACAAATACTACCGGTATGTCTTGAGGAGACACTCTAACTTAATTAGGAAAATAATTGATGAAATTTTTTTTAAATAACTAGATTTGAAGCTTCTAGGCAAACTTAAAATAGGAGTTCTGTTTTGAGAATCATGGTCTGTTCTTTATTACAGTCATATTCCCTTTAGAAGATTTTTCATAATGTTTGTAAATTTACACAGCAAGAACGTACCCGTGTGTCACCGTGTTTTCTTGAGTATAACATTTACTCAACTAATATTTATGGAGTGCCTTCAGTGTGGTTGTGCACTCTTCTAAGAACTGCAAATACATCAGGGAATGAAATAGTAAGTATACTGTCCCTGACTTCATGAAGCTTACATTCTAGTATGGAGAGACAGGAAATAAAGATGAGAAATAACTACACTATATAATATAGAGAGAAGATGTTAAGTATGATATGAAATAAAACATGGTAAGTAGGGTTTAGCTGCTGGAGCAGGAGATACACCTAAGGAGGGTAGACAGTAACAGCTGAGCAAAGACTTGAAAGAAGTAAGGAAAGCAGCCACATGGATATATCTGGTGGAAGGAAATTATGGATCCTAGAAGACAGCAGTGCAAAAGTTCTGCTGTGTCCAGTGTGAAGAATAGGAAAAAGGTCTATGTGTCTAGAGCAGAGTAAACAGAGAGTAGAACATATAAAATGGTAGGTAAAATATAATGAACTTTAAATAAGTCTGATCTTTAGAAATGAAAACAGGCAGAGGCCGGACAAAGATTAAAGACTTATTGTACAATGGTAAGCCAAATCCAGAGTTTACTTTGATCTGAGGGCATCTGTTAATTCCTGATAGCTCAATGCCTGGATTTTAACTGGCTACACATATTTAGGACTGGAACAAAGATTTGAGCTCCCAAAGTATGGTGTTCATATCAGAGATACTTTAGTAAAGCAGAAAACTTCAAATTACAACTTTCTTAGAGAGTGCACTAGGATAAATTAGCCCAGCACTGGAAAGGAGATAGTCATAGACTTGGTTCTAGTTGGAGGCTTGTATTTATGTGAGTTAGGGCACAAGAGTAACACTACTTGCATGGCCCAAGAAAATCCTCAATCTGAATTTTAAGTTTCTAACATAGTCTTGAGTTGTTGGTGACATCAAGGATAAAGCAAATTAAAAGTGATCTGTGGGGGCGCCTGGGTGGCTCAGTCATTAAGCGTCTGCCTTCGGCCCAGGTCATGATCCCAGAGTCCTGGAATCGAGCCCCGCATCGGGCTCTCTGCTCAGCAGGAAGCCTGCTTCTCCCACTACCATTCCCTCTGCTTGTGTTCCCTCTCTCGCTGTGTTTCTCTCTGACAAATTAAAAAAAAAAAAAAAAAAAACGATCTGCATTTGGAGAAGAGGATTCAATTACTTATATGCGTAAGACATTTATTTTTCTATGACTCCTTTCCTCTCCCACTTTTTTTTTCAATTAATTTTTATTAACATATAATGTATTATTTGCCCCAGGGTACATGTCTGTGAATCTTTGGGCTTACACATTTCACAGCACTTAACAGCACATACCCTCCCCAATGTCCACAACGCAGCCACCCTATCCCTCCCCCCCCCCGCCCCGGCCACCCTTAGTTCATTTCTTGAGTCTAGGAGTCTCTTATGGTTTGTCTCCCTCCCCATCCCTTCCTGTTTTCCTCTCCCACTTTTTAACAGGATCTTGTTTCTCCTGTCTCTCTTGTCCTTTATCCTATTGCATTTTGATGCCATTCTCAGCAGTTTTCCTTAGGGTTGGGATCCATTTTGAAAGGGAACCTGAGTGGGGCACTTTTCAGAGGCTCTTGCATCCACTTGCCACTGGAGCAGGGAAAATCCTTCACATTTGAGCTGCTGTTCCCAAATTGACTCACTGTACTTCTTGGTGAATACCTGGTAGCTAGTTTATACTTCTGTTTCTAGACACAGTGTTGCTTCCCATTGCTTATTCCTGCATAGTTGCTGATAGTTCAGGTCTTGTGGTTGTTAGTGCATTGCCCCCACTCACTTGTATTTTTGACTTCATGGAGACATCTTGTTTTCTAGTTATTCTAAATATTTTCTTTGAGTTTTGGATTTTGCTATCCCTTTTCTCTGTTTTTATATGGGGATTTGGAAAGCATCAGAAAGTATGTCAGCCACTACTATCATCTTTGAAATCCCCATAACATTTATTTTTATTTCTTTGTAATTTTTTTAATGCGATTAGCCAACATATAGTATATCATTAGTTTCAGATGTAGAGTTCAGTAATTCATCAGTTCACAGAACACCCAGTTCTGTTCACATTGTGTGCCCTCCTTAATGCCCATCACTCAATTACCCCATCCCCCCACTCATGTCCCTTCCAGCAGCCCTCAGTTTGTTTCCTAGAATTAAGAGTCTTTCATGGTTTGTCTCCCTCTCTGATGACTTCTCATTCCATTTTCCCTCCCTTTCCCTATGATCCTCTGCACTACTACTTATATTCCACCTGTGAGTGAAATGATATGATAATTATCTTTATCTGATTGACTTATTTCACTCAGCATAATACCTTCCACTTCCATCCACGTTCACACAATAGTAAGTACTCATTCTTTCTGATGGCTGAGTAATAGTCCCTTATATATGTATATACCACATCTTCTTTATCCATTCATGTGTCAATGGACAGCTTGGCTCTTTCCACAGTTTGGCTATCGTGGACATTGCTGCTATAAACATTGGGGTACAAGTGCCCCTTCAGATCATTACATTTATATCTTACCCCAAAGATACAATAGCCTCTTAATAGGGGTTTGTAATGTAAACTAAAGAGTAAGGTCAGCTTTTTCTACATGGGCTGGAAGAGTTAAAAAGGGGTTCTGCTACTATTTGTTTTTTGGATGTTGAGTTTGATAAGTACTTAATAGATCTTGGATACTAGCCCTTTATCTGATATGTCGTTGCAAATATCTTATCCCATTCTGTAGGATGCCATTTAGTTTTATTCACTGTTTTCTTCGCTGTGCAGAAGCTTTTTATGTTAATGAAGTCCCAATAGGTCATTAAAAAAAAGATGTTAATTACTTACTTGAGAGAGTGTGTGAAAGAGAGAAAGAATTTATGAGCGGGGGGAGGGGTAGAGGGAGAAGCAGACTCCCCGCTGAGCAGGGAGCATGATGTGGGACTCCATCCCAGAACCCTGGGATCATGACCTGAACTGAAGACAGACGCTTCACTGCCTGAGCTACCCAGATGCCCCCAGTAGTTCATTTTTGTTTTTATTTCCCTTGTCTCTGGAGATGTATCTAGCAAGAAGTTGCTGTGGGCCAGGTCAAAGAGGTTGCTGTCTTTATTCTTCTGTAGGATTTTGATGGATTCCTGTCTCACATTTAGGTCTTCCATCCATTTTGAGTTTATTTTTGTGCATGATGTAGTCCAGTTTCATTCTTCTGCATGTGGCTGTCCAGTTTTCCCAACACCATTTGTTGAATAGATTGTCCTTTTTCCATTGGATATTCCTTCCTGCTTTGTCAAAGATTAGTTGACCATAGAGTTGAGGATCCATTTCTGGGTTCTGTATTCTGTTCCACTGATCTTTGTCTGTTTTTATGCCAGTACGATGCTGTCCTGATGATCACAGCTTTGTAATATAGCTAGAAGTCCAGTATTGTGATGCTCCCACTTTTGGTTTTTTTCAACATCCCACTGGCTATTTGGGGTCTTTTCTGGTTCCATACAAATCTGAGGATTATTTGTTCCAGCTCTGTGAAAAATGTCAATGGTATTTTGATAGGGATTACATTCAATATGTAGATTGTTCTGAGTAGCATAGACATTTTAATATTTATTCTTCCAATCTGTGAGCATAGAATGTTTCTCCATTACTTTGTGTCTTCCTCAATTTCTTTCATAAGTGTTCTTAGTTTTTAGAGTACAGATCCTTTACCTCTTTGGTTAGGTTTATTCCTTAGGTATCTCATGGGTTTTGGTGCAATTGTAAATGGGATCGATTGATTCCTTAATTTCTCTTTCTTAGGTCTCATTGTTAGTGTATAGAAATTTCTGTGCATTGGTTTTATACCCTGCCACATTGATGAATTCCTGTATGGGTTCTAGCACTTTTGGGGTAGAGTCTTTTGGGTTTTCCATATAAGGTATCATGTCATCTGCAAAGAGTGAGAGTTTCTTTGCAGATGACATGATAAAGAGACTTCTTCTTTGCCAATTCAGATGCCTTTTATTTCTCTTTTTGTTGTCCGATTGCTGAGGCTAGGATTTCTAGTACTATGAAGAACAACAGTGATGAAAGTGGGCATCCCTTTCTGTTCCTGACCTTAGGAGAAAAACTCTCAATTTTCCCCATTGAGAATGATTTTTGTGTATGGCTTTTATGAAATTGAGGTATGCTCCCTCTGTCCCTACACTGGGGAGAGTTTTAACCAAGAAAGGATGCTGTATTTTGTCAAATGCTTTTTCTGCATCAATTGAGAGGATCATATGCTTCTTGCCCTTTCTTTTATTAATGTGATGTATCATGTTGATTGATTTGCAAATGTTAAACCACCTTTGTAGCCCAGAAATAAATCCCACTTGGTTGTGGTGAATAATCCTTTTAATGTACTCTTGGATCTTACTGGCTAGTATCTTTGTGACAGTTTTGTCATCCATGTTCATCAGGGATATTGGTCTGTAATTCTCCTTTTTGGTGGGGTCTTTCTGGCTTTGGGATCAAGGTAATGCTGGCCTCATAGATTGAGTTTGGAAGTTTTCCTTCCATTTCTCTTTTTGAAACAGTTTCAGAAGAATAGGTATTAGTTCTTTAAATGTTTAGTAGAATTCCCCTGGGAAGCTGTCTGGCCTTGGACTCTTGTTTGTTGTGAGATCCCTATAACATTTAAAAAAAAAAAAAAAAAAGAAAGAAAGACCCAGCTTTCTTGCGTGTATATACAAGTACACATATGTAAATAAATTCCAAAAAAAAAAAAAAAATCAAGACATTCTTAGAATAATGGTGTGTGAAGAAAGAGCAAGCAGAAATGGTTAAATAGTAAAATGCATGATTGGAAATAATTATAATGTGTAATAATCAGGTCTTAGAAAAAAAATTAGTAATAGTCATAGACTTTCTTTGGTGCTGTGTGCCTCCTGATTCTGAGGTCAATTTGCCTCTTCTGGCTGGCTTGCCACACCTAGCATCCTAGGGACCTTCTGTTTTTTGCCCACCTATGATCTATCAAAATCTTGTCTTTGGTCCTTATGTTCCATTCATCCATAATTCAGTGTTAAGAATGTTAACTTGTATTTTTGGAAAGAACACTAGACTAAATGGAAATCTCAGCTAAGACACTAATTGACTGGAACAATGTCTGTTTGTGTGTTCTGCCCATTTTTAAATTGGATTATATGGGTTTTTTGTGTGTGTTGAGTTGTGTAAGGTTTTTATGTATTTTAGATACTAACCCTTCATCAGATATGCTATTTGCAAATATCTTCTATCTAGTAGGTTATCTAATTTTTTTTGATGGTTTCCTTTGCTGTACTAAGATTTTTATTTTGGTGTAGTCGCAATAGTTTATTTTTGCTTTTGTTTCCCTTGCCTCAGGAGACATACATATCTAGAAAAATGTTGCTATGGCTGATGTCAGAAAAATTACTGCCTGCATTCTCTTCTATGATTTTTATGATTTTAGGTCTCATATTTAGGCTTTTAATCTTAATCTATTTGAGTTTATTTTTTTGTGTGGTGTAAGAAAGTGATCCAGTTACATTTTTTGTCTATGTAGCTGTCCAGTTTACTTAGCACCATTTGTTGAAAGACTTTTTTTCCCCATTGCATATTCTTGCCTCCTTTGTCGAAGACTGACTGTAGATATTTGTGGGTTTATTTCTGGGTTCTCTATTCTGTTCTATTGATCTATGTGTCTATACTGTTTTGCTTCTTGTAGTTTTGTATACCTCGTGAAATCTGGGATTGTTATACTTCCGGTTTTGTTCTTCTTTGTCAAGATTGCTTTGGCTATTTGGAGTCTCCTGTCGTTCTGTACAAATTTTACTATTACTTGTTTTAGTTTTGTGAAAAATGCTGTTGGTATTTTGATAGGAATTGTATTAAATCTGTAGGTGTTTTGGGTTGTATGGACATTTTAACAATATTTGTTCTCCCAATCCATGAGTATGGAACATCTTTCTATTTTTTTTTGTTTATCATCCTCAGTTTCTTTCACCAGTGTTTTATGGTTTTCCGAGTAAAGATCTTTCATTTCCTTGGTTAAGTTTATTCCTAGTTATTTTATTATATTTGGTATAATTGTAAATGAGATTATTTCCTTCATTTTTCATTCTGCTGCTTCATTAGTATATAGAAATGCAAGAGATTTCTGCATATTGACTTTGTATCTTGTCACATTACTGAATTCATTTATTATTTCTAGTAGTTTTTTGGTGGAGTCTAATTTAGAGTTTTCTGTATATCATATGTCATCAGCAAATAGTGAAATTTTACTTCTTTTCCAATGTAGATGCTTTTTATTTCTTGTCTGATTGCTCTGGCTAGGACTTTTAGTACTATGTTGAATAAAGGTGGTGAGAGTGGACATCCCTTTCTTATTCCTGACCATAGACGAAAAGCTGTTTTTCTCCATTGAGGATAATATTAGCTGTGGGTTTTTTCATATATGGCCTTTATTATGTAGATGTATGTTCCCTCTAAACCTGTCGAGGATTTTTATCGTGAATGGACATTGTACTTTTTTGTCAAATTCTTATTTTTGCATCTACTGAAATGATTTTTATTCTTTCTCTTGCTGATGTGATATATCATGTTGATTGATTTGTGAATATTGGACCACTCTTGCCCCCTGGGTATAAGTCCCACTTGATCGTCATGAGTGATATTTTTTAATGTATTGTTGGATTCAATTTGGTATTATTTTGTTGAGAGTTTTTGTATGCATGTTTATCAGAGATATTGGCCCATAGTTTTCTTTGTAGTGTTTTTATCTGGTTTTGGTATCAGGGTAATCTTGGCCTTATAGAATGAATTTGGAAACTTCCCTTCCTCTTCTATGTTTTTAGAATACTTGGGGAAAAATAGGTATTAACTCTTCTTTAAATGTTTGGTAGAATTCACCTGTAAAACCAGCTGGTCCTGGACTTTTGTTTCTTGGGAATTTTTTAAATTACAATTCAATTTCATTGCTGGTAGTTGATCTTTTCAAACTTTGTTTTATTTCTCATTCAGTTTTTGGGGTTATAAGTTTCTAGGCCTTTATCCATTTCTTCTAGATTGTCCAATTTGCTGGTACACTTTGCATATTCTCTTGTGATCATTTGTATTTCTATGGTGTTTGCTGTTCTCTTTCATTTCTGACTTTGACTCCTGTCTCTCATCTTTTGCTTTTTTGTTTTTTTAATGATTATGGCTAAATGTTTACCAATTATCTTTTCAAAGAAACTGCTCCTAGTTTCACTGATCTGTTTTATTACTTTTTTAGTTTCTATTTTATTTCTGCTCTAATATTTAATATTTCCTTCCTTCTGACTTGGGTTTGGTTTTGATTGATTTATTTATTTAGTTCAGTTCAGTTCTATTTTTGCTCCTTTAGGTGTAAGGTTAGGTTATTTGAGATATTTCTTACTTCTTGAGGAAGACCTATATTACTATAAACTTTCCTTTCAGAACTGCTTTTGATGCATCCCAGAAATTTTGGACTGTTATGTTTTCATTTTCATTTGTTTCCATGTATTTTTTAATTTGCTCTTTATTTCTTAGCTGACTCATTCATTGTTTAGTAGCATGTTATTTAACCTCTATTTCTGTTCTTTCCAGATATTTCCCTGTGGTTGATTTCTAATTTCATAGCATTGTGGTCAGAAAAGAAGTATGGTATGATTTTGAACTTTTTGAAATTGTTGAACTTGTTTTGTGCCTTTAACACGTGATGTCTTCTGGAGAATGTTTCCTGTGCTCTTGAAAAGAATGCATATTCTGTTATTTTAGGGTGGAATGTTCTGAATATATCAGTTAGACCCATATGTTCCAATATGTCATTCAAAACCACTATTGATTTTCTGTATGGATGATCTATCCATTGATGTAAGTGGGGTGTTAAAGTCCTCTATTATTAATGCATTACTGTCAAGCACTTCATGTTTGTTTTTGCATCTTTACAGATTTGGGTGTTCCCATGTTGGGTGTATAAATATTTATAAATATTAAATCTTGTTGGATTGTTGCCTTTATGATAACATAATGCCCATCTTTGTCTCTTGTTATAATCTTTGTTTTAAAGTCTATTTTGTCCTATATAAATGTGTTACCTCAGCTTTCTTTTTTTTTTTTTTTTTTCCCAGCTTTCTTTCACTTCTGTTTGCATGGTAAATGCTTCTGTATCTCCTTACTTTGAATCTGCATGTGTCTTTAGGTCTGAAGTGTGCCTCTTGTAGGCAACATATAGATGGGCCTTACTTTTTTATCCATTTTGTCACCCTATGTCTTTTGATTGGAGTGTTTCAAAGTCATTATTGATAGGTATGCACCTAATGCCATTTTGCTACTTATTTTATGGTTGATTTTGTAGTTCTTTTCTGTTCATTTCTTCCTTCTCTCATGGTTTGCTGGCTTTAGTGATATATTTGGATTCCTTTCTCTATTTTTTGCATATCACTGTTTTTTGATTTGTGGTTACCATTAGGTGTTTATATAATATTTTATGCAAATAGCAGTCTATATTAGGTTGATAATCACTTAAGTTCAAACCTAATCTTAAAGCACTACAGTTTACATCTCTCCCTCTCTCGTTTTAGGTATGTGATGTCATACTTTACATCCTTTTATTCTGGGAGTCCTTTGGCTGATTTTTATAGATATACTTATTTTTACTGTTTTTGTGCTTCCTACTTAGGGTCTTTCCTTTCCACTCAAAGAGTTCCTTTAGCACTTCTTATAAGGCTGATTTAGTGGTGATGAATTCCATTAATTTTTGTTTGTCTGGGAAATTCTTCTCTCCTATTCTGAATGATAACCTTGCTAGATAGAATATTCTTGGTTGCATGTGTTTTGTTGTTATTTTTTTTTTTCTTTCAGCAGTTTGAATATATCATGCCACTCTCTTCTGGCCTGCAAACTTTCTGGTAAAAAAAAAAAAAAGTCAGTTGATAGCTTTATAGGGCTTCTCTTGTATGTAACTGTTTTCTCTTGTTGCTTTTAAAATTCTTTTTTTTATTTTTTAAATTTAAATTTTTTTTTTTTTTTTTTTTTTACCATTTCAACTACTGTTTGTCTTGGTAAGGACCTCTGTAGGTTTTTTGGTTTTTTTCTTGTTGTTGGGAGGGGCACTTTTTTGCCTCCTGGATCTGTATTTCTGTTTCTTTCCCCAGATTCAGGAAGTTTTCAGCTATTATTTCTTTAAATCTCACTTGTACTTCTGGGATCCCCATAATGCAAATATTATTACACTTGATGGAGTCATTGATCTTAATCTTTTCACTTATTATTTTTTCTTTTCCTATTTAGCTTGATTACTTTCCATTATTCTGTCCTTCAGAACACTGATCTGTTCTGCTTCCTCTAGTCCACTATTTATCCTCTCTAGTTTGTTTTTAATTTCAGTTATGGAGTTCTTCATTCCTGATTGGTTCTTTTTTAGGTTTTCTATCTCTTTATTGAGGTTCTCACTAAGGTCCTCTGCTCTTTTCTCAAGGCCAGTGGTTATCTTTATGACCATTACTTTATTTATTTTTATTTATTTATTTTTTTTACCAATGTCATTTTAAGTTTATTTCAAATCAGCTAGAATGACCATTACTTTAAATTGTCAATCAATCATATTACTTACCTCTGTTTTGTTTAGATCTCTTTCTGTGATTTTTGTCCTGCTCTTTTATTTGGGACATATTCCTTTGTCTCCTCATTCTGTCTAACTCTCCGTTCTATTTCTATATGTTAGGAAAGTCAACTATGTCCTCTGCTCTTAGTAGTGGCCTTATAAAGAAGAGGTGCTGTAGTGTTGTGCATTATAATGTCCCCTATTCACCAAAAGTTGGCACTTCAGGGTATCTCCTATGTCTGTTATGTGTACCCTATTGTTGTGGCTGAGCTGTGTTTGCCTTCAGTCTAGTCTTCTGCAATCACTCTCTTTTGGGCAATGAGGTGAACGATGACATCTTAGCACGCGCCTTCAGCCGCTTCCCATCCTTCCTTAAGGCTAAGGTGATCCGAGACAAGCGTACGGGCAAGACCAAGGGCTAAGGCTTCATCAGCTTTAAGGACCCCAGCGACTATGTGCCCGCCATGCGTGAGATGAATGGGAAGTAAGTGGGCTCACGCACATCAAGCTGCGCAAGAGTATGTGGAAGGACCGGAACCTGGATGTGGTGTGCAAGAAGCAGAAGGAGAAGAAGCTGGGCCTGAGATAGGGTCTGGGGCCGGGCACCCGCTCCCTCCTGGCCGGGCGCTGGCTCTTCTCCCCATTCTCCTTGGTAGATCCCCAACTAGCCACCCAAACCAGTTTCAATAAATTTACGTTATTTCCGTCAAAAAACAAAAACAAAAACAAAAACAAAAACTCTACCTGTTGTAGGTAGAGTTTGGTCCCTTTTTTAGTGAGCTAGACTGGGTCACTTTGAACTTGAGCTGATTCCAGACCAGATGCTTGTCTTAGATGCAGTAGATGGAGCTGCAGGGCATTTTCCCTGTGTTGGCCCTTGGGAAGCTTTTGTTAGTAGGCTGAGCCTGCAGTTGGACCAGATGTCAGCTCCTAACCCACTGTTGGTGTACAGTCAGTGTGTGGAGTTATCTTCCCCTCTTCCTGGGACAAAAGGCACTTGGGAGTAGTACTGGCTTCTGTCAGGGCTGCTTGCACACTGCCATGCTTGTGGCAATACTTTGGATGGACACTTACCAAACATGTACTGGAAGAGATCCCCAGGAGAATGCAGGGCTGGGCGAGCTGTTGGCAAGCTAAGTGGTGAGTGTTCACACTGTGCTGATTTCTGCAGATATCCATGTAGCTAGGCTTGGGGGTAGGAGAGAAAAATGTCTACCACCAGCTTTTTTGTACTTGGAGAAGTCCCCAAAGATCCCTTTCCCTCCAGCATATGCCTTGAGATTAATAAACAAATCTCGCTCCTGTATACCCCAGGCATTTTTCAAACAGCTGCTTCTATGCTGAATCTCAGCCAGGCTGTCTGTTTCTTTAAGGGCAGAAACTAAGTTTCCTACCACTTACGCTCTTTTAGAGCCTAGCACACCCATTTTTAAAGTTTCAGGTGTCAAAACTCACTGACTATAAGAACTTACTATGTTAAGCCCCTGTGGTGTCAAAGTCAAATGTTATGGTGATTAGTCTTTCTCCTGTGAGTCTCTCTGTGCTTGAGGTCCCTGGTATAGAGGAGTCTGCTCCTCTCCTCTCTGTTCCTGCAACATCCCTCCCTCCTGCAGGCAGTCCCAAGAATGAGTTCAGCTCGCAACCTCATTCACTGCCCTTCCTACCGTCTTTGCTGTGGCCCCTTCTCTACATGTATCTGTTCTGCCATTTATGTCATTTTCTAGGTTATTTACATTGATGTGGCTGTTTTCTAGGTGTATCTGTGGGACAAAGTGATCCTAGGATCCTCCTGTTTGGCCATCTTCCTGGAATTAAACATGACCATATCTTATAAAATAAAGTCTAGATCAAAATGCTAAATTATTTTAAAAAGGCTCTTCCGTGGTAGAAAACTAAAAAAATATAGTGGCAGATGAGTTTCAAAGTCCTTTCCAGTTTGAAAACCTTTAATTTTAGTATTTCTCATAAGGATCCTTGCTTTAACATAGACACCACAAGAGGCAGGCCAATTTATTGAGATGGTTATCTTTTTGTTCTCACTGTTCAAGAAGATATGGAAGAAAAAAAGATATTTTCCCAAAATTTGGCTATGCCCTTTCTCTTTGGGGTCTAGGGAGTTCCCTTGCTTAGGGACCTTGTGTTTTAGTGCTGGAGCTATAGTAAACATGACAATGAGCAGAACCCTAACTTGTTTGGGGTATATTCCCCCAAGATTTCCAATATTTTTACAGCTCTTCATCTTGCTCTATTTCCTGTCTTGCTCACAAACTTTACTTCAGCTCCTTGAGTATATCCAAGTGTTCTCTTACTCCAGACCCTTTGCACATGTATTTCCCTTACCTGAAATGCTCTTACACAGCTAGATTCTCCCTCCACATGAGACAGGCATCTCTGGCTACCCTATCAAAAATAGGATTCCTGAACCTTCTCTACCTTATTTTTCTTTGCTATATGTTTGCTTCTTTCATAAAATTTATCATCTGTCCAATTACTCTCCATGTATACTTGCTTTTGGCCCATCGTCTTTACTGGAATGTAAGGTCCATGATGGAAGGGATTATGCTGATCCTTCTCACTGATGTTTGCCCAGTGTCCAGCACAGTCCTTAGAGCGTAGTAGACCCTCATATATTTGATAAATATTAATGCAGATGAATAAGTGGATGAATGGAACACTTGGGAAGAACTCTGCAGGGTCCTAGGCCACAAAATTTGATAGTGGGTACTAGAGCCAGAAAATCTGTTGTTCAACAAGAATAGTGGCACTAAATTCAAGCCAAAGGATAGAAGTATCAAGAAAACAAGAAGATTGGAGCTAGCTAGAAAAACAAACTATATGATTAGAACCTGGAAAAGTTACTAAATAGGAAAGCAGAGACTTTTCAGATTGCCCCATCAAGTTACTTGGTTAAGGAAATATAAATTGATAATAATGACATTTTGTTGGAAACAAATTTTATTATTTAAATGGTTAATGGCAATATGACACAAGAAAAAGTCTCACAAAAATAAGATATAGTTAAAAATTGCTGGGATATATCCCAATAAAGAGAGGGGAAAATATTCATTTCTGGTGAAGAATTTGAAAGGGACTAAGTGGAATGCATCTAAAAGAATCATGGTTGCAAGAACTAAAAACATGATTATAATGAGTAATGGAAATATCTTATGAGGTAATATGAAGACTTGTTACTCAAGTAACAAGCTTGAGTAGAAATCAGAAGCTAGTGAGTTCTTTTTTTTTTTTAATATATAAACTCATGACTTCTTAACCTAATTGTCTAGTTTAAATATCAACAAAATCATTGAAAAGTATTTCATGACCATAGCACATACGTCAGATCATTGATCTGATGGTATATGTTTTATTAAACTATAAGAAACAGTTGTCCAAGTTAAAGCAGAATGAATTAATAATGTGGGCAATATAATCTCCAATGATAGGAAGACTAAGAGGAGTACAGGAGTCAGAGATGGAATGTCAGATACTGGTTTAGGAAAGGGAAATCAAATAACTGAAACAACAAAAACAACTAAAATTCTTAGAGATGGGAATCTGAATCCAGTCATTCCATAATCTGTCACTGCCCTTTCAGCCACTTTCCTATGTCATGGAGAAATAGAGAAGTAACCCTAGCAATTTCTAACAAGGAGGCAAAATTCATACCTCGCTAGCTTCTGTGGGAGTCAATATCATGATCAAAGTGTAATTAAACTGTGTATAAGCTATAATAACAGTTTGATGAGACACATTGAGCTAGGAGAGATTGTTGTTTACCTGGTAAGGCTTTTCAAAAGTTGGGTTACTGCTTCATCCAATGAGAACAAGGCATACTTCTATGTCTTCCAGCTCTAGGCAAAGTCAATCTCAAGGGCTTTTCTTTAAACCTGACAAATGTTTTAAGGAAAATTCCATCAAGTTTTTATTTAAGAATGGAATCTTCCAAGCTTAAAATAAAAAAGGTATCATGAAACTAAGAAGATGTGAGGTTAGATGCTTACTTATGAGCCATTTATTAAAAATGGATAACTTGAAGGGTTTTGCCAAATTTATGGTTCTTTAACAAATCTATATGCAATGATGCTCCATTTGTCACGCACTACCAGGAAACTGGTTGACATAGATGAATTTTCTAGATAACTGAAGCATCAACTATTTTCTGATACATAACATATACCACACTGCATTGTCAGTAGAGGATGCGAACTTAATCACTCCTTCTCTCCCTCAGAGGCTAACTCAAGACCATCATAACTTATTGTCCTTGGTAATGACGCTACGACTCTACTGAGGTGAGAAGGAGTAAAAGAACTTTCCCAGACCAAATGATCCCAACATATTCTGCTTCTCTAGTTCTATCAGATTTTCAAATTTTTTGGTCTTCTTTCTTTGGCATTTGTTTCTCTTCTATGTCCTTGTTTCTAATTTGTTGACTTCCTACAAATGGAATTTTTCATATTGAAGATTTTATCTCCCATTTAAAATGCTTTGGCTTTATGATAACTTTAGCAATGGCATTCACCACTCAAAGATTCTTGGTTTAATTCCAGGTTGGTTGCTGGTTTCTAAATGGTAGAAGATGTGTGAAATCTCACCTCTAAATTAGTCACAAGAGAATACGTTATTCCTCTTACAGTGAGTAATTTAAAAAGTAAGATAAACTCCAATGTTATTTGAAACTCAACATGCAGAAATTTAAGTTCAAGACTAAAAACACAACTATTTATGAAAGACCCTGAGTTAGAATATTCCACAAACAAATATAATCTCATATTTCCAAGTGACTAGGGAGAATATAAAACTACATCAGGTACCAAACTTTACACTCTCATGCTTATACATTTCTTTTCTGTAAGACTTTACCTTTTATTCTGAAGTTAAGTTTATATATATCACATTATAACCAGGGAGTCTAATATCCATGGTAAGTTATGCATGATGCACTTGATTGAATTCTAAAATGTTAAAAAAGAAAAAAAATAAAATGTTAAAAAAGATTCTGAATAGAGTAATCTGAACAATAAATTTAAAAATCCATAATTAGGCTTTATAGTCTCTTTTAGGTAGTTTTGGTTCTTGTTTTTCTCCCTTGTATAATCATGGCTGGGACTCTGTTCTTTCAAATAGTATGTTGAGAAAAGCAACAGCTAGACCTCAGTATCCTAATGCTTGAGGCTTCCAAACTGTCTCCTCTGTTAGGAGAAAGTGTGAACTGTGTGAAGAAAAACAAAATTAATTCAAACCCTGAGCTAAGAACCGTGTCCTGAAGTTAGTCTGACGAATTATGCAACAGTGGGGGACACATCTCCTTTGTATTTCTAGTTGACGCTTAAGATTCCATCCTTCTCTTACACTATGTGTTTATTACAACATCTATCATTTTTATTCTTACTCTTTTCAACTTTATTGTAAAATAAAATTCTAAATATAAACTTCTCCCTTATATGCAATCCTTTCGCTAAAGAGGACAGAAGCTCTGAGGAGAATTCTTTGGGGGAAAGCGTGTTCAGAATGGTTCTTTTAACTGTCTCATGGATTGTCCCCAAATTTCTGTGCATTGGATAATCAGGTGGGAACTGAGGCAAAAAAAAAAGTGTCATCTTTCTTTTCATCTCCCTTTATCAGTGTACAAGATATCTAGAGAGGTAAATGGTTACACGTTTTCACTTCTCTATGTTTTTTCCTAAAAAGTATCCAAATAGTCACTTTGCCTTGATAAAACTGCTCAAAATATAGAAATAAAAACTAAAACCAAAGATACACCAGTACCTAAATACTTTAGCTATCTACAAAATCAGATATCTGGCAAAATACTAGGTGACATGATAGTAGAGAAACATGTAGTACACAGAAAAGCCAATGCATTTTAATTGGGAGAGATCTCAGTTTTTATTTTTCAATTGAATGAATATATATTAATAAGACCTTTTCCTGTCATTCAGGCTTCCAAAGTTTTCTCCTGTTTGTTATTTAATTTGTTTAAAGTTTTTATTTTTAAATTATGGAAATTTTATATAGTTGTACTGCCCATTTATGACCCATTGTCAAAACTAACCATTTTTAACTTGATGCTTTCTGCTTTGGGTGTGATGATCAGAATGGCTAATATACCATCAATATTACATAACAACTCTTCTAAATATACTCTTTTCTTTCCTTTGTGAACTTATTTTTTTACATTTGACTTTTTAAAAAAGACTTTATTTATTTAATTTATTTTAGAGAGAGTGTGTGTCAGTGTGGGGAAGGGAACCACGGAGGAGGGAGGGAGACAAGCAGGCTCTGTGAGCCTAGAGCCCGACATGGGGCTTGATCTCACAACCCTGAGACCATGACCCGAGTCAGAAGGTTAACCAACTGAGCTCCCTAGGCATCCCACATTTAACTTTTAAATTTATTTTAATACATAGTAGGATATAGGGATCCCACATTTCTCATATATCAGGAACCCCCCCAACACACACACACAGAAACAAATATTTTTAGCGAATGTTACATCCTCTTTGTTGGAGTCTTCAGATTAATTCTTATAGAGTGAATTAGGAGGTGAAAGAGTTTGTGATAGATCAATAATCTTTATTTTAGAGTTAGGTAAATTTTCTCTAATATGATGTCATCGTTTTATTTAGAGATTTTAGGAATTTAAGAATTTATTAATTTTCTTACTTTATAAGCAGGAATTAAGCACTGAGGATAACTAGAATATAGCCCTGTAGTTTGTACCCTCAAGTTCATGTTTTAGTTAAGGTGGGGATGGGGGTCTGAATGTAAGCAGACACCTCCAGAGCATTGTCTTAAAGGTTGTGCCATTAGGATCTACCTAAACGACCTTTGCAGCAGTGAGGGTTCCCAGAGGAGGGGATATTTGAGCTGTATCTTAGAGAATGAATAGGGATTCACCAATAAGACAGAAGCGGAGGGCATCCCAGGTTGAGAAGCAGCAACTGGCAAGATGCTGCTTCCTCTTGTGCAGTATGCCAACGCATTGAAGCATACCAACCCATTGAAAAAATTATAAGAAGTGTGCTATAATTCAAATAAATATGCCAGAAAAGATATTGTGCTTGGAAAAAATCAATCTTATGGCTTTATAGAGAAAGTATTAGAAGACAAGAGAAAGTTGAGGTTATTGATTGAAAGTTACTTTAGTAGCCCAGGTGACAGATGATGAGTCTCTGAAATTTAGTCGTAGCAATAGGGATGAGGAAGGGAATAGAATAGAGAAGTACTTGGAAAAAAGACTCCCAGGTTTTTTGTTTGGTAAACAGAGTAGATGGTGGTAATAAAGCCCAGATATATGTTATAGGAGGCACAGCAAATTTGGGAGATCACTTATCTTTGCAGATACTGAGGTTTTGTTTGTGTTTTAAAATTAATTTATTTCTTTCAATGAGAGAGAGAGAGAGAGAGAGAGAGTGTGTGTGTGTGTGTGTGTGTGTGTGTGTGTGTGCGCATGCGTGCACGCAGAGGGAAGGGGCAGAAGAAGAGGGGGAGAGAAACTCAAGCAGTTTACATGCTAAGAGCAGAGCCTGATGCAGGGCTGGATCTCATGACCCTTAGAACAGAGTTGAGCTGAAACCAAGAGTTGGGTGCTCAACGAACTGCACCACCCAGGTGCCCCTGCAGATACTGAATTTTAATCACCAAAAGACCATCCAATCACCAGTTGGTTATTGATATCTAGAATACAAGAGAGATACCTGAGCTGAAATTAAATCTTTGGAAGTCATGAATTTATAAATTGAGAATCCTAACTCAAATATCTACAAATGTCTATGTTGCTGCATGGACACAGTAAATGAGAGGAGTGGATGATAATGAATGGTGGCAACTGTCATGAGCTGGAGAGAGCATAACCATCTGAGGGGCAGTTGCTACTTAGCAACAGTAGATTGTTGATGTGAGACTGTGGGCCCAGTGCAGCCAGCTTTTTTATTTTTTAAGCGAAACCAGAAACCTGGATTTTTTTATGAGCTCTCCCAATTCCTAACTAGTTTAAGATTTTTAAAAATTACTTTTTGAGCCACAACAAATTAGTTGGCTTGTCACATCAAGTCACTGGACAGTTCTGTTGTAGATGGTGATGCAAATTATAAACGTCAATAAAATTCCCAAGAAAAATGGAGTCTAAAGTGAGAAAAGGAGAACCTCCTAAAAACCTCTGATTGAAAACTCCTAAAAACTTGAGGTTGAAGAGAGAGCCTCGGACCAGACACTGTGCAGTGTAACTCATATATTTTTAGTGGTGGGAGAGTAAAAGTAACATTTGATTTTGTAACATAGAGGTGTGTGCCATGGGAAAGTCATGAGTACCAGCTTCAGGTAAGTCCTCAACTGCGGCCATCCTCTTCCCTTTCGTTCGACTTACTCCCAGACATCCCACCATAATTTCAAATCTTCACTACCTTCTGCCCCTCCCCTCTAACCCCAGCTATCCTCTCTTTTCATTGGTGACCTCATCTTGTGCTTTACATAGAAAATAGAAGCTATCAGAAACTTCTCGTATGCCTGATACTAAATGTACTATCTCCTGCTCCTCTCTCCTGTCCTCCTCCCTCCAACTCCTCCTGAATTTTGCACTCTCAAAGACTTCTCTCTGTGATATATTCAGCCACTCCATCTCAGTCTTTCCCTAGATTTATGTATGTTCAGGACTCTTTGATTAACAAGACTGAGGAACAAAACAACCACTCCTAGTCCCACAAGTTTCTCTGGCTTACTCTGTTATCTTTCCTCCCTTTTATAGCCAAACTCCTTGAAAGAATCAGATACACGCCCTGTCTCTAGTTCTTGTCCTCCACTTGCTCCTTAGCCTATCTGATCTAGCTTCTGTTTCAAAATCCTACCAGACTCTCTTGCTAAGGTCAGCAGCTACTAAAACCACTGAAGGTTTCAGTCCTTACCTCTCTGTCCTCTTTGTGTCATTTGACTGTGCCACTCCACTCTTTGTGACCCATGGTTCCCCTGGCTTCTGGGGTATCAGGCTCTCCTGGGCTTCCTCCTACTCCTTCTTTAGATCACATCTCATTCTTCACTTCCCCTGGGAACCCTGCCTTTACTGGTTCAAATCTCACTATTCTATGCTCTCTGAGGGCAATAAAACTCTCCTTTGTAACAATTTTCACTGTGAAATTTTATATTTGTCTGTGTGCTTTCTCTACTCATAAGCTGAAGAAAGGGAGGAAGCGTGCTAGATTTTCTCATCCCCATATTGAAGACCTACTCCAAGTAACTAGTTGAAGGCCTGGGGGCTTAATAACTATCTGTCTAGTGGACAAATGATTAACTGAAAATGAATAAACTTAAATCCTGGAACTACAGAGAATAGAGGCTGCCTCACTTGCCTAGAACATGACGAAATAATTAGAAAACAGGTTCATTTCAAGTTATTTCATATTTGGATCATTTTCATGTTAAATTTTTGTTTAACATATACCAAACAGATATTTCAGGAATTTATCTAAGCAGAGTTGTTTCAATCTATTCAATTTTCAATCATTTTTAGCTTTAGTTTTTATTCTTCAACCCATGTTTAATATTTAATATAACCTCTAGGTAGCGTGACATAAAAATGAATAAGGCTTTCTGTTAAAGGCATAGTTTTTTCATCTTTATATGTTTAATATCAAAACTTAAATTGGAAACAAAATTTAAGTGTCTGGTTTTTATTTAAAGGGCTATGTATCCGGAGAGGATAACTATAAGAATGATAAATAACAAGCAGAAATTTTAAAAAGCTATTTGAAATCATATTAAAAACCTTTTACTTTACCCAAAATGCTTTAACATCACAAATATATCCATGTAAAAAAAAAAATCTATATCTAGAGAAGTCTGTAAGTCAGTTAAGTCTCTGCCTTTGGCTCAGGTCATGATCCCGGGGTCCTGGGATAGAGCCCCACGTGAGGCTCCCTGCTCAGTGGGGAGTCTTCTTCTTCCTCTCTCTCTGCCCCACCCCCTGCTCATGCTCTCTCTTTCTCTATTTCTCCCCCTCTCTCTCTGTCAATAAATAAAATCTTAAAAAAATAAAGGATTTGTATTTAGAGATTGGTAAACACTTACAGTATGAGGAATGGAGTAATAAACACTTGCAGTATGAGGAACGGACCAGATATTTTTGTTTATGATCATCAGCTATATTCATTCAGTGAGCAATTTAAGCACTTGCCATTAGCCAAGGTGAACTAGGTCAAGTCTTCAAGACCAACTGGACGTGGGGTTGATCATTGGGGAGGGGAAGAGATCAAAGGACACAGGTTTCTACATGTGTTGACTGGGGAGAATGAACAGAAATTATTTCTAGAAGTTTTTGATTTGGGCCACCAATGTGCAACTAAATTAAAACATGTTGAAAATAGTCCTATAGTGAGAATTAGAGAGTTCTTGGTTATAAGTATCATTTTGGTAGTAACTGATTCATCAATGATGGGTGAAGGTCAGGGATCAATCGACAGTGTTGATGTCATGGAGAGGTCAAGCTGCATTGCAGATGAAAAAGGCCTTTGAATTTTCTAATTGAATACATAAGAGAGTCTAGTATATGGATTTGGAGTTACAAAACAGCATTTTTCTGGGAACTAAATGAGTCAAATCAATTTGGTCTATGTCAGGACAGCATGTGTTCAAATCCTGGTTTTGTCATCTTTGATATGTGATATTAGTCAAAGCATTTAAGCCCCTAATGCCTCAGAGTTTCTCATCTGCAAAGTAGAGATAATAATACCTGCCTTCCAGGGGTGCCTGAGTGGCCCAGTCATTTGAGCATCTGACTCTTGATTTCGGCTCAGATCATGATCTCAGGGTCCTGGGATTGAGCTCTGCATCGGGCTCCAAGCTTAGTGGGGAGTCTGTTGAGATTCTCTCTCCTCCTCCTGCCCCACACACCCTTTCTAAAATTAAAAAAAAAAATCTTTAAAAAAATACCTACTTTTCAATGTTTGGGAAAGAAATAAAATGTTCAGTGCAATATCTTACACATAGTAAGTGCCAAATATATAGCTTTGATGATGAGGAGGACAACCATCTCTGTTTATGGCAGGACTGGGACAAATAGAGAAGGAAGGAGACTTGGATTCAACATGGGGATGAGATTTAAAAGGTCAGGTTGTCTAGAGGGAGGAGTGTACTATAAGATGTAATGAATCTCACATTACTAGAAGGAAGGACTAGACAATTCTTTGACAGGAAGTTGACAATGGGGTTTGAGGCATGAGATATAGGTTAACATTCTAGTGTTATGATTACTTTAGTTCCCCTAAGGAATAAGAGATAGATGTGTGGTATATGATTTGGGGAAAAGGGGAAAGGAGACAACTTTCTTATAAGATTAATAGAAAATTTGATATGTTATTTCACAGCAAAGACAGATGATCCCCAACTGGACAAGGACAATTTTCTGGTCAAACACAGAGTGGCAGCTGTTATATGCAAATACATTTCCATGCCATCTCTGCCCACTCACTGATTTTGTGAGCAATAATCTTGTTTCTTGTACTTTGAGGTCAAATCTTTAGGAGAATAAAGAGAATTTCCTCTTGAAAAAATGTTGGGAGCTCAATTTTATGGGAATGACAGTATGTGTCATTTTCTAGGAAAAACTGAATTTTGAAAACAGAGCACTTGGTAGGTAATTAGTAGTAGTGTTACTGGAAAAATTATTCAAATAAAATATTTACCTAAAGAAATGTTTTAAAGGACAACTCCAAAGTTTTTTCACTTTATTCTCAATTTAAAAAAAAAAGATTTTATTTATTTATTTGACGGAGATATAGAGAACGAGCACAAATAAGCAGAGCAGCAGGCAGAGGGAGAGAGAGAAGGAGGGATGCCCGATGCGGGGCTCGATGAGGGGCTCAATCCCAAGATCCTGGAATCATGACCTGAGCTGAAGGCAGAGGCTTTAACCCACTGAGCCACCCAGGAGCGCCCTGACTTTACTCTCAATTTTTGAACTCCACACAGAAGTACTAACTAATGTGGCCATTTCTGAAGACTGTTCTTTTCATTGTCTTCGGAGCAGTGGTTATGAGTGATTAGAGCTATCCCCTTTGGTCTTTTGACAATTCATATTCACTCTTGAGATGACTGGAACTAAAAGTGAAAATTCTGGCTATAAATCTAAATGATATTCACAATCCTGCACTATCATAAGTGCCAACAAAGAACTAAGGGATTTTAAACATTAAGACAAGATTTAGCATGACATTTTTCTTCTAAGAAAGCATTTCAAATAAATCATTCTAGTCCCTAGATCTTAGGTCAAGGATGATCTGCGCAATAATCACTCAGAGGAAAACCCTGAAGGAGCTCAGTTTTCCTTACAGTATATAAAACACAAGATATGAAATTATCTTTACACATCACCTCTAAAATTTCCAAGGGAACAACTCTTACAGCTATAAACATACTAAAGAGAACTATTCTGGATCTGATATCCTCCCAGGCTAGCAGACTTAGAAAATGAAATTACAGTATACTCACAATACATCCTGAGTGCATTATTACATATATAGGTCTCCAAAGACAACACTCCATACATCCTGAATGGGAAATAAAATCATCAGGATTATTCAAGTCTTCCAGAGCCATCTGAAATCACACTCTATATCTTTTTATTTTATTTATTTTTATTTTTTCCCCAAATACTTATTTTTTTCAGTGTTAACAAGATTAATTGTTCATGCACCACACCCAGTGCTCCATGCAATACATGCCCTCCTCAATACCCAACACCAGGCTCACCCAACCCCCCACCCCCTCTGCTCTAAAACCCTCAGTTTGTTGCTCAGAGTCCACAGTCTCTCATGGTTCATCTCCCCCTCTGATTTCCCCCCATTCACCTTTCCTTTCCTTCTCACAATGCCCTCCATGTTTTTCCTTATGCTCCATGCGTAAGTAAGACCATAAGATAATTGACTCTCTCTGCTTGACTTATTTCACTCCGCATAATCTCTTCCAGTCCCGTCCACATTGATACAAAAGTTGGGTATTCATCCTTTCTGATGGAGGCATAGTATTCCATTGTATATATGGACCATATCTTCTTTATCCATTCATCTGTTGAAGGGCATCTTGGTTCTTTCCACAGTTTGGCGATTGTGGCTATTGCTACTATGAACATTGGGGTACACACCCTATCTCTTGAGTTGTAACTATGAGAAGTGCATCAGAGTTATTCCTTATTCACATAGGGGTGAAGAATTGAAACAAATCCCTTTATTCCTGCAGAGTAGATAAGGTGTGTAGCAACATGTTAGCAATTTGGCATTCCTGGATTTAATATTCACTATTCTACATAAGCTTGTGTGATATTATTAGACACTGACTGGAAATGTTTTATAATTCTACTGAGGCATAAATTTGACTTTAACATGCTAAGAAGCTGGAAAGTTTGGATTAACAAGTGAGCAAGTGGATGAGTCCAACTGACTACGTAGTATCCACATCTCATGGCATATTTGTTGGTCTTCCTTCTTGGTCATATTTGTAATAACTGGAATGAAAGTATTTTATAGCAACGAACCTTAGTTATGAAATCTGGCCATGAAGTAAGAAAAAACATGGTGGAATTTCAAACTGAGTTTAATGCATTCTCATTGTTGATGTAAGTATGATTGGCTCATGTTCTGTTTTTTGTCCCCAGGTTTTTTAAACTTTGTAAATTTAGAGATTTCCCAGGCCTCATCCTAGTAAGAATATCTCTTTAAAATATAAGAGGTTAATTGTATCTCTTTAAAAAAGTATAAAACAGGCCAGGACACATGGAAGAGAGTTTAAGGGTAAGGACTATAATTTCACTTCTGCCTCTAGGACAGCTAGGCAGTCTCAAGGGGATGTCTTCTTTTTCTAATGTTGATTTGCTCTTTTAAAATATTTATTTGAAGGACGTAAACATTATCAAAAATCTCCTTTGGTAGGATCATCTTAAATGCTACCTTACAGAAAGAAAATACTTAAAACATTTCTCCATTTCCATCAATAAAATTCAATTAACTCTGTAATGGTATAAATTCCTCCTCAAAATCAGTTCCCAACAAAACATTTTAAAACAAAACATTTTAGTACAAAATCAGTGTTGATGCTAGTTGATAAAGAATTATTTACTACTTCATAATATAGAAAATATGTTTTTTTCCTATCAGAGTAACTTCTGATTTTATGTAAAATACTTCAGTGGTTCCTCATAGCCTTCAGGATAAGGCACATACTCCTCATGGCCTATAAGGCCCTTTATTGTCTACCTTTGGAGCCTTACTTCCTGCCACACACTCCAGCCCACATTTCTCCAAGCTCCAGTCATACTGAAATACTTACAGTTCCTAGACCTTCAGGGGCCTTTGTTTAGAATGCTTTGTCTGTCTGGAACTCTAAACTCAGTGCTATTTTCTTGAGCAATAATTTTTCTACAGTTTGCCTCTGGAATATCTGAAAGGCCCAACAATTCCCCTAGTCGGGCTCATTCCTCAAGACCTTTCCCAAGAACCCAATGCTTCCATTTATGATAGCGTTTTTGATGCAGTCTGATAGTTGTCTATTTGTTAGTTTTCCTCATTCATTCATTCATTCATTCATTCATTCATTCATGTATTCCGCAATATTTAATCAACATCTACCACATGACAGTCACTATTCCAGGCACTGAGGATACAACAATAAACCAAAAAAGTACCAGTTTTCATGACACTTAGATTCTAGTAGGGACACAAAGAACAACACATAAACAAATAACAAAATGCCAGGCAATCTTAAATGCCATGAAGCTAAATAAAATAGGGTAAGGCAAATAGGGAATAAGTTAATTAGTTAATAAGTTAATGGGGAAAGTGGTTGCTTTAAGAAAACAAGTGGTTTATTTTTTTAAAAGTGGTCTTTGGGGAACTCTTAATGAGATGGCATAATTTTGTTTTTTATTTTTATATAGATTTTAAGTAAGCAAGAAAGCAAAGCAATACTGGTACTTAAATGAAGTTGTGTGCTAGGCATAGGAAACTAACTGCAGACTGGAACATATATTTCTGGCATATATGGGGGAATAGCAAAGAGGACAGAGTGGTCATTGTACATTGTTTGAGGGAGATAGTTGTAGGAGATGATAATAGAGATGTATCATGGCAATGTTCAAGAAGGACAATCGTTCTTGACAAGGCTATAAGTTAGAAACATCTGGGAAGTTCTTAAAACTATAGAACAGCCCAGTATCATCTCAAGACATTCTAATTTAAATTAATTGGGGTGGAGCCAAAACATTTGTATTTGTTGTTGTTGTTTTTCCTATCAGCTTTTTTACCCAAGGTTTAATAAACTTTTAAATTTAGAGTAGTTTTAGATTCATAGAAAAGTAGCAAAGATAGTATAGAGAGTTCCTCAATATCCTCACCCAATTCTTCCTGTTAACATCTTGCAATACCATGTTACCATTTATTACAACCAAGAAAGCAACATTGATATATCAAATTTAACTAAGCTCCCTACTTTACTAGGATTCCACTACTTTTTCAATTAGTGTCGAGTTCTATTCTAAGATGACACTCAGATGACATTTATTCCTTATGCCTCCATAGTGTCCTCTGGTCTGTGATAACTTCTTGGGCTTGCCTTACCTTTCATGACCCTGACAATTTTGAGGGGTATTTGGCCTAGAGCTTTCATGACACTTAGATTCTAGTAGGGTTTGGGGAAAGGCTATTACAGAGTTGAAGTAGCCTTGTCATCACATTATATCAAGGGTACATATTATCAACATGACTTATCAGTGATAATGTTAATCTTGAACACTGGACCAAGATGGCATTTACCAAACTCTACACTGTAAAGTTTCCTACTTTCCCTTTCCCATACTTTCTTTTTTTGAAGGTAGTTCACCAAGCACAACCCACATTTAAGGAGGGTAGGGAACAGAGTTAAAGTCCACCTTTTGATAATTTTAAAGAACTCCTGTGGTGACTCTAGTGTGTAGTTGATGTTGGGCATTCTAGGCCTCTTTAGGGTATGACCTATACTCTGAGATGGGAAGCCATTGAAGAATTTTGGGCAGGTGAGTGATATAAAATGACTTATAATTTCAAACTTTCTCTCTAGCTACTTAGTGGACTATGGGGACAAGGGCAGAAGCAGTGAGATCAGTTGAAAGTTTATTACAAGAATTTAGGTAAAGAGATGATAGGTTTGGGGACCAGAATTGGCTATGAGCTCCTTAGGAGACAGGCCAGGAATTCTTTATATCTTGAGAGCCCAACATATGCCTAGTACATATAACAGATGCACAATAAATGTCTCAGGAATGATTGTAAAACAGATAGTTCGTATTATTGTTCTTTGGGAGGCAGCACAGCTCAAACAGTAGAAGGTAGGAAGTCTGAGAAAGCTAGTATATAACATGGTCTATATCATTTACAAGCATTTGAGAAACTGAGAACTTATATTCCTTATCTATAAAATGGAAATAACAGTCCTTTATAGAATTATTAGTAGGGAAAACTAATAAGAATATTCAAATGTAAGGAATTCTCCGTGTACTGCCATGATTTGCCAAGGCTTACACACATCCGTGTACAACAGTGATAAAGAAGCTGAGATCTGGAGTACTATGCCTTGGTTCTTATCCCAGTATTAGTACTTATTACTTGGACCAAATTACATCACCTCTCAGTTTCTTCAACTTGGAAACAAAGGTAATAGTCCCTATTTCATAAGATTGTTGTAAAAATCAAAAGTGTCATACAATAAAGTGCTTAGAATAATTCTGGGCGTACAGTAGGTGTTCAATATGTAAACTACTACTATTGTTGTTTCATCTTTAGAGTATGTATTTCATGTTCTCAGAACATTTTCTCACTTAATCCTAGTGTGCTTGGATACCCTGTTTCCCCTCCAGATCCATTCTCCACCCTGCACTGTGGTGGATAGCTGATTTATACAGACTGTGAGGATAGTGTCCAGTGGGAGGCAATCACATGATTGGTGCTAGGATGAGGTGAGGAGGTGAGAGGTAAATGATAAGGTGAGAGGAGAGTGATGGTAGGATATAAATCCCTCAGCATCCTCCCCAACTGCTATCAAGTTGACACTGGTTCTGATTTCCTTTGGAAATCTTGTTTCATGGCCAGAAGCCCTCTCTACCACTCTCTTTCCTCTTCCGGTAATCATTTTCTTTCCTAGAACTTGGAGGCGAAGGGGTTTGGCTGTCCTTTATTCCTAGCCCAGGGCATTATCCCTGTTTCACATATCTTCTCACACTCTAAAATAATCCCTTTATAAGAATCTTCAGTTATTTAGTTTGGGTGTACATCAGTTTCCTGTTGGAACCCTGAAGAATACACCCAGAAATAGGCATTATTCCCATTTTGCAGGTGATAACACTGAGGCTTTAAAAGAATCCAGGATAATAAAATTTCAGAAATTTCATGGCTAGGGAACCATGAGTTCAAATCCTATATAAATGTAACCAAATCACTTAAACCCCTTTTGCTGTCTGAATCCTGTAACTTCTTTTTAGCTGTGTGAGTTTGGGCAAGTTCCTTAAATTCTCAAAAGTTCAGTATTCCCGGGGCGCCTGGGTGGCTCAGTGGGTTAAAGCCTCTGTCTTCGGCTCAGGTCATGATCTCGGGGTCCTGGGATCGAGCCCCACATCAGGCTCTCTGCTCGGCGGAGAGCCTGCTTCCCCCTCTCTCTCTGCCTGCCTCTCTGCCTACTCATGATCTCTCTCCTCTCTGTCAAATAAATAAATTAAAATCTTAAAAAAAAGTTCAGTATTCCCTCATGCAAAATAGCCCATAGGATTTCTGTGAGTATTATAAACGATAATGCATTTAAAGTAATCCTCATAGTACCAGGTACAGAATGGTTACTAAGAAGTATCAGTTTCAGGACACATGGGTGGCTTAGGCATTAAGCCTCTGCCTTTGGCTCAGGTCATGATCCCAGGGTCCTGGGATCAAGCCCCACATAACGCTCTCTGCTCTTCGGGAAGTCTGCTTCTCTCTCTCCTGCTCTCCATGCTTGTGTTCCTTTATAAATAAATAAAATATTTTTTTTTAAATTGTTAGTTTCATGTACCAAGAAGTCCCCACAAGTCAATGTCTTTGGTAAAATTCTGGTAGTTTGGTAATTTCTGACTCAATATCAGTAGTCTGAAGACTAAACTTGTTCATTTTTATTGGTTTCTAAGTACACCTTTGTATGCACTATTATCAAGTAAGATTCTTGTTGGCTTTCCTTGTTGTTTTAGTCTTTATTTCGTTTTTGCAAATTTAACTATAGGATTTTGCTTTAACATCTAAGAAATACTTCTACTTTATATCTCATAGTAGTAAATTTTGATAAGTATTATGAAAACAAAATAATTTTTCTATTAGCTTTATAATTTAAAAAGTTCTTGGCAGGTTGGCCTAGTATAGAGAATTTTCACCAAAATGCTTTTACTAATGATTATAGCAAGCAATGCTAAATCTCCCTTTTATTTTTTACTTATTTATTTTTAAAAAATATTTTATTTGTCAGAGAGAGAGCACAAGTAGGGGGAGTGGCAGGCAGAGGGAGAAGCAGACTCCCTGCCAAGCAAGGAGCTCAATACAGTACTTGATTCCAGGACCCTGGGATCATGACCTGAGCCGAAGGCAGTGGCTTAACTGACTGAGCCACCCCAGCGTCCCTGAGTCTCCCTTTTAGACAGCCTTTTCCTATTGGTGTATTTCATAATTACTTCTCTTACACAGAGGGACAGATTTAATTCAAACCTCTTTCTGAAAGCTTCTCAAAGGTGGAGAACAACCTTTCTGCACAGAATTTGACTTGAAATAATTATTTCCACTTTGGGGATTTTGTTATTATCAGAAATCATTTATAATCCAGTTGGCAATGAGAGTGGCATCGGACTGCGTTATTGAATCCAACATGTTGTCCAAAAAATATATTGATTGGAATATGTCAGCTTTAGGAACATTATAGCTTTAGAAACATTTGTTACCTTTAACATAACTGTCACTTAGAGATCTCACAGAGTGGTTGCACTGAGCCTGATCATACCAGGAAAAAAATAAATGGATTGTTTAAGAAAATAAATGTTTAAGGCTGTCTAACTGCCAATTTAAAAAGAGAAGTTGTCTTTTTGATTTTTTTTAGCATAGTTGACACACAATGTTACATTAGTTTCAGGTATACAACTTAGTGATTTGAAAGTTTATGCATTATGCTATGTTCACCAAAAGTATGGCTAGCATTTGTCCCCTTACATCATATTACAGTATCATTGACTATATTCCTTATGTTGTGCCTTTTATTCTTGTGACTTAATCATGCTATAACTGAAATTCTGTTATGCCAAAGCTCTCCCCTCTGGCAACCATCATTTTTTTCATCTAGATTTATAGGTCTCATTCTGCTTTCAATTTATTCATTTGTTTTTTGTTTGATTTTACTTATGAGTGGGATCATATGGTATTTGTCTTTCTCAATCTGACTAATTTCACTTAGCATAATACCCTCTAGATCCATTTCTGTTGTTGCAAGTGGCTTATCTCATCCTTTTTTATGACTATGTAATACTCCGTTATGTATATGTATATCTGTATGTATGTATGTATATTACATACATTATGTTATAATGTTATGTATATCTGCCACATAGTCCTTTTTTTTTCTTTCCTTTTCTACCTTACTTCTCATCAACCATTTTATTTATTTATTTTTTTAATTTTTATTAACATATAATGTATTATTTGCCCCAAGGTACATGTCTGTGAATCGTCAGGCTTGCACATTTCACAGCACTTACCATAGCACATAACCTTCTCAATGTCCACAACCCAGCCACCCCATCCCTACCCCCCTGCCTCCCAGCCACCCTTAGTTCGTTTTGTGAGTCTAGGAGTCTGTTATGGTTTGTCTCCCTCCCCATCCCTTCCTGTTTCATTTCTCTCCCCCACTGCCCGCAAACTCCTGCCTTGCCTCTCAAATTCTTCATATCAGAGAGATCATGTGATAATTGTCTTTCTCTGACTGACTTATTTCGCTTAGCATAATTCCCTCCAGTTCCATCCACATCGTTGCAAATGGCCAGATTTCATTTATTTTGATGGCTGCATAGTATCCCATTGTGTGTGTGTGTGTGTGTGTGTGTGTGTGTGTATACCACATCTTCTTTATCCATTCATCTGTTGATGGACATCTAGGGTCTTTCCATAGTTTGGCTATTGTGGACATTGCTGCTATAAACATTCGGGTGCTCGTGCCCCTTCGGATCACGATGTTTGTATCTTTAGGGTAAATACCCAATAGTGCGATTGCTGGGTCGTAGGGTAGCTCTATTTTCAACTTTTTGAGGAACCTCCAT
>CM053603.1:90016991-90042026 GCA_028646535.1 Procyon lotor | reverse complement strand
AGTGGAAAAAAGACAGTCTCTTTAACAAATGGTGTTGGGAATCCAAAATCTATAAAGAACTTCTCAAACTCAACACCCAAAGAACAAATAATCCAATCAAGAAATGGACAGAAGATATGAACAGACATTTCTGCAAAGAGGACATCCAAATGGCCAACAGACACATGATATACATACAATGAAATAACATGCCGCCATCAAGAGAAACAAAATCTGGCCATTTGCAACGACGTGGATGGACCTGGAGGGTATTATGCTAAGTGAAATAAGTCAGTCAGAGAAAGACAATTATCACATGATATCTCTGATATGAAGAACTTGAGAGGCAAGGCAGGGGTTTGTGGGGGTTTGGGGGAGAGAAATGAAACAGAAGGGGATGGGGAGGGAGACAAACCATAAGAGACTCCTAGACTCCCGGAACGAACTGAGGGTGGCTGGGAGGCGGGGGGTAGGGATGGGGTGGCTGGGCTGTGGACATTGAGGAGGGTATGTGCTGTTAAGTGCTGTGAAATGTGTAAGCCTGACGATTCACAGACATGTACCCTGGGGCAAATAATACATTATATGTTAATAAAAATTAATAAAAAAAAAAAAAAGGAAAAAAAAACCCTTATCTTCTCCAAAAAATAGAAGAGGAAGGAGAACTTTCAAACTCATTCTACGAAGCCAGTACTACCCTGATATCAAAACCACACAAAGTCACGACAAAGAGCACTATATCAGAGCACTACAGGCCAACATCTCTGATAAAAAATAGGTGTAAAAATCCTCAGCAAATTATCAGCAAACCTAATCCAACAATACATTAAAGAATCATTCACCACAATCAAATGGGACTTATTTCTGGGATCTCAGGGTGGTTCAATATTCACAAATCAATCAACATACACCATTATCACCAGGAGAAAAGATAGAAACTGATTCAGAATAAAATTTATTTAGAAATGTAAAGGAAATGAGAGTTGGTTTTACTGCAAGAAAAATGCCAAATGGAAAATAAGAGAGAGTAAACAATGATTTACTATGTGCTACTGCTATAGACTGAATTGTGTAACCTGCAAATTTCTTATGTTGAAGTTCTAACCCTCAATGTAATGCTATTTGAATATGGGGACCTTCAGAGGTAATTAGGGTAAAAGTTAAGGTCATGAAGATGGGGCCATCATGGTAGGATTAGTGGCTTTATAAGATGAGGAAGAGAGAGAGAACACTCTCTCTGCCATATGAAGAAACAGCAAGTCAGGAAGCAAGCTCTCAGTAGGAACCAAATGCTTTGATCATGGACTTCCCAGCCTAAAGAATTACACATCTGTTATTTAAGCCACTCCATCTATGGCGCTTTATTACAGTAGCCCAAGCAGATTAATATTATCTACTAAGTGCCAATCACTGGGTTTAGTATAGTAAAAGACACATAGCATAATAATATAGATCCTCTGCCCTCATATTCTTTAGTCTGGTGGAGAAGCAGACAAGCAAACTTAACCACATTATTAAATATATAATATGAAGATGGTAGTATAACTTATTGTGATGTTAATTTCTATCCTATTTCTCATTCCTGAAAGATTAAAAATCATTTTCCCCATCCCTACTTCAGGCATATAACCAAGCAAACCTTCATGTTCATGTCACCTTCACCAGCTTTTGTGTATGAGGGCCCCAAACTGTAAGTTGATAGGCCGATAAAAAACATCACTACTTAGGGTTTTGTTTATAAATTACAGAGACACAAATCGTGATGGATCTTCAGAGAGGGCAAGGAGTCTGAGCAAGTATACCCTGGCCTTGGGGGCCATGAAATTTGAATAAAGTGAAGCAGTGTACCATTATCCAATGGTATATCAGTGTGAGGCTGAGGCACTGAAAATCTCATGGTAAACAGGAAGGACTGAGGTCTGCAGGTTCTTCCTCAAAATCTTTCTACTTGGTATTCATCCTAATACATTTATGCAGCTCTGCAGTGAGGAGTAAGACCAGTCCCCTAATAATGACTAATAATAGGTTTCTCATGCCTAGTTAAAAACTCAAGTCTGATTCAGCATGATTAAAAAAAAAAACAAAACAGTAAGAAGAAAGCAAGGGAACTTTCATGTACTCAATAAGATAAAGCAAATTCATATCAGGTCATGCAAATGTGAAGAGGATGTATAGATGTTATCCAGGGCAGGAACTCCAAACTTGCCCTAGGGGTTTGGGAATTCAGGGGAAAGCTTCTATGAGGCGGTGTTTCTCAGTTCCACTGTAGCTACACAGAATTCTCTCTAGAGCTTTTATACTCCTAATGCCCAACCATAGCACAGACTAATTAAATAAGAATCTTTGGGGATCCAAGCATCATTTTTGTTTTTCTTTGCTTTGTTTTTAAAGCTCTCCAGCCAGTGCACAGCTAACATGAAAACTTGGGAGAACATGATAAAGCCATGTGGCCATCAATAGTGAGCCATGAGGCAGGCAGCAGCAATGAGAGTGTGCACACTGTGCGCAGATGAAACTGTATGGGCAGAGGCATGAGGTACACAGTTGAGGAAGATGTATCTGAGGGATTACAAATTCAGTTAGGGGATTGTGTTATCCACTTCTGGAGAGGTAAGGGAATTGTTGAGGGATGCAGCTAGAAAGGCTCAGTAGAATTTTCGTACATCTTTGTTGCCATGCCAAGAAGCTTGGCTTTTATCCCAGAGTGTCCACTGAAGACCACAATCTGCTGGCTAGGGAGTTATCAAATTGGATTTGCCTGTCAAAGGGAGCATTTCAGCAGCAGCTTGGAGAAGGAACTGGAGAGGAAGACAGACAAGACTGGTAGTAGGGAGAACAGCTGGCATTCCAGAAAAAAGATCATAAGGCTGTACCAGAAGAATGGATCAGAAAGAAGTGGGATAATGGTTTAGAAGATGAAAGACATGAAAATGCATTCACCAAATATCCTGAAGTATATGGAATACAACATATCTGTGCCCCCCGCTCCCAGCCCACCACATCCACCACTTCACTCAGATAAGGTCATGACTCCTGTGCTGCTCCTAGCATAGATGAGCTTCTAGTCAATGGATGAGCCAGGCTAGAGGTACAGACGCAAGCCATTCCTACAAAATGCAAGACTCCGATGGCATATATGACACCTACAGTGAGAGATTTTGGCTGGCGGACTCCCCCTTGGATGGCTTTAAACTCTTTTTCTGCCCAGTCTTCCTTCCTTCCTTCCTCCTCTCCTTTACAAAGAAGAGATCTGCTTTATAGTCTGAAAGATTTTCCTATCAGCTCCTGCTTCCCTCCTTTTATCCTTCACAGGTATCCTATTCTTAGGGCAATTTTGATTTCCTCTATGAAGGATAATGCTCAGAGAGGAGACGGCACTAAAAAGAAAAAGGCACAAGTGCTTTTTGTAAAAGGAGATTTTAAAAGGTGATTGTGGTCTGAGTGTGGCATGTTGACATTTAGGATTTTAGAGCTTCCTAATGATGAGATTGAAAAGGCACACTGTAAGAGCTGGAGATGAAAGAGGCAGGAGGCTATAATGGATGGCTTGTTCACATGGACATGAAGGTGTTGGGATCCCAACAGGACTCGGAGTGGAGGAACATGCTAAGGCAGCTCTGAAGTTCTCAGTGATAGTAGCACTGTGATAAGGCTGAAAAAAAAAGTAGTAAAATGGTGTGAGCTGATGGTATGAGACTTGAAACACCATGAATTTCTGCAGGACTATATAAATTAATAGTCTACCAACAGCAGTGGGCAGGTGGGAGAATTCAATCCCATTAGGGAAAACTGAAGCCTTAAGTAAGAATGGGAAACTTCCCCCTGAGATAATTGCAAAGTATGTCCTCTGGGCAGAACCAGGTATTAGTTACTAATAATTATGATAATGATAAAAATGTTTATTGATACTTATTATTCTAGGTGCTGCTCCAAGTATTTTTATATTTATTAACTTATTTATAGCAAGCAGGGGGGTGGGGGTAATCTGTAAAAAAGCTAAGGATATAAAGGTATTGATTTCTGATGAAATAAGCACATTCCAGATAGTAAAAAAGGGAAGAGTGACAAGGTCAGTGGTGAGAGGGCAGAGGAACATGCAGAACATGTAATAATTAGAACATTTGTTGTGTTGAGAGTTTGGCTATGATTTAGAGTCTTGAAATCCTATTTTCTCACACATACCTCTGCTGGTTTCCCAAGAAGGATATAAAATGATAACAAGGACTAAGGAAATAACCAAAATGATAGTTTATAACTAACTTAGATTTCAGCCCTAAAACTCATATGGAACCCTTCCTGTCAGTGAGATATAATGGATAAATGAGCCATAATAATTCATTTTGACTCTGGTATAAGACCCAGACTAAAAGCAAACCAACATCATCCACTTGACTCTTTTTTCCCTAGGTTCACACTCAGAAAATGACCAAAAACTGGGTGGCCCAGGGGCCAATCTTGTCTGTTTTGATCTAAATTTTTTAATTTGAATTAATTCCCAATATTTAAAAAATCAGATTTTACATAATGAAGAAAGAAAGAATGAAAAGAAGGAACTTCCAATATAGTAACAATTAGCTATGTTGAGTAGAAGCTAAGATGGCCTACTTGCGCCAGACTTTTCCAATTTTAGTACCGAGAGTCCCACGCCTTGAAAACCCCATCAATTACAGGCATACCAGGATTGTTGGACACCCTGGGAGAAACCACTCTTTTTAGATTGAGGCAATATGCTTTGGGGTTTACCAGAATTACTACCAGATCAGCATTAATTAACTGTTTCCTTCAGCTTTCTGACTTTCTAGATTTTGGCTTATCAAAGGCTAGTGAGAAGGTGACTTGATTCTTTTGCTCCAAGGCAGTACCTCTCAATAGGGAAGTGACTGACCTACTTGAAAAAAAAAAAACAAAAACCTTATAAGAGCATAGAAATAGAAGCAATTTATGCAGGCACATGCTTATAGAGGATGAATGTCCACAGGACATATCACAAAGTTTGCCAGTTTCTGGCCCATTCATTTATTATGCATTAAGGCCCAAGCTCAATAATGGCTTCCTTAGCTTCCTGTTGGTGGACCTACACAAGGAGTAAGCCTAGGTTCCCAATTGTGGTTGGAATCTCTCTCTAAATATCTGGAATTTTTGAGTTTGGGGACAGTGAGAAAGAAAAGAATGAAAGATACAGATGTGGTTACTTTGTGCAAGTTTTCCTTTGGAACACTGAACCTAAAGAATCAGCTTGGAAGCAGAGAACACTGGCAACCAAGGGGCACCTTCAGCTTCTGGTGCTGCCATAAGTCTGAAGCTCACTGTTGTTGGTGTTGGTGAAGGTCTGATTGCATAGTACTCCAAGACCTGCCAAAACAGAAGCCAGCTTTGGCTCATGAGCAAAAAGAGAACAAACTGAAATGTTAGGGTTCTAGAGGTATTCAGTCCCAGCTAGTCTGAGAGATTAGTATCAGCTCTAAGGTCTGTGCTTTTGATGATCAGTGACTTCTCCCCCATCCAATTGTACTTTCTAAAATATACTGTATAATGATCTATTATATAGCAAATATAATATCCTTTGTATCATTTAGAAGTAAAAATCTGGACTAAATGCATTAAATGTGACTTTATTTCAACCAGTCTCCCTGATGTTAAGAAATGGGTGGTATTAAAAAAAAAAAAAAAAGAAAAGAAAAGAAATATGTGGTATTTTAAAGCCATCCTTAGAATTTTTCATAAGTACAAGTATTGGTGCTACCTCTGAAAAAGAAAATCTTATCAATTGTATAAATAATAATTCAGATCAAATAATTGTTGCTTCAGATAAAGTTCAATAGGTCAAGTCTATGACAGACTCTTGCTTCCTTAATTTATGAATCTCACGAGTTTAAGTTTGGCTCCATTTACTACTCACAGCCCTTCCAGCTGTCAGGGAAGTTCCCTGGCCACTTCCAGGATACCTGCCACTTTGGCACCAATGCTGGGGCACAAGATGGTAATTTTCTAGTAGGAAAGAAACTGAGATATCATAATCCATATGGGCTCTCCCCTAAGGCTAAATGGGCTGGTTACTCTATTATTAGAGTGACCACGATTACTGAGGTGATTTTGAGGGAGTGATTCAGAAAAATAGAACAGATACTAAAACTTACTTCATAAAAAAGTATTATTTTACTTCAAGCATATTAGAACCTAGAAAGTGACAGGTAATCTATCAATATTTGTTTAACTAATATTTACTGAATAAATTATTTGGCCTTTGGTTAAATTTTAGACTTCTGGAACCAATAATGGTTTTATTAATTAATCTGAAGTGTAACCAAGCTAAAGTTGGCAAAGCTGTTTATTGGAACAATTGTTTTTCTGTTTTTTGGCATAACAACAAATCTCGTTGCTTAAATCTATTATTCTTATAAGAAATCCAAAGCAAAACCATTCTCTTTAATGTGTCAGGTTAGTATCTAGCAACAATAGTTTTGTTTTTTTTTTTTACCTGTTATTTCTTATAATGTCAATATTGCTTATGGGAGATTAAGACTTTGTCAGACAGCATAAAGATAACACTAATTTACTAGTAGAACCGGTACAGAATGGAGTTAAACTTAATAGAAATCATCCTTAACAGTTTTAGATAAAATTAATATACAAAGAACTACACATATTTAATATGTATCATTTAATGAGTTTAGATGTATACAAAGACCCATGATACCATCACCACAATCGAGGTAATAGACATATCTAACACCTCCCAAAGTTCCCTTGTGTTTCTGTGTGTGTTCTAAGAACACTAAACATGAGATCTACCTTCTAACAAGTTTTGCAGTGCACAATACTATATTAACTATAAGCACTATGTTGTCTAGCATATCTCTAAAATGTATTCATCTAGCTTAGCTTTAACTTTTATTTATTTGGCATAATAAACTTTAAGCTAAAACTGTTTATGTTAATAGAAGAAAAGTTATCTTAATAGAATGTCACATTAATAAATAGAAGGTCACACCAAGAATAGTACTGAAAAAAAAATACTAAATCTACAATTTATCAACTAGGAAAAAGTAACTCATTCCAGGCATTATAGTATCTGTGCCTAGTCCATGTCCCATACCCACAGCCAAAAACAAGCCCTTCCACTCTTATTGGGGGTACCAGCAGGCCCAATGTCTCTAGGCTTCCCACCCAGAGGGAGAGGCAGATCAGGGCCAACACCTCTGGATCCATTATCCAGCACAGAGAGCCTCATGGGAACCAGCAATTGCTAGCCCTCTACCTAGCAGCAGAAGATACAAACAGGCTCCACTCGCTGTAAGAAGATAACCAAGTCCAGTGTCTCTTTGCCTTCTTTTCCATGGCAGAAGATCTGGAACAGACCCTTTACCCACCAGTAAAATGCAAACCAGAACCCATGATTACAGGCAGCTCCTGGCCCTCTATTCAGCGGAAGAAGGCATCTCAGGTAGGTACTTCTCTTTCTCAGTAGCCCTGCAGAAGTAGAGTAGAAAGCCTACCTGCATGGTGTGGCTGGAAGACAGACTGGGAAAAATGCTCTTGGTCTCTAGGGCCAATACTTAAAAGGAATCCTATATTGCAGCTGTCTAAAAAACATTTTAAAGCAGCCACCATAAATTGTTTCAACGAGAAATTGTTAACTCCTTGGGGAAAAAAATGAAAACTAGAATACTTCAGCAAAGAAATAAAAATTTTTAAAAAGAACCAAATGATTCATTTATCTTTTCTCCCCCACCCCCCACCCAAACTCCCACCTTGCCTCTCAAATTCTTCATATCAGAGAAATGAAACAGGAAGGGATGGGGAGGGAGACAAACCATAAGAGACTCCTAGACTCACGAAATGAACTAAGGGTGGCTGGGAGGCAGCGGGGTAGGGATAGGGTGGCTGGGTTGTGGACATTGGGGAGGGTATGTGCTTTTTTTTTTTTTTTGGCTATAGGGCATTTGTTGCAAACAGAACATCTGAGGTGTGAGAAGCTGACCCAGAACCATGCCTGCCCGGGCTACAATGGGGCAGTCTTGCCTCACCCCACACCAGGCCCCCGGCACTGCGGACCCAAAGCGGCCCAAGGGCGGGGCTCCACGCTCTGTTAAGTGCAGTGAAATGTGTAAGCCTGACAATTCACAGACATGTACCCTGGGGCAAATAATACGTTATATGTTAATAAAAAGTTAAAAAAAAAAAAAAAAAGAACCAAATGAGATTTATAGAACTAAAAATTACAATAACCGAAGCTAAAAAACAATCTCACTTGATATGCTCAATAGGGTGAAGATGACAACAGAAAAAAAATAGTGAAATTTAAGAAATATCAATAGAATTTATTCAGAGAATAATACACAAGACACACGCACAGCCATAGAGAGCTGTGGAACAGTAACAAAAGACCTAACATTTGTATTATTGGAGTCCCAGAGGGAGATGAGAAAGAATGGAGGATTTGAAGAACTAATAACAAAAACTTCTTAAATTTGACAAAAGACATGAACATACAGATCCATGAAGCTAAGCAAATCCTAAATAGGATAAAAACAAGAATTTCATGCCAAGACATATGATAATTATACTTCTGAAAAATAAAGCCAAAGAACAAAGTCTTCAATCATAGACAATGTATTACATAGCAGAGACCAATTTGAATGACAGTGAAAATGATAATAGAAATAGTATTAAAACTTCAAAAACAAGGACAATGTAATGGGTAAAATTAGAGATAAATACCATAGACTATGCTTTTCCTCATAAATTTCTTAAATTACATTTGTTACTCGAATCAAAAATTATAACTCGATCTGTCGTAATGCTCAACATATGCAGAAATATTGAAACAGTTACGTTTACAAAGTGGAGACAGTAAAGGGTTTAAATAAAATGCATCTTTTGGTACTTCGCTAGACATGGTAAAATTTTGATAGCTGTATATTGTGGTAAGTGATATATATATTGTAATACCTAGATCAACCACTGTGAGAACTATTGAGAAAGTGATATTCTCAAAAGCATGAATAAAACAAGAAAGAGTTCTAAAAATGTTGAAGTAATCTATAGCAAGACAGAAGAGAAACAGGAATATAACTAAAGGAAACGGAAAAAATAATAAAATGGCACACTAAAGCTCTACTATATCAATAAATCCTATAAATGTAAATGGACTAATAGACTAATTGAAAGAGATTGGCAGACTAGACTTAAAAATAGGACTCAAATATATGCTGTCTACAAGAACTAATGCAAGTAGGTTGAAAAGTAAAGTAATGGAAAAGATATGCCAACCTTAATTATAGAGACAGATTATATTATCATCAGATAGATGTCTGAGCAAAGAAAATTACTAGAGAAAAAGAGGGACATTACATAATGATAAAAGGATCAACCCACCATGAAAACATAGCACTAAACAACATAGCTTCAAAATATATTAAAATAAGCTGTTAGAACTGAAAAGAAAAATAGACAAATCTACAGTTATCATTAAAGACTTCAACACATAACTATTGGCAACTGATAAAACAACTAAGCAGAAAATTAAGCAACAGCAAAGAAGAATTGAACAACACTATCAACCAATAGGATTTATTTGACATTTACATTACATTCCAACTTAAAAGAGAATACAATAGCCACCCCCCTCCCCCTTATCCACAGTTTCAGTCACCTACAGTCAACCATGATCTGGAAGCAGATGGTCCTTCTACTGATGTATCATCATCAGATCAAATAGCCTAATGCTACATCACAATGTCTATGTCTTCTACCTCACCATCTCCTTACGCACTGTCTTATATTTTGAGAGGGACAGATTATATTCATGTAACTTTTATTATGGTATACTGCTATAATTGTTCTATTTCATTGTTCTTGCTAATCTCTTACTGTGCCTAATTTATAAACTAAACTTTATCATAAGTATGTATGCATAGGAAAATACATGCTATACAGATAGGGTTCAGTATTATTTGCAGTTTTAAGCATCCACTGGACATCTTGAAATGTATCTCCCACAAGAAGGGAGGGCTACTGTACACATTCCCTTTAAATGCTCATGGAATATTCATTAATATAGAATATATCCTGGGCCATAAAGCAAATCTCAATCAGTTTAAAAGAAATGAAATCAAAGACTGTCCTTTCTGATAATAATGGAATCAAACAGAAATCAAGAGAAAAACAGCAGAAAAATATTCACACATTTGGAAATTAACAGCATATTTTTAAACAAACAATAGGTCACTGGATGAATATAACTATACAACCTATCAAAGTCTGTAGGTGCAGGTAAATCAGTGCTGGGAGGGATATTTGTAGCAATGAATACCTATGTTAGACAAGAGAAAAACTACCATGACAACTCAAGTATCTAGTCCCTTTGGCAGTTATACCTTTAAAGACATATTAATAGGGGAACCTGCGTGGCTTAGTCAGTTAAACCACCGATACTTAGTTTCAGCTAATGTCATGACTTTGGGATCATCATATTGGGTTCTGAGTTAGGCGGGGAGCCTGCTCAAGATATTCTCTTCCTCTGCCTCCACTCCCCCCGCCCCTGATATCTTTTTGCATCAGTCTCCCATTTTATTGGTTCTAAGTTTTACTGAGAGGCATTACATAATGAGTGGTTGTTATGATTTAGTGGATATTTAGCTAGCTTTCTATTGTGGTCATTTTGGTTCTTTCCACAGTCATCACATAATCCTGAAAGTCATTACAGATATAACTTAAATCAGCTACAAAATTATTTTTCTTGATAATTCTTAGATTTGAAAAGTTCTTCCTTTCTTATTTCAACAAATCCTTTTGAAATTCTAGTCAGAAACCTTATTAATTTTTCCAGTTAATTATTCTTGAGTTTAATAGTTACCATTATTGTGATGATAGTAAGTTTCCATTCCATTTTGGAGTTATAGCTACAAAGTAACTGAATGTGTTTGCAGAGTATATTCTGCGGTTCAAATAAAAATAAATAATGTGATCATTTTCAAAGTATAAAACCTACAAATCTTCACGACACACAATTAGCCTGTTATTTACAACGACCTCTTGAGATGTGAAAATATTTAAGAGATATTATAAATCAATCAATCAACAAATAAAGCCTTAATGCTGGGAGAAAACCAAAGGTAGAAAGAATATGTGTTTTGGTCTAACACTTGCAAAATCTCCCCAACAAGAAAGGATTTTACTTTAATAAATATACTAAATATTCAAAGCCATTAGATCAAGAATAAACTTGGAGTTTTCATGTAATGTTATAAAAAGTGGGGTTTCTCCCTAAATAATTCAGAAAATTGCCTTGTCTCCTTACTATAGAAGTTCTGTTAGTACTCTATTCCTTAATTATACTAAATAGCTGTGAGTAGAAATCCATTGTAACAAATAAAATATAATTTTCTGCATTATCCAGATGTTTTAGGACCTATTTGGAAAACTTTTAAGAAGTAGTCAACAAGAGTATCTTTCAATGTAATATATACATTGAAAGTCTACATACATAGATCTACATACATAGATCCCATACATATAGGGATCTATAAACCCTTATAGATCGTTTTCCAGCTCAGATCCACAAACATTTACTATGTATTAGGCACCATGCTCAAAACTTTGTTTTATATCATTTCATTCTCACAATGACCCTACAGTATAGATACTATTATTATTTTATTAGGGAAGAAGAAACTAAAACTCAGAGAGTTTACATAACATGCTCAGTATCACACTGTCCATATTCAGTCAAATCCAGGCAGGCAGTTTCCAGAGTTTAAGTGGGTTCTATTCTCTAGTAAAGCTAATGTTCTTGATCTGCAAAATAATCCATAATTTCATTGAGTATTTATCAATCCTTTGCTATGTTACCATGTCTAGTTCTAATGGATAATAATTAAGAGGTTATAAAAAAGACTTTTCAAGGATGGATTAAAGACATTTGTTTCTAATTTGGGAAAGAGAAAGATGGTGCTAAGTAATAGAGCTGGAAACCAATAAAACATTATTACCAGAATGTTGCCTCTATTCCCATTAATTGGGGAGGGTATGTGCTATGGTAAGTGCTATGAAATGTGTAAGCCTGATGATTCACAGACATGTACCTTGGGGCAAATAATATATTATATATTAATAAAAAATAAAAAATAAAAATAAAGGAGTTAATCTGAAGCCTGTGGTTCATTTTAAGTGTGAGAGGAGGAAAATTTTATTTATCATTTTTTTTCCTCACACTGGTTTTGGAAAGTGACTTACAGTATACCTCAATGAGCTAGCACTCAAGTCTCCCGAACCATGGCCAAGTCTATCTACATTTTTTTTATACTACAATTTAGAGTTGCACTATATGATTTCTCAAGATTACATTGCACTCAAATTGTACAATCTGTGATTTGAATAAACATACAGAGATACAGAGTCTCTGCCAGCTTTAATAAGGAGGAAACAAATAATAATAATAATCACACAAGCACAAACACACACACACACACACACACACACACACGCACCTGTTTAGAGTATGGTATCAGGCTGCTTTTCTATTCCTGTTATCTAGAAATAGCAGAAGGACCTTGGGTGCCCCCGGCAATTCCAGAGGCATGCCCATTAGAGTTGAACTTGGCTGCCACACACAGTGATTCAGCAGTTTATAAGTAGAGAATGTAGAAAGAGAAGGAGTTGTTTTCATCCTAGGTTTGGGTGAGGAACATTTCTCATTGTGCACACATAAAGAGAGACCTAGAGCTAATTCTGTTCTTTACTCTAAAGCTAAATGTGTGTAACTGGCTGATTTTTAACCAAAAATTCTATTTGCCTTAATTGAACATTTAGAATGTGGGAACTGATTTTACAAGCTCATACCAGAAATAAAATTTAAATTAAAAATGATTATAGAGGGGCACCTGGGTGGCTCAGTCTTTAAACGTCTGCCTTCGGCTCAGGTCATGGTCCCAGGGTCCTGGGATGGAGCCGCGCATCGGGCTCCCTGCTCTGCAGGAAGCCTGCTTCTCCCGCTACCATTCCCTCTGCTTGTGTTCCCTCTCTCGCTGTATTTCTCTCTGTCAAATAAATAAAATCTTTAAAAAAAAAAAATGATTATAGAGATGTATCTGTATTACATGGCTAAAGACATGGGAGAATTTTTTTGTTGTTGTTATTAGACATGTGTTCTATTTAGATCTGCTAAACATCTGGGAGATAGACCAATAATTTTGTTAATCCGATTTTACAGAGAAGGATGAAGAGGCAACAAAATATAAAGGAAAACTCCTTCAGCCATGTAGCAGGATGCTGTCTATGAGAAACACAGTCTCTGAAATCAGACTGAGCCTCTCCAGATAATGCCCATTTTACTAAAATGAAATATCAACTCTTTCTCAAATTGGCAGGTTAAAAAAGCAAACCTTAATGTGAACTCTACCAGTCTTTATATCAGTTGATTCAGTGCAGCTTTGAAATGGCTCTTTGAAGCCAATGGCCTTTGGTAGGTTAAAGCGTCTGCCTTCGGCCCAGGTCATGATTCCAGGGTCTTTGGATCGAGCCCCATGCTCTCTGCTCAGCGGGGAGCCTGCTTCCCCCTCTCCCTCTGCCTGCCTCTCTGCCTACTTGTGATCTCTCTCTCTCTGTCGAATAAGTAAATAAAATCTTTAAAAAAAAAAAAAAAACACCTTTTTCCAAGGAAACTTTGACCTTCTAGAAGGTGACTGTCTGTAACTGTTTGGGTATATAACTTGCTTAGATGATTAAAAAAAAAAATGCAATCCTCAAAGAGGAAAATGGAAATCAGTAGTGCAGAGAGAAAGGCTTTCAAAGCCTGATTCTAAATTCCTTTCTGAGATCCACATGAGCACTTTAACTCTAGAACAATGTTTCCAGAAACACAATCTATCAATAATGACATTTATAGGTCAATTACTATTACCTGGGGAATTTGGTCTACTCTTGTTTTACAGTATATCTGCCAAAAGAAAATCATATATGGCATGTTTTGACTTGGCTCTAAGCTTTCTAAAAGCCTTTCTTTCTTTTTCAGCCGAAACTCTGAAACTTACCTGCTACCCTTTGGCCCAGAGCCAGCTCATCACTAAATCTACACAGTGCTGTGTTTCTCTGTATTCCAGCCAGCCTCCTATTTCAGACTTTGGCACAAATATCAAAGTGTTGATAGTGAAGCCACAAAATGTTAATATGAGGTCATTGGGAAGGAACTGGGGGGTGGGGCGATAGTGGGGAGGACAAGTATGGAACGTCTTGGTAAAAGCCTGGATGAGGCCAAAAAAGCACTCAATTGCTGAAGAATGAAAAGTCAAATTCCTTGTAGCCACTGTGGTGACAAGCCATTCTCTTCATAGTTGCTAAGACAACTTCTTGGTCAATAGATTTATAAGGCCCACTTTCTGTCTCCTAGGAGATAGGTCACTGGGGATTCACTTCATTATTCATTCATTTATTTCTTTATCCATCCCTTGCTAATTCAACCAGCCATTTAAGAATAATTTTATTTGGAATATATACAACAATGCTTCTAACAATTTAATGGACTTTCAAATTACTTGGGAATCTTGTTAAAATGCAGTCTCTGATTCAGTAGTCTGGGATAGCTTCGACATTCTGCATTTCTCCTAAGCTCTCAGGTGATAACTACGCTGCTTCTCTAAGGACAGGAGAGATATACATCTGTTTCACTTCCTTTTCTCTTACACTAGTGCTTTTAAAACTTGTTCCAAAAATGTAAATTATTGAGCCCAACCGAGCCCTACTAAATCTTGGGGCTGGACTGAGCAATCTCTGTATTACCAAGTCCCCCAGGTGATTCTGAAGTGTGCTCAAGTTTCAGAGCCACTGAGTCTAGACCCATAATTCCTAAAACTCGTTGAAGATTAGAACAACTTAGGAAGCTTACAAGTTAAATTGTGTCCCATAAAAAGAAAGGTAGAAGTCCTAACACCCCATGCTTGTGAATGTGACCTTTATTTAAAAATAGTCTCTGCAAGGAAGAAGATTATGCAAGGAAGAGAGCAGAAAGTAAGTGATGCAGCCATAAACCAAGGAATGCCAAGGAATACCACCAGCAACCACCAGAAGCTGGGAAAAATGCATGCAAAAAAATTCTTTCCTAGAGACTTCAGGAGAAACATGGCCTTGTCAACACCTTGATTTAGGACTTCTAACTTCTCGAACTATGAAAGAACAAATTTCTGTTGAAGTCACCACACTTGTAGTACTCTGTTACAGCAGCCCCAAGAAACTAATACATAGCTTTGAAGAACAAAATAATGAATACCCCTTTGCCAATTAAATCAGGATCTTTGGGTAAGGTTATCAGCATGAGGATTTAAAAATTTCCCTCAAGGGATTCCAATAAGTGATCAGGGTTGAAATCCAAGACATTTTTTAGACTTAAATAGATTGAGTCAAAAAACACCACAAACAATTGAATCAGTGTTAAGATTATCTGTAAATTTTGGGGCGCCTGGGTGGCTCAGTCGTTAAGTGTCTGCCTTCAGCTCAGGTCATGATCCCAGAGTCCTGGGATCGAGCCCTGCATCGGGCTCCTTGCTCAGCAGGAAGCCTGCTTCTCCCGCTACCATTCCCTCTGCTTGTGTTCCCTCTCTTGCTGTGTTTCTCTCTGTCAAATAAATAAAATCTTTGAAGAAAAAAAAAATTATCTGGAAATTTTTTTAAGTATCAAAATCAGTTTATAGATAGATATACTAAGACAACATTTCTCAGTTTGGTTAGGGAAACATTGTTATTAGAGTCATCTGCAGTCCATTAACAAGAGGTTCTGGGCTGCATCTCAAACCTAATGACCAGAATCTCCTGCGGTACGGTGTGAACAGTTATCAAGCTCCCTTGAGGTGACCCCTATGCTCACTGACATTTGAGAACTATCTGTATAGTGGTGATTGAGCAGGCTTGAACCACTGGACAGAGCCTTCCTAAAGATGAAGGACCTGGATGAATGTAGGAAGAGAGCATGAGTGAATCATGTTATCAGTAGGAACTACTGAGAAACCCAGCTGCTGGAGCAAAGAAGCATCCTTTCTAGAAGCTGATGGACATCAGGTAGGGCTGGTGAAAGGATAGAAAACTTTGAAATGCAGGGTGACAAAATATGGTTGAAGGAACATAATGGGCATTACTCAGGAGCCGAGAGTTGAAATGAGAATTCTGGGCTCATCTCAGCCCTATTAAATCAGAGACTACATTTTAACTACATCTCCAAGTAATATAAATGTACATTACATTTTGGGAAGCACTGTTCTGTGGTAGTAAGAAAACCTGTCAGAAGTGTCTGAGCAAGGAAGTGATAGATAGAATTATGCATGAGCAAGTTTGGCTTAGTGGGAATGTCCAAGGCAAATTAGAGAGCTTGCAGAGCTTTCCCATAAAATTTCTATAATGATGGAAATGCTCTACATCTGTGCCATTCAATACAGTAGCCACTTACAGCTGTTGAGCACTTTAAGGTGATTAGTGTGACAGAGAAACTGAATATTTTTATAATTTAACTAATTTAAATTTACACTTAAATAGCTACATGTGGCTCATGGCTCCTGTATTAGCACAGGCTTGAGGCTACAGAAGTGAAAACTAGCTAGGAGTCATTGGTGGTCAGAAGGTGCTCTGATGGCATCTGTGAGTTTGACAGTGTCACTTAGTATCAAGTGTTAGTTCTCATACTATTTTTATGTGACCTTAGAAAAATGTAGGCAATCCAATTTTCTATTAAAGAAATGAATTAATGATTAATTGTGCCTATAATCAATTTTCAGTTATAAAGGGTCTAATTATCCTGTCTAGTGCCTATGTCCATTACTTCCTACCTTCCTTTCCATTTTACCATTTACATTTCCTAGCTTTTTAATATTACTTGCCAGAGGGTCAATAGAGACAAACAAAACAAAACAAAACAAAACAAACAAAAAAACTTGTGTTTTTTTTTGATCTAACGGCTCAAAAAAAGAGACAACTATTGTGTGCCTGAAATTTTTGTTTGGGTTTATTCAGTCAATTTCAAATGTCTATTGCTCCCCAAACTTACTGTCTTTTTCCTTCACAAATAATCTGTTAAATGACAGGAGAGATGTGACATGCCTTTGATTATTATTGGTGGGATTTGTGTAGCATCACAATACTGGTTTGAAAAGATGTTTGAGTGAAAGGGGGAATTAACTCTAAAGGTTTAAATAGATTTGTTTATAAATAATTATTAAACATCTAGACACAGTCCCTGCTTACAATGAGCTCAAAATCTGTTAGGAGACAAAATGCAAAGAAACAACCTTGGTATTGTCTTACAAATAGAAATACTGATTGGGGCATAAAATCATTCATAAAGGACAGAGAAGACTTCATTGGATGGGTAAGTTTGACCAGAAAGTTGAAAGATAAATAAACATTCTCCATGTAAGATGGGAGTGAATTGATAAAAGCATGTATTCTCTGGGAAGCATGGGAAAGCATGATGGATTTAGGGAAATTTCATATGCCTGGAACAAAGAGTATGAGAAATTATCTTGACCAATGAATATATAGGCAGGGGCTAGACTGTGGAATGAACATTCACTGAGAAATTCTGACTTTATCTTATTGATGGTTAGGGGCTATGCAAGGCTTTCAACAGGGATTAATAATCAGATTTCTGTGTTTAAAATATTAATATGGATAACATATTGCAGTGGATAAAACTAGACTCAGGAAAAATAGTTATAATTGTATTGCAACAATCCAGGTAAGAGATGATGAGACCCTAAATAAAGAACAGAGCAATTGGATAGGGAGAGAAAGCTTTGAGATGACTTAGAAGTTGAGAAAATGCTCTAAATATCAAGTAAGGATGAGGTTTTTAGTAATTTTTCAAAAAGCTCTTCTCTAATAAATTGCTATACTGACAACATAGAGCTGGTGATTGGATGAGGGTGGAATGAGCTTGGACTAGAAATCAGAGAAGCCTACACCTAAGACCCGAATCCATCACTTCTCAGATGGATGACTCATGCTCAGCTATTCAAACTGTCTGAACCTTAATGAACTGAAGGTAATTCCTGCATTGCAAGATTGTTGGGGCATTTAAATAAAATATGAAGAATATTTGGCACATGTGGATAGCCAATTAACATTAGCTTTCCTTATACTTTTTTTTTTTTGAACTCTAAAGTCCATGACAATGAAGCTTTAATGTAAAAAAAGACTTCAGTTTTAGGATTTTGGGTATTCTAAGGCTGTGACATAGGAAGACCTGGAACTCACCTCCTCCATGGAACACACTAAATTACACCTATTAATAGAACAAATCTTGAGGAAATGAGGGCTGACTGAATAGCTCCTGAATAACCCATTCATAGAATTGCAGGAGAACAGCAAGAGAGACACATACATGTGAAAAAGGGAACCCCCACCCCTAACTGTGAACTGCAGTGAGGAGGGATAGGACTAAGGGGCAGGAACAGATCCCCCAGTCCTTGGGCACAGAAAATAAGCCATGATTTAAAAGAGCAACTAGCATATAAATGAGACAACACTAGTACTCCACCAAAGATAGACGGAGCTGTAGAAACACTATCCAGGTCAGAGGAACTAGAGAATGACATGGGTTTATGCTCCCACTCAACCATAAAAGCCTAGACCAAAGTCTGGGCACCATAATGGACTGGTCTGGTTTATCACAATGAGCTTACAACCTAAGCCAGCCCAGGGTCCTCTAGCCCATGGCAGCCCTTGTGGCACTGAAGCACAGAAAATAAGCCACTTTGGGGGTTTTTTGTGTTTTTTTCTTTTTAATTAATAGATTTTAAAATCTTATTTGATTTTTAAAATTTGTCTTATTTTGTTCTTTTGGGGTTTTATTTTTCTTTTCCTTTTTCTCTTCTTTTTTTATCTTATTATTATTTTATTTTCTTCTTTCTGTAAAAAGGCAGTTTAAAAGACTAACTAGTTGGGCGCCTGGGTGGCTCAGTTGGTTAAGCAATGTCCTTCGGCCCAGGTCATAATCCTGGAGTCCCGGGATCGAGTCCCACATCAGGCTCCCAGCTCCATGGGGAGTCTGCTTCTCTCTCTGACCTTCGCTCCTCTCATGCTCTCACTTTCTCTCTCTCTCTCACATCAATAAAATCTTTAAAAAATAAAAAATAAAAATTAAAAGACTAACTAGCATATATATCCACAGCTTCAGCTAGCCAACCAGAAAAATTACCAAGCATATAGTGTCTGTATAGGGGGTATCATACACAAGACCACTCCTTCAAATTTAGGAGAAATACCTGTCCCACCTAATCCATAGAAACAAACTCAGAGAGTCAAGCAAAATGGGGAGAGAAAGGAATATGCTCCAAAAGAAAAAACTTCAGAAAAAGAACTAAATTAAACAGAGATAAGCAATATGCCCGATAAAAAATTTAAAGTAATGATTATAAAGATACTCATTGGGCTGAAGAGTGGAAGAACTCAGTAAGACCTTCAACACAGAGATAAAGATATTAAAAAGAACCAATCAGAGTTGAAGAATATAATAATGGAATAAAAAAACACACTAAAGATAATCAACAACAGATTAGAGGATGCAGAAGAATGTATCAGTAATCTAGAAGAAAGGATAAAGGAAAACACACAAGCTGAATAGCAAAAAGAGAAAGGAATTTTTATTTTCTTTTTTTCTTTTATAAAAGAGAGAGACAGAATACAACCAGGGTGGAGGGGCAAAGGGAAAGGGAGAGAGTGAATCAAAGGGCTAGCTCTCATGACCTTGAGATCATGACCTGATCCAAAATTAAGAGCCAGACTCCTAACTGAGCCACCCAGGTATCCCAGGAGAAAGGAATTTTTTAAAATGAGGATAGATTAAAAGATCTCTTAGATAACATTAAGCAAACAAACGTTCACATTATAGGTGTCCCAAAAGAAAAAGAGAGAAAGGTATAAAAAAATTATTTGAATAATAACTGAAAACTTCCTTTAACTAGGGAAGGAAATAGACTTCCAATACCAAGCATTAGAGAGAATCCTAAACAAGATGAACCCAAGAAGGTCCACACCATGGCACATAATAATTAAAATGGCAAAGTTTAAAGATGAAGAGAGAATCTTGAAATCAGTAAGAGAGAAACAAAAAGTTACCCACAAAATAAAACCTATAAGGCTATCTGATTGTTCAGCAGACTCTTTGCAGGCATAGGGAGTACATGATATAGGACAGAGGAAATGTTGAAAGAAAAATATCTACAACCAGGAATATGCTATCTGGCAAGGTTACCATTCACATCTGAAGGAGAGATAAAGCATTTCCTGAACAAACAAAAGATAAGGAGTTTATCACCACTAAACCAGTATTATAAGAAATATTAAAGAGACTTCTGTAAGTGGGAAAGAAATGGGCATAATTAGACACTACAAAATTATAAATAAAAATATGTAAAATATAACAACGTATATATAAAACATGAAGAAGAAACTAAAAAGGGAAGGAGGAAGAAAATTTATTTTCCTTTTTTAAGAAGTCAATAATGACTTTGAATGTAAATAGATTCACCACTCTAAAAAGAGACCTAGGGTATTGGAATAGGTTAAAAAAATAAGACCTATCTAAATGCTGCTCATAAGAGACTCACCTCAGACTTAAAGACACATACAGAGTGAAAGTAAAAGGATGGAAAAAATTCCCCATGCAAATGGAAGTGAAAAAGAAAAAAAAAAAAAACCGCTGGGGTGGAAATACATATATCTGACAAAATAGACTTTAAAATAAAGACTATAACAAGAAACAAAGAAGGACACTGCATAATGATAAAGGGATCAATCCAACAATAAGATAAAACAATTTTAAGCATCTATATACCCAACAACTAGATCATCTAAATACATAAAGTAAACATTAACAAACATAAAGAGATAAACTGACGAGAACACAATAATAGTAGAGGACTTTAACACTCCACTTATATCAATGGATAGATCATTCACACAGAAAATCAAAAAGGAAACAAAATCTTTCAAAGACACATTGGACCAGATGGACATTACTAGTATTTATAGAACATTGCATCCAAAAATAAAATACACATTCTTTTCAAGTGCACATGGAACATTCTTCAGAGTAGATTACATATTTGGTTATAAAACAAGCCCTAATACATTTTAGAAGAGTGAAATCATACCAAGCGTCTTTTCTAATTACAAGTGTATAAAATTATATATCACAAAAAAACCTGGAAAAAACAGACATGTGGATAAGCAACATGACACTAAAGAACCAATGGTTCAATGAAACAATCAAAGCAATAAAAAAGTACATGGAGACAAATGAAAATGACACATGGTCCAAAACCTTTGGGACAGAGCAAAAGCAGTCCTAAGAGGGAAAGATATAGCTATACAGCCCTACCTCAAGAAACAAGAAAAAGCTCAAATAAATAATCTAACTTTACACCTAAAGGAACTAGAAAAAGAACAAACAAAGCCCAAGGTGCATTGAAGAAAGAAAATAATAAAGATCAGAGCAGAAATAAATGACATGGAGACTAAAAAATAAAAATTAAAAATGAATGAAACCAAGAGTTGCTTCTTTAAAGATAAACAAAACTGACAAACCCTTAGCCAGACTCATCAAGAGAAAAAGACAAAGAACTCACATAAATAAAATAAGAAATGAGAGAGGAGAAGCAACAACTGATACCACAGAAATACAAAGGATTTTAAGAAAATACTACAAAAAAATATGTCAACAAACTGGACAACTTAAAAGAAATGGGCGTATTTCTAGAAACATACAATCTTCCAAAACTGAGAAATAGAAAATTTTTTGTTTTTTAATTAATTAATTTATTTATTTGACACACAGAGAGAGATCACAAGTAGGCAGAGAGGCAGGCAGAGAGAGAGGGGAAGCAGGCTTCCAAGAAATAGAAAATCTTAACAGACTAATTACAGTGAACAAAATTGAACTGGTAGTCAAAAAGCTACCAAGAAATAAAAATCCAGGACTAGAGGGATTCACAGGTGAATTCCATCAGACATTTAAAGAAGAGTTAATACCTATTCTATTCAAATTATTCTAAAAAATAAAAGAAGAAGGAAAACTTCTAAATACATTCTACAAGGTCAGCATTACCTTGTTAGCAAAACCAGAAAAAGATACCATAAAAAAAGGTAAAGAAAACTACAGGCCAATATTCCTAATGAACATAGATGCAAAAATCCTCAAGAAAGTATTAGCAAATTGCATACAAAAAGACATTAAAAAATCATTAATCACTATTAAGTGGAATTTATTCTGGGAATGCAAGCGTGTTTCAATATTCACAAATCAGTCAGTGTCACACACATCAACAATGAAGAATAAAAATCATATTATCATCTCAACAGATGCAGAAAAAGCATATGACAAGATTCAACAATCTTTCATGATTAAAATTCTCAACAAAATAGGGTTAGAGGGAACATACCCAACATAATGAAAGCCATATATGGAAAAAACCACAGCTAACATCATACTTAATGGTGCAAAATTGAGCTTTCCCTCTAAGATCAGAAACAAGACAAGGATGTCCAATCTCACCACTTTTATTCAACATAGTACTAGAAGTCCTAGCCACAGCAATTGGACAAGAAAAGGAAGTAAGAGGCATCCCTATTGGTAAAAAAGTAAAAACTGTCACTATTTGCAGACATACTAAATATAGAAAACCCTAAAGACGTCACCAGAAAACTACTAGAAATAATAAATGAATTCAGTAAGGTGGCAGTATGCAAAACTAATACCTAGAAATTGATAACATTTCTAAACACTAATAACAAAAGAGAATTTTTAAAAAGACACCATTTACAGTTGCACCAAAAAGAATAAAATACCTAGGAATAAACCTAACCAAAGAGGCGAAAGCCCTGTACTCCAATAACTACATAATGCTGATGAAAGAATAAATTAAAGATGACACAAATGGAAAGACATGTCATTCTCATGGATTGGAAGAATTAATATTGTTAAAATGTTTGTATTACCCAAAGCAACTAATGATTTAATACAATCCTTATCAAAATACTAACAGCATTTTTCACAAAACTAGAACAAATACTACTAAAATTTGTATAGAATCACAGAAGACTCCAAATACCCAAAGCAATCCTGAGAAAGAATAAAGTTGGAGGAACCACCTATTAAATTTCAAGATATACTACAAAGCTACAGTAATCAAAACACTATGGTTCTGATACAAAAATACACACAGGTCACTAGAACAGAACAGAGATCCCAGAAATAAACTCCTGATTTTATGGTCAATTAACCCATTGACAAAGGAGGCAAGAATATACAATGGGGAAAAGATATCTTTCAAGAAATAGTTCTGGAAAAACTGGGATAGCTACATATAAAAAAATGAAACTAGACCACTTCCTTACATCATCTACAAAAATAAACTCAAAATAGATAAAGACCTAATTGTGGGACTCAAAGCCATAAAAATCCTAGAAGAGAACACAGGCAGTAATTTCTCGGACTTAAGTTACAGAAACATTTTCCTAGTTGTGTTTCCTAAGGCAAGGGAAACAAAAATAAACTATTGAAACTACATGAAAACAAAAGACTTTAGCACAGCAAAGGAAACCATCAACAAAACAAAAAAATAATCTACTGAATGGGGGAAGATATTTACAAATGATAGATCTAGTAAGAGTTTACTTTCCAAAATATATAAAGAACTTATACAACTCAACGATCAAAACAAAAAACAATCTAATTTAAAAAAAGGCAGAGGAACTGAATAAATATTTTTCCAAAGAAGACATACAGATGGCCAACAGAAACTTGAAAGATGCTCACTTATCATCAGGGAAATGCAAATCAAAACCATAATGAGATACCACCTCACACCTCTCAGAATGGTTAAAATCAAAAAGACAAGAAAAAAGAGTTCACAAAAATGTGGAGAAAAAGACATGTTCATGCACTATTGTGGGAATGTAAATTGATTCAGGCACTGTGGAAAACTGTATGGACATTTCTGAAAAAATTAAAAATAGAATTAGCATATAATCCAATAATTCCACTGTTGGGTATTTGCCCAAAGAAGATGAAAACAGTATTCAAGAAGATATAGGCATTCCCATATTTATTGCAGCATTATCTACAGTAGACAAGAAATGGAAGCAAACTAAGTGTCCATCAATAGATGAATACATAAGGACTATGTGGCAGAGATAATCCCACAAGATGGAAGAGGTGTAGGAGGCACAGAGAGCACTGGGGCCCAGAAGTCCAGCTAGAAAGGCAAAAAAACATTCTAAAAGTCGGCAAACACAACAGGAGAGAGAAGAGAATAAGAACAGCAATTCTAGGAACAGAAAATCGACTACTTTCTGAAAGGTAGGACATGTGGAAAAAGTGAATTTAAAGCGATGGGAAAAGAGATCCCAGGGGGAGGGGCTGGCTCCCAGCAGCTGCAGAGCCGCAGAGCACAAAATCCGGAACTTTTAGTCTGTTCCGCTGAGGGACATCGCTCCGGTGGCTAAGAGGAGTTAAGCCCTCATGGGAAGAGTGTGGTTTCAGGACCCGTGGTCACTGAGGGACCAGGGGAGCCCGAGTGCGGCAGAGCTCCCAGGTATTGGGGCGGAGAAGACAGCAGCAGAGAAGAAGCTGCACAATGCCGCATAGGCCTACCTTGGACTATAGGAACTGACACATAAAGACATATAGTTCATATAGGGCTGATGTACTTCAAGCAGGGACCCCACGGGAGGCAGCGCCGGAGACACCCCCTCCTTCCTCCTCCAAGAGGAGCGGTGCACGAACATGCAGCAGGAATCTGCTGGTTGGGGACTCCAGCCGGGGCGGCTCGTGCCACAGATAGAGACGCTCCGTCACGGGCTAGCTGATCATAGAGCTCGGGCCGCAGACAAGGGAGACAGAAGTGATTGACCACTTTTCTCTGAGGGCGTGTGGAGGAGCGCAGCACCCAGCACTCAGGTCCACTGGGCCAGAGACTGGGAGGCCACCATTTTCATTCCCAGCCTTCAGGGAGGTACGGAAAGCGCTCAGGGAACAAAGACTCCGAGAGCGAACCTGAGCAAAGTGCTTGG
>CM053603.1:89994292-90016491 GCA_028646535.1 Procyon lotor | reverse complement strand
CTCTATTTTTAATTGTACCTCGTTAATAGCTTTTTTAACTTCAACTTGGTTAGATTTTATTTCTTTTATTTCTCCAGAAAGGGCTTTTATTTCTCCCGAAAGAGATTCTCTAATATCTTCTATGCTTGTTTCGAGCCCTGCTAGCATCTTGGTAAGTATCATTTTGAACTCTGTTTCTGACATATTACTAATGTCTGCATTGACTAGGTCTCTAGCCATCGGTACTGTCTCTTTTTTTTGTGGTGAGATTTTCTGACTCATCATTTTGACAAGGTAAGAGTAGATGGGTGAGAGAGAAAGATTCTCTGGAGTTCCACAGTTTTCACTGATTGATTAACTAGGTCTTGGCTGGATATTCTCGCTGATCTTCTGGGGGAGGGGCCCGTTGCCGAGGTTCTCAAATGTCTTAGCCGGAGGTGGAATTGCACCACCCCCTGGGAGCTCTGCCGCACTCGGGCTCCCCTGGTCCCTCAGTGACCCCACGGGTCCTGAAACTACACTGTTCCCGCAAGGGCTGAGCCCCGGTTAGCCTCCGGAGTGATGTCCCTCAGCGGAGTGGACTAGAAGTTCTGGATTTTGTGCTCCGAGGCTCTGTGGCTGCTGGGAGCCGGCCCCTCCCACTGGGTCTCTCTTCCGTCACTTTAAATTCACTTTTTCCACATGTCCTACCTTTCTGAAAGTGGTCGATTTTCTGCTCCTAGAATTGCTGTTCTTATTCTCTTTCTCTCTCCTGTTGTGTTTGCTGGCTTTTAGAGTGGTTTTCTGCCTCTTTAGCTGGACTTCTGGGACCCAGTGCTTTCTGTGCGTCCTACATCTCTGCCATCTTGCCTCGAGACCCCCAAGATAAGGTTTTAATTGTATATTTTTGAGAAGACTAGGTTTTAACTCTTCTTTAAATGTTTGGTAGAATTCACCTGTGAAGCTGCCTGGTTCTGGACATTTGTTTGTTGGGATTTTTTTGGTTACCAACTCAATTTCACTGCAAAGTGGTCTGTTCAAATTTTCCATTTCTTCTGATTCAGTTTTGGGAGGTTATATGTTTCTAGGCATTGATTCATTTCTTCTAGATTGTCCAATTTGTTGGCATATAATTTTTCTTGATATTCTTTTATAATCCTTCATATTTCTTTACATTTCTAATTTTATTTATTTGAGTTCTCTCTCTCTTTCTCTCTCTCTGTGTCTCTCTGTGATTCTGGCTAAAAGTTCATCAATTTTTGTTGTTCTTTTCAAAGAACCAGCTTCTGTTATCATTTTTTTTTTTTAAAGATGGTATTTATTGGGGCACCTGGATGGCTCAGTCGTTAAGCATCTGCCTTCGGCTCGGGTCATGATCCCAGGGTCCTGGGATCGAACCCTGCATCAGGCTCCCTGCTCGACAGGAGGCCTGCTTCTCCAGCTACCATTCCCTCTGCTTCTGTTCCCTGTCTCGCTGTGTTTCTCTCTGTCAAATAAATAAAAAATTTAAAAAAAAAAAGATTGTATTTATTTATTTATTTGACACAGAGAGATCACAAGTAGGCAGAGAGGCAGGCAGAGAGAGAGAGGAGGAAGCAGGCTCCCTACTGAGCAGAGAGCCTGATGTGGGGCTCAATTCCAGGACCCTGAGATCATGACCTGAACCGAAGGCAGAAGCTCTAACCCACTGAGCCACCTAGGCGCCCCCTAGCTCCTGTTTTCATTGATCCATTCTATTGTGGGGGTTTTTGGTCTCTATTTCATTTATTAAGCTCTAATCTTTATATCCTTTTATTTTGTGGACCCCTTGACTGATTTTTTTAGAAATATTTATTTTACTGCTTTTATGTTTCCTCCTTTTCTTACTCCTCCTTATGGTCTTTCCTTTCCCTGTGACATTTCTTGTAGGGCTCTTTTAATGGTGACAAATCCCTTTCACTATTGTTTGGGAAACCCTTTATCTTTCCTTCTATCTGAATGATAGCCTTGCTAGATAGAGTATTCTTGGTTGCAGGTTTTGTCTTTCAGCAGTTTGAATATCTCTTGCCACTCTCTTCTGGCCTGCAAGGTTTGTTTGTTTGTTTATTTCTTTTTAAAGATTTTTATTTATTTATTTGCCAGAGACTGAGAGAGAGAGTGTGAGCTCAAGCAGGAGGAGCAGCAGGCAGAGCATACAGAGGGAGCAGCAGGCTCTGATCTGGATTTCTGTTGCCTTCACCATATTTGGCGTTTTCAGCTATTCTTTCTTTAAATAAAATTTTTACCCCCTTTTCTCTTCTTCTCCTGAGATCCCTATAATGTGATATATAATGAATGATTTGTGATGAATGTGAAACATAATGAATGATATTATGTTTGATGGTGTCACTGAGTTCTCTTAATCTATTTTCATTTTTTATTGTAATTTTCTTTCTCATGGTCATCTTGATTGCTTTCTATTACTTTGTCCTCCAGGTTACTGACTCATTCATCTGCTCCCTCTAGACTACTAGTCATTGCTTCTGGTATATTTTTAATTTCAGTTATGGAATTTACCATCTCTAATTGGCTCTTTTTTATGTTTTCTATCTGTTTGTTAAGGTCTTCCACTCTTTTCTCAAGTCCAGTGAGTGTCTTTATGATCATTACTTTAAATTCTCTATCAGACTTATTACTTATCTCTGTTTTGTTTAGGTCTCTTGCTGTGATTTTGTCCTGTTCTTTCATTTGGGACATATTCCTCTGTCTCCTCATTCTGTCTAACTCTCTGTGTCTGTTTCTGTGTTAGGAAAATCAACTACATCTTCTGCCCTTGAAAGTAGTGGCTTTATGAAGAAGAGATCCTGTCATGCCTTGTAGTGCAATGTCTCCTCTTGACCAAAACCTTGTACTTCAGAGGTATCTTCTGTGTGTGTTGTACGCACCCTACAGCTGTGGCTGTGCTGCATTTGCCTTCAGTCTACTCATCTGCAATGGCTCTTTTTCCTGTTGTGGGCAGGATTTGGTCTCTGTGTCATTAATGGGCCAGTCTGGGGCCACCTTGAGTTTTCGTTGGGTCAGACCAGGCATTTGCCAGAGCTGTGCTCATACTGAATTGCAGGGCACTCTCCATATCTTGTCCCCCAAGAAGCTTTAGTTGGTGGCTGGGCCAACTGCTAGGGCCCCAGTAGGACTGGTGTGTGTGTGTATTAATCTTTCCCTCTCCCTGGCGCAGAAATCATTTTAGAGTGGTGCTTGTTCCTATGAGGGATACTTGCACACTGCCACACTGTGTTGCCACTTTGGATGGACTTCTGTCAAGGGCATGTTGGAGGGAGCGTCTGCAGGAGGCCATGAGGGTGGAGTGCAAGGTGTTCACAAGGTTTGCAGTGGTCTACTATGGGAGGGTACCTATAGAGATTTGAAGAATTCCTGTCAAGGGTAGCTTGGAGAGGTAGTCTGCTGGATAGTGTGGGGGTGAGGCTTATTGTTAGCAAGCTAAGTGGAGAGTATTCATCCCATGCTGGTTCCCATGGGTGTTCACATATCTCAGCTTGAGGGCATGGGAGGGATATGGCACCTGCCAGCTCTTTTGTTCTTGGTCAAGTCTCCTAAAGATCCCTACCCCTCAAGCACATGTTCTGAAATTTGTAAATAAATCTACTTCCCATGTACCCCAGGTGTTTTTCGACCTGCTCCTCATATGCTGCATCTCAGCCAGGCTGTTCATTGTGCTGTCTCTTTAAAAGTAAGTACTTAGTTTCCTATTAACCTCCAGTTCTTCCAGAGCAGACTGCTCTTCACCCGTGGCTGCAGTTGCTTCTTGCTAGACATGTCTCCAAAGGCAGGGGAACCAAAAGCAGAAATGAACTATTGAGATTTTACCAAAACAAAAAGCTTTTGCATGGCAAAGGAGATAGTCAACAAAACTAAAAGACAACCTACAGAATGGGAGAAGATATTTGCAAATGGCATCAGATAAAGGGCTAGTATCCAAGATCTATAAAGAACTTATCAAACTCATTAATGAAAAAACAAATAATCCAGTCAAGAAATGGGCAAAAGCCATGAACAGACATTTCTTCAAAGAATATATACAAATGGCCAGCAGACACATGAAAAAAATATTCCACATCACTTGACATCATGGAAATAGAAACCAAAACCACCATGAGATACTACTACATACCAGTTAGACTGGTAATTTTAGCCAAGAATGAATACTTACCATTTACATGCATATGGATAGAACTGGAGGGTATTATTCTGAGCAAAATAAGTCACTCAGAAAGACAATTAATCATACGATCTCACTCATATGTGGACTATAAGAAATAGCACAGGGTATCCTAGGGAAAGGGAGGGAAAATGGAATGGGAAGTCATTAGAGGGGGAGACAAACCATTAGAAACTCTTAACACTAGGAAACAAACTGAGGATTGCTGAAGGGGAGGTGGGTGGGGAGAAGGGGTAATTGGGTGATAGGTATTAAGGAGGGAATGTGATGTGATGAGCACTGGGTGTTATGCACAACTAATGAATTATTGAATTCTACATCTGAAACTAATGATATACTCTATGTTGACTATTTGAATGGAAAAAAAGAAAAAAAAAACCTCCACATTGTAAGAACTCATAAAGCCAACTCTCTGGTTTTCAAAGCCAACTGTGATGGGAACTTGTCTTCGTAGTGTGGGTCCCCAAGCCTAGTGTGGGATTTGCTTTTCTCCCATCACTGTGCCTATAGTGTCACTCCCTCCTGAAGACAGTGTCTCTGGTCAGTTTGGTCTGGCCTTGTCTCCATTATCACAATTTTCAGTGTGGCCTCTTCTCTACATTTAACTGTGGGGAGTCTATTCTGCCAGTCTTTGGGCTGTTTTCTGGGTTATTTATACTGATGTGGGTGTTATCTCGGTGTATCCAGGGAAGTGATCATCCTACTGCACCATCTTCCCCTGAAGTCTCCACTTTGTATCCTTTTTTTTTTTTTTTTGGATTATTTTCAATACATAAAAGTTTCAAAATAGTATAAAGAATCCCTGTGTAACCTTCACTCAGATTCCCTAAATGTTAACATTCTACTCTGTCTTTTGATTGGAGCAGTTAGTCCATTTACATTCAAAATAATTATTGGTAGGTATATACTTATATATTCTTTATTTGTTTTATGGTTTTTGTAGTTCTTCTCTGTTCTTTACTTTTTTTTTTCTTCCCTTGTTTGGTGGCTTTCTTTAGTAATAAACTTGGATCAACATACAAAGTGCAGTAGCTATGTAATAGGTATGTTTAAATGAAAAGCTGGTCAGCCAAGTGCTCATAACATAATAGAGCTAGGAATCATTCACAAGCAAAGCAGGTTGAAAATTAAACACAACTCCTTTTTCCCTGCCATAAGTATTTGGTAGGTTAAAGTGTATTTTCCTAATGATAAGTGTTTATATTATTTTCTTTAGTCTTTTCACTAATGAAATTATATGTGTACATATATAACTATATGTGTGTTAAATATATACAATTTTACATTTGTTTCTGTATTTATATCTTTCTCCATAAATTATAGTGAAAAGAACTTCATCTGTTTCACTACTGGTTGTTTAGCATCTAGGAAAATACATAGTTGGTGCTTATATTGACTGAAGAAAGAAACTTAATTCATTATATAATAAAACATTAAATAACTAATACAGCATATTGGAAAGTTATCACTATAAAATTATAATTCTAAGTCCTGAACTTTTAAGTTACTTACAAATATGCATGTTAAGTATTTACATGATAAGCAGGATAAATCAAGTGACACTCATTTTTATTTTTAGAAAGTTGATTGTTAAAAATACTGAACTATGGTATTATTGCAAAATTTAGACAAGAAATTTAGAATTTTAAATTATCAGTACGCTTGGAGCTCTTTTAAACACCCACACATACATAGGGGTGCCTAGGTGGCTCAGTCTTTAATATCTGCCTTTGGCTCAGGTCATGATCCCAGGGTCCTGGCATCGAGCCCCATATCAGGCTTCTTGCTCAGCAGGAAGCCTCCTTCTCTCTCTGCCACTCCCTCTGCTTGTGTTCTCTCTCTCTCTCTCTCACTGTCTCATAAATAAATAATATTTTTAAAAAATTAACACATAATATATTTGTTTCAGTGGTACAGGTCTGTGAATCATCAGTCTTACACAATTCACAGCACTCACCATAGCACATACTTCCCCCAATGTCCATAACCCAGCCACCTTATCCCTTTCTCCCCTACCCCCAGGAACCCTGTTTGTTTCCTGAGATTAAGAGTCTCTTATGGTTTGTCTCCCTCTCTGGTCCCACATTGTTTTATTTTTTCCCTCTTTTCCCCAACCACCCCCCTGCCCTGCCTCTCTAATTCCTCATATCAGAGAGATCATATGATAATTGTCTTTCTCTGATTGACTTATTTCATTTAGCATAATGCCCTCTAGTTCCATCCATGTAGTTGCAAATGGCAAGATTTAAGTTTTTTTTGTGTTTTTTTTTTAAGATTTTATTTATTTATTTGACAGAGAGGAGAGAGATTACAATCAGGCAGAGAGGCAGGTGGGGGGGGGAGCAGGCTCCCTGCTGAGCAGAGAGCTCGATGCGGGGCTTGATCCCAGGACCCTGAGATCATGACCTGAGCTGAAGGCAGAGGCTTAAACCACTGAGCCACCCAGGCGCCCCAAGATTTAAGGTTTTTTTTTTGATGGCTGCATAACATTCCATTGTGTGTGTGTGTGTGTGTGTGTGTGTGTGTGTGTGTGTGTGTGTGTGTGTCACTTCTTTATCCATTCATCTGTTGATGGACATCTAGGCTTTTTCCATAGTCTGGCTATTGTGGACATTGCTGCTATAAACATTCAGGTGTACATGCCCCTTCAGATCACTACATTTGTATCTTTAGGGTAAATACCCAATAGTGCGATTCCTGGGGTGTAGGGTAGCTCTCAACTCTTTGAGGAACCTCCATACTGTTTTCCAGAGTGGCTGCACCAGCTTGCATTCCCACCAACAGTGTAGGAAGGTACCTCTTTCTCTGCATCCTCACCAACACCTATCATTTCCTGACTTGCTAATTTTAATCATTCTGACTGGTGTGAGGTGGTATCTCACTGTGGTTTTGATTTGTATTTCCCTGACACTGAGTGATGTTAAGTACTTTTTCATGTGTCTGTTGGCAATTTGGATGTCTTCTTTGCAGAAATGTCTGTTCATGTCTTCTGCCCATTTCTTGATTGGATTATTTGTTCTTTGGGTGTTGAGTTTGAGAAGTTCTTTATAAATTTTGGATACTAGCCCTTTATCTGATAGGTCATTTGCAAATATCTTCTCCCATTCTGTCAGTTGTCTTTTGGTTTTGTTGACTGTTTTCTTTGCTGTGTCAGTTGTCTTTTGGTTTTGTTGACTGCTTTGCTTTTGATCTTGATGAAGTTCCACTAGTTCATTTTTGCCCTTGCTCCCCTTGCCTTTGGCAATGTTTCCAAGAACAAGTTGCTGTGGCTGAGGTTGAAGAGGTTGCTGCCTGTGTTCTCCTCCAGGAATTTGATGTATTCCTGTCTCACATTGAGGTCTTTCACCCATTTTGAGCCTGTTTTTGTGTGTGGTATAAGGAAATGGTTCAATTTCATTCTTCTGCATGTGACTGTCCAATTTTCCCAACCCCATTTGTTCAAATGATTGTCTTTTTTCCATTGGACATTCTTCCCTGCTTTGTGGAAGATTAGTTGACCATAGAGTTGAGAGTTCATTTCTGGGCTCTCTATTCTGTTCCATTGATCTATTTGTCTGTTTTTGTGGCAGTACCCTACTGTCTTGATGATTACAGCTTTGTAATAGAGCTTGCAGTCTGGAATTGTGATGTCCCCAGTCTTGGTTTCTTTTTCAACATTCCTCTGGCTATTTAAGGTCTTTTCTGGTTCCATATAAATTTTAGAATTATTTGTTCCATTTCTTTGAAAAAAGTTGATGGGATATTGATAGGGATTGCATTAAATGTGTAGATTGCTTTAGGAAGCATAGACATTTTCACAATATTTGTTCTTCCGATACATGAGCATGAAATGTTTGGCTAGTATTTTGGTGAGAATGTTTGCGTCTGTGTTCGTCAGGGATATTGGTCGGTAATTCTCCTTTTTGATGGGGTCTTTGTCTGGTTTTGGGATTAAGGTAAGGCCAGCCTCATAAAATGAGTTTGGAAGTTTTCCTCCCATTTCTGTTTTTTGGAAGTTTCAGGAGAATGGGTATTAATTCTTCCTTAAATGTTGGGCAGAATTCCCTGGGAAGCCATCTGGCCCTGGACTCCTCTTTTTTCAGAGAGTTTTTGATGATTGCTTCAATCACCTTACTGGTTATGGGTCTGTTCAGGTTTTCTATTTCTTCCTGGTTCAATTTTGGTAGTTTATAGGTCTCTAGGAATCCATCCATTTTTTCCATATTGTCAAATTTGCTGATGTATAGTTGCTTATGTTCTTATTATATGTTCTATATTATATGTTCTTATAATTGTTTGTATTTCTTCGGTGTTGCTTGTGGTCTCTCCTCTTTCATTAGTGATTTTATTAATTTGAGTCCTTTGTCTTTTCTTTTTGATAAATCTGGCCAGGGGTCAATCTTATTAATTATTTTGAAGAACCAGCTCCTAGTTTTGTTGATCTGTTCTACTATTCTTTTGGTTTCTGTTTCATTGATATCTGTTCTAATCATTATTATTTTCTTCTTCTCCTGGGTTTAGGCTTTATTTGCTTTTCTTTCTCCAGCTCCTTTACGTGTATAGTTAGGTTGTGTATTTGAGACCTTTCTTGTTTCTTGAGAAAGGCTTGTATTCCTATATACTTTCCTCTCAGGACCACCTTTGCTGTGTATCCAAGATTTTGAACAGTTGTGTTTTTTTTTTCATTTGTTTCCATGAATTTTTTTAATTCTTTAATTTTCTGGTTGACCTATTCATTCTTCAGTAAATGCTCTTTAACCTCCATGTATTTGAGTTCCTTCCAACTTTCCTCTTGTGGCTGAGTTCTAGTTTCAAAGCACTGTGGTCCAAAAATACACAGGGAATGATCCCAGTCTTTTGGTATTGGTTGAGACCTGATATGTGACCCAGGATGTGATCTATTCTGGAGAATGTTCCATGTGTGCTAGAGAAGAATGTGTATTCTGTTGCTTTGGGATGGAATGTTCTGAATATATCTGTAATGTTCATCTGGTCCAGTGTGTCATTTAAAGTCTTTATTTCCTTGTTGCTCTTTTGCTTGGATGATCTGTCCATATCAGTGGGGGGGTGTTAAAGTTCCCTAGTATTATTGTATTGTCAATGTGTTTCTTTGATTTTGTTGTTAATTGGTTTATGTATGCTCCCATGTTAGGTGCAAGGATTTTTTTTTTTTTTTTAACAATCAATTTTTTTCTCTGAATTAAGTTTTCAAGATAGTTTAGAAATTTTCACGGGAAGATAATGGACACAAGTACACCAAAAACTACTTACTCCATTTACTATATACATATTCAGGAAATTTGTCTCCTACGAGTATCTGAACTTTTGTCCTGGATAAGAAAGATCTGAGGCAGCAGACTTGGCTTTGCATCCTGTGGGCCTTCTTTCAGCCATAGTTGGGCACTGAAACCAAGAGTAAGGTGACAAGAAATGTGGATGTCCAACAGAATATGGGGCAGCCTGCCTCAATGAAGCATAGGTCACAAGGGCCTAGGCAGCAGGCAGAACCCAGATATGAATGTGTGGGAAGGGTGACAAGAGTAAGAGATCTCAGTGTGGAGGAGAGGAGAGTGCTCCTGGTGTCATAGCTACAGGTCCTTTCTAGACAACTGTGTCTTGACTGTGAATAGTTATGAGTTGGGAAGAGCTTTAAACAGGTTCAGCTATTCCTAAGGAGTTGTTTTCAACTGAAACAGTAGCAATCATCTAAGATGTAATTAAATACTATTCTATGGAATGGGGTAAGACCACTGTTCCTATCTGAAATGATTAATGAAATGGGAGGGTCATTTTTGAATAACAAGGGGAAAGTTCATAAAGGCATCCAGACAGAAAATGCAAGTTATTTGTGAAAGAAAAGAAAGTAGCCTGGCTTCAGTTTTCTTTTTTAAAAGTTAATGCCAACAGGAAATGGAGCAACATCCACATTGTTATGGAGGAAGAAGTTAAACTTAGCCATGTTCTTGTATATGTAGAGTACTAGAAGAGATTTTCAAATATGCAGAGATTCCCAAAACATTTCACTTGCATTGTTGAAAAAAAACAAAATTACTGTTGACAATCAAAAGACGACTAAAATTTAAAACTTTAAGAATAGGAAAGTTAGGAAATAAAATATTAGTGATAAGCATCATTATTCATAAAATGTAGAAGTAGGTCAACAAATATAGTAGGCCACATAGGAAAGGAGAATTTATATAGGTTACATTCCATTTCTGTAGTGCAAAACAAAACAAATAAACATGCATAAAGAGCCTCCCTTAATATGGGGAATGTGTCAAATGCCTTGTAAGAAATTATATCCTGCCATCCAAAAATCCTTTTTTTGATCTAGTCTAAAAAGCAATCAGATATACAGTGTATACACAAAGATGTTTCTCACATCATTATTTATCATAGTGATAACTGAGTCAAAACTTCAGCAGTGCTGTAGAATGGGTGCCCAATTATATAAGCATTTGAATTAAGTGTAGAAAAAAGTTTAAGGCAGAATATGGTGTGAGGGGTGCCTGGGTGGCTCAGTGGGTTAAAGCCTCTGCCTTTGGCTCAGGTCATGATCTCAGGGTCTTGGGATTGAGTCCCGCATTGGGCTCTCTGCTCAGCAGAGAGCCTGCTTCCCCCTCCCCTCGGCCTGCATCTCTGCCTACTTGTGATCTCTCTTTCTCTCTCTGGCAAATAAATAAATAAAATCTTAAAAAAAAAGAATATGGTGTGAGATATTCAAGTATCTGGTCACAAAGGATACTGATAGTGTAGTATTTCAGGGCTTGCAAAACTTCTGAGCCAGCCTACATTGATCAGCTTTCCTGGGAGGGGCCATTTCTTTTTCATACTCTTAAAATAAAAAATTTATTCAAAAATGACTTTTATTCAAAAACCATCCATATCTTTCTTAACAGTTAATTTAAACATTGCTTATAAAATTCTCCCTAATGATGAATATAAACTGGTTCCAGTGTTCATTAGTCTTCACCCAATTCTGTCCCCCTAGAAATAAATCCAAAGAGATTCTTATTGAATTCCCAGATCACAAAATCTTCAGAGGGGAGAGTTGCAGAAATAAGGGAGTTAATAGTGTTGGCACCCATTTGATGTCCAATAAGTATTTAATGAAAATTATTTGAATATATTTGATGAAGATAATGTTGTATCAGTAAAGCTTGAGTAGTTCCAGAACTATTGTAATAAATTATTGTTCAGCAAATGTTCCCTCACAGCTCAATATCCTGCCTCTTTGGGAGGAATAACTTCCCTGTCTTATTGATGATGGGTTTGGCTATGTGACCTGCTTTGGCCAACAGAATGTTAGAAAAATGAAACTAGCAGAGGTCTGAAATATGTTTATGAGATTGGATATAGTCTCGCTTTTTGCTATGCAAATAACCTGCTTAAGTAGACAATCCTAGAGGAAGAGAGACCCATAGAATGGATCTTGACCTAATCTAGAGTTTGGTAACAAGCCCAGCCAACTCTGTCCAGACCAACCCAACTCCATCATTTTGCAGGTGTGTGAACCCAAAATAAATGTTCATTACTCTAGGCCACTGAGTTTTGGGATGGTTTCCTATGCAGCACATATGGTAGTAGCTAACGGATACAGTTTTGCCTATAAACTTGGAGACAATGCAATAAATTTTACAAAATTGTGACAAATATTAGCATCTGTCAGAGTCAAATGTAAGAAATAGAAGAATGAAATGTTGATCAAGAAAAAAAAAAATTCAAGAGTAATAGCCAAGTGTATTCAGAGGGTAAACTCTTGGGAGTAGAAAAATAGAAGTCAAACAAGAAATTATTCAAAATCTAGACCTCTCAGCAGTTGAGGGGCTAAAAACTTGTAAACATAACACTTCCAAAAGTGGGAAAGAAGAAGGAGGTAATAAACCTAAGATCTATTTTGACAATGCTGCTTTATTTGTATAGAATCTCTGTTTTATCCACTATGAAAGGAGGGGACAGCAGTAGAAAAGCTCTTGCAGCATTAAAGCTTGATAAGCCTTTGAGATAATTTTAAATTTATTTAGGAAAAAAAGCTTAGAAAAGTATGTAGAGATAGATGCATCAGAAAATCGAATTCAATAAATAGATAAGGTTCTAGCTTAATGTGAAAATTGATTTGAACAGATTAAGAGCTTTTTGAGATAGATATATTTGGTGAAGAATCCACCCATTTACTTTTTTTTTTTTTAATTTTTATTTATTTATTTGACAGAGAGAGAGAGAGGTCACAAGTAGGCAGAGAGGCAGGCAGAGAGAGAGGGGGAAGCAGGCTCCATGCCAAACAGAGAGCCGAATGCAGGGCTTGATCCCAGGACCCTGAGATTGTGACCTGAGCTGAAGGCAGAGGCTTTAACCCCCTGAGCCACTCAAGTGACCCCCACCCATTTACTTTTAAGTCACTTCCCTGCTAAGTGTCATTGCAATAATTTAAGATATCCTTTATATATTTCTAGTTCTCCATGTAAAAGAAAAAAAATGTATCTTTCAACAATCCCTACATGAAAATATACCCTTAAAACGTTTTCCATTAAAATAATCATAAAAGCAGATTAGAAATAGAAATTGGTCAGTTTTTATCTATATGATCACTCTGGCAAATTTTTGTTAATTTTGTGCTATTACACAACACAACTAAGGACTTAGGGGTAATAGAGATTCTAACAGATTCTGGAAGATCACCTAGTTAATAATATTGAAACTATCGAATCTGTTGAATAGTACTATAAATATAAGCTTGAGAAATATACAACATGACATAAATCCTATGTATTATAGCAAGTATGACAAAAATACATTGCATTTTAATGGCAATTTATTTTCAAGAAGCCACTTGATGGATTGTAGGGCTTTATGTACAATCATTTTCTGTGAAGAATATGAATGAAAAGTTCAGAGTTTCAGACAGGTCCATGAATTACTAATTGGATTTTACAAAAGCACCACTAATTTATATCAAAGCTCTTTATGTTCTACCAGGTTTAAACCTTACTTAGAAATGGTAAATAATTTTAAGAATTTGCCCAGACTTCAAGCTAAAATTCCTATTTGGTATTTAAGTGTATTTTTCATATGTTTCTCATTTAACAGAAAGTATTATAAGAAAAATTGGACTCAGCCAGTCATGCTCTAACCGTAACTGCCATTATATTCAGAGCCTTTCAATACTTCTCTTTTGCTGGCTTATAAGCATAAGAAACATGACTTTCAATTTTTATTTTTATGAGCATAACTTTCATTTCTTAAAACTTTCAGTTAATCTCATTTCCCCTTTACATTTAAGGAGATTTTATCAAATAGAAACTATTGGGTGTGGTTGTATTTCACAATTTACTATTCTGAAATGGAGAATCAGGAATAACTTGTAATCATAAATTAGAACAAAACCTTTGATAGAGTTTCTTGATTCAGAATCAGTATTGTAAAGAGTAAAATGGTGGCTTCAATATGCAATAGAAATGGGATCTATGCAGTCAAATAATAGAAATTATGGTTGAAAAAATAAGATTTATAAAGAAAAAAAATGACTAGGCAAAGAACTCCATCAGAAATCTTTCAACAAGTATACTTACTTATTGTGTAGACTAAACAAGTGTTAGCCATTCTATACAAAAACTAAAAGCATATGAAATATGTTCTATTCTTGATTCTTAGCAGCATGAAGTAACTATAGTGTGTATACATTGCAGTCTACAGAAATTTAAATGATATACCATGTGTTAACAATGTTCATAATGTTATTTTTAGTTTTATTTTTAAAAAGATTTATTTATTTTATAGAGGCGGGGGAAGGGGCAGAGGGAGGGAGAGAGAGAGAGAGAGAAAGAGAATCCCAAGCAGACCCTCCTACCACCAACTTGGAGCCAGATGCAGGGCTTGATCCTACAGCCCTGGAATCATGACCTGAACCGAAATCAAGAGTCAGAAGCATAACTGAGCCACCCAGGTGCCCCAGAACATTATTTTTAAAAAAGACTAAATTTTGGGGCACCTGGGTGGCTCAGTCGTTAAGCGTCTGCCTTCGGCCCAGGTCATGATCCCAGGGTCCTGGGATCGAGCCCCGCATCGGGCTCTCTGCTCGGCAGGAAGCCTGCTTCTCCCGCTACCACTCCCTCTGCTTGTGTTCCCTCTCTCGCTGTGTTTCTCTCTGTCAAATAAATAAAATCTTTAAAAAAAAAAAAAAAAAAAGACTAAATTTTTGTTTAATTTACTCTCAATCCTCTAGAGGATAGTCTGCTTCATAGAGAAACATTCCGAAGTAAGCATGAGAGAGAAATAAGATAGCCGCTATCCTCATATGTATATTGATTACTTAGTGTTTAAGAAATACAGATGGGATGGAGAAAATGTGCATACAAGTAACTGTAACAGAAGATTGAGTAAAATGCATCAGAGTATAAAAAAATTCTACCTATGTTAAAAAGGAGAGATGGGCACCTGGGTGCCCGTCAGTTGAGTGTCAGACTTTTGATTGCGGCTCAGGTTATGATGTCAGGGTCATGAGATCGATCCCTAGGTAGAGCTCCATGCTCAGTGGGGAGTCTGCTAGAGATTCCCCCACTCTCTTTCTGCTCCACCCAAATAAATAAATAAATCTTTTTAAAAAGGAGAGCGATAGATAAATATTTATTGATAGTCTTCTATGTAGCAGATGTTGTACAAGACTCTTAGCAGCCCATAAAGATAAAGAAACAATTTCTGTACATTGGGGCTCTAAATCTAGAAGGAAACATATGAAACATTCCCAGAGCAGCCTCTGAGTTCAAGAACAGCACAACTGTATCTTACTTGTCTTGGCCTCAAGTGATGAGTGGATGCTCACTAAATGCTGCATTCATAATTCTAAGGAGTCAATCTGTGATTTACACAGAGGTACTTATAATGGAACAAAGCTAAGTGTTCCACTTTTTTTCTTACTGAGTCCTCATGACAACTTTCCAAGGTTGCAACTATCAAATTAAGAAACTGAGGATTGGAGAAGATAAGTAAATTGCCCGGAGTGACAAGGGTAGCATATTGTACTGTGCGTTCAGAATCCAGGCTTTTTTTTTTTTTTTTTTTTTTTAAAGATTTTATTTATTCATTTGACAGAGAGAGAGAGAGAGAGAGAGAGATCACAAGTAGGCAGAGATGCAGGCAGAAAGAGAGGGGGAAGCAGGCTCCCCGCCGAGCAGAGAATCTAATGGCGGGCGGGGGGGCGGGGACTCAATCCCAGGACCCTGGGATCATGACCTGAGCCGAAGGCACAGTGTCATCATGACGCTGAGCCACCCAGGTGCCCCAAGAATCCAGGCTTTTAATCACTTTTTGTTTCATATTCTCTTACTATGTGATACAAACCATGAAGAGATGTAGCTAAATTGTTGTAAGGGTTAAAGAAGGAATTATTCCAATCAAGGAAATCAGTAGAGAAATTAAAGTACAGATAGTTAACCAAGGCATGTAGGATGAACAGAATTCAGAGGGATGGAAGCAGGATCTAGACTTCTACTCTCCAGTAACCATTAGCACATGTGGAAATTTTAATTTAAATTCATTAACATCGAATAAAATTAAGAATTTAGTTCCTCAGTTGCACTAGCTGCATGTCAAAGTTTCACTGACCGCATGTGGCTTCTGGCTACCATGTTGGTCAGTACAGAGTCACAGAAAATTTCCATTCTCATAGAATATTCTACTGGATAGTGCTGTCTGAATGGAAGAGATTATGATCATTGTCAGTGAGAAAACAGCCAAGCTAGCTAAGAAGTGATGTTCAGGTCTACTCAGAGAAGATGGGGATATTGAGCATGGTGAGAATAGAAGGTCCACATCAGTGTGGAGGACAAGACAAGTAAGTGCCAGATATATTTTGGATGATCTTGAATGCCAGAGAGGAGAATTTACGTGAATTTGGTATGCAGTGAGAAACATTGAGGATTTCTCATCAAGGGAGTGATATTATCAGATCAGTTCTTTAGAATAATTACTTGGGAGGTGGTTTATAAAGCTGATTGCAATAGAGGTGTGTTTGGGAACCTGGTTATGAGGCTATTGAGCTTGGAATGGAAAAGCTGTAAATGATGTGAGAAATTTGGAGTACAACCTAATGACTTGACATTATGAGGAGAATGGGGAAGAGAAGTTTGAGTAATTGGGAGAGGGTAGTGGCAGGGCCAGAAATACAGAAGTCACGAAGAGGATAGGGTTTGCTTAGAAGGAAAGCAAGTTCAGTTTTAAACACCTGAATTTAAGGTTCTTATGAGACATTTATATATAAATGCCCAGGAAGCACTAGGAAAATTTTCTAAATTCTTTATTTTCAAAGAAAAGTTAATGACTGGCCTGTGAAGATGAATGAGATTGAGAACCTGAGAGTCAACACAGGCAAGGGAAACAATTTCCAAAATGGCAGGAGTGAAATCCAAAATGACATTAAAGTCAAGAGTTACAGGGGCAGGTATAAAAGTTAAAGTAAAAAGCTAAGAGTTGGGGCCAAAACTGAAGCAGTTTTAACTTATTTTTCACAGCTTTGAAATATTGCACACTTTTTAAAAATAGCCTTTGTAGTTGGTTTAATATCATTTCCCAAATAGGATAACTGCTAGAAAAGTCCCTAGAAGTATCCATTTCAGGTTGTTTGCTAATATTTTAGATGTTCATTTCAATAGGGCAATACCTTTGATAGTATGTATGAAAAGGTATTAGAAATTCATGTAGATTCTCTTAAGTTCTACTATGGACTTTCATGCATAAAACAAACTATTGATATATTTTATTGAAGCAGAAAGACTGTAGGTAAGGGTTATAAACTAATATCACAGAGAATCACGAGGTCTCCTTTTACCTTGATATTAATAGATTCCAAGATCCCTGGAGTGATTCTCTCCCACAGGAATTTTCTGTTCACCTTTTAGATTCTTTTAGTGTAATTGTTAGTGAAGGAAGAGAACTAGCAATACAATTTAGAAAGGAAAACGGAACTCAGATGATAAAGTTTTATGTATTTGTTCAACTTTTTGAGTAGATACAGGAAGAGGTAAAGATCTTTCCATCTTTCAGGAGATACTGCAGTTTTTGTCACAAATGAAGAAAAGGTACTTTTGACAACCAGAATTTCAAGGAACAAAATGATGTTAGATAAAAAGATTGGTACTAACTGAGAATTTTGAGGTTTTACACAGTAGATTCCCAAACTTAAGGCAATTTTTCTCCCAGATCTCAACCTATAATATTGAACTTATAAATGCTAATTTTGTTCAGTGATTTTGTTTTAAAAGGTTAAATGATTGTAATTTATATACTTCCTGCCTGTAATTACCAAAAAACCCTTTGAAACTCCTCCAGCTAGAGAATTTTTAATGAGTCCATTCATGATCCTCCTGTGAGATACCTTGAATTCAACAGGATGGAAGCAGGTGCAAAAACACAAGCGAGGTAAGCTGAACGGTCCATAGCAAAATCACTGAAATTCATACCTCCCAAATCTCAGTGGCCATTTACATTACTCAGAAAAAGCAGGGCTGACTTGACAGCAATTTTAAGAAAATTAACACAAAGAATATACCTCGATGAGAAATTTGTCATTAGCTATAGCAACTAACTGCAATTGCCAATATTCACCAAGTGTAAGATCTTTTACATAAGCAGCTATTTCTCGATAGAAGATGATTCTCTCTAGTGATTACAGTGGTGTGACAGGCAAGCTACAGATGAGTTAAGATCAAGTGAAAGTGAGTAATTGAGCAGCTCTATTTCAAACATGTACCTTGTACCACAAGACTAATGTTGACAGCATCCACCCAATCCCAAATACCAAAGGAAAAGTCAACACTTTTATTCTTCTCCCAATATGCTGTCTACACAGTGTCAAACACACGGGTGCCTGAAAGGATTGTTTATTTTTCATTTAAATGATGGAGAAACTAGAATTCTTCTATCTTATAATATTCTGATCTGAAGATGATGTATTTTTACTTCTTAATTCTAACAACACAGTTAAGTGAAGACTGGAAACTATAACTTAGAGAATTGCTGTAAATGATCTGTATTTTTTTTCATTGGCACACATGTAATTGAAAGGTTATTTTCTTTTATTTTTTTTTTAAAGATTTTTATTTATTTGACAGTGAGAAACACAGCGAGAGAGGGAACACAAGCAGAGGGAATGGTAGCGGGAGAAGCAGGCTCCCTGCTGAGCAGAGAGCCCGATGCGGGGCTCGATCCCAGGCCCCCGGGATCATGACCTGAGCCAAAGGCAGACACCCAATGACTGAGCCACCCAGGCGCCCCGAAAAGTTATTTTCTTGACTGTAAATTCAACATTATACTAATCACAGATAATAGTGAATAAATAAGCAAAGGTAAATAATTATAATAACAAGGTGGATTTAGTTCATTCAGCGTTGAGAGTTCATGTGTAATGCTTATGTTGCACATTATAGGGCATATATTTTAAGCATTTTCTAGAAAAAATTCAGAAACAAATTTTGGACTTTTATAACATATTTTTACCAGCTTTAAATAAGTACATGAATTATGCATCAACTGATATATCTTGAAATGCTTATGTATACCTCTTGAAATGCTTATGCTTATGATTGCTTTTGAAAGGTAATCAGATAAATCACCTTAAGTCCCTTTGATTTATAATTTCAGCTACTTTTACAAATTAAAATTCATTAGGAATGGGCTAATTTGTATATTATAAAGCCAGATTTAACTATCTATATGCCAACCATTTTAATAATAGTCTTGATTTTATAAAAGGCTCTTTTATGCAATGGTTAAGTGAGCATTATCTGAGAGAAAACTGTCTGGGTTTGAATTTCTGCTCCTCTAAGTGCTAACAGTAAAATCTCACTTAAATTGATTATGCCTCTGTTTTTCTCACTATAAAATGAGCATAATAAAAATACTTAACTAATAGGGATATTGTAGCAAATTAGTTGATATACACAAAGCCCTTCCCCCTTAGTGTTTATAAGATAATAAGAGCTATAAAAGTCTGACCCTGTATTATCATAGGCCTATCTTATACATAACCGGATGCCAATACATAGGCAACAAATACAGGAGAAAAGATTGCACAAACTTAAACTTTGATATTAATAAAGTAAAAATCCTACATGATAGATACACTTTTAAGACATTAAGATTTCAGGGACGCCTGTATGGCTCAGTCGGTCAAGCAGCTGCCTTTGGCTCAGGTCATGATCCTGAGATCGAGTCCTGCATTGGGCTGTTTGCTTAACTGGGAACCTGCTTCTCTCTCTGCCTCTGCCTGCCACTCTACCTATTTGTGCTCTCTCTCTGATTTAAAAAAAAAAAAAAAAAGACAAGATTTCAAGAAAGCTTGCCTCTATCAAAAAGGAACACTATATCTAATTATTCAAATAACATATTAAGATTAACATTTTCTTCCCTTACCTACTTATTCATTAAAAAGTTTTTCTTCACGGGGGCACCTGGGTGGCTCAGTGGTTAAGCCTCTGCCTTCGGCTCAGGTCATGATCTCAGGGTCCTGGGATCGAGCCCCACATCGGGCTCTCTGCTCTGCAGGGAGCCTGCTTCCCCCTTCCTCTCTGCCTGATCTCTCTCCTTTCTGTCAAATAAATAAAATATTAAAAAAAAAGTTTTTCTTCACGTTTTAAGATTACCACACTTAAACTTTATGAAGATAAAGTTAAGGTGACTTACCCAGGAACTCCTTTGGTACTATAAAGCCAATCAGATGAAGACTATAAAGGAGTGCTATAAATAAGGCAGTGGATAATATCCAAGCTTTAAGTTAGGTGTGATAATGGGGAAAATGTACCCTGGATAATTCATGTTCACAGAAGACTCTAAAAGCTTGTTTTGTTTAAGTCTCTTCTGTTTGACTTTTTAATTGATTTTTGTTGGAACTGTAAACTAAAAACAAAGGTACAGTCACTTCTCTGTTTTGTAGTTTGGTGCTTTATTTTTTACTAGTGTGCATAAAAATGGCCCAAATCAGGAAGTAAAGCTGTTGCAGCCTAGACTCTCCTGCCCATATTCTCATAGTAGGAATTCTTCTTTAAGCCTGAGCTCAAATGATGAATCCTTTGATAAAACTTCCTCATTTGACTCTCCAATTAGAAGTAATCCCTTCTTCCTCTGCACTCACACTAGGCATTTTTTTTTTAATAGCAATATCTATAGTTAGTTCATTAGAAGCAAGCCCAGATTTCTCAAGGTGAAGAAAGGGAGAAAAACTTTGCCTCAATGGTGTGACTATGGACTTGAAATTCTGAGGTCTGACCTCAGGTCATTTTACTTTATCAGAAAAAATCTTGAATGGATTACAGCCAACAGAATGGGGACTTCATAAAGGGTTCTCTTCCATTAATATTTTTGTTGGAAGATGGATTTTCCTTTTCTTCTCTTAACTCTAACAACATGGTCAAATGAAGACTGGAACTTTAAAACAAAGCATTTAAAAAAAACCTCAAGAGAAACAGGAAGGATATGAAGTGCATTGCATGTGATCAGACAATGTGGCTTACTCTAGCATGAAGGTTTGAGTTTGTTAACAAAGCTCATTGTCTAAATACCATTTATTTTGATTTTTGTTATGCTAACTATATTCTTCACCAAATACAATATAACTCATATCACTTAGTGTTTTTTAATCTGTAAACTACTCATGTTGACTAGCACTGTGTCATGTACATAATACATGATACAATTTATGAGCATAACTCATGAATACATGACATGAGAACTTTGATTTCGAAGTTTAGCTTTAGAAGATTGTGATAGGTTTTAGCAAACTAGTTTAGCAAACTAAAAATATGTCACTACTATATGTGAACTTTTGTAACTTTAACCTTAAATGTCATATAATAACTTATTTCTTTTGTCTATTTTTCTTCTTCTGAAAAAATAGAGAAAAGTCCAGCATCCAAAATACACAAAAATTCATTAATGGGAGATATCTTAATTTTAGCCTTTCTCTGTCTTTCAGAAACACTGAGAGCTGATTTTGTTTTCCTATTCTAAATTTGCCAGGAATTACTTCTGAAAACTTCAACTTCCAGAATGACATTAGGATTCTGGAAGACGTATTTGTCCTTCAAAACTTATTTCAAAATATCTGAAATCTTGAAGGGTGGGTTTGTTTTTTTTTTTTTTTTCTTAAACTGTAGAGCCTTGAACTTCTGGGACAAAAGAGGAAGGGGAGTTGTGGCAAGAACTGCAACTAAACCTTACCCTAGAAGAGAAACTGGTCAGACATGGATGGATGTGCTTGGTTTAGTCCTGCTCAGACTTGCTACTCATTGCATCACCCTTCCTCTTCTGTCCATTCCAGACATACCCATTTCCGTCTAGCAGCAATCAGTGAATCATGTCAAATCCTGAGTAGGACATTACGATCTTTACCTTTTTAAAGTCTACCTACTGCTTTTGCCTCTGATCACCTTTTTCTTATTTCCTGCCTTCTCTGTCAACCTCACATTATTGTTTACCAGAACCTGGTTAAGGAAATAGGTTTAGAAGGACATTTTGAATAAAGAAGTGTTTTAGAAATAATTGGACTAGAATTCAAGAGACCTGTTTTCTTTCTGGTCCCAGTTGCATTCATTCATTCATTCATTAAGAGCATGTGGGGGGAGGGGCAGAGGGAGAGGAACAGGGAGAGAGTCTTTAGCAGACTCTGTGCTGAGTGTGGAACTGGTGGCTGGGCTCAATCTCACGACCCTAAGATAAGGACCTGAGCTGAAACCAAGAGTTAAGTGCTTAACCAACTATACCATCCAGGCGTCCCCCTAGTTGCTTTTATTTTTTTTTAATTTACTTTTTATTTATTTTTTTTTAAGATTTTATTTATTTGACAGAGAGAAACACAGTGAGAGAGGGAACACAAGCAGAGGGAATGGTAGCGGGAGAAGCAGTCTCCCTGCCGCGCAGAGAGCCCGATGCGGGGCTCGATCCCAGGACCCTGAGATCATGACCTGAGCTGAAGGCAGACGCTTAACGACTGAGCCACCCCCCCCCCCGCACCCCCCCCACCAGTTGCTTTTAAATAGCTGAACTTGAATGAATCCCATTGTGATTCTAGGTGTAATTT
>CM053603.1:89950211-89994192 GCA_028646535.1 Procyon lotor | reverse complement strand
TGCACTAATAAGCACAGAAGTAGATGTGCTAGTACAATAATGTGAAAGGACAATGCCGAAAGAGTAACAGAATCAAAATGGTTCATAGGAAGATAGGAAACTAGGAAAGCAGATACAGACCTAGGTACAATGTGCCTGCTTTCCAGATTTGTTATGTAAAGTTTATTTTGCACAATGGAAATGGTTTTCTGTGGTAGAATGTGCTGACAATTTAAGATATTTTGTTATGGACATTGGTAACTAATATGCAGTGAAAATGCCTGCTTCAATGTTTTCTTTAGTCTGTACCTTTTATTTCACTTTTTATTTATAGGTTTTTTCCTTTATAATTGAACAATTTTAAACATTCAATGAAGAAAAGCTATGAAAAACAACCTTACTGTCCAGAATCATTTTGGCACTTCCGAAATTCTAGTGTTTACTATTTTACTTGTACATGATGTACATAAAAATTTGGTCTTTTCCAAAAGATCCTAAGATGACAATTTGAATGCAAATCTTTTATTTGAGGTGAGTGCAACAGGGCAGTAGGATAATGAGGGAAGGGAAAGTGGCCAGAAAAGAGCACACTGTATAGTCTGCTTCTATGATGGTAAATGGAGTTGGATGTCTTAGAGAAATCCTAGGAACTGGTACAAAATATAGGTCTCAGTGATCCCACCTGAAGTCCAAGGGGGGCAGGATTTAGGGCTGCTAGGCATGGACGTCAATCTATACTCAATATATATACTCAATATAAACAGGCACACAGTGGGCTCCCCCCATTGAGGAAGCAGTAGGGTCAGCTGGGGCACACTGGAGGGTTGAAGGTAAATGGGTGGGCACTGAAAATGTCTGCTTCAATATATCACCTGATTTTTTTTTTTTTTTAAAGATTTTATTTATTTGACAGAAACACAGCAAGAGAGGGAACACAAGCAGAGGGCATGGTATCGGGAGAAGCAGGCTTCCTGCCGAGCAGAGAGCCCGATGCGGGGCTCGATTCCAGGACCCTGGATCATGACCTGGGCCGAAGGCAGACGCTTAACGACTGAGCCACCCAGGCGCCCCTATCACCTGATTTTTTAGGCAAATCATTCCCATTCTTTTTGTAATAAGATGAAACATATTTACCTTAAATGTTAGAAAAAGTGAAAATGACAGATATTTTAAAATTTGACCAGTTGGCAGTGTTCAACATTACATTTTGGTGAGCACTGTTCCCATTGTGTGTACGGATGGAGAGAGAGAGTTTCAGTGAATTCATTTTAGGGAAAATTCCTTATATCTTCGGATACATGTGCATTTCTTAGTTCAGATTCCTTATCACAAGAGTGCCCTGGAGCGCCTGGGTGGCTCAGTGGGTTAAAGCCTCTGCAAAGCCTCTGCCTTCAGCTCAGGTCACGATCTTAGGGTCCTGGGATCAAGCCCTGCATCGGGCTCTCTGCTCAGCAGGGAGCCTGCCTCTCTCTCTCTCTCTCTCTCTCTGCCTACTTGTGATCTCTCTCTGTCAAATAAATAAAATCTTTAAAAAAAAAAAAAAAAAAAAGAGTGCCCTATATCCTTATGTTGGGTTTTCTTTGTCCTTAATATCTATATAACCCTCCTGTGATCGCTTTATATTTGTTTCCCTCTTTCAATATGCATTTACTATAATTATCTCAAATCTTTCCTCTACGTCAGTATTTCAATTTTTAGTAAATTCTATTTCATACTTGGCCTTCTTTATTTCTGTGATTATATGTATAGTCTTGTTTTCCTAAATCGAAAACCTCTCCCTTTTTCTTCTTTATTGTTCTTGTTTTCTTCTTTATTGTTCATCTTCTTAGCTTTGAGCTCTTGAATTCATGTTCTTATTATTCTCCAAGGTGAGATCATTGTGATGAATTTTCTTGTGCTTTGAGGTGTTTTTTTTTAATTTTACATTTAGGGTCTTTGTCTTTCCTTTGAAAATTACATTCCTTTCTTGCTTTCTTCCTCTTCTCTGCACATTTTGTTTGCTTCAATATGTTGGCATATTTGCCATGGCATTTCACATTGCTCATAATTAAGCAGTTCTAATTTTGCCTTTTTTCTTGCTATAATGTGAGTATACTCGTGATTCTTCCTAGTAGAGCTGAACCAAATTTCTTTTGTCCTTCAAGCTACTGTTTAAGATTTTATTTTCTGTCCATTTTTAGGAGGTGGATAAGCATGGCAAGGGAGGGATAGGAACCCATCCAAAGTGGTATGCACTCTTTAAATATCATAGCTCTCATCTCTCTTCTGAGATTTTGTTAAATATACTATAGAAGAATTCAAACTATCTAACTTGATGAGTCACATTCCTACAGAGGCTATACTTGGGTTTTATACCACTTCCTCCAATCACTGTGTTTGCTTCGGTTTTCTAGGATAGTAGTAATTCAGCTTCTTGGCTTCAGAATAGAAGGAAAAAGTTAATTAATCTGCCATTTTACCGTCTCTTAAATCCAAAATGCTGAGCTACTACTATTGTACTATTATACAAGCTACATCTTCAGAGGAAGAATACGCAGAATTGACTGGGATAATTTATAATGAGAATGCAGGTGTATGGGTTACATGCCATCTATGATAGTGCCAATAATTGGGTCAGCCAATTCATTTTACTTTCCTTCGTGACAGGACAAAAGAGTAGGCTACACTCTCATTTTAAGGCCTCTCTTGTGTTTCTGACATTCTGTTTTAGAATCGACTTTCACTGAGGGGCACCTAGGTGGCTCAGTTGGTTAACCATCTGACTCTTGATCTCAGCTCAGGTCTTTTTTTTTTTTTTTTTTTTAGATTTTATTTATTTGAGAGCGAGAGAAAACAGGGAGAGGAGCAGAGGGAGATGGACAGGCAGGCTCCATGCCCAGCACAGAACCCAGCAAGGGGGTTGACATCATGACCCTGAGCCTTAATCAAGAGTTGAAGGCTTAATCAACTGAGTCCCACCGAGGTGCCCCTCAACTCAGGTCTTGATCTTAGGGTCTTGAGTTCAAGCCCCACATTGGGCTCCATGTTGGGCATGGAGCCTACTTAAAAAAAAAATAACATTTAGTCATTCAGTATCTATATTCTAGCACCTTATATAACTATAATTTTAAAAAAATCTTTGTAATACACAGAAATAATTCCTATATTCAAGCAAATATTAAAATAGCTGAGCTTTATGAAAATTTCCAGTTAATTTATTTGATGATTCTAAACAGACATATTGTGATTTAAATTATGCAACTTAAAAAAATAAAATAATAAAATAAAATAAAATATGGAACTTAGAAACAGGACAATTAAAGGTGACCTCAAGAGCACTATCGAATTAGATAAGTAGACTAAAAGCATCCGTATCAGTCAGAACCCACAGCAGATAGAAAAACAATCATTGAGTAATGTTTAATAAAAATGACACAGAGCAAGGGATGGTGAAGCCACCTTACTTAAGAACTGGGAACAGAGGGATGGCATTACCACGCCTAAATCAGAAGGGGCAAGGAGAAGGAAGGTTTACAGACCAGGTGTTGGACATGTGAGGGGGCTGCCCCTTAAATGGGGGAACACATACACAACCTAAATCTTGGCCAGGGAAGGAGGAAATTTGGGAGAGGTGGGTGTAAAAGGGGGGGTGAGGGAGGAAGTGGGGAAAGGGGAGGAATTCACTTTGATCCTTCTCTCTCCTACCAACATCCAATCTCCTATCAGGGCTTCTACTGGCCAAACTCACAGAGAGCAGAGGGCAGGAGACCAGGTGTGAAGAGAGTAGAGATCAATCCCTTGCAGTATAATAAGGCAGGGAAGAGTGGAGAATGGTTCTAGAAGGGCAGATGGAGACCAGCCAGCACAGCATCTTACCCTAATATTCCGTTTCAAAAATCGCTTAAAGAACAGGAATGAGCTCTTTAACTATAGAAGTGAAAACATAATTTCTATAATTACATAAATTTATAAAGCCAATTATATATAATTTGTAAAGCAAAATTGTTTCCCTCAGGTTTTATGTACGTAGGCACTTACATGCAGAGTTGGTTCCACTGTTTCTATAGCTAATGCTTATTAAGTGTTATGTGCAAGGGACTTTTCCAAGGGCTTTATATGGGTTTATTCATTTCCTCAGTTGTAGGTACTATCATCTCATTTTGCAGGTGAGGAAACTAAAGCTCAGAGGGGTTGCCTCAGGTTAATAGTAAGAAGTGGGACTCTAACTAAGCTGGGATTCTAATTTGGGCGTCTGGCACAGAGGATTTCACCCTAATAACCAACCCCACATTAAGTCTATACTGTCTGTACATAGACCTTGTCAGTTGCTTAATCTTAGAGTGTCATGAGTTCTTTTGTTTTTGGTCATTGTTGTTATACTTAAGTAATAATTACTCAGTTGGCATACTTAGTCTGAAGAAATGACCCACTTCTCAAACTCTGCATGTCTAAGAATCAGAAATCCAAGATGTTCTGTGTTGAAAGGGTACTTCGCCAGCCCTCTCTTCAGTTGTGACTGGACTAGTCATATCCCCTCTTTAATCTTATTAGCATCTTGCTAATTCACTTACTAGATCAGATGTAGCTCCTGTTTTCTAAGCTTTAAAACCATCCTTCTGAAATACTGCACAGCTCTTTATGGCACTATGAAGGTATTTTGCATCAAATATGATTCTAATAGCAATTTGTGTCAATTCTTTCAAAGGGAAGTAAATGTAATTAGGTTTCTTCTTATGAAACAGAATAAATAATATGGAGATTCTGTAAGAGAAGTAATGATCTCAGTAGCTTTTGAGAGTGAAACTAGGAATTAGATACAATTGCATAGAATTTATCTCTGTAAGTTGAAGTCAATTTGGGAAATGAATTACTTAACTTAGGGTGCCATAACAAAATGCCACAGACTAAGTGTCTTAACAGAAATTTATTTTCTCATGGTTCTGGAGCTAGAAGTCTGAAATCGGAGGGTATGGTTGGATTCTGAAGAGAACTCTTCCTGGCTTGCAGATGGCCACCTTCTCACTGTGTGTTTACATGGCTTTTTCTTGGTGTGTGCCTGTGAAGAAAGAGAGGGATCTCTTCCTTTTGTCAGGTCTACAATTCTGTTGAATTAGGACCTCATCTTTATGAAGTCATTTAATCTTAATTTCTTCCTAAAAGCCTTAGCTCCAAATATAGTCACATTTGGTATTCAGTTTCAACATAGGAATTTTGTGGATACATTCAGTCTATAAAGAACTTTTTTTTCCCTCATTATATAAGTAAACTAAAACTCTGAACTTTATCAAAAACACTTATCACAGCAAATTTACATTTAAAATTGGAATAATAATCCAAGAAAGTTTATTTTAAAATATAAACCATCAATTACTGATAGTAAATTTCTAAATATACGCTGTAACATAGAATTCTATACGCCGTAACATAGAATTCTATTTCATTCTTACCTTACTTCAGGTTAAACTGATATATAGTTTCTAGTCAGTGTAAATACAGAGGACTATGGTAATTAGGGTGGATGGGAGGAGATGAGAATTAGCTTGAGTCCCTTCCTGTGGGACTTCAGTTGGTTTAGGGCAGTGAATCAGGTAGGCTGTTAATTGGGGAAAATGATATGTTAAGTGCATTTGTGTCAAAAATACTTAAGGTTCAGATGATTACAATTAACCCATTATTCCTACCACCCCTCAAATGAGTTATTTCATATCCCTACCTATAAGAGGTTTGGTGTTGACCTTGCATTACTTCTTCCTACTTTGAGTTTCTTTTGATATAGCTTTTAACTAGATTTCTTAAAAACCCTAATATTTGGGAGTAGCAGGGTACAGTGGTTTTGGAAGCATAATTGCTTTGGGTCCTGGTCAGTTCTAGAGACAACCATATCTACATCAGAAGGCTGGTTAGTAAAGAGATTTAAAAGCATGGATAGTTGGGATACACTTTCACAAGACAGCGTATGCCTTTCACTTAAAAAAAATGGTATGACTATGTAACTTCTTAGACTTCAGTTTATAAGTCTAATATCTAATACTGTTTTGAACATTATATTATACATTTGTAGATATCTACATATATGCATATATATGCATATCTACATATGTATCTATTTACAGGGAAAGATCCTTTCACTTATGACCACTTAATGCTGTTCTTATTACTACTGATTTGGGGTTAAAATTTCTATTTCAAACTCTTTAGGTAGATACTTTTATCAGAGGTCCAATTTAGTTAAATTTCTATGTAGTTTTCAAGAGAAAAGTAAAAATAAGCTTAAAGTTATAGAAGAAATTATAAAATTAATTTATTAAATGGGATTAGTCAGGTAAATTAGCCAAGGTTACATAAGATATGTTTTATCTGGCTCTGATTTCTTTAATGAGTAAAAAATGTCTTCTTTTAAATCCTAAGACTGCCTCTATTCTGTTATCTGAGGGGAAAATCACGTGCTTTGGACTTTAATACTGAAAATAAGTTTACAGTGCAAACCAAATCATCCTATTTTCTGTTACAGTAGACTTAATCGCTGTAGACATTTCCCTCCTTTTATTTAAACGCAAAAAAATTATGTTACATGCCTATATGAATACTAACAAAACCCCAGTGACAGTCTGTATGTTATCATTTTTCAGGTGATTAGGTAAAATGCTTTACAATGCCAGACGGATTATCTAATTTAATACTGATATTTATAGCAGCAGTGTATATGATTGCTACTAAAGGATTGTTATTGATTGTAACAGCAAATTTAAATTTCAGTTCTTAAAATATTTATCTCAAACTTAAACAGTTGAACAATACAAGAAACTTTATTTTCCTGAATCATTTAGGACAAGCTGCCAACCTGATTCCTATCACCCCAGAGCACTGTGATGTCTATTTCTTACAAAGGTGTTTTCCTACACAACTAAAATGCAACCATTGGATTCAAGGAATTGCCACAAATCTATCACTAGCTCTTGATCATCAGACCCCATTTAGACTCTCCCAGTTGTCCCAATAATGATTTTGTAATAAAAGGCTTCAGCTTAGATTCACAAGATACATAGAGTTGTCGGATCTTTTTAGTCTCTTTCCCCTGAAACAATCTTCTCAGTCTTTCTTTGACTATCAAGATCTTGACGCTTGAAATTTAAAGGCCAGCTATATTGTAGAATGCTTTTATTTTGAGTCTTTCTGATGATTCCTCATGCTTAGATTTAGACTGTGCATCTTTGGCAGGCATTTAAAAAAAGTAGTGCTATGTTCTTGTAGTATTGTATCAGACGGCACATAATTTTGATTACTTCCACTATTAAAGAAGCTCACTGTGATCACAATAGTAAGCTGGATTCCGTAAAACTTCACATAAAGTTCATTCTCCGTGTAGTAATCAGTGAGTGTGTTGTGAGCTGGTACTTTGAAACTGTCTTACTGCCCTATTCCTCACCAAACTTTCAGTTTATTCATTTATTTGTACCTGAGTGGACTCATGGTTTCCTTTATTATTCAGAGGGTTGTAGTTGGTCCCTACCATTATTGTTTATTTTGATACCTATATTGATCCTGATTGGGCCGTGCAGAAAGAACCACTCCTATCTACACCCTCCTCACCCTTCTTGGGCTTTTACACCCCACTCCCTGCTGCCTTCCTACAGAAGGAATGTGCTGAGCCTGCGGAGGCTCTGATTCACTGATCTGGGCCACTGACACAGACACCTACCTTACTCTTCTCTACCTGACGACTTTAGGACTAAGTTGTTAGGGGAGGATAGGAAGAGAGAAAAGAGCCCAAATTTTACTTTTACAATAAAGTGTGTGGCTTTAAAGTTCTGAAACTTAAAAAAAAAAAAAAAATCACTATTTTCTCACTTTCATATTAAAAAAATCAGGCTACTTTTAGACAATTCGTACCTTTATTTGAGCACACTGGTCAGAAATCGCTTTAAAATTTCTTTTAAGTAAATCATCTTAGCACTTGTCTTTGGGTACCTCCTGAGTCGGCAGGAAAGAACACTGAGGGAGGATCTAGTCATTTGAAGGAAAGAAGACTATGATGGATTTCTGAAAGGCTTCTTTCAGAAGCCTTACAAGTATGCAATTTAAGGTGTCTGTTCACGAAAGAAAATAATAGAGCATGGAATAAATGAAAGATCTTTTTTGATTATGGGGTAAAAACATTCCCTTTTAAGGCTTTAGAACTGCCATGGGGCAACCAGTTTAAGACCTGTACATTTTCTGCTGTTCACATGTAAACTTCAACCCTGATCCGACCTCAACTGGGCGTATCCTGTTGAAGAAACCTGTCTTCATGCTTTGAGAAAATGTCCAGACAGGAGGGAGGCCAACCAACTGAACTCAACTTTCTAAGGTTCCTAAATCTGTAGTGCTCACTGACATTCAAACCCTATACTGCCTTGTGATATCTCTTCTACTGTTGCCTCATATCAGTCCTCCTGCTTGTAAATATTTTATGTTCTTGCTTGTTTCATCGACTAGACTATAAACAATTTGATTATATAGATGATACATTTAATAACTATTTTTTTTCTGCATATCATCCAAAAAACCAACAGATACGTAATTATAGAATGAATCAATCAGTTAACTCAGGTACCTGGTATTAAACATTTGTCTAGGGTCGCCTGTGTGGCTCAGCGGGTTAAGCCTCTGCCTTCAGCTCAGGTCATGGTCTGAGGGTCTGGGGATCAAGCCCAGCATCGGGCTCTCTGCTCAGCAGGGAGCCTGCTTCCCCTCTCCCTTTGCCTGCCTCTCTACCTACTTGTGATCTTTCTGTCTGTCAAATAAATAAATAAAATCCTTATTAAAAAAACCATTTTCCACCCTAAAAGTTCTTGAGCTTGGGTTTTTCAAGAAAGAATGGAAGAAAAACAAGTTCTTTTAATGATCATATTTTCACTTATTATAGATTCTGTAAGTTAAAAATATATATTTTTCCAATTTTATGTAAGAAAACCATCATGACATTCTTAGGAAATTCATCCCTCCATTTGCAGATATGAGCAGAAATTGATAGGGCAGATGAGAGATTTCCCCATATTTGTAAAAACATCGAGAAAAATAATTATAAAATCTAATGTTCCTACCCTGCCCCAAAGAAAATGCTTCAACATCATCAGATATTTGGTACCATAAATGGAAGAAAATTACTAGTGTCTTAAGGCAAAGACACAGCTTTACTCACCATAAAATTTGTTTTTCCAACTTGTCTTAACTATACAGATATCTTTAAAAATACTATAACAGTTATCTTTAATCAGAAGTTCAACAAATCTTGAGTATTATTATTATTACGTGGGTGATAAACAGTGTCTCTCCAGAACATGAGTTAAAGTACACCATTTAGCATCAGCAAATGCCATTTTGAGTCCATTTTGAGGCAATGAGTATTTTACATAAAAATATTGAAAGTATAACGACAAAATTGTGTACTTTTCTTTCTAAATGTACTGTTTTTCTAACAGTGTCTACTGCTAATAGTAATTGTACCAGATGATGAATCGAGGATTTGATATTATAAAAGAGAAATCACACCCACATCATCTCCCTGCTTAGACCCTCTAATCCTCTTTATCGTCTACCAGGTTGAGCATGACATGCTCCCCCTGCCCTCCCTGAGCTGATCCCTTATTACCCACTCCTCAGTCTCTTTACAGGCTCTAGCAGCTAAGAGAGCCAAGCAGGTTTCTGCCTTCATGCCTTTATTTGTGCTGTTCTCTCTGCTTGGACTGTCGGTTGTCCAAAGTGTGATTTGATGGGTAAAGAGGGTGCAGTCAGTCACCTGTTTTGTATCAGCTCCTTCTATCTCGATAAGCATAGTAAGCAAATTGAATGTTTTCTTTTTTTTTTTTTTTTTTTAAGATTTTATTTATTTGACAGAGAGAAACACAGCGATAGAGGGAACACAAGCAGAAGGAATGGCAGCGGGAGAAGCAGGCTTCTCCCCGAGCAGGGAGCCCGATGTGGGGCTCCATCCCAGGACCCTGGCATCACAACCTGAGCCGAAGGCAGACGCCTAATGACTGAGCCACCCATGCACCCGCAAATTGAATGTTTTCTATGCAAATGACTGCAAATGTCTAAAAAAGTCCCTCAGATTTCTTCCAACCAGATTGGTGCCCCTGTATAGGAAGTCTGGAGTCCACTCCCTAAAATGTCTTTCCCTATTTCTTCACAACCGGCTTCTCATCATGCAAGGCTCAGGGCAAATGCCAACCTTTCAGAGGCATAATGTCATTTTCTTATTCCTCACCAGAGTCACTGTTTCCTACCTGTGTTCCGAACCATGTTTTATGTTCTTCATAGCACTTGTAATGATTTGAGATGAATTTATCTCCATTGCCTTCTACTCATCATTTATACTTTTGCAGGCAATTATTAACACAAAGAGAGTGAGGATTTTGTTTGTTCTGTCCCTACTATGCCCCCAACTCTTCCAGTGGTGCCTGATACACAGTAAGTGCTCAAATTTTATGTTTAAAGCATAAAAGATGATTTCTTTGCTTGACAAAATTGGATACTTGGCCCAATTCTGAACCAGATGACTCTAGCAATTATATTTAGCAATCCTGTGACAATTTCAATTGCCCTCTAACCAGTATTTCTTCAGAATATTTAAATCTTGCCCTATTCATAACAAGATACTTTTAAATAAAAGCCAATGAGTGGGCTGGAAAATACAAAATCGTATTTACTAGGACTCTACTTTTAGACCCAATTAATCAAAAGAGGAATTTCCCCATCCCTTTTCCAGGCTTGGAATGGCTCCTTCATCCACCCCATCCAGTGCTCAAGCTAGAGATTTGGAAATTACATGAGTTCTGCACTGTTCCCTCTTCCTCATTCCCTCCATATTCAATCATGCGTCCTAAATATATTCCTGGCCATTCATAATGGTGCCCACTCAAGTTCTGCTTTCATGTCTCAATTAGCATGCACTCAATATACTTTGTTGAAATTGGGATATTCCCTATTTTTTTTAAAAAAATTTAAAAACATGTTTAGTTGAAGTATAGTTGACATATATTAGTTTGAGGTGTACACATAATTTTCTCTTTAAAATATACTTTAAATTCCTCTTTTTGCAATATGTTTCAAATAAGAATCTTGCTGAAAATCAGGGAAAATTATAGATATCACTGGTAAAAATGTACAGATCTTAAGCAAATAGATGTCAAGTGTAATTATTAATTTTTAAGAAAATAGATGGGGCACCTGGGTGGCTCAGTTGGTTAAGCCTCTGCCTTCGGCTCAGGTCATGATCTCAGGGTCCTGGGATTGAGCCCCACATCGGGCTCTCTGCTCAGCAGGGAGCCTGCTTCCCTCTGTCTCTCTGCCTGCCTCTCTACTTGTGACCTCTCTCTCTGTCAAATAAATAAAATCTTTAAAAAAAGAAAATATATGTATTTCTCAAAAAGGTCAAAAAGATCCCTGAGATATAGCAAAGCTCAGAGAATGTGATAGATTTTTCTAAAGGACATCAAGTACAATTGTCAACAAAGCTAAAATATAATGTAAGCTCTTCGTATTTCCTGTAGATTTGGAAACTATAAATTTTTTTTGTTTCATATTTCAATTTGTACTGTTGGGTGGTAATGTATTTTAGGAATTGTTTAAGAAAAAGAGTTGAAAGCAAAAACTACTTGAGGGTACTTCTTATAACAAAGGCAGACTATATTTTAAGTAATATTGGAAGACATAGTTGTAATACAGAGCTAAATGCATTGTGGGAAATTCACATTGCTCAAGTGGTATAATTGGCTATTTCATAGAACTATTACTTATATATAATTATGATCAACTCCAGTTTTGCCCCAAATATTTTTCATCAAAGAAAGCAATTTTGAATGTCTAGATAGTTGTAGTATTAAATATTATTGTATTTACTTGCTCTGCTGGTAGATTGAAAAGAATGGGTTTTTGTTTTTTTTGTTTTTTGTTTTTTAATTTATTTATTTGTGAGAGAGAACATAAGCAGGTGGTAGGGCAGAGGGAGAGGAAGAAGCAGGCTCCAGGGAGCCTGACATGGGGCTCCATTCCAGGACCCTGATATCTGATCCGCAGGCAGATGCTTACCCAACCAAGCCACCCTGGCGCCCCATTTGGATGTTTTTGATGTGAAGTAAATATATAGAAAACAACAGACTAGTTGAAACAATTTATAAATTTACATGCAAGTGACTGAAAAATGCAGTATTGTTATTTCAATTATTTTTGTTGTTGTTGAAATGTACAAGGGTGGGTATACTTCTTTAATTGCTAAACACCTAACAACGTGATAATTGTCTTACTATGAAAAAAAACTTCAATACAAGAGCACAAAAAGATTACTGTTACTTTCAACAATTGATTTTATTTTTTTGGATTTTAAAATTGTGGCATGGTTTGTTTTGCATTTTGATTGAAGTATGGGCCTACAATACTATATTAGTTTCAGGTATACAACATAATTATTCAACATTTATATACATTATGAAATGATCACCAGGATAAGTCTAGTCACCATACATAGTTTTTAGAATATTAGTGACTATATTTCCTATGCTGTGCTTAACGTTTCTATGTCTTATTTTCTAAGTGATGGTTTTATTTTAATCCCCTTCACCTATTTCACCTGTTTCCTACCACCTGCAACCACCAGTTTGTCTTCTGCATTTATGAATCTGTTTTTGTTCTGTTTGTTCATTTGTTGTTTTTTAGACCTCACATTTATGTGAAATCATATGGTATTTGTTTTTCTTTGGCTCGGCAGTTGATTTTAAAACTGAATTGATGTGAAAAGAAACACTAGAATCTACAAGTTAAGATTTGTTGTGCCATATAATGGAATTTGACAAGGCTGAAAAGATTTCAAGTCCTAATGAGCACTGTATGAATGCTAACAGGAATACCATGGGGAATGACTACGCTTGCCAGAATTGGATTTGGAAGCAGCAGGAGTAATACATCCTGGCAACCAGGGTCTGCTTGTTCTTTCAGAGTTGAGACTTGAAAAACAACAATATAAACAGAGACACATACTCAACGACCTCACACTTCAGAATCACTGCATTTTGCTACTCGATCTTGGAGAGCAACTGGTTCTCTTGATTTGTTCCTGAGAACACAATATCCCTTCACATTTCCTTCTTGACTCTGCCTTCTGGCTTCCTTCCCCTCCCCTCTAATCATCTCCTTACTGCTAAGTCTACCACTCTCTGCTTATTCTTCCTCCTCACTTGCCCCTGATGGTCACTACTTGATTTTGGGTTTCTTAGACATCATATGTTCTCCTTTCCTCTTTGCTTCCTTGGTTGTCTGTCTTGGCCTATTCAACTGAGTCCTTTAAGTTGGACTCCATGCCTCTTAAGTTCCAGCCCCACCCCCTGCAGCTGATTCTGTTGAGCTCCTCAGCTAGCCTCTGTCCGGCTTCTTTCCCAGATCCCCAGCCTGCCTACACGCCAGCCTTCTCCATTCATTGAGCACCTACTTACTAAGTACCAGGCGGTTGTACAGAGAGTTTCACGCAAGTGACCTCGTTTATACCCCAGAGTAACCCACGGAGATTGGTATTACCAACCTTAGTTTTTGGAAAATTTTTGAGAAAAATGAAGCTCAGAAACATTAAGTATCTTGCCCAATTTCTCATGCTTAATAATTGTCTGTGCTAGGATTTGAATCCAGTTGAGTCTCACTCTGAAACTACAAAGTATGGGCATCCAGTTTGTTAAGCATTCATATCACAGCCCTGGCCTTCTGAAGTGATTTGCCTCATTTTCACCTTATTCATAAGATGAACTTCCATCCTGTATGGCCCATCCGGTGGGCTGGATTCCTCAGCCAGACCAAGAGAGATTAGAAAGTTGAGAAAGAGAAAGGTATGCAAAGTCTGGTCTTTTGTCGTACTACCAGGAATTTGATGAGCTGAGTCCTGTCTTAGAATGACATTTCTCACAGTATTTCTCTCTCGCTAAGGCTGCCAACTTAAAAACCAAAACAAATTACGGTATCAACTCAAAGTTCTCAATTTTATTCATTCTTTCTTTAAATAGAACTGTATCGAATAATATGCATACAACAAAATGTACTTTTTAAAAAAATGATTTTACTTATTAGAGAGAGAGAGAATGAGTGGGGTGACAGGGAGAAGCAGACGGAGAGGGAGAGGCAGACTTCAGAGAGCCCAGTCAGACCTGAGCCGAAGGCAGACACTCAACTGACTGCGCCAGACAGGCACCCCCAAAAGGTACTTTTTAAAACAGATTTTATTTACTTAGAGTGTGCAAATGTATGAGCATGGAGGGAGAGGGGATGGGAAAGGAACAAGAAGACTCATCACAGAGCCCCACACAGGGCTTGATTTCATAACCCTGAGATCATGACCTGAATCAAAATGAAGAGTCAGCTGCTTAACCCACTAAGCCACCCAGGCGCCGCCAAAAAATGTAAAATGTATTCCTTTTTAAGTGTACGGTTTGATGAGTACTGACAAATGTAGATACATTGTCAGTGTGTGACACACACTGCAAATCCTGACATCGAACACAGCCCCCTAAGAATCCCCTTCTGCAACTCTGTAGGCATTTCCTCATCTATACACAGTTCTGGCCCTGGGCAATTACCAATCTGTTCTTTATTAATTTAAGTCAGTTATGCCTGTTCCAGAATTTCATATACATAATGTAGAATGTACTCTTATGTCTGGCTTCTTTTTCTCAGTGTAGCATTCTTGAGATTTATCCGTGGTGGATGTATTAGTAGATTGTTCTTTTTTGATGCTAAATAGCATTCCATTCTAATGATCTATCACAATTCGTTTTGTCATTCATCTGTTGATGGATATTTAAGTTATTTTTAGGTATGCCTAGTCTCGTTCTCTTTAATTTAACTTTTTTATTTTAAGATATGGATTCACATGCATTTGTTGAGAAATAATACGAAGAGATCCCATGTACCTTTTATGAAGTTTCTCCTAATAGTAAGTTGTGAAAAACTATATTAAGGCTTCCCAACCAGGATATTGACATTAATACAGACAAGATGCATAACATTCTTCATCACAAAATCCCGCATGTTACCATGGTATAGTTACATATACTTCCCACCCTCTCCTACTTCTTCCTTAATCCTTGGAAACCGCTGATCTATTCTCTATTTCTTAAGAATTATACAAGTGGATTAATACAGCATGTATCCTTTTGGGATTTATTTTATACTTAGCCTAAGTCTCTGGAATTTTATCCAGGTTATCGTTCCCTTTTTATAGCTGTATAGTATTCCATGAAATAGTTATACCACAATTTGTTTAACCAATTACTCATTGAAAAATATCTGGGTTTTAAGATTGATAAAATCCAATTATCCATTTTTCCTTTATGGATCTTCAGTTTTGGTGTTTGGTGTCATCTACAATACCTTTCCTAGTCCTAGATCTTGAAGGTTTTCATGTGTGATTTTTCTAAAGTTTCACAGTTACATGTTTCATGTTTATACTTATGCTCTATTTTGAGTTAACTTTTCTCTAAGTTAATGAGGTTTAGGACAATTTATTTCTTGGCCATGGATGTCCAAATTGCTTTAGCACTATTTGTTGGAAATAGTCTTTCCTACATTTAATTGTCTTTGTACCTTTGTCCAAAATCCGCTGGTCATTTTTCTATGGCTCTATTTCAGAATTCTTTAATTAGTTCCATTAATCTGTATGTTTATCCCTCTGCCAACAGCACCCAGTCTTGATTACTCTAGCTATGTAAGTCTAGAAGTTGCATAGTATTGATTCCTCCTACTTTATTCTTCTTTCTTATACTTGCCTTAGTTATTTTACCTTTGTCATTTAAAATACATTTTAGAACAATCTTGTCTATACCTATAAAAATCCTTGCTGGAATTTTGATAGAAATAGTATTAAACCTGTATTTCAGTTTGGGGAATATTGACATCTTTACTATATTGAGACTTGCAATCCATTAACTTGCTATATCTCTTCATTTATTTAGCTCTGTGATTTCTTTCATCAACACTGTAGTTTTAAGCATAAAAGTCCTATAGATGTTTTTGATACTTCATTTAACTTTTTGAGCAATTATAAATGGTATTGCACTTTTAATTTTAGCACCCACTTTTTCATCATTGGTATATAGAAATACAGTGGATACTTGTATCAATGTTTATCTTCCCTTATGTGACCTTGCTGAACTGAATATTTCCACAACTTTTATTTTGGAAATTCCTTGGGCTTTTCTATGTGGATAGTCATAATGTCTCCGATTAGGGAGACAGTTTTATTATTTCCTTTCCAAACTGAACTTTTAGCGTTATGTTGAATATGAGTGGTAAGAGCAGAAATCTTTACCTTATTCCCAGTTGTGGGAAAAAAGCATTCAGTCTTTCACGACTAAGTGTAATGTTAGCTGCAGTTTTTGTCTTTTGTTTTTTTAATAGATGGTCTTTATCAAGTTGAATAAATTCTCCTGTTTCTATTTCTCTGAGACTTTCTATCAGGAATATATGTTGTATTTTGTCAAATGCTTTTTCTTCACCAATGATGTGATTGTGTGGTTTTTCTTCAATCTTATATAATAATCATTAATATTTTTAAATATTAAATCTGACCTGCATCCCAGGTTACACTTAGTCACGATAATTCTCCTATTATATTTTTATACTTTTTTTATTCTTGTATTCTATTTGCTAACATTTTGTTAAGGATTTTTGTGACTATATTCATCAAGGATATTGGTCTATATTTTTGTACTCTGTCTAGTTTTGGTATCATGGTAAAACTCATTTCATATAATAAACTGGTAAATATTTCCTCCTCTGTTTTCTGGAGAAACAATGTAGAATTGTGTGAATTTTTCTTTAAAAATTTAGTTGAATTTTCCAGTGAAACCTACTAGGTCTAGAGATTTCCTTTTGGGGAGGTGTTTAAGTTACAGATTAACTTTCATTGTTACAAGGCTATTTAAATGATCCATTTTTATGGAGTACATTGTGATAAATTTGTATTTTTAGAGGAAGTTTGTCAAAGATGTCAAATTGTGTGTCAAGTTGTTTGTGGTATTCCCATATTGTTTTTCTTTTTAATGTCTGTACCATCTTTAGTTATATCTCCTTTCATTCATCATATTGATAATTGGTATCTTTTTGGTCAGTTTTGCTAGAGATTTGTCACTTATATTGATCTTTTCAAATTTTATTTCATTGATTTTGTGTTTTACATCTCTTTAATTTCTGTTCTTTGTTTCCTTGCTTCTGATTTCTTTGGGTTTTATTTTCTTTTTGGCTCACCTTCTAGTTTCCTGAGATGGGAGCTCAGAATTTTTTTCTTTCCATTTTCTAATTAAGAATTTAATCTTATAAATTCTTCTCTCAGCACTGGTTTCACACTAAGTTTGCCTTGTTCCCCATTTTAGGGTAGAAAACATTCAGTCTTTCAGCATTAAGTGTAATGTTAATTGTAATTTTTCAATAGATGCTTTTTAGTTGTGTTCCACAAATTTTGATGTTACCTTTTGATTCAGCTAAATCTATTCTTAATTTCCCTTGAGATTTCTTCTCTGATAGATCACTTATGTTTATTTAAAACTGTGTCATTCATTTCCAAGTACTTAGGTTTTTTTCCTATTTTCCTTTCGCTAATTGGGATTTCTAGTTTGACTCCACTGAGGTCAGAGAACACATTCTATCCAATATCAATTTAAATTTTTTGAGATTTGTTGTATGACCCAGGATGTGTACACTTAAAAAAAAGTATGTGTTTTGCTATTACTCTGCTATTAATTGGTTTTAATGAATGTCAACTAGAGCCTGTTGGTCATATTGTTGAATTCTATGTCCTTGCTGATATTCCATCTAGCAGTTTTATTACTTTTTAAATTATATAATATATATTATGCATATTACATGTTATGTATTATATATATGTTACACATATATACATATATTTATATATTATATAATTATATATATTTATATTAAACATATAAATTTAAATATTTATACATACAAGTATATAAAATATAACAAATATATAAATTTTATTAATTTATAAATTAATTTATTAATGGAAGGAGGATGTTGAAGTCTCCAATTATATTTTTGGATTTATCTCTTTTCAGCTTTGTCAATTTTTCTTCACATATTTTTTCAGTGTTGTTTTTGATGCATACGTTGGTGGATTTACCCTTTTATCATCGTACAACATCCCTTGCTATCAATTTTTTTTGCTCTTATTAATATGGCTACTCCTGTGTTTCTTTAATTAGTGTTTATATTCTTCATTCTTTTATTTATAAGTTGCCTATATTGTTATATTTGAAGTGGTTTCTTATAGACAGAATAAAGTCAGGTTGTGTTTTTCATCCAGTCTGTCAATCTGTGTTTTGCTTACTGTATTTAGACCCATTTATATTTGATGTAAGTATCAATATCTTAGGATTTAATTTTATCATATTTTTCATTTGTCTTTTTTTCTGAGTTACTTGAATATTCCTTAGAATGTTTCATCTACATTTTTTTTAGTACATCACTTTGTATACCTGCTTTAGCTGTAGCTGATAGAAACATAACTTTTCCCAGTTCCTGCTATCATCATTTTGCAAGTTCAAGTGTAGGAACCTTACCTCCCTTTATGTCTCATTACCGTCCCCCATTTAAAACATAATCATCTTAAATATTTTCTCTATATACCTTTAGATCCAAATCAAACAGGATTGTAATTTTTGCTTCAAGCCCCAAACTTAATTTAGAAAACTCAAAAGAAAAAATTATTCTTTATCCATTCTTGTGTGTCCTTACTACTGTTTTTAATGTTTTGAGATTTTCCTTTTACATTTTCCTGTAGGCATAAAACCCCTAAATAGAAATAGGTTTGTAGTGTAACTAAAGAAAAGGACTAGGAGAGCTCAACAGGAGCTGCACATCAGCTCCAGATCCCAGAGTAAGATGCTGTTATCCCAAGAAGGGCACAGTGCCTGTTCACAAATTAGAAGTGAAGGGCTCTTGTGAATGGCAGTATACATAAACACAGGCCACCCTGCAAGTTGCTAGTGTTAAGAGATAACAATGTAGACCAGATAACCTCCTTTCAACTACTCAATTCCTTTACAGATGCAGGTTACAAGTTCAAGGAAAAGGGCAGGAGAACTGAAAAACATGAAATTAAATTTATGCCAGATTAGCAGAAGAGAGCCTCAAAAAATTAATAGGTCTTGCAATGGGGTCTTCAAGTTTTACACACTGTTTTCATGTTTTGTACACCCCCGATTTCCTTTCCAGTCCTCTGGTTCCATCAGAACTCATTCCTGATTCTCCAGGTAGAACCTCAGTCATCATTGACTTTCCCTTTTCTCTTCTCTGTTGTACTCACACACCACATCTGATTATTTTTTCCTACAAATTATTTCATGCTTCTGCCACCACCAATTTTTGTGCCAGTTTAAGTGCCTTCTATATTTATGCCACTGGTTTTGGAGGCAAAGGATAGAATAAGGGAAATATTTTTCCATGATTAGGCACTAATTTTAACCAATCATCCATTACTCTGTTCCTGTGCATGTAATTGAATACTATCCCTGGTTGAGAATATACTATGCATTCCTAAATCAATCCCACCCCAACCTCCACCCCTACCCTGGCCCCACCCATCTGAGGACAAAAGAAAGTAGTAACTGGGAGAGAGGATACTGCCTCGGCAACCCACATTATAGTCTGTATTAGGCCATTACCTATTGCTGCATAACACACTATCCCAGAACACAAATAACCATGATTTTGTTTTCCTTACAGATTTTCACACAGATGTCGGCAAAGATGGCTTATCTTCGCTCTATGATGTCTGAGCTGAGAAAACTCAATCAAGCAGCTGGGCGTAACCAGAATGACTGGGTATTAGGATTAAAGTCTTCATCTACTTGTCCGGTATGTGGGCTGGTAGGATTTGAATGGATAGAGGCTCTTTGGCTCACATGTGTGTGCTCTCTCCACCACCTCTCACTCTCCCACCACTTGCCACTCTTACACCCCTTTGCAGGGTCTTGTGCCCTCACAGTATTTAGCTTCTTACATAGTAACTTTGAGCTCCAAGAGAGAATGTTCCAAACAAGATGGAAACTATGTAGCTTTTTATGACTTAGCCTTTGAAGTCAGTGTACTACTTCTGTCCTATTCCATTGGTCAAAACAATCACAAACTCAGATCAAGAAGAACCATAGATCCCAGTGTTTAGAGAAAATGGCAATGAATTTATAGCGATGTTTTAAAACACTGCACGAGCTCTCAAGTACTGTTTAAAGCTAATCTATTTCTTTTCCCAGTTCTGTCAATCTGAACAAACATATTGCCAAAGTTCCTAATGAAATATTGGGCATTTACACTCTGGCGTCTTTCTACAACTTGCCTCCTTTATCCTCATGATGTAGTGTGACCTCTTTGGTACAAGTTTGTCACAAAGCTGTTCTCCTCCATTTCATTTCCTTCTCCTCCCACTTCTACCCTCTGTTGACCGTATATCTCACCCCTTTTTTGCTGTGTGATCTGGAGACATAATTCCTTCTGAAGGAAGTTTCTGCACACATAATCGTCTGTTACCAAAGGCTGCTAACAACTAAATATTTCCCTCATTCTTTTCCCCATAGAGGCCACTTATATATTACTACCCCGACCAGAGAAGGGATAGGTATTCTCCTAGCTCCCCACTGCTTTTGACATTATCCTTCCACTGTCTTGTCAATTCTTTTTGAGAGTAATAGTAACTAGGTCTGGCTAGTTGCTCTCTGCCTCTTTGCTGTCATCCATCAATCTTCATATCTGTCCCTGTAATCTCTTTGTCCTATAATCTTCCTATCAGTGACCATCCAATACCCTAGCCTCAAAGTAGCTCTCCTCTACTAAGATGGCCTTTACTGCCATTCAACTTCAAAACTCACAGCCACTCCTTCCCTAGACCCCCCCCCCCCACTTTGTCCTTTTGAGGTCATCAATCTACTCTAATTTCCCCATGGACCTTGTTTCCTTTGGAATTATCATGCGGTCTCTTTATACTTTTTTGTTTCTAATTTGTGTTCTCAAATTACTAACTTATTTTCCTCTATCTCTTCACCAAAACACTTTAGTGATCAGTAATAATTACTATTTTTGTGAATTTAAAGTTCTCTCGAGTACCAGTTATTTCTAATCTCTAAATGTAGGAGACCCTTGATGGTCATTTCTGTAACAAATGACACAGACTTACCTCTTCACTGAAACTCTCTTCTGAGACGGATTTCTTCAGGAGACTGTCCTGGATCTTCTACGATTCCAATTCTTCCTGCGCAGTATTCTCTGTCTATCCCAGTGTTGGTATTGCCTATGGTTCACCCCTTTCCCCAGCTGTCATTGTAAATGGACAATTACCAAACTTCTATTTCTTGCTACAGTCTTGTCCGGAACTCTGGAATGGCATTTGTAATGACATACTCTACTCTTCCAGCTGAGTATCTCCAACTTATTAAGCACTGCAGTCTTAAATACCACCACCACCACAGGGAGACATTACTAAAACACATTTTGCAAGAAAAGAAGTAATAATGATGGCAACTGATTTTAAAAGAAAATAAAACGTGAAATTTTCAGTCTATGTGCTAAGGTATTTCAAGGAGGCAGAATTTTTCCACATACAGGATGGATGCTGATCATTACACCTGGTATCTTCAGGGACAGGCACTTCTTTCAGCTCCTCTATCTTACTGAAAATGCAGTTAAAGATTATTACCTCTCTTTGTTCTTATTCTAAGCTCTGTGGGCAACTTTCTGATTCATAATTAGATTGGAGAAAATGGCAGATGTCTGTTATTGTGACTGGAATACAGCCTTTGTATATTCATAAACTGGCATCTAGTTGGTAAATGATTCTCCTGTAACAGTTGGTTGGTGTGAGTCAGTGTCCCAGAGTTGGTGAACTCTAGGTGAACTGTCGAGATCAAGTTTCTGTATCTGCAAAACTGAAGACCAGACTTTGGACTGCGGCAACTGAAAATAGACCGTGAACCTGAGAGGTGAGCCCTAGCTAAGGAGGTCAGCAGACTTTTCTTGTTGATGTATTTTTGCTGCACACATTTTGATTTACATCTCTTTGTCCCACACAGTGCATATCACAGTGCAAAGCATCAAAAAGTTGAATACTTGATTAGTACCTGACCTCAGTCAGTCAATGGGGCGTCTAAAAGAAAATATCCTATGCACTCAATTCCAAAACATGAATTTCTAGGAGATCCACAAAGCCTTCATGGCATGAAACACAAAATAAATAATACAAACAACAGCAACAAAATAGCACATGGAGTGGCAAAGTCCTTATTAGCAGCTTCAAAAAACCTGCCTCTTATACAGTATGTATTTTCTATTTCATTTAATTATCCCATCATCTCTGAGCTGCAATTATGCTCAATTTATAGTTGAGGAACACACAGTCAAGAGGGTGCAAGTAACTGCCCAGGGTACACAACTAATAAGTGGTAGAATTTGGTTAAAACCTAAGGCATTTTGACTGCAAAGATGATGCTATTAAACAGAGTGGACATTTGCTGTTTTACAATTAACTGTTTGCAGCAGCAGGAAGAGTACACAGAGCTAAGCTTCAGAATATACATAAATCCAAGCCTCAGTTATAGTCTCTATAACTGCAAATAGCTATCCTTAGATGTATGCTAAATATCATTTCTTTGGGAATTCCAAATGTAGTTTTGAGAAACATCTCTCACCCCCCTTCCTGTAACTCTGCACTACCTTGTACTGAGTAATGTAGTTTATCTTTTTTGGCCAGGTCCTCAGAGAAATCAAATGTACTTCATCCTGGGTCCCAGTCAACATGTAAGTAATGGGTTATGTGCACAAGTATAAGCATGTGCATATGTTTGTATTTCTGAAATGAAAATCACAAAATGAAAACTCCCAAATTAAGGAGTTTGATCTATTTTGTTTTGTGTTCATCATGACCCACTAATGGATCAAGATCTACAGTTTGAAGAGTCCTGCGATGTGGAAGGTATGTTTTAGTAGGAGTGACAACCCCGAGTTCTTTGCTCTCACCAGCAAACCGAGGTGATAGGTTGAAACAGAGGTCATTGAATGATCCAATTTAATCCTATCATCAAGGATTTCCCACCTTGATGCTGGTTATTTTTCTTCATCAGGTAATCAGGAAAAGTAGTTCCTTTCTCTCCCATGTGCGGGACTGCCCCCACATGCCTCCTATCACCCTACCTCCTTACTGGATCGGTTTTTAGGGGGCCGCAGTACGGTCAGCTGCTCGCCCAGGGGCCTGACTCCATCCACAGATCAATCCCAGCAACAATGCTGGTTGGAAATGTCCATTCCCTGGGTCCACCCCAAAGCAGTATAACCTTACAGAGTTAAAGCAAATAAGCACAGTATTAACATGGATTTCTAGTGACATCTGTTGTGTCTTTAGTGCACCGTCCCATCAGAGTTCTAAACCATAACAGATCTACTTGGAATTCAGGGCAAGCTTTTTACATGTGAAACTGGAAACTCTGACCATATCTGGGGGCAAAATTCTAAACATTCTGAAAAGAGTATAAATTTTCCAGTTCATTAAAATAAGAGAATTTAAAAGCAATATACTTACTTGCAGAAAGAGAAAGTTCTCTGACTAATCCCAAAGTGATTTTGAAAATCCAAACATTCTCCAGGCTTTATAGTAAATTCTTAAGTTGGAAAAATGACTATATGTATTATTTGTATATGCACTAAATAAACAGACACCCACAAAACTTGACCACACTGATAATAAAGGAAGATTCTGATGAAGGAAGTTTAGATAGTACAGTTAATTAAGGAGTTGACATGCATCATAAGGGCTGCAAGTGATTGACACTTTTCTGCCCACAGGATTCTATGACAGGGCACCTGTCTCGGTGGACAACCAGAAAACCCAACACAGGACCATTATAAACCTACCCTCTCCACTAAGAAAAAAAGGTAATGCTCTAAGTATTCTTCCATTCCATTAAATACTTTTTTTTACCACACAGGACCAGATACTTATTTATTTGGGGGAGGGGGAAGCAGGCTCCCTGCTGAGCAGAGAGCCCAATTCGAGGCTCAAACCCAGGACCCTGAGATCATGACCTGAGCCGAAGGCAAAGGCTTTAACCCATGGAGCCACTCAGGTGCCCCAGATGCTTACTTTTTAATAAACTTGAAAGAAGCAGGCAATGTAGGCTAATGGATAAACAGAAACCACAATGAATTATTATTAGTATCATTACCCCCTTGGATAAAAATTAGAGGAGAAAAGATTACAGCTAACATTTAAACACTAGTATGAAAATATAACAATTCTGTATTTTTCCCCTGAAATAATGATACTCTTATAAATTATCTTGCTCCAGAATTAACCCTTCCCTTTTTACAGTCTAGGCCACACCTTAAGAAATAAATACCATGCCAACCCGAATAATGTGTGTCAAGGTTTGGCAAAACTGATGAGTATTAATACTATAAAAACATAGAAGCCATCAGATCACATTTCATAGTTTTATTGAGATGTTTTCAGTTTTAATTGTCTATAGTAGGTACAATTCTGATGATCATATCAAAGCTCTATTATAAGTAGCAGATCGTAAGTTGGCCGCATGCCTTAGACACACACACACACAATATTGTACCCTCCTGCATGCAAACTTGAAATATACATTTCTTTTATTAAAAACAATTACGCACAGTAAGTCTAGAATTTGAGCTACCATTGATTTAGATAAACCTGAGAAGGCTCAAAATGTCAAGTAACACTGTTTCCATATTCCTCATTCAATGAAACTGTTAATCACAAAGAAATCGAGTTCAACTATATTAAAATCACAGATAATATAAAAATAAACATTTTTGCAAAACACTAAACATATTAGAATTCAAAGTCACAAATTTTGATATGTAACATAAATTCCCCTTCATATTAATTTGTCGTATGTATGATACAATGCACAACATAAAAAATTGTAACAGTTCAGCAGCCAAATCATTTACAGTTATCACTATAAAACTTGAAATTAAAGTTACCAGCTGAACAACAAAAACATTAAAATAGCAGTGTTGAACTTGCTGGTAGCATGTTACTTAGAAACTCCATCTCAAACAACTCAAGATTATACTTTCACCTTAAGAAGAAACACAACACAAAAATGTAAGCACAACTGAGGCCAGTAAGGGATTGCACCAGCTGCCTCTTTCTCTACGTAGTTTTTCCCTTAAATTCTAATCTATAATGCCCATCCCTCCAGACTTCTAGTAAGAGATCTACTTTGAATTTAGGACAACCTATCGCATTGGAAGCTTCAACCATATTTGGAGGCACAATTCTAAAGGTCTTGAAAAGACAATATAAACTTTTCTATGTCATATAAAATATAGATAATACAGACCTAGTCTGGCAAAGATACTTTCCTATTGAGCTTATGATAGTATGACACCCCAGTGTGTCCGTATAGAGAACCCTAGTAAAAAGGTAAGCATGCAAAAGCACTTCTAGAGAAAATACTAACCACTTGCATCACAAAACATTCATATTTTAGATCAAAAAATCTTAAGACAAACATGTCAAGATACTGGTACTTGAAAAGCATACTATACGATAACTCATTTTATCTATGCATCATATTACGTAAAATGCACTAGTGTGACATATATACATTGTAATAAATATAATTTACATCAGTGTATTTGATCTTTCAAGAAAGCGTTTTAATCTGTACAACCTAACAATTATGAGCTTCATCAATAAATACTATTATGTTAGTTGTAAATTGACCAGCTAAGTTAAAGCTGCAGGATATCCCTAACTACTTACATATCTTTATTTTGCCTAGGCCAATTCCAGCTGCTATAAGCACAGACATCTCTTGTATCCAAAAGAATGTACGGTACTGTCCGAATAGACTGAGAAAACTTATAGGGTAGAGGTCCACATCATAATTGGCGAACTTTGTGAGGATTTCTAGCCAAGGACTGGAATGGAAGAGTCCTGGAAAGTACAGTAGCAGATTTCCTGCACCTCTGGCTGGCTGTATTTTTAATGTTCTGCCACATCCCCTGAGGTACCAACAGAGGGAAGTCATCTAACCTTTTTAATCCATGGAGAGCGGCGTTGAAAGGGTCAAGAGTTCCACAGTTAGCCAAGTGGCAAGGTCATGTTTTTAAGACTGAATCCTACTCTCTGCTGTATCTCTTCTTGGTTTGCTTTTATTTCAATGCAAATGGACAGTGATGCTTAAAGAGTCAAAGCCGCCAACTGGTAAGCCAAAAATACCTTGAACTTGGCTTGAAAATAGTTTTTTAGTGAGAAATTTAGTTATAAGGTCTATAATTTGAGTTCTTTCATCAAAATGCGAACCGATTTCTGCCTGTACTATTAAAATACCTACTTACATCATCACATGTCATGAGATTTCCAGCCAATAGATCACTGCTTCATCTTGACCCTCTGTATGTTTTTCCCATTAGCACAGACTCTTTCCGGAGACCTCTTTGTGCCTAGAAGGGGTTGGGCAAGATCATCCTTGTTACTCTTTGGCATGTATTCACATGTTGTCATTGTCCACTACGTGATGAATGAAGAAGAAACACTGGAAAAAAACAAAAGCAAAAACATGCCAAGAAGTAAAAGGGCATTTCTCGGCCCTGTCCACCTCACTGGATCCCCAGTCCAAAAGAAAGTTCTCTGGGAGCTGAAACACAAATGTATGTAACATGTATTGTAAACGAGGCTGGCATCCTGAGACCTAAAAGGAAGAAAACTAAAGTGAACGGTGAAGAAATATTATAGAAATGTATACCATTAGCTTATGAATTCAAGGATGGCACAGGCTTTGAATTTCCATTTTGGTTAATGTATGATACTAATCTTGTGTCACTGAGCATGATACTTGACAGGGATCACACAGTACTATTTTGTACTTTTTCTTTTAGGATTCCACACACATGATGAATGCTATCGAGGACCCTAACCAAGTGAGACCTTAAGTAATCTCTATCCTCAAAATGAGGTAGTGTACGTAAGACATCTAACTGGTTTCTTTTGGATTTGGCTCCTATAATTCTTGCATTAATCCGAACATATAAAAAAAATCACTTTTTAATAAGGCTTAATACTGATTTTCTTCATTGATCTTAGTGGCCAAAGACTGCTAAGAAGAAACTGAAGGCCTCACAAATCCACAGGCCACCCGGGTACCACAGGAACTGTTCCCATCCTGACTGTCTCTGTGTCCCACAGGTTCTTGCCTTAAGACAGACTCCAAATTGCTTTACCCACAAAGTGCTTTCGAACAAGTTATTCTCAGTTGCAAACTCTAATGCTGGCTTTTTTGAGGCTAGTTTTGACAAAAAAAATTTTTTTTAAAGATTTTATTTATTTGACAGAGAGAGATCACAAGTAGGCAGAGAAAGGGAGAAGCAGGCTCCCTGCCGAGCAGAGAGCCCGGTGTGGGGTTCAATCCCAGGACCCTGAGATCACGACCCAAGCCAAAGGCAGAGGCTTTAACCCACTGAGCCACCCAGGCGCCTCGACAAAAATTCCTTTGATACTGGATTTATTAGGAGTTAAAATTGTGTTACCTCACCTTATTATTTTACATTCCATAGAATTTGACCATATCGATGGCTAGAAATGTAATATTCAACATTCTTAATTGCAATTCAATACCCATTGAAAACTCTTATTAAAATTACTGAAATATTTTATGAAAAATTTTTCATTACTGCCTGGCAGAGGCGGAAAAACAAAACAAAAAACAGAAAAAGAAGAACTGACCAGTGGTCTTCTCTTAAACTATTAGCAGTCAGATTTGTAATCTCCACCACTTTTCAGTGCCGTGGTACCTTATGAACCACATAAATTCTATTTCCCTTTCCCATATATTTTTAGTTTTTTTCCTTTAAATGTAAGAATATAAGATCCATATAGGATTATAGCTTTTCATTCTAGCAACACAACCTGTACAAAGTCTGTTGCTTTGCATAATGCATTTAATGTTTTCCAACATTTTGAAGAGGCAAAAGAGAGCCTTTATACCATTTAAGTCCATATTCTCAAACTATCTTCTCTAAAAAAAGAAAAACAAACAACAACCCCCCCATCTTTTCCCCACTCTTAGTTGCCTCATACATTTGAAAATATGTTTGCAGCCTAAGCACTGTGAAGGACTGTCAGCCATTCTCCCTCTGATAATAGCATCCTCTTGGCCAACTTTCTTCAATCCTGGTCTGTAATAGAGCCGAGTTTTTACATTGTTATTACAGCTATCAGTGAGCATTTGTACTGCAACACAAACTCCTAAGGCAGTGTGCAACAGCCGTGGTGCAAGTAAATGTTCGTTACCACAGGAAGTCTAAGAATTCACAGTGTTTACAGGGAAAGTACATGAACTTTGATTGTTCCAAATGCAATATGCCTGTAAGATAATATATGCAGACCTCCACCACCAAACATCTAGCACCTATCAGAAGTTTTCTAGAAGTAACTGGGAAGTAAGCACTTTCTAGGTTTTTACACTCACTTAACTTTTCTATTCAATTCAGCAAAGAAGCTCAGCCAGCTACTGCCTGTGCTTCTAGGACCAAAAGAGAGACCCAGCTGAGATCTCTTCATCTGAGATTGAATGAATGGAGTTTAGTATTTTTGCTATACTACGTTTACTTTGAGAATGTGGAGTCTTTTCCTACCATGAATCACTGAAAACTCAAAGTTTCAAGTGCTAGTTCTCCTGGAGATATTATTAATATCAAAACAGCTATAGTACTCAAGTGCCCTTTAAACAGAAAAACTTGTGAATTTTCAAGGCAGATGAGTAAGTAAATGCTTTATTAGGATGGTATGATTTTTTTTACATACTTCTAGTTAGAAAGGGAGGCCTTGAAAGTGAACCCAAACAAGCCAAATGTAAAGGTGGGTTTCTTTTTTTTTTTTTCCTCTAAGCTTACTAGAAATTTAAAGGGGGAAAAAAAGCACTTGGCTCTATTAAGCATCCTACCATGTTACAAAAGTGGGTGTTCGGTGATTCCCGCCTCTTCACAAGCTTGTATCTCCATTCTGCTTGAACTCAGATAAAATATTGAGGGTCATGTCTTCACTCTTGGATTGCAAATTTGCCTCACTTCTTCTGGAAGCCTTCCTGGTAGCTCTGGAGAGTCTCCTCCTGAAAGTATCTCCTGCCAAGAAATAGAGAATGGGGTCCACACAACTATTGAGACTTGCTAGACCTCTTGTCACCTGGTAAGTGGCATAAACCCTGTCATTGAAAGCACACATTTCTGGGGTCTGAAAATCCAGCCGGGCCCTCAAATTCATTGTTTTCATCACATGGAAAGGGATGTAAGAGACAGCAAAGACGGTCAGTACGATAATCACCAGGTAAATGGATTTTCTCCTCAGAGGCGAGTTGTCCAGGTCGTTGTAGATCAAAGCCCTCACAATTAATCCGTAACAGCCCAGAATCAATACCAAGGGGACACAGAACATGGCCACGGTGGTGCACATGCTGTAGATGAAATAACTTCGCAGGTACTCATCAGAGGTGGTGTCATAGCAAGTGATGGTTTTGTTTTTCCGGACCTGGGTGCCTGAGTAGAAGAGGATGGGGGAGATGCCCACCACCACGATGAGCCACACCAGCACGCTGATGTAGACCGCGTTCTTCTTCTTGAGCCTGCCCAGAGACTTGAGCGGGTATACAACGCCACTGTACCGGTGCGCGCTGATGCAGGTTAGGAACAAGATGCTGCCATAGAGGTTCACGTGGAAGATAAACCTCTGCAGCTTGCACATGGCGTCCCCAAAGATCCAGTCCGTTTTATTGAAGTAGTAGAAGATGAGCGCGGGCAGAGTCAGCACGTACAAGAAGTCGGCCAGGGCCAAGTTGAACATGTACACAGAGATGCCGCTCCACGGCTTCATGTGGAAGACGAACATCCAGATGGCCACGCTGTTGCCCAGGAAGCCGATAATGAACACCAAGATGTAGACAGCCGGCAGGTAGTAGAACTGGAAGCCCGTCTTGGTCAGCGAGCATGCGAACGGGGCTACTGCGACAGCAGCCGTGGAGGCTGCGGTGCCGTTCCCCAAACCCTGGCCGGCCGGGAAGGTAGCGTCCGTCCCATTGGGGACAGCCGGCCACAGCACCTCGGTCATTCTCTCCTTCCCCGACCTACGCGGCGGCTCCTAGGGGCAAGTAGCGGCGACGAGGCGGCTGCGGCGAGGGGCGCACTGGGCATCGGAAAAGCGAGGGAGAGGAAGGGAGCAGGCGCCCGGGATCCCCACGGGTGGGGGCACACACAGGCTCACCCACACTGGCCCCGTGTTCCCCACGGGCCATGAAATCCAGCCGTGGCCACGACCAAGCCGGGCTGGAGACCGGGCCAGCAACTTCCCACTCCGGCTGGTTAGTGCCGCGGTTACACAACCGGGCGCATAGGGCACCTCCGACAACTTTCCTGCTGTGCTTTCCGGAGGGTCCGCTGGTCCTCACAGAAGAGCGGAGACCGAGCTGGGGGCTCAGCAAGGAGACTGAGCCAAACTCACAGTACTGCGTTCCGGCGTGGGGAGGGCGCTCCCCAGCCTTCTCTCCCCAAAGATCAACTTCATTTGGGTACCTCTTTTCTCCCTACCTTGCAAGCAAGCAGCTCATTTCAGGGGGCCCGCGCTGTTTCCTCCTCGGTCCCTGCTGTGCCTCAGCCTCTTGGGGCCATCGGAGCGCGCCTCACCCGCAGACCCATGCACCTCTGGATCGCCTGGTGTTCACCCTCGGAGCAGCTCACTGCCCCTCCTCAGGGCCCTGCTCTGGTGAGTGCCGGGGACAGGCGACTCCCTGCGAGGATGGGCGGAGTTTGGGCGCCCGGGTGAGTCCGGGCTCCCGGGAGGCTAGGGGCGTGCCTCGGCGGAACCAGCCCGGCTGCCTGCTAGAGCTTTTCAGAGCGTTCTCCTGGAGCCAGAGGAGGCTTCTGTGGAGGTCTTCACAGTTACCGGGGAAGCTCAGCCTCTGCCCCTCCGCTGCTCCCAGAGGCGCCGAGGGTGAGGGGGCGCTCGGTCCGCCTGGCTGCTGGGGAGCGATTGGTCCGTGAGCGCCCCTTCCGCCAGCTATCCGGCAGAGCGAAGTTGCTGACACACAGGAAACCCTTCTGCCTGCTCACAGCCTTTGCCTACAACTCCAACCTACGGGTCCAAGACAGCAGGCTCTGTTGCCCTTAAGAACTACACCAGGTGTCTGCAGGTTCCAAGCAGCCAGCAGTCCCCAGCTGGGAACGCCCTGCTCTTGCAGCGCTCCTAGCTTCGCGGAGACAGATTCCAGGCACTTGCCGGAACCTGCTACTTCAAGAGAACAAGAGCTTTTGAAGGAGGGCGGTTTAAGAAGGAAGAGGGGAGAGTGTCTTTCGGCCCTTCTAGTCTGCTTTTTACTTTTTATTTCAGTATTGTGTCTTATCATGTTATAGTCAACGGAGGTTTTTGTTAACTTATTTTCTAAAAGGACGTCGTAAGCGTTTTAGTATTTCACATTGCTAGGACAATTTATCTCCATAGCTACCACCTATGGGCAACACAGCGTCCCCATATCATCCTGCCCAGTACATTTCAAGATCAGAGGCTGCACTATATTGTTTTAGAAATATTAAGTACAGCTTTATATAGATAGATGTAAAGGCCAATTACAACTCCAAAGTGAGTAAGGTATGATTTGGGGGTTTCATTACCAATCCTATTTCTTTAGGTTAAAGTAATTAGTCACAGTTAGCTCTAGTAAGCACCCTAGCAATGTAGGTTGGGACTTCCTTAAACATCACACTTATATTCAAGCCATGAAAATTAGTTTTTCAATATCAAAATTTTAAGCAGAGCACTCTACATTTAATTGGAAAATAAATGGATTAACTTTTTAGGCACATGTGTAAATAGACTCACAGATGTGGAATCTAGCACTTGACAATTTATTAACATTTTATGTTAAAGTCTTAGAGGAAAAAGGAAATCTAAAAAGAAAAGATTTGTAAAATATATATATCATAAAGATTTCTTTCTGGTCCCAGATATTACATGGTAGTGTTCTCTTTAAAAATACCCAATGGAAAACCACCAGCTCCTGGCTTTGTTACCACAAGGAAAATTCCCCAGAAAACTCAAGAGGGTCCTTTAGAGGAACACATATAGAAAGGACCCTACTCAAACACATTGTATAGCATGAGCACACTGGTATTTTGAGTCGTGGTCACTTGTACAGCATGAAAATAAATAATAAAACTAGAGTAACTCAAAAGGGCATGAATATTCTTTTAAAAAACAGTTTTAGGGGCACCTGGGTGGCTCAGTGGGTTAAAGCCCCTGCCTTTGGCTCAGGTCATGATCTCAGGGTCCTGGGATCCAGCCCCACATCTGGCTCTCTGCTTCCCCCTCTTTCTCTGCCAATTAAATGAATAATCTTTAAATTAAAAAAAAAGTTTTAACTGAAAGGAATGTTTTCTCATCTATAAAATGAGGGCGGTGGATTTTTTTAATTTATTTATTTTTTTACTCCTAAGTATATGATTCTACAATTCTGAGGCTTAACATGAAAATTTTCATCTGGTTTGATTAGGATGGTACTAACTAGGGCGTAAGGCAGTCCTTTGATTCTTTCATTTGCAACATAAGCAGTATGTAACCTCACTTAAAGCCTGTTCCAAATGTGTTAACTCAATGTGTTTTAAAAGGCAGTCCAAATACCATTAAGTACTTTCAGAAAACTGGACACTCAACTAAGAATTTGGAAGAGAGAGCCATCCTAACTGTACCACAGTTACGTAAATATTGTAAATGCTGCTTTTACATTCAGCACTTGTGGGGATATTCAAGTTATTGGTTGTTGACTTTAACTTTCTATTTGTAATGCCCTGAACTAGGTTTAATGAAGGAAAAAACAAAATGCTGTCTAAAACTCAAGAACATGTTCATATTTATTGATCCTTTAATACCAATTATAAATGTCTTAAAGGTAAGGAAAATATGCAGAATATATTCCATATCTTTTAGTGATTTGCCTCAAAATTGTGTATAAATTAGCTTTGTATTTGATTAATGTAAATGCCTGACTTCAAGGGATTTATAATTTAATTGGAAATGTAAAAAGTACAATAACATCATAAGCCTTTCTTATAGTCAGCACTATGCACACCTAACAAGAATTATTTTGAGTTTCAATCCTTAAAAATTCTCCAATTGATAACTGTATCCCTGTTTAAGTCATGAAACAAAGGCAGAGAGGTTAATTTATCCATTGTCACACAAACTGAGGTTTAAATTTCAGCAATCTTTCCCTACACCCCCATACATTTTACCGCTATTTTGTGATGAAATACACACAAGCACAGGACAGTGATAGGAAAATTATACTTTTAGTGGCCATTGCAGATCACACATAGAAAGGGTGAATCCCAGAAGCCTTTTACTAAGAGAAAATTTAGAGCCAGATCTTGAAAGTACTAATAATAGAGTATTTCAGAAGCTTCCCAAGTATTCTAACTTCTCTACTTAGGATTTTAAAAAATAGTCAACAATATATAGATGATCTGAGAACAGACATTCATGGAAAAGTCAGATCTGTTGGGCTTCAGACTCAAAAAGGCCGGCCTTCCTGTGTTTACAAAGGTTCTCATAGTCATTGTTAGGGAATCTCTCTCTTTCTTAAGGTCACAGAAAATCTATCTTTGAGGATGGAAATATCATTGAAAAGATTCTAATCGAAGGCTACAAGTATAAGAACCTTATAAGCACAAAATATAAAATCCCCCAACTTCGAAGTTGAGACCAAGAAACATGAGATTTGATTAAACAATACTACAAATGCTAAGCCTAATTTGGAGGGCAGGACACTGTTAAGATTTTGGAGGTAAGAGACAAAGACCTTGATACAGGAGAGAGGAATTTCTTAGAGGATTTGCTTAAGTATAATAATTAAGATGTGATCACTTCTAAGATAACACCTTAGGAAAGACCCTTCTATTCCCCAAGAAGAACAGGACAAAGAAATAGAAGGACAGAGTCTAAGGAATTCACAGCTAATCCTCCAGTGAAGGAGGAGAAGGAAAGAGGGCTATGGTGGAATGAGAGTGGAATAAGAGCATAGTGAGAAAACGTGAAAGGATTGTCCTGTGCTGGGGCCCAGCTGCTCCTATAAACTGTGTGCTTGTCACGGAGCCAATCAATAGGCTTCCTGAAATATATTTCATTAAAAAAAAAATCACAGTGGGGATATAAGTCACAGAACAGAGGACAGCCTGGTTGCTCCAAGGTTGGAATAAGAGGAGAGAATGAGAGACCACAGGAAAGAGAAGTGAGAAAGAGGCAGAAGAGGAGAATAGAGGACGGTAAACACGAGGTGTGTGGGGGAAGGAAGAGAAAGCAAAGCATTTGCTTTGAACTGGGTGGAGACCTTTGAGAAATCTCGCGGAACATTGCTTTTCAATTATTTAGGTTTAAATCTGGGTAGGTGTGCATGGGGAGGGGGTGGGAAGGTCTGGTCTTGTGGTCAGAATAATGTTCCTATGAAATGCCTGCCCCTTGGTAGATGACATTGAGCCAGGTTTTCCATCTGTGCCCTACCCCTTGCAAGAACCTATAAAATCACAGTCCACCTAAATCTTCCATCCTTAGAAAATTTCTTGCTCCCAGGAGTTAGAAGTATTCTAGGTAACTGCTTTCCTGTATTTACTTCTTTATTGTTTATTTCCCCTATCCTCATCCATATGAAGCTCTAGCCCCTAGTCCCAGGTACTGTGAATATTTTTTGAAGAATTTTCATTAAATTCAGAATAAAAGACTCTAGCCCAGGCTTATGGCCTCAGTCTTTCTGTAGTCCTTTTTCTCTGGCAAATATTCTCTTTGCTCTTTTTGTCTCTGGGCTCTTTGGTTTCATACGGGCATGTCCATAAAGTCTGTGGGTGCACAAATATCTTTAGAGCCAGTTACTCATATCTGAAATGTTGCATCAGAATTATGCACCCATGGGGGGTTTCCATGGTGGCACAAAGGATAAGAATATGACCTTATTTGAGAGTTAATTGTCATTATTATAACCACTCTAAATTTTTGACTTCCGGTGCATCCATACTCTGAGTATATAAGCTAAATTCCAAATAAGTAAAGGAAAATCATGTGCAGAAATAAAATACCCGCTTTTTTCCCCCTCATGTGAAATCACATCTTCCATCAGCTCACTCTTGGGATGTTGATCTCAGTTATGTCCTGGATGTGACACAATTATCCAAGATTAAAGTTAATAGCAGTGGTATTAGTCACATTCCAGATTTTGGAATTCTGAAAAGTCTAAGCTTTCACCAGCCACAGTCAAAAGTGTGAACCAATCTTAAGTAGATGAACACTGCCCATTTTTATAATCTTGTAGTTTAGATTCTTGGAGGAAGGCTGACAGGCTGAGCTAAGCCCAGAGAATTTTCTTACAAGCCAAACTCTGGACACACTTCTGAAAAGATATCTGAGTGGCCAAAAAAGCATCCAGTGAGTCAACATAGTAAGGTACAATAGACCCATCCCTTGTCTATAAACAATAAAAGCCAATATAGAAGCAGTTATTTGTAGCTGACAATGAACAGGAACAGACTACAGCATGCTTCAGGTGGAGAAATAATCAGTCACTCCTCGATAGATTCTTATGTTTTCAATGACAGCAGAACCTCAGAATCTTACATTAGTTCTGATTTTCATCTTTCTTCTTTAGTTCTAGTGATACCATACTTAATATTTGTCAAGGAGACTGCATTGTGGTTATAATAACCAGATGTGAATGGCAACATTTACTGTGAGTCTGAGCACAATTTCTCAAACTTGAATGTGCATACAGATCATTTGAGAGACCTTGCTACTATACAATTTTAAGTATGGGGTAGAGGCCAGGACTGCATTTCTAACCAGTTCCCTTTGATGTCTAAGATCCTCAATCAACCACTGTAGCACGAGTAGCAGACTATATATGAACCTGCCTGACATTTCTTCGCTATGTCGATTTCCCACTGTAGCTGCTCCTGTCTAGTGACTAAAACACCTTAAGGGGTTAGCAATCTTGAACTATGACAAACATGTACCATGCAATGTTTGGAATGGTTTTTATGTATTAGCTCATAGCACGTGGTTTTAGAGAATAAGAACTAGGTTCAAAGGTCAGTTAAGGCCACTTAACAGCTGAGCAACCAGACACATGCCCAAACCGCTCTTAGGTCAATGTTCTTACCAAATAACTCCTCTCTCACAGATATCTAGGAGAATATGATCACGTACATAGAGTGTTGAGGATTGTGCCTAGTATGTAGTGAATGCACAAATGGTCACTGTTGAGGATTGTGCCTAGTATGTAGTGAATGCACAAATGGTCACTATTAAAGCTATTATCATTAGTTATAATACCCTTATTAATTTTACCTTAATGGATCTATCTTTGTAAGAAACCAAATCCACAAAACCTGGTTTAGCAAATAAAGTGACTCTCTGGCAAGGAGTATGAATGTCATGTGAAAGTGGGCATAGGAACTTAAAAATCGGGGATTTTGCCTATTCTCTACTTGTTCGAAGCTGTGGGGGTCTTTGTTCTTTGCCTTTCTCTATTCCTCAACTTGCTTTTCTTATCCTTCCCTCCTTCTCTACTTCCCTTTCTCCAAGTTTCCTTTTTTTACATAGACATAATTCAACATGTCCACTCAAAGCCTACGTTATTCCAATGATAAATTCCTGGGGAAAAAAATTCCTGGGGAAAAAAATCTGGATTATCATGGTCCAATTCATTTTGGCCTGTAGAAGTAATAAGACAAGTGACCAGAGCCTCCTCCTAGGGCTAAGTGACAGATTCCAAGAAGAGAGAAGAATGGCTACTTAAGGAGGGAGTAGGGGGAGAGAGGATATGATTGACTAATGAAATTATCTCTGGTATAGAAGGCAGTAGAACCATGCTTGTGGGTAGGAAGGGGAGAAGAGAAAAAGAAGGGTTTCAGGAAATGCAGTTGTTCCAGGCAAACTCTAGAGTCTCAAGGCTAGTTGTGCCTACGGTCGTGCAGAGACTGATGGAGAAAACCATGCTCCAGGATTGGTGAAAGATGGTCCTGGGTGCCTCCTGTTTTGGCAGAGATGGAGAGAGCTAACTACTAATGAGAGCAACCAAGTGCAGATCTACAGAGCAAATGGAGAAACTGAGTAGAATGAAGTGAGGTGGCACAGGCAGAAAAACATGACTGTCCTATTTATTTTTGTGTTTGCTAAACATGTGAAGAGAAAAATATGAGAGGAAGAGAATCTTTGCGTTCCTGCTAGGAAAATGGAAGTCTTCTTTCCAAAGACAAATTATGAAGTTCTGCTTCCATCATGGAAACCAGTCCCAAGGCATGGTAATTACTACTGGGACCCTATTTATTAATTCAGTTGGGAGAAGCCCAAGGGATATATTTGCAGTAATTTAAGTCCCCAGAAATAAAAAGTTTGATATGAGCAACAGAGAAATCGAATTTGGGTTAGAGAATGAGTGCCTTGGGAGAAAGCGGGAAGCAAGGCTGGAAAACCTTTGTAGTGATTGTATTAACCAGTCACGGCTAAAAGCTCTGTTCATTCTCTGTAGGCATGAAATTTTGGCTGTGGGATATGTCATGATTTACTTCAGCAAGATACAATAAAAGATTAGCATTTCCAGTGAAAGTAGCAGACTGTGAAGGGTTTGAATTGGGAAATGCATGTACGAAAGACACTTGTGGCAAAGGGAAGTGAAGCTTAACACTGAGTGAGCAAATACTTTGCATTGAGAGGCAAGCAAAGATTAGTACTAGCATACGGACACTCAGGGATGTGCCAAACACAGGTTTTAGAAAGTCATGAAATTAACGTTCAGTAACTAAGGAAAAGCGGTTAGGGATGTAGGATAAGGTTAATGCTCTTAATTATTTAAAAAAAAAAAAAGAACGAAAAGAAGAAAAACTGTATAATCATGCTGGGGAAGGAAATCATCGTTATAACATTCACCTAAGAACATACTTTGTTATAATGTTATATGCTATTTTATAATCAACAGAAGGAGAAATCAAAGACCTAAGCTGGGAATATCTGCTCAGAATAAACCTATGAACAGGATGTGGAACTCTAAGAGAGGACAAGGGCATGGGATAGGCATAGGTACATGGAGGAAGTAACAGTTGTCATTCTGGCCACAGAAGAGAAAAGGCAAAGTGAAACAGGACGTGTAACAAACAAGAGAGGTCTATAAGTCAGCTGGTGTGTGAGGATAATAGACAAACTCTCCTTACTTCACAAAATACCATTTTACTTAGAAGTTCTTAGAAGTGACATGGGGTGCCTGGATGGCTCGGTCAGTTAACCATCCAACTCCTGATTTCTGCTCAGGTCATCATGATCTCAGGATCATGAGATCAAGCACTGCATTGGGCTTCATGCTAGGGCATGGAGCCTGCTTAAGATTCTCTTTCCCTCTCCTGTCCCTTCATGCACTCTCTCTAAATTTTTTAAAAAAGATTTTATTTACCTATTTGACAGAGAGAGAGAGATTATAAGTAAACAGAGAGGCAGGCAGAGAGAGAGGGGGAAGCAGGCTCCCTGCTGAGCAGAGAGCCCGATGTGGGGCTCCATCCCAGGGGATGGGATCATGACCTGAGCTGAAGGTAGAGGCTTTAACCCACTAAACCACCCAGGAGCCCCTCTAAAATAAATCTTTAGAAAAAAAGTTCTTAGGGGTAAAATATGAGGAAGGGAAGTGAACCCACTGCTTTTCTTTGCATGGAGGGAAAACTGAAGAAAATGAATAGAATATCCCAAAGATGGAAATGTACAATATTAAGTATTATAAAAACAATATTATAATTATAAAACCATTATAATTATAAAACCATTATACATGCATTATAAATATTTGTTTAAAAATTAAATATATTATAAAAACATCATAAGTTATATTATTATTATAAAAATATTATAAAAGAAAGGTTATAAGGAATATGGTACATGGTGATATAAGAAGATGCCAGGAAATGAGCTGAAAATCTTTGGGCAATGAGGTGGAGAAGATAGAAGGAGGAGATGGAGCAGAGGCGAAAAGAGTTAATGGTAAAAGTTTACCAAAGAAACTTTTACGGATTGATATGGACAAGCTGGGATAAATTAGAACCTAAAGTTATAATATGTAATGAAAATAACTCAAAGCCTCAGAAGATGGATTATGGGGCACTTGGAAATGAAGAGCATGTATGTATGTGTGTGCATGTGTATTATAAAAAGAAGCAATTTTATGAGTTCTTTATATATTTTGGATACTAGCCATTTATCAGATATGTCAAAAACCTGACCAGTTAAAAAATGGTCAGGAGACATGAATAAACATTTTTCCAAAGAAGACTTACAGATGGCTAACAGACACATGAAAAAATGCTCAACATCACTCATTACTCATCATCTGACTTGAAATACAAGTCAAAACTACAATGAGATGCCACCTCACACCTGTCAGAATGGCTAAAGTCAACACAGGAAACAATAAGGTTAACACAGAAAACAAGAGATGTTGGTCGGAATGTGGGAAAAAGAGGAGCCCTCTTACGGTGTTGGTGGGAATGCAAACTGGTGCAGCCCCTCTAGAAAACAGCATGGAGTTTCCTCAAAAAGTTAAAATAGAACTACCCTGGGGTCCAGCAATTGCGTTACTAGAGATTTACCCAAAAGATACAAAAATACTGATTTGAAGGGATATGGGCACCCCAATATTTATAGCAGCATTATCAACAATAGCCAAACTATGGAGAGAACCCAAATGTCCATCAATGGATGGATGCATAAAGAAGTGATATATAATAGATTTCTACTCAGCCATCAAAAATAATGAAATTTTGCTATTTGTAGTGATGTGGGCAGAGCTAGAATGTATTATGCTATGTTAAATCAGAGAAAGACAAATACCATATGATTTTACTCATACGTCGACTAAGAAAAAACATGGGGAAAAAAGGCAAACCGAGAAACAGACTCTTAACTATGGAGAACTGATGGTTATTGGAGGAGAGGTGGATGGTGGGATGGGTTAAATGGGTGATGAGTAGTAAGGAGGGCACTTACGATAAGCACTGGGAATTGTATGTAAGTATGGAATCACTAAGATTGTACACCTACAACTAATATATTTTTAACTAGGTGGAATTTAGATAAAAACTCCGGGGGGGGGGGGTCAGGGCAGAGAAGCAGGACTGAATAAGGAAGTTGGAAAAGGATTATTGATCGCCATGGAAATAATCTAAAATGTGATCAGGAAAGATGAGGCTTCCTGCCCTAGTGACAGCACTAAAGAATGAGAGAATTTAGTTATTATCAGACTTTGGCATTCCAGAATTACATGATATGATGGCATTTTGAGAGAGGAAACTTTTCCTGGTTCAATGGATTCATCTGAATTCCTTCTGTAGACTGCCTAAACTGACTTTGTCTCATATTGTTGGCTTGTGGGAAACTATTAGAATGACAACAATGATGAAATAAAGAAACTCAAATCATTTATAAAATGTATTTCATTTCTAGTAGACATGACTCCACTAATTCCCCAAGAACAGCTTTATTGTGGAAGAAAGTAGATATTGCAGATAAATAACACAAATACATCCACACAAATGAAGCAAAATTTCATATTCTGTGACAACCAGTGTTAACATCACTGGTTTCCCCTTTCATTTGTTTGAATTTCTATTTGCAGATACACATGCACACACATACATACATGCTCTTCATTTGTTTGAATTTCTATTTGCACATACACATGCACACACATACATACATGCTCTTCATTTCCAAGTGCCCCATATGTACTTTAAAGGTTAATTTTTATTTATTTAGAGTGTGAATGGTGGGGAGGGGCAGAGAGCAAATCTCTAGCAGATTCCATGTTGAATGCTCTGAGTGGGGATCCATCTCATAATCCCAATATCATGACCAGAGTCAAAAATCAAGAGTTGGATGCTTAACCGACTGAGCCAACAAGGTGGTCCTATATGTCTATTTAAAATTGGAACTCTATATGGTATCCTGCCTTCTTGCCAATATATTTGCATATATCTTACCATTTTCTGATGGTAGCAGGATACCACTACTATCATTAAAAGGGCAAAGGAAATACAACTAGGGCCACTGACATTACTAAACAGGAAAGATCGACACAATAGCATGTAAAATATAGAGATGCACTCTAAGGGGACAAACGGAGCACAATTTCCTTAAGAGGTATCAAGGTGCATCAGTTAAGTTTAGATAAAGACTTTGAATCAGATAAACTATAATTTTCTTTCCAAGAACAGAAAAGACAAACTCTCATCTTTTAGGTTACTGAAAAAACTACTTCCCAACATTTCCTGCCTAGAAGTTTCAGACAGAAAAACATCAGGATGGCAGATGGCATGGATGTATATAGTATTTAGTGTAGTTGTGAATGAAATGTTAAAAAAAAAAATTAAGGTACACTAGTAAAATGAATATTTGTTCTAAATTTATAAAAAAGGACAAAGATAAAATGATAAAGACAAACACACAAGGAAGAATTTTAAGAAACATAACTTATAGAAGAAGTTGTAATAAAAACCATTATACCAAAAAGAGCAAAATGTTATTTATATGGAAAATATAAGGAAGATCCAAGATAAATGAGAAATTGGAAACTAGAAAGTTAACATAATGAAGATTTATAAATAATTGTTTTTAAAAACCGTGAGCTAAGGGGCGCCTGGGTGGCTCAGTCATTAGGCGTCTGCCTTCGGCTCACGTCATGATCCCAGGGTCCTGGGATAGAGCCCCGCATCGGGCTCCCTGCTCGACAGGAGGCCTGCTTCTTCTGCTATCATTCCCTCTGCTTGTGTTCCCTCTCTCGCTGTGTTTCTCTCTGTCAAATAAAAAAAATCTTTAAAAAAAAAAAAAAAAAAAAAAAAACCATGAGCTAAGCCAAGGGACTCCCAGAGTAGTGGTTATTCAGAGCCATCACCAGGATATTTAGTGAGCTCTTACTGTGGCCACCGGATTTAATATTTTTGCTAATTTGATCTTTGGAAATAATACAAAGGTAGTTTTCTGCCAAATGATTAGGCCTGTATAGAAATGGAAAAGAGAAATGAGTAGAAAAGATAAGGGAGATAAAGTCATTGAGATAAAGGCAAAGACCCTAAATTAACAAGGCAAGTTAAATACAAGAAAATGTCAAAATACATCCATAACTACAAAATAGAAGCTGCTGAGGTTGATGATGAGGGTAGTAAAAATTCACTGAAAAGCTACAAGAAATAAAATTAGAGCAAAGCAGAGCTACCATGCAGAACCTTTTGGTAAAAATCCCCAAACCTCTAATTAAGATCAATATAGGAAAACATGGCAATTTTCCAAAAGAAGCATGTAAGGATCAAGTCCCTCCTAATAAGGGAATGCATTATAGAGAAAGATTTGGGAACCAGATGGTTGAGATTACTAACTGGAGAAGTCACAGCCATAGAGCTGGGAGAAGCATAGAAGATAGAGGTTTAAATAAAAATTCATTGGGTATTATTAGAAGGAAAAGAGAGAATCCAAAAATCCTAATTATGGGGATAAAGTCCTTCTGGTAGAGCAGAAATGCAGAAGCTATAAATGAGTGAAGGAGACAGGATGACGTGCCAAGTGGGAAAAACCACATTATAGAAGATGGGTAAACCACATTATAGAAAAGAGGAGAAAGAAAGTTGAAGGGAAAAGAAAATGTAAGAAATTGATTTTCAAAGCCTTGCAAATTGTTAGGGAAGAGTAATAAAAGCATATGTAAGTAGTACTTGTAAATGTCATCTAACACAGTGAATATATACAGATAAAATATTACACATAGAGGGGCACCTGGGTGGCTCAATGGGTTAAAGCCTCTGCCTTTGGCTTAGGTCATGATCTCAGGGTCCTGGGATCGAGCCCCACATCAGGCTTTCTGCTTGATGAGGAGCCTGCTTCCCCTCTCTCTCTGCCTGCCTCTCTGCCTACTTGTGATCTCTTTCTCTCTGCCAAATAAATAAAATCTTTAAAAAAAATATTACACATAGAAAATAAGGTTCAAAACACATACAGCTACATACATGCTAGGTTCTGGAGTATGAGTAATTGGGATCCATTAGGCTCAAGATACTGAAGATATGAAGGTAATTCCAATAGCTTCCCCATCATGATATCCAATTAAGAAGGCTAAAAGGAGGCTCACAAATTGGTTCTCTCTGGTTTATTCCCCATGGGGCATTAAAACACCTAAAACTGAATGACTACCTTCTATTCCAGTTAGCATAAGCAATTCAGTGCTCTCAGTGTGATGTTTGTTCTTTCTCAATAACGGAATCTCAATATTATGTATTTCTGTGCTTCATGGGCATTAAAAACACTGAAGTTTCATAGTTACTGAAAACTCTGTGAAAATGATTAAAGCTTCCTTTTTATCCTCAATGCAGAGAGTGTGACAATGATTAGCTAATAATTTTCCATCATCCCAGTAACCCTTAAATTTTGCTTCTTCCAACTCAGCAATTTGAACTTCCAATATAACTGTTCTCTTTCTTTTTCTGTGAAATTTTTAGAGACAACTAGCAAAGTATGTTTGATGTAAATTTGGATGACTTTGCAGGAATGATAAAAATGACTATCACTTAGAACTCAAAACCCTTGATACACAAGTAACATCTACCTTGTAAGAAGTAAAATCAATCCTGGATTCTGGCTTCAGCTCTCCCACTGTCTGTTAAGAATTCTTAGCCTTCATCAGAGAAATACAAATCAAAACCACAGTGAGATACCATCTCACACCAGTCAGAATGGCTAAAATTAACAAGACAGGAAATGACAGATGTTGGCGAGGATGCAGAGAAAGGGGAACCCTCCTACACTGTTGGTGGGAATGCAAGCTGGTACAGCCACTCTGGAGAACAGTATGGAGGTTCCTCAAAAAGTTGAAAATAGAGCTACCCTACGATCCAGCAATCGCACTACTGGGTATTT
>CM053603.1:89871447-89949711 GCA_028646535.1 Procyon lotor | reverse complement strand
TTTCTCTCTGTCAAATAAATAAAATCTTTAAAAAAAACAAAAAAAAACAAAAAAAAAAACCAACAAAGTGTTTATGAAGAAAGCAAAGTAAAAAATGAGATACTTTAGGTAACATCTTATTTTGTTTTATAAGAAAATTAATACATTCAAAATGTATTTATTGAATACAAGTAATGTGTAAGAAATTAGCTTATATATTTTGAGCTCTCTATATTAATGTATTTTTATTACAAGGCTAATATACATTTTTATATTAAAAAGTTAAATTTAAATAACTGCAGAATGATAGTAGAGAAGAATTAAGAGTAACAGTATACTGGAAAATGGCAGAGTAGGAGGACCCTAAGCTCACCCCCTCCCCTGGATAGACCTAGATAGCACTCACATCAGTGCAAACAACCAGAAAACAAACAGAAGACTGACAGAACAAACTCCCCCACTAAAGGTGGAGAAGAGGCCATTTCTAAGATGGCAGGAAGTACAGAGATGCACTAGGTAACTAAACAGACTCATGGGCCATCTGCGGAAGAAAGGGAGCTATGGGCAAGGAGAAGGGAGAAAAAAAGATGTCTACCTTGGGGAGCCTGCTCTGGGAAGATGAATCCCCATAGCATTTGGCTTTGAAAACCAGAAGGGCTACTTTCATGAGCTCTTACAACCAGTAGGATTTAAAACATGGAACTTTAAAAATCAGTGGACTCAGCTCTGGGAAATCTAGAGGGTAGTAGGAAGCTGAATCTCAGCCTTTGAAGGGACAGCACAACAAACAGCCCATGGAGAAACAGAATACAAACAGCAGTTAGGAAAACTGCCTGGGTTATAAAAGAGGGTTATTTACTAATCATTGAGCATGTCCCAGAGGAACAGATTTCACTGGGACACTCCTCTAGAAACAAAGATGCTGGCAGGTCTCATTTCCCTCCTCTATACCCAGCATAAACACAGCCACCATGGGAATCAATACAGTATTGGCCTTTACTACCTAAGTTGCCTATGCTGAGCCTTAACCCTCAGTCTCCGTACTGTATGTCCCCACCTCAGAAGACCAGCTCAAACCTTTCCAACACTACATCTCCTGACTGCACACTGTGATGCCTCAGTTGTGGTGGCAGCAGTGGCTGGTCACCTACTATGGAGGCTGTGCACACCTTGTTAAAACTAGTATCCCATCTTTGTGTGCCTTGAGGATCAGGCCTCAGTCACCTGGTGTCAGCAATGGCAGCAAGTCCCCTGTGGAAGACAACTGACATACAAAATCTGTGGGCACTGCACACCCCACTTGTACCACTTTGTGGATTGGTTCTAGCTGGCCCTGGTCTTGGTGGTGGAGACACGTCCCCTCTGGCAAGAGACCAGAGCCACCTCATTAAAAGTGTGTGTCTGCCCACTACTTTTAAGTGCAGGAGACATAGCTGACTTTCCTAAGACACAGAAATAAACACAGAGGTAGACAAAATTAGGAGACAGAGGAATGAAAGAATAGCACAAAGCCACAGCAAGAGACGTAAGTGAAAGAAAAGTTATAGGCCTGATAATTTGAAGTAATGATCATGTAGATACTCAGTGGACTTGAGAAAAGAGCAGAGGATATCAGTGATACCTTAACAAAGAGATAGTAAACAAAGAACCAGTCAGAGATGAAGAAAATGATAAATGAAATTAAAAATATACTAGATGGAATAAATAGCAGGCTAGAGAAGGCAGGGGAATGAATAGCAACCTGGAAGGCAGAGTAAGGGAAAGTAATCAAGCTGAGGAGGTGAGCAGGAAAATATTATACAAAATGAGAAAAGACTTAGGGAACTCAGCGGCTTCATCAAGCATGATGACATTAGCATTATAGGGATCCCAGAAGAAGTGAGAAAAGGGGGTAAAAAAATTTATTTGAAGAAATAACAACAGGGCAAAAGGTAGTGAAGAGAGAATTTTAAAAGCAGAAAGAGAAAAGAAGATAATTACATACAAGGGAAATCCCATAAGGCTTATCCCATAAGATTTTTTTAGCAAAAATACTTTGCAGGCTACAAGGGAGTAGCAGGATATATTTAAAGTGCTGAAAGAAAAAAAAATGTATCTAGAAAGATAAATAGAATTTCCCAGACAAAAGCTAAAGGAGTTCATGACCACTAAATGAGTCCTACAAGAAATGTTAAAGAGGACTCTGAGTAAAAAGGAAAGATTGTAAGTCAGAGTAAGGAAAGAAGGAAGGAAAAAGAAAACATTAAAAATAAATATATTTATAAAAATCAGTCAAGGGATTCACAAAAATAAGGGATATACAGTATTGCAAACACATACCTAATATGTGGGAGAAGAGGACCAATGATTGGGTTTGATCTTAAGCAGCATCAACTTAATACAGACTGCTATATAAAGAAATGTTATATACACATTTAATGGCAACTGCAAATCAAAAACCAGTAATAAATAGGCAAAAAGTAAAGACAAAGAAATCTTAGTATAGCATTAAAGAAAGCCAACTTACGGTGAAAGAAGAGGATGAGAAGAAACACAGAAATTCTACAAAAACAACCTCAAATAATGAAATGGCAATAAATACATACCTATCTGTAATTTCTTTGAATGTAAATGCACTAACATTCCAATCAAAAGACATAGGGTGACTGAATGGATAAAAAAAGATCCATCTAAATGTTGCCTAAAAAAAAGACGCATTTCAGGCCTAAAGACATATGCAGATTGAAAGCGAGGGGATAGAGAAACATGTATCATGCAAATGGATGTTGAAAGAAAACTGGGGCACATTACTTGTAGCAGACAAAATAGATCTTAAAATGGTGTAACGAGACAAAGAACACCATATAATTAAGAAGACAATCCAACAAGACATAACAATTGTAAATATATGCCCCCAACATGGGAGAATCCAAATACATAAAACAGTTGCTAACAAAAATAAAGGGAATAATCAATAGTAATACAATAATTGTGGGGGACTTTAACACCCCACTTAAATCAATGGACAGATAATCTAAATATAAGATCAGCACTCTGGACTAAATGAATTTAATAGATATATTGACAACATTCCATCCTAAAACAGAATACATATCCTTTTCAAAAGCACATGGAAAATTCCCTAGTTACCTATTAGGCCACAAAACAAGTTTCAACAAATTCAGTAAGACTGAAGTCATACCATCCATCTTTCCTGTCCACAAGACAATGAAACTAGAAATCAGCCACAAAAGAAAATCTGGAAAGAGCACAAATACATGGAAGTTAAATAACATGCTACTAAACAATGAATGGCCAACCAAGAAAGCAAAGTGGAAGTACAAAAACATATAAAAGCAAATGAAAACACAGTGGTTCAAAGTCTGTGGGATGCAGTATAAGCAGTTCTAAGAGGGAAGTTTATAGCAATACAAGCCTACTTCAAGAAGCAAGAAAAATCTCAAATAACTTATTCTTATACCTAAAGGAGGTAAACCTTTAGGTAAACCTAAAAGGAGGTAAATGTAAACCAGCACCAGCAGAAGGAAGGAAATAAGATTAGAACAGAAATAAATGATAGAGAAAACAACAACAACAAAAAACACAATAGAAGAGATCAATGAAACCAGAGAGAATATTAGGAAACACTATATGCCAATAAACTGGACAACCTGGAAGAAATGAATAAATTCCTAGAAACATTACCTGCCAAAACTGAAGCAGGAAGAAATAGAAAATTTGAACAGATCAGTTTCTAGCAATCAGTAGTTAAAACTCCTAAACAAAAGCTCAGGACCAGATGGCTTCACAGGTAAATTCTACTGAACATTCAAAAGCGTTCTATGAGGCCAGCATTACCTGATTATCAAAACCAGAAAAAGACACTACAAAAAAAAAAAAAAAAGAGAGAGAGAGAGAGAGAGGGAGAGAGAGAGACAGACAGACCTATAGACCAATATTTTTGATGAACATAGATGCAAAAATCCTCAGGAAAATACTAGCAAACTGAATCTAACAACATAATAAAAAAAAAAAATCATGCACCACGATCAAATGGGATTTATTCCTGTGATGCAACGGTGGTCCAACATTCACTAATCAAAGTGTCATTTCATATAAACAAGACAAAGTATAAAAACCCTTAACAAAATAGGTTCAGAAGGAATACACCTCAAGGTCTTATATGAAAAACTCACAGTGAACATCATACTCAATAGGGGGAAATGGAGAGCTTTTTCCCTATGGTCAGGAGCAAGAAAAGGATATCCCATTCTCACCACTTTTATTCAACATAGTACTGGAAGTACTAGCCACAACAATCAGACAAGACAAAGGAATAAAATGCATCCAAATTGGTAAAGAAGAAAGAAAACTTTCACTATTTGCAGATAACATGATACAACATATAGAAAACCCTGAAGACTCCAAAGAACTACTAGAACTAATAAATGACTTCAGTGAGGTTGTAGGATACAAAAAAATAAAAATAAGAAAAAGAAAAATCAATGTACAGAAATCCATTGCATTTCTATACACTAAGAATGAAGCAGCAGAAAGAAATTAATAGAACAGTCCCATTTACAATTGCACCAAAACCAATAAAATATCTAGGAATAAACTTAACCAAAGAGGTGAGAGACCTATACTCTGAAAACTATAAAACAATGTTAAGAGAAACTGAAGATGACACAAACAAGTGGAAAGATATTCCATGCATGTGGATTAGAAGAATATTGTTAAAATGTCCATATAACCCAAAGCAATCTACAGATTCAATGCAATCCCTTTCAAAATACCAATAATATCTTTTGCAAAACTAGAACAAACACCAAAATTTGTATGGAACCACTAAAAACCCTGAATAGCCAAAGCAATCTTGAGAAAGAAAAAGCTGGAGGTATCACTCTTCTACATTTCAAGTTATATTACAAGCTGTAGTAATCAAAATAGTATGATACTGGCACAAAAATAGATCCATAGATCAATGGAACAGAATAGAAAGTCCAGAAACAATCCCACAATTATATGGTCAATTAATCTTTGACAAGGGAGACAAAAAAATATGCAATGGGAAAAAAAGACTCTTTAACAAATGATATTGGGAAAACTGGACAGCTACATGCAAAAGAATGAAACTAGACCACTTTCTCATACCATACACAAAAATAAACTCAAAATAGATAAGGACTAAATGTGAGACCTGAAACCATAAAAATCCTAGAAGAGAGCACATGCAATAATTTCTCTGACATTGGCCATAATAACGTCTTTCTAGATAGGTCTCCTGAGGCAAGGGAGGCAAAAGCTAAAATAAACTATTGGGACTACATCAAAATAAACAGCTTCTGCACAGCAAAGGAAGCAACCAACAAAACTAAAACATAATGTACTGAATGGGAGAAGATGTTTACAAATGACATATCCAATAAAGGGTTAGTATTTAAAATATACAACACCGAAAAAACCAATAATCTAATTAAATATGGGGAAAGACGTGAACAGATATTTGTCTAAAGAAGATATACAGATAGCCAACAGACACATGAAAAGATGCTCAATATCATTTATCATCAGGGAGATGTAAATCAAAACCACAAAGAGATATCATTTTACAGCTGTCAGAATGGCTAAAACCAAAAACACAAGAAACAAGTATTGCCGAGGATGTGGAGGAAAAGGAGCCCTCATGTACTGTTAGTTGGAATGCAAACTGGTACAGCTACTGTGGAAAAGAGTATGGAGTTTCTTAAAAGATTAAAAATAGAACTATCCTATGATCCAGTAATTCCACTACTGGGTATTTACCCAAAGAATACAAAAACATGAATTCAAAGGGATATATGCAACCCTATGTTTATTGTGGCATTGTTTACAATAGTCAAATTATGGAAGCAGCCTAAGTATCCACTGACAAATGAATGAGTAATGAAGAAGTGGTACATATAGACAATAGAAAATCATACAGCAAAAAAAGAACGAAATCTTGCCATCTGTAATAACATGGATGAAGGCAGAGAGTATAATATTAAGTGAAATAAGTCAGAGAAAGAAATACTTTCTATTATTTCACTCATATATGGTATTTAAGGAAAAAAGAAATGAGCAAAGGAAAAAGAGAAACCAAGAAAGGGACTCTGAACTATATAAACAAACTGATGGTTACCAGAGGGGAGCTGAGTAGGAGGATGGATGAAATAGGTGAAGGGAATGAGAAGAGTTATCTTGATGAGCATTGGATAATATATGAAACTGCTGAATCACTGTATTGTACACCTGAAATTAATGCAATGCTGTGTTAACTACACTGGCATTAAAATAAAAAATAAAAAGAATAACAATGTATTCAGAAGAGTGTTACAGAAAATCTACAACTGTTCACTCTAGAATTATTTTTGAGGCTCTTCTTTAAATATTATGGATACTTCTTTCCTTTCCAATATACTGCTAAAAGTTTTAAAGGATAAAAAATATTAACACAGAAAAGGTGGAAAGACTGAGGCATGAAAATTGAAAGACAGAAGATTTAAATAAGTTTTTGGCAGTGGTGTTGACTTAGAGAAAAGAAAGCTGTATTGAAGTGAGGAACTTCCACCAGAAAGGAGTGAATTTATCACTTAAAAGGTCATGATTTGGAAATACCAGCTACCTAAGAAGAGAATAAGAACAGGGAATAGGTTGAAAACTGTACAGGATGGAGAAGAAAACCGAGGCTGAGAATTCTAGGTGTCCTCCCTTACTCCGCAGAGGAAGGAACTTACTTCTTCCAAATTCTCCCCTCTGCCACCACCAGCTCTGAAACCCTGAGCCAGGAGACTACAGATTAAACAGAATGGTGACATCAAATCAAAACCATGATGATTAGTTAAGAAAGGACATATCAAAGGAAGGACCTTCAATATCTTCACAAGCACATCTGCAGGAAGCATATGTACCCTCATCCCTTCCTTCACACTCCCATCCCACTCTCTAAGCATATGATTCACTGATTCCTCTCGAGTACCAAAGGCTCTTCTTTTAACCCTTTTTCCCAAAATAAAGATTTCTAAGTGCAAATATTTCTCAATTCCAAATCTGAATATATAATCAAGGGTCTCCAACCACTTGAGGATTGAATTTAGTCTAAAAGGAATGGATCAGGAGCGCCTGAGTGGCTCAGTAGGTTAAAGCCTCTGCCGTCGGCTCAGGTCATGATCTCAGGGTCCTGGGATTAAGCCCTGCATTGGGCTCCCTGCTCAGCGGGGAGCCTGCTTCCCCCTCTCTCTGCCTGCCTCTCTGCTTATTTGTGATCTCTGTCAAATAAATAAATAAAATCTTTAAATAAAATAAAAGGAATGAATCAAAACAAACAAAAAAAGGACAGAGATAGTGAAGAAATAAAAAAATTCTAAAGAAAACCCCAAACTTTAACATCTTCAGTAAGAGAAGATATTCTATCCCCCCAAAATAAGTGTACTACACAAAAAGAATCAAGTATACATAGAATATTTAATGGGCAATATAATAAGTCTACATAAAAAATTCCAACATGGGTTTTAGAAGATTAAAAGAAACATCCTCCAGATGGGCAGGACAAGGGGGAGAAGATTATGAAATGGGAGGAAAAAAGAGAATATTTGGCTCCAAAACGAGGTCCAACATTTTAAAAAGTGAAAATGGAGGGGAGAAAATTGAAGCGCATGAATCCCCAGAATAAATAAGACTGATCAGTCAGCTCCTGGGGGAAAAAAAAAAAAAAGCACACTCTTATAAAAATTTAGTGAAAAAATTAGAAAAGAAGGTAAAAAGAGAAGTTCCTAAGAGTTTCCAGAGGTGGGGAAAAGAACACATGCAGAGAGGTTAAATTAGAACTTCATTGGTGTCAGTAGCAACACTAACTGTTCAAAGAAGGAGAAACAGTATCATAAAATTCTGAAGGAAAATGGTTTTTAATCTTAAGTTCTATGCCCAGCTAAATTTTCATTCATCCCCATGTACAGGATAACACAGGATCCAGGGAGGAGGTGATCTAACACAGGAGAATGGTAAATAAAGTCTCAGTGTTGTAGATGTGTGTGGACCCAGGAAGGAATCAGTCCAATTTCAAGGACAGATGAATGCCAAAGATAATATATATGAAAAAATCAATAGCACCACTACATTATTTCTTGAGTAAATATTTGGAAAAAGTACTATTCTATGGTATTTACATTGGAAAAGTTAGGAGAAATAGTTTTCCATAAATACATGGAAATTTACACAGATAAAAATATGTCTTATTAATTCCAGTGAGAAAATTTATACAAGATAGGATTTGAAACACAGGAAATAATTGCATATACATAATATAGACTGGAAAATTACTTAAAAATATGGTATTAGTTTGTGAGGATAAGGGAAGGAAAAGAGGATGAGGTGGTCCTAAGAAAGATAAATCTTCAATACCTAAAAGAAGCCAATATATAAAGCAAATAGTTGAAAAATCAGCACTATAAACATTATTGAATATTGGGATAAATATCTAAAGAGCTTAGAGTTGAATTGGTCTTTCCCCCACCCACCCTGGGGATGAATAGTAAAGTCTATCTATTCATCCTTTAGTACTGTGTTTGTTGTACCTGCTTGCAGGCATGGTTCCCTGGTTGTTTTTGTTTTGTTTTTAAAGCAACGTTAATATACTGTGTAGAGCAAGTAATTTTATTTCTGATGATTCAATACTCAGTGATTCAGGGTCCATCATCATGGATGTCAACTTTGGTTATAGAACTAGAGACTGTATTAGAGATTGCAAAGAGTCCTTATCTAATCTAGAACATAATTAAAAAACAACCTCCTGACATTTTTTTTTTTTTTGATAAGTGATTTTTTACTTTCTTGGACTACAGAAAAGTAAATTAGTGAAATAAGATTTTGAATTAATTTAGCTATAGAGAGTCTAAATTGAAAGAATCACATTTTGAAAATCTAAGGATGGAATCAATTTTGTTATTATAAATCATTGTAATTACTGATTGTCAATTACACATAAAGTGTTTTTAATATTGTGCCTACAACTGCAAGATGTGTCGGCTGATAGATGGTTGGCTTCTATTTTAATCACATAATGTTTTTACTCTTGTATTAGTATATAAAGAGTTTTGTATGCTGTGTTTGGGTCAAGTGGAGATTAAATTTTATAAGCTATTTCTTTCTTCGGTGGTTTAGAGATTCTCCAGTTATCATTTCAAATTACTTAGAATACAAACTTTCACCAGAAAAAAATACTGAAACTGCACTTATAAGGGCCAAGCAAAAGAGTTTTTAATCACAAAACCTTTTAGATGAGGTCTCTAGGAACTGACAAGTGACTGTTTCCAAAAACCACCTGGAAATGAAGCTGATAAATTTTACCTCTGACAATCCAGTGGTCACTTTAAAGTAATATGGAAAGCAATATATTATTTCTCTGCTTAATGAAAGCATTAAAATCTACCTCTATCAGCTAATGCAAGAGAGAAAAATCACTTCAGCACCACTAGGTTTAAGTTTTTAAGGATATAAGACAGTTTTGAGTTGATAAATAACTCCTAACTACTTTGGGCTCCATCCTTCCTGCCAAAATATTGTGCCATAGAAAAAAATATACTTTTCTATCTTTTCAAGGAAAACAGAATCAATGTAATTTTATCAACCACGCTGAAGTGTGATGGTTGATTAGCCATGAGTCTGTGTTCCCAGATTTCTCCCTTTCTTCATAGGGTAGCTACAGCTAGTCATCACTCACGAATCATCTAGATAGTATATTAGATCAATATGTAGTTATATTTTGACAGAAAAGAAATGGCTACATTGTTAACTTTTTAAATAAAGAATAGCCTCAACAAATGGAAGACTTAGAATAGAAAAACTCATTGTGCTTTTTCAAGGAGAAAAACATGTTGCCATTTACTAATACTAGCTATCATTCATTCTGCAAAGCCAGTACCACATGGGAAGATCTGAACATGAAATGATCTGGGAAAGCTAAGAGATGTCCAGGTGTGACTGCCTTTATATTTTCAAGCAAATTTTAAGAAAACTAAATTTTATTTTCGACATTTCTACCACTACATTCTCACTATTCCTACTTCCAACAACTATCACTTGGGGATAATGAAAAAAATCCCTCCCAAGACTATTCTACCGAAGCTTTAAGAATAGTCTATGAACTGACTTCCCTATCTATTCACTAATGTGGAACATATACAATACTTCACCTGAAGTAATTTACTTCACCGTAGGAACTTTGTAGACTTCAAAGTCTACATCAAGTAGTAGATTTTTAATTTTTTAATGCAGGATTTGTCCTTTATGTGGCAGGAAAAATGCTCTATAATATGGAGGTATATGGGGAAAAATAGATTATCTACTCTGCAACTGAATAAGCAGTGGTAAAACGAATTCCTAGGCAGGTACTTAATATCAGGAAAAAAAAAAAAAAAGACAAGGGTCATTAAAGCAGTATTTTTTTCAGAAGAAAAAAAATTACTTGGAGTTGACTGAATAATGTGTCTCCTATCTTAGGTAGGAGAAATCCACAGCAGAATCTGATAAAAGGGTCCCTAACTAGAGTTGAAATTCTGCCAAGTGAACGAGTTCCCTCCCCTCAGATTTGTCTTCCTGGCTCTCTCTCTAAGGGTTATTTGGCTGCCTCTAATATTTATTGCTTATAATCTCAAGTATGTAAGGTGTGCTTAGTGGTGTGGCCTCTATATTTACACAGTGAAGTACATCTTACCAGTCCTACAGTTGTACTGCCCTTTGTAATTAAGAAAACAAAACAAAAACTGAAAACCTCAAACTCAAACCTAAAAGATATATCCAAGCACTTTCACTTGCAAATGGCAGAAAATTTAGCCCAGACTGGCTTAACAGAGCTAATTCACTCACTTAACTGAGAAGTATGGAGGAAGTTTCTTGGTCTCTCTGTCTCTTTCCCTCCCCCTACTCCTTCCTCCCCCCTCCCCCTCCTCTCTTTCCCTTTCCCCTTCTCTCTCTCCCTCTCCCCCCCCAAATGATTACATTTAGAGCCCCCCACTAAATAATACAGGATAATCGCCCCATCTCACAATCCTTAATTTAATCATAACCACACAATTGCTTTTGCCACATAAAATAGCATTCAGAGGTTCCAGGGACTGAGACCTGGGTGGGTATCTCTGAGGCCAATTATTCAACCTACCACACACTGTCTAAGCATAAAAACAGTGAGAAGAGGAGATGGGAACCCAACAAATACCAGTAAGGTAAGTAGCCAGTACTGGTGTGTTCTACAGGCTGTTGTTGTTTTGCTTTCTCTTTTATAATTATATCACTAAAGCGAGGGTCCTCCTTGTGCTAATTGTAATTTAACACCAACGCCCAAATCACCAAGCGTATAGAAAATATAAGTGCATAACGGGAAGCTAGAGATCCAACCGGGACTTCAACTTTGCATGGCATAAAATTATTCTAAAAATAGGCTGGGCATTAGAAGGCTCTTCAAATTGTAACATTAGTAGCTTTCTGTGGATTGAAGATAAAATTGTATTTTGTTTCACCACTTAAGAAAATGAGTCAAATAAGTTGTTTAGTCAAGTACAGTAAAATAGCTGTAAAATAGGTCAACTGACAATAAGTGTATTTTCTATTCCAAAACATACATGAGAGACTGTTAGAAGGTAGAAGAGGGTCAGTATCCTCCAGAGTGAGAAGGCGCTTTGAGGCCGAAGGATGATGGAAACCACTTCATACTGTTAACAGTTTTATTCAGGATAACTTACTGACAGCGGTCATCAGGCGGACAAATAGTTCTGGGCACTGGGCAGCCCTTCTCTGCCACTATTCTCCACCCAGTCTGGACCTTAATCCCCACCTTCACTGAGCAAGGGGCAGGGTGGTGAGGAGGTTTCTGTGCACGAGTCATCTCAGGGAAGGTCAGGGCATACATTAACCTCAATGGGCCTAAAACACAGAGACCCTCGTGAGGGAGGTCATTTCGTGGGCTGGAAGATGGAGGGCCAGAGATGGAGTCATTGTCGTCAGTGCTCCTACACTCCACCTTGGACAGCGTCATGGCCTTACAGTGTTCAGGCACCATTCTTCTGTGATGACCCTATATCAGGAAGTGACTTGCATCCTTACGGGGGAGCAGCAATATAAACAGCAACCTGATAATAACTAATACCACCCCCGGCTTTTCACTCTTCCTCATTCTTGAGGAATAAGGGAGATGGATTGCTCTAGCTACTTCCTGAAAAAGGGGTGTAGATCAGGATTTGGGAAATGAAATGCCCTTGCATCCAGCTACAAATATTGCCCAGTATGAAGCTGAGCCCCAGTCCTTCGTCCAGCCAGTATTCTGGAATGTTCACGTATGGGCTTAGGCGGCATTTTATTCCACATTTCATAATGAGGTAAATTAGGTCAGTTCCCTGAAACAGCAGTCTCATTTCAGAAGGTGAATTCCTATAGGTGGATTTTCAACTCCAGGCCTATAAGGTGCAAGTGCTCAGTAGAAAAATAACCAGATATGTAAGGAAACCAGAAGAATACAGGATCCAGCCTAGTGTTACTCACTTTCATGGACAATTTAACCACCACTAGAATTGAGCCCCCCCCCCCCGTAAGGGTGTGTTACTGAAACCATTTTTTCCCCCACTCTCTAAAATCATCCTTTTTCATCAGAGATAGTCAAATTAAGACAACATTGTTTGTAAAACAAGTTTAGTTTCAACAAACTTGACCTACTTAATTACCTAAGTGCAGCATAAATAGTGACTGGCCATTAATGTTTTTTTAAATCTGCTTTGCTGGAACTTCTCATAAGGAATTTCAGATTGAGCCTTTAACAGCCTTTCAAACTAAGAGCCTAATCTATGGATGGGCGGAGACCTGTTGAGTTTCCTGTAATCTATTGTCATTCTCGCCAGGTCCCATAAATTTCTTTGTAGGCCAAACCAAACTATCAAATGGACTTTGAACAGGCATGATCACCACCACCCCCTTCTTATCCTTGAATGGTGGTGGTAATTGTGTCATGCCCCCCCAGCTAGCTTACATTGTTTCACCTTTACTGCTACCGAAAGCCAGAAACTGTATAGGTTCCCATTTGGCATGACCCACAACAAGGAGTTTCACTATTCGGATACACGACCTGAATTAACTTGTCACTGTAGTTACGTCCAGGTCCTACAGAACATCTATGCCCCAAATATATTCAGAAATGGGGAAAATATGCACTAGAAAACAGTGGGGAGTAAGTCGGCAGATCTGTAGATAGAGACTAGTTTGTCTTTGATAATTTCCTCCCCCATATTTCAAGGGGTTTTATAGATAAGTGTGTAGTCGGCACCAGTGTGTATGAGAGACAGTGCAGTCTGTTGGTGTGAGACCAATACATGTTACTTCAACACGGGGCCTCCAATCACTCCCTATTGCACGCACTAGAGGGCAATGTTGGCCCTAACCCCTAGTGTCTAGGGCTAGGGGGTATCCACCCCTGAAATTCTTCCATTAGCAGAGAGGGACTTGGTCACACGCCTGGTTTTTGTGAGTCTTCCTTCCAGAAAGTAAACTGTTTTCCCTTAAGTAAGGCCTTCCATAAGTTTGGCAAGACTAAACTGGGTTTTCTGTATTTTCTCTTGGGGTCCCAAATAATATTTGATCTTCCTACAGTAATTTAGGAGACACCTTAATGGGCCTCCTTTTTGCCATTTTATCACTGGCAACATCCTTTGTTTTTCCACCCATCTGTTTCCCTTACGATGGAGTCTTTCGGTTTCACTTAAGTCAACTGTCATAGCAGTTACTGTAGCAAGGAGTCCACTGGCCACAGGGGCAAGGATAGATGCTAAAGTCCTGTACCATGGCCCTGGGGCCATCTGTAAGATTCGGTCTTTCATGCTAGAGAAAAATAATTCTTCCTCCTGATCTTTAAAGTCCTAGATGTAAATAGCATGTTTCATTCTCATTTCACTTATAATTCCTTATAGTTTTTCCAGAATCTTTCCAGAGTTTTTCCAGGTCCAGCACAACAGAGGGGAAGGAACACCCCTTTCTTAGGCCAGGTTATACCCACAATTCCGCCCATGCCTGCCACCTGGCAGGCTGAGCCCTGATGAAGACTACTTCTCAAACCCATTTAGAACGCCATCTCCCCCAGTATCCCACCGTCATAATACTCATGCTGCCACCCCATCTTGGCCCTTTTGCTTAAAGAGGTTGGCCAGCTGCACTAATTCAGTAGCTAAATGTTCCCGTAGGCTTTTTGCACTAGTGGGAATCTCTTACCTGTCATCCCAGGCTCCCAAGTGGCCTGAGTCTTGGTTTGAATCAAAGGGCGCCCCTGTAACTCACCCTCCCGCCTCCCACGCTTAAGACCCCATGTTCCCCAGACAGAACAGCCCTCACTTAAGTGCGGTAGTGTCACCCACGCATCCCTGACATCCCACGTGCCATCATTTCTAAGAATTCTACTTTTTGCCACACTCCCCTGGACAAGTCCTCACCAGAGGGACATGTGGCTCGCACATCCTTTTCCAAACCCAGGGTTTTTCTAGTCTGTTCCGATTCTGTCCTTACTCATAATTGTTTCCAAAATGTCTTGTAACACACAGATCAATGGCCAACCCACCTGGGTAATAGCTTGTTCACTTTCCCTTCTCCATTTCCTTTGCCCACCATTTCAGCTAGGATATATAAAAACTCCTTGGGAATTTGGGGGTGGCACCCCAGTACTCATGCACTGGTCCAAAATGCTCCAAACACCTGGACAAGTCTCCCTACATGAGACATCCCCAGCACAGTGGGCTTTCCCCCCAGTACAGTCCCTTATGGGCGCTCGTCTCACTGGTGGTCTCCCGCCTGGTTCACCAATTTTTAAAAGGCTAAGGAAGGTCAGTAAAGTATCCTCCAGGCTGGGAATACACTTTGAGACCAAAAACCAATGCAAGCCACCCCATATCCTTAATAGTTACATTTGGGGCAACTTACCAACATAGCCCCGATGCAGGGCAGCCATTCCCCGCTGCTACTCTCCACCCTGTCTGGCCCTTAATCACCACCTTTATAGAGCGAGGGGCAGGGTGGTGAGGTCACAGGGTAGTTATCTAAAGTGAGACCACCTGTGTGCCGGAGGACCTCTACTCGTTAACTAAAGTGGGACCTTCTGTGTACCAGTCATCTTAGGAAGATCAGAACAAACCTTCCAGCATTTTCGTCAGAAGAGGTTAATGCATAACCTCCAAGGAGTCTGAAACACATAGGCCCTCTTGAGGGAGGTCATTTCAGGGGCCTGAACAAGATAGAGAGCCAAAGATGGAGTTGGTGTTGTCAGCACTCCTACAAAGACTAAATTAGCATCAACAATAGCCTGATATTAAATAATAGACATTTTGTAAAATACCTTACATTTCCCAACTCTTGTATTTTTAAGACCTCACAAACACAGAGAAGCACTTTTTTTTTTAAAGATTTTATTTGTTTATTTGACAGAGAGAGAGAGGTCACAAGCAGGCAGAGAAGCAGGCAGAGAGAGGGGGGAAGCAGGCTCCCCACTGAGCAGAGAGCCCGATGTGGGGCTCGATCCCAGGACCCTGAGATCATGACCTGAACCGAAAGCAGAGGCTTTAATCCACTGAGCCACCTGGGTGCCCCCAGGGAAGCACTTCTTAAATTGGTTGCTCAGTGTACCTTCTTTTTGTCGGATTGGATTCATCGCTTTCCTCCTCATTCTCTCAGTGCAGTCGAATTATAACATTCTCTCCTACTTTCCAGGCTCTCAGAGAAGGATAGGACAGATTTGTCTGGCTTGTCTACCCTTAAGCTTCCATGGTCTTTGGCTGATCTACTTGAATGGAGGAATTAAATAAATTATAAGGGAGGCAGAACTATGTTGTCAATGAGAGTCAGAAGGTGTGAATTTATATCTTGATTTTGGCTGTATCAGCTGTGAGAACTTGACAAAAATTACTGTACCTCTCTGATCCTCAGTCTCATCCATAAAATGGGGGATAATAGTTGTTACCCCAGGTTACTGTGTGGATTGAATGTGTAAAGCACAGTATGCAGCACCAAAAACTATAGGCATTTCTTAATTACACTTGGACATTGTTTAATACGTAATTTTATTCAAGTGTTTTGAAGGAACTGAGAGGTCAATTAAGAATAATTCAGTGACTAATAACTCTGTATGCTGCCCTTAGAAAACCTTCAATTCAGCCATGCACGGTTTCTAGTAGAAACTACTTAACCATTAAAAACCATTTAATATCATCTAAGAGAACACATATAAATATGGTTGATGCAACTCTGGCCACTCGTTAAAATAATTGAATATATTTTAAAGGAATTATAAAAAACAAGATGTATTAAAAAAGGATTTAGAAAAATAACAATTTTCAGTGACTGAAAAATGGCCCTGTGAATTTTGAGCATGAATCAAGAAAATTTTTAGTATAAAGTATACTTTATACTTTAGTATAAAGTATAAACCAGATAATAAAGGCTCTCTTAGAGAGGGGCAGAGCAGATGGATTCAGTAATCCAGGCCAGATGCTACAACTGGTAACAATTTACCAGTTACCAGTAACTTACAATGGTAAGACATCTACATCCCAAATTATATATTTGGGATGTAGATGGAGATGTATGTGTGTGTGTATTTGCACATACCTCTAAGTCTCAAAATTATCTGCAAGTAAAATGAAAGTATATGAAAACAGGTATACAAAGAGCAGTTTTAAAAAGAACAAAGCTCAATAGCCTCTATCTGTTTACATCGGGTTAGCATACATAACTAATTGTGTAATTAAAGTCAGATGTATTATGTTTAAAAAGTTCACTTTAAACTATAATATATAAATAAAAAAATTTATATTTTCCTATTCTCTTCTCATTTTGATGTTATAAATTTAAAAAAAGGAAAAGTGAAACTCTGAATACTGGTAATCCAGATACTTCTAATTATCAAATACGTATTGAAAAAAAAAATCTTTCTCTGCCACTAACACACACAACACAAAAATGTCACAGGTCTATGAAAATAATCTATGTAGCTAATTTTTAAGCCTTCACTGAAAAGATGGTGAGGAGGCCAATTTTGGTTAACAACTCTGGACTATACTAAGGTTACTTTAATTTCATAACCTCTGACTTAGTAGGAAGTAATATGGCATCCAGAGATGCATCTATATAGCCCCCAAATAGAGCTTCTTCTATGGCTTCATCAGGTGCCCTAAGCCTTTAATGACAGATGACTTTCTAAAATAACTAACACCTTCAGTTTTAAAATAAAAATGACAACAACTGGCTGGCATTACCCCATCAAGAGTACAATGTTCCAAAATTACATAAAGAAAGAAAAGTCCAAATTAAGCTATTAGTCCCTGGTGAAAATTTAATGAAGCTGGCATAGGAAACACTTATTTTAGAAGCACAATTTTTGACTTAAAAATTTATTATTCCTAAGATCTGTAATTATTTGAACAGTTTTTGTGAAAGAGCCACTTGCATGAGAAGACGCTGAGCTTAGACAAAGGCATGAATGTTTTTTCATCAGCAGGAGCGAGAGTGGTTTCTGTTCTCCAAAAGGGGAAGAAAACAGGCAAGCAGGATGACCCATCTTCCACGATAATGCCCTTCTACTTATTAACAGCCATGGGGGAGATTAGACCATCAATCTGGAGTTGAATTTTGTGTACGTCATGACAGGGGGGAGGGTAAATTAAGAAAACGTTTGGTTAATTTTAGCCTTGTAAGTTAAAAACACACACATACACAGAACACTCAGCAGCAGTAACACAAGTTAGGTATTGACTTTCCTGACTTAAATTAAGAGGCATAAATCACGATGCCACGTCAAATTTCTTTCTGAAGATATCAGTGCTGTTCCTATAAGGCCGTCTCTGGTGAGGTATTTTGATCCTTAAGGTGGAAAAATAGACACCAGAGCCCACTGAGATGGAGGAAGGTAGAGGTGTATACTTTCTAATAAAATGCTGAACCCTTCGGGGCACCTGGGTGGCTCAGTGGGCTAAAGCCTCTGCTTTCGACTCAGGTCATGATCTCAGGGTCCTGGGATCGAGCCCCGCATCAGGCTTTCTGTTCCCCGGGGAGCCTTGCTTCCCCCCCCCCCCCCCTCTCTTGGCCTCTCTGCCTGCTTGTGATCTCTCTCTGTGTCAAATAAATAAAATCTTAAAAAAAAAAAATGCTGGACCATTCAAACAGATTTCTGTTAAACTGCTGGGTCAGGAATATTTCTCAGGCCATGTTCATTATGGCAGCAAACACACAGCTGCTCTCCTGACCACAGACATGTGCAGACACTGCAGGGCAGGAGATGGATGGTCCCATATAAGAAAACAGTTTTAAGGGGCGCCTGGATGGCTCCGTTGTTCAGTGTCTGCCTTCGGCTCAGGCCATGATTCCTGGGTCCTGGGATCGAGCCCTGCATGGGGCTCCCCAGTTGGTGGGGAACCTGCTTCTCCCTCTGTCTGTTACCCTTGCTACTTGTGCTCTAATAAATAAATAAAATCTTAAAAAAAAAAGAAAATAGACTTAAATCCATGTAAAATGCATTTGTGAGTGCTTTGAAAACATACTGTTTCATTTGGCTACATTTTTATTGTTTACACGAACTATTCTTCTGTATCTTTGGTCTAACAGTTTTTTTTTTTTTTTAAGACATTTTATTTATTTATTTGTCAGAGAGAGAGAGAGTGAGTGAGCACAAGCAGGGAGAACAGCAGGTGGAGGGAGAAATAGGCTCCCTGCTGAGCTAGGAGCCGGATGTGGGACTTAATCCCCGGACTTGGGATTGTGACCTATGCTGAAGGTAGAGGCTTAACCCACTGAGCCACCCAGGCGTCCCTAACCATTTGATTTTTCATTCAGTTATGCACAAATCTGTTTCACCACCCGCCTTGGGTCCTGTATGATGCTAGATGCTGAGCATACAGGAGTGAATGAGACAGACAAGGCCCTTGTTCCTTAGAAAAATAAACATACAAACACATTAATGAGCTCATCCAGGTTGTCATCATTTCTATCAAGGAAATAGAGTTCTTAGAGAGTAGCTGGGGAAACTCCTTTAGGGATGTTTGGAAAAGTTCTCCAAGGGTGGGCCAACGTTGGAGCAAGGACTTCAAAGAGGGTGAGATTAAGTGACGAATGACTAAGCAGCTTTCTGGGATAAGAAAGTAATACTGGCCTGAGATGGAAAACATCTTGGCAATTGTGAAGACATTGAAGGAGGTGAGTGGATCTGGGAAGTTGTGTGAGAGAAAACAGTGGTGAGTCCTAGAGAGGGATTCAGAATTCAAAACCCAAAGGCCAGAGAAGCCAAAGTAAGGTGTTTGTATTTTATTACTAGCATCTATTATAGAGTTATAATGATATATATTATGACAGTATTCTGCTTTGAGTAAGCAAATAATTTTAATTTTTTTAAGGTTTTAAAGTTATCATTCCTTAAGTAGTTGCAAAATAGAGTTGTTTGATCTCAGTTTATTTTCAACAAATTTCAAAATAAAATTACTATGTAAACCTCAGAAATAGCGTTCGTAAGGACAATTTGGAACTTTGGAGTTCTTGAGGAAAGGGTTCTGGTGGTTCTTTGCGAAGGAGAGAGTAGTTGGTAGCAGGAGAGCACAAGGTCGATAAAGCTGTAGGGCTTGACAGTGGAGCATATACTTGCATGTTGTGCCCTATTCCTTTCCTTCTCTGGAAGTGGGGAGAAGTCTGGCATAAAGTGGTAGGAAAACAGTCCCACAGGAGTAATGGCACGGATCAGCATTTCACATTTCACAGTCCAGAGTCACAGAAAGATAAGCACAGTTTGATTAGCGCTTTTAAAACAATGGGTTTTCTGTTTTGAAAGATCCTTACAGTCGCTCTCAGGGATGTCTGTGATGAAAAGGAAATTGTTAACTATTCAGAATCTTCAGAGAGTAGACACCACCCCACCCCCTCCTAAAGCACCTGTACTCAGGCAGACACACACTCTCACCCTTAGTATACGTGGAGTCTCGCAGCTCTTAGTAACGTGCAGGCAGACGGGGCCCCTAGCACCACAGCAGGCATCACTGCCCCAGGGCAGGAAGGGAGATGGCTCCTCACTGGAATGAGGGTGTGGAGGGTGCCTAGTGAGTGCACCGACCCTGACCCAGCAAAATTTCAAAACAGGGAATGAAGAGTTAGAGGATATAGGTACTTAGGTTTTCCTACAGGTACTAAAGAAAAAGTGGAGCAGGGAATATGATTTCAGTTTGCTTACTGAGATTTTAATATCATATATGTATTATGGATTTTAACATGTATAGAACACCTGATTAGGTAGAGATGTCAAAGTAGCTTTGTATAGGTTTTCCCTTTGACTGGGGCATTTTTCTTAATTTAAGAAAGAACTAGGGAACAAAACGTTGTCTGTATTTGATGTATAAATCAGTTTATCTTTCAGTATTTAGGAAATTATTCCAACATTGTTTTTCCTAGAAAAGCATCTCATTTTCTTGTATATTTGATTTCTTGGAGCATGGTGACTATACTTGGTCTAAGAGAATATTTTCTACTCTCATAATTGCGTTAAAAGGTAATGTTTGAAAATAAATAGTTGAGGTAAAAGTATGTAGTCTTTTCTAATAACAAGTTTTGAAACAACGTCCATTTGGCTTCAAGATTAAAAATAATTTTACATTAGCAGCATAACATCCAGTGTGATTTGCTGAAATATCTGATTAGCAGGAAGTATTAGTTTGCTAGATTTGTATTTATGGGATGGTATGTCAGTATTTACATTAACAATAAATGATGCCAATTACTTCCATTACTCCTGTGTTACTTTTTCACATTGTTTTCCTACCACTTTGTGACAAACTTTTCCGATTCCTAGAATAATCTGAAACAACATGACTGGTATTATGTTCTTACCTCAGTGGTGGAAAGAAAATGATTCAAGGCAGTTGTCTTCATCTGGGATATGAATAGCCCTAGGGATATACAAAGTTTCCCCAGGTGCTAAACAAGCTCACAGATATTTTAAGAAACTCAAGTTCCAGATCCTAAACTTCCATGTGAATCTTTGTCCTAAATTTGATCTGTCTGTGAACATTCCTGAGGCAAGAGGGATATTCTTTTCCCTCTCCCTTTTTACAGTTAGCCTTCTCCCACTTGAATTGCCCTCCTCAGAACTGTCCTTCTCATTCATCTTGAATCTTACTGTGATGCATTGTCCCAAGGAAGAAAAATCTCTGACATACAAAGGGACATTTGACCATATTGGTGTTGGTTTTTAGAAAGTGAATTACTCTAAAGATGGTTCAAAAAACCCTTCCTCAATGTGAGTGACCAGTTATTTGCTTTCAACAAACTTGAAAGAGAATCCAAATAAATTCCCCACTGACAGATCATTAGAAATATTTATGATGTATCACTGATTCTGGCGTATAATTCTAAAGGAATTTAAAGAATTGAAGAATACTGCTCTAACAAAAATCCTTTTATTCTCATGTATTTTATTTATATGAATGCATTCCTCAGCATTTGCTTTCGCCTTCAAACAAAATTGAAAAGGCAAAATTGGAATGAAATTGATCCTGGACCTGTCTTAGTTTAAGAGGAAATCTACTTAGGTCAAAGTTACTTGCAGTAAAAATTATACTTTATGTTAAATGCTACCCTATTAAAACTTATTTTCCATTTATATTGTTTTGATTAATTACATGTTTTTTACCACTGTAAATGTAAATTAAACCTGAAAATACATTTTAACACTTAGGCCATTATGGTCACAGGCAATACAACCCCTACTGTGAAAGCCTTACATGTCAATTTACATATATATATATATATATATATTTTTTTTTTTTTTTTTTACATATATATTTTTGATGTTGCAAAATATGCTAAGATAATCAGTAAAAGACTTTAAAGCATAGGTTAGTGTTACATAAAGGTATAACTACAGAGGATTTGGAATGACATTTGGAATGACAGCCATTCAAAAAGATAAAGAAATCATAGGGCCCTGGGTGGTGGGTTAAAGCCTCTGCCTTCGGCTCAGGTCGTGATCTCAGGGTCCTGGGATCGAGCCCCACATCGGGCTCTCTGCTCGGTGGGGAACCAGCTTCCCCCTCTCTCTCTGCCTGCCTCTCTGCTTGCTTGTGATCTCTCTCCTCTCTGTCAAATAAATAAATAAAATCTTAAAAAAAAAAAGAAATCATGTAAGATTTTCAACTGTTTAAAGTGCTTGTTTATGTATCATTTAAAGGGATGATGTTGTGACCACATCACCAGTTATGAAGGCAGTAGGAGCCCATCACATTTGAAAGAGTAATATAGTGGTTGATTTAAGTATTTACAATATACTGGAAGCCATATCCTTTGTAATCATTTAAAATAATCCTGAAAAAGCTTAGAAGGAAGTTAACTTAAAAATATTATGATAATAACAAAAACTTCAAAGTTCTTAGCGAATGTGAGCAAACTTTTCTATAAAAGCAATGACCTAGTGGACAAAACCTCCTTTAAAAGAATATTGACCTTGCAGAAACAGTTTTTACTGGAAGGCGGGTTTATGCAGCCGGGAGCCAAATCCTCATAATGGCTGACAAATCCTGTACCATGTCCCCAGTTCTCCTTTTCCTACTCTTCTTCCCCTTGATCACTTTTTATTTTATTTTATTTTTATTTTTAATTTTTATTTTTTCAGCGTTCCAAGATTCATTGTTTATGCACCACACCCACTGCTCCATGCAATCCGTGCCCTCGATACCCCCCACCAGGCTCGCCCAAACCCCACATCCCCTCCAAAACCCTCAGTTTGTTTCTCAGAGTCCACAGTCTCTCATGCTTTATCTCCCCCTCTGATTTACCCCAATTCATTTTTCCTTTCCTTCTCCTAATGCCCTCCTTCTTTAGTGATACTGGGCTCCTTGTTTTCTTCTGACTGCTGAGACAACGCCCTGCCTCTGATATTTGCACTGCTTTACTTCGTTTACCTGAAATACTTCCCCCAGATGTCTTCCTGTCTTGCTCTGTCCCCTCCTTCGGGTCACTGTCATCTACTCATTGAGGACTATCCCTGTCTCCTACATAAAAGTTCACCCACCTCAACATGAACTCTCCCCTGCTTTATTTTTTCCCATGGCACATAGTACTTTTAACAAAGGATGAAATTGAATTATTTATTAAGTTTTTAATCTCTATCTCCTCTAGAATGCAAGCCCCAAGAAAGCAGGACATTTTTCTTATGGCTTTATCTTTAGCACCTAAAACAGTACCTGAAACTTAGTAGGCGTTCAAGAACAGATGCTGTATGGAAGAATATGCAAGCTCTTTCTCAGGTTCATGGCCTGTATGTCAAAGGCTTCCTTAGAAAGAAATGACAAAACCTCTTATAAATTTAATTTTCAAGACATTTTCTTGTCACTGTCAGTAGGAATAATGGGAGTCTATCATAATGAATTAAGGAACCAAGAAATTAAGCCATCCTTATTCCTTATTAGTCATTTATTATAGATATAACTTCGCTTCGCTCTTAATAAGAACATAAAGAAACATTCACTTCTGTATTCATTCTGTCAGTTAGTTTGTTTAAAAATATTTATTCAGCCTCTGTTGACTACTGTGCTATTAGTGCAAAGGTCCTAGGAATCTCTGCCGTCCCCAAGGAGAGCAGTCTAGTAAAATGGAGCTCTTTGTTTTCTTCAAAATGGTTTTTAATTAAAAAATAGTTATATCCACAATCATCTACAAATTCAACGTATACCCCACTAGGAACTTCATAGAATTTGATAAGATAATCATACAGTGGTATGAAAGAACAAAAGACCAAGAATAACCAATATATTCTGGAAGAGAAGAAAAAATCTGGATCAAGAAGCCCTATATCCAATATGAAGCCTTATTATAAAGCTGCAGTAATTAAAAAGTTTGATATTGACAGAAAGGTAGACAAATAAAATAATGAAACACAATGGAGACCCCTGAGTATATAGACTCTTGCAATCTGACAGAAATGGCACTACAGATTAGTGAAGAGGATGGATCATTCTGTAACCGACTGGATTATTAAAAATACTATTTAAAATGTTGCTCTGAGTATGAAAAAAAAGAAGTCTCCACCCATGAACGCACACAAAGACATTCCAGATGGCCTAAAGACCCAAACTTAAAACCAAAAATCCAGTAATATTTACAAGAAAATTTAGGACTATATTTTTAATTTTATGGCACAGAAAAGATTTCTTTAAAAAAGACTAACATATTCTGTTACTAACAGTAACATAAAAGACTTACTTTATCATAGTTACCTTAAATGGATATGAAAGATAAGCACAGAATGGAAAGATATACTTGCCTTATATATAAGGAATCAAAGATTATTTTTATAATATATAGAGGTCATATCAATTAACAAAAATTCTACTCTGATCAATAAATGGATAAAGTATAAATTGAGAGACAAAGTGATCCAAAGGACCTATAAACAAATGAAAAATGTTTATGCTTAGAAATATGAATTATTCAAATTAAACCAAATAGAAAATCATAACCAAAATATTTCATATTCATTAAATTGTCAATTTAAATGATAATGCCAAGTGTTAGAAAGAATGTGGAGTAAGTCTCACATAATGTTGATTGTAAGATAAATTGGTCAAATAATTGAGAAGGGAAATTTGGAATAGGTAATAAGTTAAAATGTTCAAATGCTTTGACTTAGCAATTTATTAGTATATACCTGGGAGAGACTCTTGCATAGATGCACGAGGAACCATAGATAGGCAAGTTCATTATGGCTTCTTCAGACAAATGATAGGTCAGAAATAGCCAAGCACTAAGTAATGAGATGAATGGTGTCTTAATTTCACACGGAATATCTTGAAGAGCTAAAGAAATGAATTCAATCCACATGTGTTGAAATTATTAAATCAATGGGGGAAAAAAAGCAAATCAGAGACGTGAAAACAGCGTGATGCGTTTTATAAAGTGTCTAAAACACGCAATTCAAAGCTCTGTTGCTTATGGTTACATAGATACGTAATACAGACAGACAGATGAAAATTACCACCAATCGCTCCCAGTTCCAGAAGTTCATAAATGCCAAATACAAAATATGTTTTATATATTTGCATTTGCTGGGTAGCTCTTATCAAGTCATCATAATGATCCAAAAGGCATAATCAGCCACTTCTCTCTTGGAAGTTCCTCCCACAGCGTGGCTCCAGTTAACATCTGCACATGTACCCCCGCTGCTCCGCTCTAACTGCCTGTTCCGGACTGCTTCTTTGGATACCAGGGCTTTGGGTTGCAATAGTTCCCTCAGCATTGCCACCTGGATGCCCACAGGCGCTTTAACCTAACCTATGAAGGACTGAACTACCTTTCCTCCCAGGCCTGGCTCCCTGCCACCTCAACTTCCCTTCTCAGACGATGGCTCAGCCATCTAACACATTACTGGAGGCCAGAGAGAACGTGATCCTTACCTCTCGCCCCTTCTTCAGTCCCCACATCCAATCCACAAAATAGACCCCACTCGTCAAATATTTATGTCAGCCTTCCTTCTCCCTCCATTCCAGATGCGAACTATACCCAGGCCCCCTTGTCTCTGGGTCAGATTATCACCCCATTCTCCTAAATACTCATCTACTCACCACAATGCAGCTAAAAAGCAAATCTAACTGTGTAAATTACAAATACAATGCTTTGAACATGCAAATCTGCCTTTGATATCCCCCCAACCCCCTGCCTAAAATCTTAAACAGTGCCCACTGGTCCTTGGAATAAAGGTCTGACTTCTCAACGGGCCTACAGGGCCCTTCATGTTTGCCACCTTCCTTCTCTCCCTGCTTCTCATTGCTCTTTCCTCTTATATTCAGCACTCCAGCTGAAGTGAACTTCTTTTATTCCTTGTTCATCTGATCCTTATTTCCTTACCTTCCAGCCTATCCAGCTACCTTTGCCAACTGTTTAGGGCTCACTCTATGTTGTTCCTACTAAGCCCCAGGCCTGACTCACATACCTCTCCTTCATGCTCTTCACAGGGGGCCCCACACAGGAGTGTATGGGTCCTGCTCTGCAGAACTCTAGGGGGCACTATTCACACCACGGTCCGTGTGAATGGCGTTCCCAGACTTGTATAAAATGGTAGCCATGTCTATAACATCTCTATGACAATGCTAACCACACTGTAGTGCATTTGCCTGCAGAGTTGTCCTCCTCACTGTCTCACTAAGTAGAGAGGAGACATCATATCTGAGACTAATACATAATAAATACACTAACAACAACAACAAAATACTGACTCTTTCCCTTTGTATGAGGCCATATAAGCACACTCCTTCTACTTACACACCAGGGTATTATCTGATGGAAAGAAGCGAAGAAAGGACAGGCCACTTAAAAAATTGTGTATTTTTATCCAAGAGAGGATTACTCTTTCCTGAAAGGTAATGCAGTACTTAAGAAATGGGATGTAAGCCCCATGATGGCAGAGTTCATTTTGTTTTCTCATTTGGTCCACTGCTGATTCCCCTGCCTCTAGAAGAGTGTCTCACATATAGTAGTCCCTGAAAAAAAAAATGCTTTCTGAATGAAGGAAAGAGGCAAATTGTTCTATGATTATTGCATTGGACTCTCCTGAAACTGGATTGAGGGCCCATGAAGAGGCGAGAATGGAGCTAGACAAGCACTCGTGTTGCTGCATTGTGTTGAATTAGTGGCCTCTTTACCTGTAGCAGGTTAAGAAACTGCAACGGATGAGTGTCAGGCAGCTTCCTGAGGTTCACTAGATCATTTGGGGAACAGGCAGGGAAGAGAAGAAAAATAAACCATGGGGAGTAGAATCACAAAAAAACATAAACTCACCCTATGGACTGACTGATTTTTTTTAAAATAAGTAACATTTATATAGCATTTTACAGACTCTCAGAACTTCTGCATACATTCTTCTCTGCTATGCACCAGGGAAGGTGGAGAGTGGGCAGCCAGTTCCTTCCTGTCGAGATAAGACACAATCTCTCTACTCTAAATAGAGTTCCCGTCAAAGTTGCTTTTAAAACTTAAAGGTCATAAATTAAGAGCTAATCGTCAGGAACCCTTTGTTATCTCTTCATTGTGTTTATTTTAAAGGAAATTTTCTGTTTGAGCAGAAAAACAGAAACTTCTAGAACTGGGTAGCTAAAGTTTCACAAACTCTTTTCCACATAATCCTACAATTCCATGAAATTGCGTTGAGATTCATGGATGTATTCACCAAGAGGTTACCTTTAGATATTTTGGTGACAATTATGATTACTTTCATGTTTCCTAATTAAAAAATCATGGAATCTAGTTTTTCGCTTTTTCTCACTTGAAACTACATATTTAAATTCAATCTATGGTGATGTATTTATTCCCAAGTGCAACTGAAATCGAAACATAAAAGGTAACAGAATAATATAACTTCTTCGTTAAGTTTCTGTTTTTAAATATGTTTAAATGATGTAACTTTAAACATTTGAAAAGTCCTGGGTTAGTGTTTTCCTTTATTGCCACCCACATTAGTATGTGTCAGTTACTGCTAAATAGAGTCCTTTTTAATGAGTGGATTTTGAAGAATGGATTTCTTTTAAGTGGAGTACACTGTATCCAACAGTTCAGTGATGGATTACATGTTTGGGGAAATACGATCTTACTTGTTATGCCCTAATTTAGCTCACATTCAATAATAATTCACTCAGTGTATTTGATCTTGGCATAATTTGAAGAGATAAATGAGATAAATATGTTTCAATGCCAGTTTCAACAAATCCTATCGATATTTATCTGCTGCCTCTGGTAAAATGTATCTTGTGACTGGATGATAGAATGTCACAGTGTCAGACTAGTTTTTATTGGCTTTTTAACTGTGCTACCCCAGACCAACTGGTGCCTTCCATAAAGAATCATTTCTCAGAGCACCCCCTGTAGCACATCCATTCTTGATGAGATTGGGCAATGCAGCCATTTCCTGAGGACGCAAGTTGATGAATTTCTTACTATTGTCCATAATTGTGATAAATGAAAATATGTTTATTTTTCCTAGCCTTCATTAAAAAAATTGCATAATACCGAAGTACACACTTGTCTCCTTAATTCAATTACTTCTATGATATATGGTAATAAAGTAATTTCTAAAGCTTTCCCCAGCTAGCTCCAGCTGTTTTCACTGACAGAGAGTTTTAAACTGAATCTGGTATCCGATCTTCAATTTCTATATTAGTACATCTCCCTGAATGGTTAATTGTGTCATCGGTATAACTAAAGCTCAAATTAACTACCTCCCAGCTGAATGTGGTTTCAGTCTTTGGCGGCAAAAGACAACTGCTTATGATGAGCTGCTATCACACAGCTGAGTTTTTTTTCTTTTTTAAAAATTTTATTTATTCATTTGAGGGAGGGAGAGAGAGAGAGAGAGTGCACAAGCAGGGGGAGGAGAGAGGGAGAAGCAGGGAAAGGAGCAGAGGAAGAAGCAGGCTCTCTGCTGAGCAGGAAGCCTGAGGTGGGGACTCCATCTCAGGACCCCAGGATCGTGACCTGAGCCAAAGGCAGACACTTAACTGACTAAGCCAGCCAGGTGCCCCCACACAGCTGCTATTCTTGATGACCCCTGGAGGGTAATGCATTTGCTTGTAACTCAAAAACTGTCCTCGCACCAAAAGACCTTCGTCCTAGCCCTCAACAGAGCCCTCCTCCCATCTTCCCTCACGAATACAAATACCTTCAGAGAAGCAGGGAAGCTGGGCGTCCAGTCCCTGGTGTTGAGAATGACAAGCTTCAGGGGCCACAGAGATGAACAATGGGTGAGCCACCAGAGAAAGGACACGGAAGAATGGAAGAGAAAACCTTCGAACTCTTTTTTTTTTTAAGGATTTTATTTACTTATTTGACAGAGAGAGAGAGAGAGAGATCACAAGTAGGCAGAGAGGCAGGAAGAGAGAGGGGGGGAAGCAGGTTCCCCACTGAGCAGAGAGCCTGATGCGGGGCTCCATCCCAGGACCCTGAGATCATGACCTGAGCTGAAGGCAGAGGCTTTAACCCACTGAGCCACCCAGGTGCCCCAGGCCTTTGAACTCTTAACATTTCAATTGCTCTCTGCTCCCAAAACCTACTATACACATGGGAGACATACTTAAGTTATTACTGTTGATTTTTGCCTGTTTTTTCTTATAGCTGCTACTCTTTGCTAGAGAAGAAGACAAAAAGAACTTAATAGAGAAGAAATAAAGAAACTAGCCAAAAATAGTCCATTGAAAAATTTTTAAAAAGTGGTGGAAGCCCAAATGTAAATCCTCCAAAGCAAAAATGGAATGCAAATCTGTGTGTGCTGGGAAAAGCAAGTTTTCCAAAGGTACGATAAGAAAAAGTCAGTAGTATTTCTTCTATATGACTTTCAAATGTTACATCATCATCATTAACTAGTAATTTTATATCTTAAGAGTGCTTGACACCAGGCGAATAATTAGATTGTGCTGAAGGTTAGGCATAGAAGATTCCTTCTGCTATCAAAATTACTATATTGATTTCTCATTAACATAATTTTGGAAAGAATTTGTAGTTATCAAGTGATAAATAATCTCCACCAATAAACATGTGTGTCTGGGAAGGAAAACTGGAGAAATTAACAGGGTTATAAACATTCAAAAATATGACTATCCATTGGGCTTTTTTTTTTTTTTTTTAGGATTTTATTTATTTATTTGACAGAGAGATCACAAGCAGGCAGAGAGAAGAGGGGAAGCAGGCTCCCCGCTGAGCAGAGAGCCCTATGTGGGGCTTGATCCCAGGACCCTGAGATCATGACCTGAGCTGAAGGCAGAGGCTTTAACCCACTGAGCCACCCAGGTGCCCCTATCCATTGGTTTTTAATAATAATAACAATTATTAATTGAGACCAAGTATTCTGTTATTACCTTTCAAGTATATTCTTGACTTTTCAGTTGTAGAATCACTCTGTAAGGAAATTATTATTATCGTTCCTACCCAGAGAAGGAAACCAAATTCAGGCTCTATTATCTGTTTAGTTAGTGCAAGTTTTTATAATTATGTAGCATTACTCACGGTACTGTGAAAATGGGGCAAAGCCAGAATTTTATCCAATTTTTGCTGAATTCTAAACCCACGTTTCTTTCATGTCACTCCACTACCCTTCTGCTTTAATCCATGTGAGACTGTGCCCACAGCATACTGAATGACACACAGAGTTAGTATAATTGGTTTAGAGTGATTTTTAAAACTAATCAACTCTTAGGAACACACTTATTTCATACTTTTCCCTCTATCTTCTCCTCTCACTTTTTTTTCCTTTACCAAAACTTTGCTTTAACAAAGAAGTCCACCAAGCTTGTAGTAACTATAAACTCTAGAAATGTAGAAGACAGTACTTTCAAAATATCAGCCTATGTTGATGATGTATGTCTCTAGTGATAAATTTCATAAATAATTTTCTATTATTTCTCCTGTAAGTAATTCTTACAGTAAGTAAATAAATTAAATTCATTCTCTGCAGAAGGTCAAGCTCTACCAGCATATGGAAATTTACCCTGAAATATAATTTGTCCTTTGATGTTTGATTATTGAAAACCCTTCTAGCAATTTCAAAAAATACTCATTGAATCAAATTGGGTTGTTACTCTTTCTAAAAAAATCTTTTTTCTATAGTCACAGTAAGTAAGTAAGCTCTATAGGGTTTCTGAACATGACTTACAAATAATCAACAATTACATTTCCTATTAAAAATAAAAAGCACCCAGTCTGTCATTATCTTTCCTTCCCAAAAAGAAAAGTAAATTCTTTCCTAATTTCTCATTTGAGGTAATGACACTATGATTGGTTCAAACTTTGTACCAGTAGTTTTCTTGCTTCTCTCTACTGTGAGAAATACATTTCCAATTAGATTTTAATTTTTTAATGATTATAAATGAATGAATAGTGATCAGTTGAATTTGGTTAGCAAGAAAATTAGAAAATATTCCAGGGAATCTTATTTTATAGAAAATATGTTTACTTATATAATATATAATATAACATATAATTATTATAATTAAGATTATATAATTATATATGTAATATGCAATTATATATAATATATACAAATATACTATATAATCATATATAATTAATATATGATTATATTAATATTTATTTATAAATGTAATTGTATTATAATTATATTTTATTATAATATAAATATATGTAATATATATTTATATTTATACATATAAATATATAATATATATAATATAAATTATATATAATATTATAACTAATATTTATTTTCTTCTTAGTTTTTAAGAACATTGAAAGAAGCACCTAGCAAAGCAGTCAAATATTCCTGAAAATCCACAGGAGTGTTGAAATATAATGGACATGAATAAATATATATAAATATCAATAACATCTTTTGTATAAAAATTCTTTATAAAATCAAAAGACATATTGTTCTGATAATACAGATTGGTGAAAACTTAACCACACAGGGTAAATATCTTGTGCAAGTTCCAAAAATATGTGAAAAAAATTGGAGCAAAAGTTTACAGTAAAATTCAGAACTCCTCACTATACCTAGATGTTCATACCATTAGACCACCTAAAGAAAGTGCTAAAAAAGCACGTCATTGATCCTGCAAAAGAATTCTGCTGAGTTTGAAGTCTTTCATCATTTCTTTGGAATGAAAAATGATAGCAGAAAAGCCAAATTAAATGTGACAGAAAGTTGGTAACGTGCTCATTACCATTTTTTTGACAGTGATTTATTCTTGAATTCGTAATACAAAAATATAATGAGATTTTTTTTCCCCAGAATTAAAAGCAAAAGTGTCTGAGACAGAAAGCGCTTGCATTTACTTCTTTTCTAATTAACAAGAAGAAAAGAAACATAGCATCTGGGAAATGAGCATCCTAAACAACACTACTATCTAAATACTACCTTTCAACCCATTTTCAAGATCCAGGGCAGAACACTTTCAAATACTTATGTTGGTGTTACTCCCAATTTGGAAATACATGGTATTATTTTAAAAACAGTATTTCTGGGGCTCCTGGGTGGTTTAGTTGGTTAAGCATCTGCCTTCAGCTCAAGTCATGATCCCAGGCCCTGGGATCAAGCCCCAGATCCGGCTCTCTGCTCAGCAGGGAACCTGCTTATCCCTCTAGCTCTGCCTGTCACTCTCCCTGCTTGTGCTTTCTATCAAATAAATAAATGAAATCTTAAAAAAAAAAAAAAATAGGGTATTTCTAAACACATTTTATAATGATCTAAAAAACAAGTCTGGCTAGATTCAGAATAATGTCTTCTAAACTCATCGTCTAAGAGTAGTTATTTGACTTTTTGTCTCCATATAGTTCACAAATGGTAGTTGGATGAGGGAAGTAGTATGTCATGTAACTGATTATATTAGAATCTATGGCATAAGCAAGGAATATTTGAAAGTCTTTCTCCCTAAGGGATATTCTAATAACTCCTTTCAGAGGAATCAAAATTTATCTAGAGGAAAGGGATTCTTAAAGAAATGTGCTAGCTTGAAGGATTCACTAATTTAACATTTATATGTTGATTGCCTATATATGCCCCCCGCCCCTGCCTGAAGCAGTATGTCTTGATGCAAATACAAAGAAATGACGTGGCATTGGATTCCGCACTTTCTTTTAATTCATTTGTTTTTGCAGATATGTTAATAAATAGAGAAGAAACCTTTGGGGAAAAACATTAAGCTGAATGCTCATTTATTTCCTTTCCAGCTGCCGAAATGTCTTAACAAAAATTATTCCATTTTAATTAGGTTATTTTTTACCTCATTATTAAAGATAAACTGTAGAAAAATGTTATGTGTGCTAAAAGATACACTAGCATCTAAAATACTTTGCAAGGGGTGCCTGGGTGGCTCAGTGGGTTAAAGCCTCTGCCTTCAGCTCAGGTCATGATCTCAGGGTCCTGGGATGGAGCACCTCATCAGGCTCTCTGCTCAGCAGGGAGCCTGCTTCCCCCTCTCTCTCTGCCTGCCTCTCTGCCTACTTGTGATCTCTCTCTCTCTGTCAAATAAATAAAATCTTTAAAAAAATAAAACAAAATAAAAAAAGAATAAAATACTTTGCAAGTCCAGAGCATAAAAATCTTAATGTGCTCTTCATAATTACATGTTTTCACTTTCATGAATTTATAAATAGGTTGGCACCTATGAAGTGTGTTTAGTGAGTCCTGAGAGGGTGCTTTACACACATTGTCACTAAAACAACACTGCATGCTAGGTTGGTTGGTTTCCTTTTTTTTTTTTTTAAGATTTTTATTTATTTATTAGAGAAAGAGAGTGCACACATGAGAGAGAGAGAGAGAATGAGAGAGCAGGAGCAGGGAGAGAGGGAGAGGGAGAAGCAGGGCCCCCTCTGAGGAGCAGGGAGTCAGATGAAGAGCTCAATTCCAGGACCCTGGGATCATGACCTGAGCCGAAGTCAGATGCTGAACCCACTGAGCCACTCAAGCGCCCCTCCCCTTTTCTTTTACTTTAAAATTTTTTGTATTACTGATCATCTCCAAGTTTGAACACATCATAAACAAAAAAGTATTTTTATATTTAGTGTTCTATGTAAATATGAAATTAAATCCAGGAAATCTTTCAGTTGTGATGGTGACATGATTTATAGGTAAATGGTCTTACCAAACAACATAAGAGCTGATGTGATGGGACATACCAGATGTTTCCTATTCATTCTACAGCTGAGGAAACTAAATCCAGTGAGGTCCAGTCATTTGTCCAAGATTATAATGCTAGCATGAAGCAAAGCTAAGATCTTAAAGGTCTCTAGCTATAAAATGTGTGGTTTTTTCATGTTATTTTCAAGACACTGTTAATTGGATTCTTAATATGTGCCCAGTGTAAGACTTCCCATGCTGATTTCATCTGGTTCTCATAAAAAGGCTATCTGGTACATCATACTATGAAACTTGTTCTATGCAAATACAACCAAGACAGAAAAAGGCTCACTAAATTATCCACATTCATCTGCTGGTAAGCAGTGGGTTCAATAGAGCAATATTATAAATTTATTTTTCTAAATGAAATGTAAAACATTCATGAAATGTAATTTGTCTCCTGAAATAATTCAATGCAATACCACTATTGTTATTTTGATGTATTCTTTTAATGCTTTGGGATCGAAGTCTTACCATGCATCCAGGAGGCCCTTGGCCCTCAATGGATAATTTTCTTTGCGTGTTATGCTGTATCTCTTTTGAAAAGTCCTCCTGAAGTCTATGGCTCACTGGAATAGATTCAAATGGAAAAAAAGCCTACCAGAGGTCAATTATTAAACTAGGACAGGATAAATATAGTACAGCATGTGCCTACTATTTGCTAATATGCATGTGGTTTATAATTTCACATATTATAAACATTGGTTCTCAACTCATTTTAAAATACAAAAATACTTAACCTTTATTCATTGTCTCTGAAGGAAACTAAACAGATCTATTAATATAGAAATGCCTTATTTTGTTCAAAAACTATACAAGCTTAGCAGTTACACAGATCTTGATTAATCATTACTTGTAAGTCAGACACATTGATTATTATCTCTCCCCCCTCATGCTCTGACTCACTGAAAAGGAAGGAAAAATGTGCTGGGATGGGTTCTACTTTGCACTTTTTAATAAAATGTTGCAATAACATGTTTTAAGCCAGATACTGAATTGGTGCTGTCTTTCTTAACTATATGCAAAATACCTGTGTATTTGAAAAATTGAAAATATAACTGTTGACTCTATGAAGTAGAGTGCTAGCCCAGTGCCCAGCGAAGGAGACCCCCAGTGGGACTGCCTTCTCTCTGTACAGCACTCCCTCTGCTATTAGCAGCTACAGAGCAAGAGAGCAGCCTTTATCCATGTCTGAGTGTGCTTAGAACACTGAGCTTAGTCCTCTTGGTAACACATCTTACTAGTAGTACCATTCAACTTGATATCTCATCTAGAGGGTGACATCTCTTTTTGACAGCTCAAAAGTATTTATAGTCTCCAAACTTGTTTCCAATACTCCCCGCTCACCTGCACCCTGTGGAGGATAACTTTTTCTTCAGATCAATGATGTTGCCCTGTCCCTTCAACTTTCAGCTGGCATGGGAAAGAACCAGCTACACTTATTCCGCCCATGTATGAAGCTCGGTCTTCCTGTGATTTTCACAGTATCATAAAGCTAGTCAAAGCGCTCAAGAAATAAGTTTTCAAACACTGGTGATCAGAGAATCTCAGAAATGTAGAACCACGAGATATCATATAGCTCATACAGACCAACCCCTTCATTTCTCAGGGAAAGAAACTCACTCCCAGGGAAGTGGAGTGGCTTTGCTTTCCCCACACCATGAATGAGGAACAGGATCCTGGGATCGGAGTCCTGTCTTCTGACTGAGCATCCTCTCATCTCCCCAGATGCTTCCCACTTTCTGTGCAACATTAGGGAAGAATGTTCAGAGCTAGCATTCACAACTTTTTATTCCTTGTGACAGAGCCGGGAAAAGTGGAGATCACTAAGAGAGTGAGACATGGGGGCCTTCTGGTCCCCCATTGTTGAGTCATGCCAGTGGAGGCCAGTCTCATTTTGTGGGTACCCTTCTGTCTCCCCAGTTCAGTCTTCTAATTTATATTCTAAGTTGACATTGCTTTTCTCAGGTCAAGAATTGACAGGAGAGCATTAGTATTTTGTCTGTTTGTCCTTGCTCTAAAGTTTAGGCCATGCAGGGGTCAGTCTGAATTTGAGCAGATATTAGAGTGAAATGTGAGAGCGGGAGCACACTTTGCCAGATGAATCTGGATTTAATTAGGCCGTCAAGCCAATCTAATTCTGACATTTGACAGTTTAACTTTCTGATATTGAAAGGCAAATTGGGAGGTAAAACATTTATTAAAAATAAGCATAAAGGCCAAACTAAGATGTTCACTTTTAAGGTGATGGACAGCAATATTGTGGTATCTAACCCCAATGGCATTATAATTATCATAGTAATTGTACCAACTTTATCAACTTAACTTTATCCAATACTTAAAAAGGATGCTGTAATAGAAAATTCCATAGATGATTTTTAAATAAAAGGAAAATATGTGCCAAAATATCATCTTTCAGGTTTGCCTAAAAAATTGCATAGGAAAAAAACTTTTTAAGATTTATTTATTTATTTTGGAGAGAGAGTGAGCAGGGGGAGAAGCAGAGGGGGAGAGAGTATCTCATCCACACTCCCTGCTGAATGCAAAGCCCCACAAGGGCTCAGTCTCACAATCCTGAGATAATGACTTGAGCTGTAACCAACTGAGCCAATTTTAAATATATAAAGGAGTTCAAAGCAAACAAAATCCACTTACATAATTTTATGGCATTCATTCACTATATATATATGATTGTTTTAATATGCATTTAATTCTGTTTGTTATTTCACCTTTCTATACCAAAAGTTTTATTTATTTATTGTTTTTTTTTTTAAGATTTTATTTATTGGGGCGCCTGGGTGGCTCAGTGGGTTAAAGCCTCTGCCTTTGGCTCAGGTCATGATCTCAGGGTCCTGGGATTGAGCCCCACATCGGGCTCTCTGCTCAGTGAGGAGCCTGCTTCCCCCCCTCTCTCTGCCTGCCTCTCTGCCTGCTTGTGATCTCCCTGTCTGTCAAATAAATAAATAAAATCTTTAAAAGAAAAAAAAATATTTTATTTATTTATTTGACATAGAGAGAGATCACAAGTAGGCAGAGAGGCAGGCAGAGAGAAAGGGGGAAGCAGGCTCCTTGCTAAGCAGAGAGCCATTTGCGGGGCTCGATCCGAGGACCTTGGGATCATGATCTGAACCAAAGGCAGAGGCTTTAACCCACTGAGCCACCCAGGTGCACCTATACCAAAAGTTTTATAGTAACATTTATGTTAAGTATTGAAGAAAGCCAGTGTCAATTTACCCAACAGGAGATACTATTAGTTCCTTTCTGTGGATTGTTGTCAAATAAATGGAAATTAAAACAATGAAACATCATTTTCATTCTATGAAATTCATGTAAAGTATTCTGGTTGGTATATGTTGAAGTTGTTGTACTTCAAAATAGGTGGTTTCATTGTAAAGTCATTAAGCTCTGAAATATTTTACATTGAATTCTAAACATTTTTAGCTATAATCCCTTTCAATTTGGACAAAAATGTAGACATGAGATTCTTATTAAAAACTTTTTTCTGGGGCACCTGGGTGGCTCAGTTGGTTAAGCGTCTGCCTCGGGCTCAGGTCATGATCCCAGGGTCCTGGGATCCAATCTCACATTGGGCTCCTGGCTTAACAGGGAGCCTGCTTCTCTCTCTCCCCCTGCTGCTCCCCCTGCTTGTGCTCTCTCTCTAATAAATAAATAAAATCTTAAAAAAAAAAAACCTTTTTTCTAATATCAAAAATTAGATATTTCTAACAAGGTTCAATTGTGGCAAAGCAACTGTTAGCATATTATTTAGTCATTAAAATATGATTTTAGGGGCACCTGGGTAGCTCAGTGAGTTAAAGCCTCTGCCTTCGGCTCAGGTCATGATCTCAGGGTCCTGGGATCGAGCCCCGCATCGGGCTCTCTGCTCAGCGGGGAGCCTGCTCCCCCCTCTCTCTGCCTGCCTCTCTGCCTACTTGTGATCTCTCTCTGTCAAATAAATAAAATCTTAAAATAAAAAATAAAATAAAATATGATTTTAAAAAGCAAGTTGTAATATAAAAAGCATTTATGCTATAATATCATGCTAAAAAACAGATCGGCATGGGGAAAACTAAAGGGAAAGATAGAAAATGAACACTATTGATTCATGCTATGTGGCCTTTTGTTGCTCTCATTATATTGCTTATTTCAGTTAAAAACTTGGTGCCTCTGGTATCACAAGATGTAAGATATTAAATGGAAGTTTGCACTTAAAAAATAACTCATCAGGAACTTCTCTAAGAAACATTAAGGCACTCACTTCCAAAATAATGGAAGACAGAATGAATCTCTATAAAAAGACAAGTAACACAAGCAAAGTCATGACTATAAAAAGTACAAAATAAGCCACAGAACAAATGAGGTAATATTTTAATTTTCATTAGAATGCCAGTGACATTTTTATAGGTGGACAATATTATTTAAATAGTTTCTAAACTGATACTTGCATATTCTGTTTGTATATTCTCTATCCTGAAGCCATTTTGGAAAGACTTTGAGCTAAACCAACTGATTAATCTTTAGATTTCCATCCCCCCAGCATATATTATCACTTTTTGCCATCTTTAAACTATGATGAAATTATTGAAGTATTTAGAATAAAGCTTTACAAAGTCTATTTAACAAATTAGCAATTCATGTTCTCATGGGAACAAATATTCAGTTATCCCTTTCAAAAAATAAGTATTTAAAATTATTTTTTGCAATGAGGATTTAGGTAAAGTATTACTTAGACTTATCGCGTATTACAAATAGGGGTTAGTGTATACCTTAATTCAGTAGCTTTTGAAACTGATGTTAAATGAAAATCAACATTCTAAGATAGCTTTTTAGTAAAAACTCTTGGTGATTTTGTGGGATTTGAGAATAAAAGGATTCTGTGCATTACATTCAAGCAAACTCCAAAGAGGAAATGACTGTAGGTTCAATTTGTAGGTATCTAGTCATATAGGGCCTCACACAAGTTCTCAGAGATTTTCTGGGCCCCAGGAGGTACAGAAGGATCTCTGTGTCCCCCGGGAGTTGCAGAGGAGGAATCAAGACAGCAGAGTCAGGCTTGAGGGAGGCAGGATACTGAGAATGAATGACATTCTACTGGTTACATCTAATGATGGATAACTAAGTTCCAGATAAGCCCACAGATGCTTCTGAAGGTGCTGATTTGAATACATATCTTTTAGAGTCTAGTATACATCTATTCCCTAGGTCCCCAAACACTCAAAACTGAATAGGAACCCAGAGGAAATAGAGGAGCTCCCTAAACTGACCCAGATTAAGTTGTCACCTTCACAGCACACAGTAAATATTTGTTGAATGAATAAAACCTGTAGATGCCCTGTCCTCCTTTGGGAAGCTAATTCAACTTTATTGTTAGTTAGGGGGAAATGTCTGCCAAAAATCTGCAGAAAATCCATAACGTAGTACTGAAAAGAGGGGTGTCAGGGTCCTGGGATCGAGCCCCACCACATTGGGCTCCCTGGTCAGTGGGAAGTCTGCGTCTCTCCCTCTCCCTCTACCCCTCACTCTGCTCACACTTGCCTTCTCTCTTAAATAAATAAATCTTTTTTTTAAAATAAAGGTTAAACATCCCTTTTAGACATTTATAAGGTTAAGTGATCAGATTTTAAAAGCACAGAGGCAATAAAAACCAAAACCAAACCAAACCAAAACAAAAACCCTCTTTCAACAGCAACAAAAAAAGAAAAAGAAAAAGAAAAAAGTCAAAAGTAAAGCAAACCATAATAGAAAAAAAAAAAGGAAATGAAAAGATAAGAAAAGATGCAGACAAGTTCAGATAAAATATAACTTCTAACTATTCAGTATTATAAAATTATTTTAATATTTCATGAAAAATGCCAACTTTGACATCATCTTCATTTTAAAGGAAGAATTTTTCCCTCCCATCCTTTCTACTTTAAATTCTATTATACCTTCAGTTAACATATCTTATCATCAAAGAAACATTAAGAGAATCACAGAACTCCTGAATTAGAATGACTATTAGAGTCATTCGATTCACTGTTTCCCAAGGGCATAGCCTTCCAGGCCCTCTCCTGAGAGTTCTGATTTGGTGGGCTTGGAACAAGTCTGGGAACTTTAACTGTGAGCAAGCGCAAGTACCCCAGGTGATCCTTGTCAGGACATTTTGGAGAATAGGGAAACTTTTAGCCCAACTCCATTTCTTCAGAGAGGAAGAGAATGAATCCAAAGGTCATATGGCCGGTGAATCAACCAAGATGTGCTGGAGCACGTGATTTCTCTCTTTTTCCTAACTTCCCAGTGGCTTTCAACAATGATCTCAGTAAGAGTTCTAGATGGTTTCCACAATACCAGACAAACTTGGTAAAAATATATAGAACAAATAATTAAAAGCACATAGATTTTTCATTTATAAAAATCTATATTAAAACACGTTTTACAACGTAATTCACTGCTTTCATGACTGTGTCATGTCATCATGTAATAACAGTTATTAAGTTAAAAAAGTATTTATATATGTATATATATTTTAATATATATTTAATAACATTAAATATTTAAATGTTATATGTAATATATGGTAATATATAATAAATTATAATTTAAATTTATTTATTTGTTTATTTTAAAGATTTTATTTATTTATTAGAAAGAGAGAGTACAAGCAGGGGGAGCAGCATGCAGAAGGAGGGGGAGAAGCAGGCTCCCTGTTCAGTGATGCGGGGCTCAATCCCAGGACCCTTGAGATCATGACCTGAGCCAAAGGCAGATGCTTAATCACCTGAACCACTCAGGTGTCCCTAAATATATTATATCTAAATAACTATATATTTTAATACCAGGACATTTATTTCAAAGTCAGCACCTGAGACCCTCAGTGCTTGGATACCCTAAGAGTTTCCTGGGGATAACTGCCTGTGGGAGAGGGAATGAAGTTATAGGAAAAAAACAGGTTGAGAGGTTGCAGAACAGAGATCCCTGCTATCCTAGTGTGCCACAAAGCGTTCCACTTTTATATATTTTATATGTATTCTTGAGCACACAATTTAAAGTAAATAGTTTTGTGACTGAACCCCATCAGAAATTATTGCATTGCGGCTAGGTTAACCATGCAGAGATGGGCCTTTCAGTCTTCAGTAGTAGTTAAAGCCAAGCCAATTTAACTTCCTCATAAATGGAAGTAAGCAGTATCATCACATTCTCTCCAAACTAGAATATTTTAAGACAGGATTTCTGTCAAAGGAGAATCTGAAATCAATCACAAGAAATGATGAAAACCAATCTAATCATCTAGGTTACCTGCTCATCACTTTATCCTACCCTTAAACATGCTTAATACTCATCTCTCAGTGCCTGCAACTAAGTTTTGTGGGTTTGTTGAGTAGAGAAGAATGATGACACAGGGTGATTATATTAAACTATTTTCTTTAATCTGTGAAGCAAATAACTATCCTAAGAGGTACTACATGATAATGAGTTTTCTAAAGAAAGTCCCTGGCGGTGCTTTATATTAGCCCAGTACAACTGAAGGACAGCCTCCAGTGGGGGTTGGTAGTTGGCAACTAGTTGGTAGTTGGTAGAATAGAATGATTCTATTCTCCATGCAAAGTCAAAAATTTACTGTTCAACTACATAGTTTTTATAACTGGAAATCAACTTCCTAAGAGATTGCACATTCTGAATATTTTTAAATGATAGCCTGAATACACCTATTTGGAACACACTTTTCGGTTTCCTTATTCTTTTATTATTTTTTATCTCTTCCTCCCTCTTAGGTCACCAAGGCTTGCTGTCAGTTAGCTTTGAGAATCATAACAAAAGTTCTGTAAGAGAAGATTGACAGTGCTAATTACGGGCAACAGTTTTTGGGTTTCTAGTTGCCTTGTCAGATCTCACAGTGTCGTCTTAAACGATTATGTATTATTTCAGGCATACTGGTGGTTTTGAAAGTCAAACTGATCTGTGTGGACTTGTTCTCTATATAAGATAAAGCTAGGTGGTTTTGAGTAAGATCTTGTGCAGAGACCCAGCTGAGGATCTGGTTTATGGCTTTAAGCAACAGGAAATGACCCTGATTAATTTAAGTCACAAAATAATTTGTTGAAACTATGTCACAGGTGCTCATAGAATAGACTGTCATATCTTCTTAGATTTCTTTTCTGAATGTAAGTAATCAGACGACCCAAGGTTAATAGAAAACTAAAAAGTATACCAAATCCTTGTTGAACAATGAATTTATTTCAAATAATCTGAGAAGAAAAAAATAGTCTCATCTTTTTTTTGTCACTTTTTGTCCAACAAACCTCAGGTGCTTCATGACTGCTTACTATGAATTACTTTTTACTTTATAGAATTAAAATGTGACACATTAGACATTATTATTTCACAAAGAATTCTTTACTTACCTTATCTCTAGAGAAGCATGGAATAATATTGATTGAATGAGTGTATAGTTTTTTTCATAACTTTTCAATTACGCTGTCTTAAATAAATTGAAATATTATCCTGGAAGAAAGATAGCTGTAGAATTCAAATTAAAGGCAAGAGAATAGCACTGACATGAGTCCAAGATAATGGCTTTCTTCCACCATACTATGCTGCCTCCTCATTGGTGAGGGAAAGAGTAATTCCAAATTGGAAATGATGGAATTCACATGAGGATTTGAAGAATAGAACAAATTTCAGGAGGCAGCTTGGCAGAGGGAAAGAGAACAAACCATTCACCATAAGAATGTTTGGGAGGATGATACAGTATGGCAGTAGCATGATTTTTCTTGAGGGGTATAATTAGAAATACATCTAGAAACATAGATGGAGACCAAATACAGGTGGCTCACATTCAAATCCTAAAGGAATTTTCTCGGAAGAATATCACAGTTTCTCCCAGAATGGGTAATAATGTTGTAACCAGGCTCAAAAATGGTCTAGAACCAAGAAAGCCTGAACAAAAGGAATCACCACAAAATATAAAAACAAAATAGTGTCATTAGGAAGATCCTGGTGTTCTGGAGTTGTGCTAAGTTTCTAACTGCTGCTAACTTGGTGTCGGTCACTGAACTAGAAAGCCTGAGTGTAACTTTTCTTTCTTTTTTTTTTTTTTTCAGTGTTACAAGATTTATTGTTTTGCACTACACCCAGTGCTCCATGCAATACGTGCCCTCCTCAATACCCACCACCAGGCTTGCCCAACCCCCACCCCCCTCCCCTCCAAACCCTCAGTTTGTTGCTCATAGTCCACAGTCTCTCATGGTTCATCTCCCCCTCTGGTTTCCCCCCATTCACCCCTCCCTTCCTTCTCATAATGCCCTCCATGTTTTTCTTTACGCTCAGCACGTAAGTGAGACCATAAGGTAATTGGTTCTCTCTGCTTGACTTATTTCCTGAGTGTAACTTTTCTAAATAGACTGCTTTTTTTATATCACTTGCTCAAGATTCCAAGTAATGAATAGGAACATCGAGTTAGCAAAATGTAGGTTACCCACGTTTCACAGCTGCCAGAGGGAAAGAGACATGACTTCTTTGTATATTCTATGGAGGAGACAGCATCCAACCTCCTGCTAAAACTCGCATAACTGTGAGCTTCCTTCCAAATACGGTGGATTCAACTAAGTTACTAAGTCTGATACAGGGAGTAAAATCTATTAACCAGAGTTAGCTTTATCTAAGGAACTTTAAGGAATAAAGAAACCAGTGGCACAGAACCTGGCTAGGAAACCATTGGTCAGCAGGGTTAATGAGAATGTGAAATTGTACAGTGCTCCTACTGAGGGGGTCATCTTAGTTTCACCTGCGTATGGCACAACTAGGATGGCTCCACCCACCTTCTATAGAAACTAAAAGACGAAGAGAATGAAAGCTGCATCAGTAGGAACACTCTTACACTTTCCATTAGTATTCCTGGAAATCTACTATACTCGATCCTTTATAACTCTAGATTTCCCACCTGGACATCAATAAGATAGTCTGTCTACGTTGAGGAAAAAGTCTAGAAGAAAGGTACATGTTGAACTTTGTTCCTTTTGTCTTCTATTGATGTGGTATTCAAGGTCCGTGTTTCCCTCAAACTAGTAAGGGGGCATGGCTCTCACTGGAAACCTACACCTTAAAAATGTCGGCTCTCATTTTCAGGATGAAAAGAGTAAAAGAACGTAAGGAAAAGATTACCACACACACGAAGTAGAGCACCAGTGTCAGTGACAAGAAAAGATTTACAAAGATGTCACTACTAGTTCCTTCATGTTGGCTAATTGAGCTGCTGCCACCATTTAAAAATACTGAGCAAAGCCAGTCAAAGGCTTAGGACCCAACATGAGGCATGTCGGTTGAATTGGATTGACTTGGACTTTCAAGCGATTATAATCCATATTTTCATATCTCATTTTGGACTTCAAAGTTCATTACCAGTTTTGATCAATACATTTTTTCTATTACTCAAGCATTGATATATTATTTAAATGATAAGAATAAGCCCTTGTATCTATAGCTTGACTTTATAATTTGTTTTTAGCTTCATTCTTTTCATTGTGACATTTATTTAAGACATACACAAAAATGAAAACGGTAAGACATCACAAAGGTGGTACCATTTTGGAAATCTAGATCAGTTATTTTAAATTTCATTCACTTAAGAGATCTTTTTTATACATGACCGTGACACTGGGTATAAACCATTTCAGTCACTGGTTAATTTTAGGAGAGTTTTAGAAGAAATAGTACACCGATAGCTAAGAAATTTTATTTGAAAATCATTCATTCCTCACTTAAACTACTATCTCCTGGTAGATGGTAAAAGACATGTGTCCATATTGATGTTACCACATGTGAAAGACTCTGTATCTACAATAAGTAGTTTAAGCCCTGATACTAAATATGGCAACATAATTGTTAACTCTTTGGTGATGTTTATCATAAAAATTACATTTATAATAAGTTTATAATTGTTGAATATAAACCAGTATGCTTAGCCTTCTACTTGAAAATAATTTAATTGCACTATTTCATTTTAAAACCTTCCTCTCTATCTTGTGAGAAAGGTATTAGTGAAATAAAAGCATGGTAGTTTAAGAGACTTTTCCCAAGGTGTCCCAGCCAATAAATCCTGGTCTGCTCAACTTAGACTGTGCTCTTAATTGCTACAGATACACGGCTTGGTCACTGCAACCTCAAACGCCAGACTACACTCATGGGGGATACATTTGTTTAGGATGTCATTAATACCTTCATGCCAGTTTTTTCATATATTTCTTCAGATCTTGATCTCTGCAATGACCATACTAAAAGGAGATACATCTAGTAGCTTTAGTAAATGGCTGATTATTTATCCTATAATATAAATTGTCCTGACTAATTTTTGATAAATTAAGCCTGGGAGTTCAAGACGTGTTTCAAAATGTTATTAGCGCGAGTTGCGTGGTGAATCTAGAGTATGGGCTGTTAAGCTACTTATAGAACTTGAGAACACACCTTCATTGTCACTGGAACTGTTGATTAGTGGCAAATCATTCTTCTACAATGAAACTTGGGTTTCTGTGCAGGGCCAAGAGAATTGAAAGGAGTTAATGGAAAAATCCACCCTGCTCAAGGGCTTTAATGGCTTTATTTCTAACAAAATCTACAATTACCTTCATTCCTACTTGAAGAAAAAAAAATAGGTCTTTTTTTTTTCTTTTTTTAATCCAGGACTTTATAAAAGGCCTGATTTCTAACAAAAAGAGCACTAGATGTTTGATAATTTTCCAACTGGCTAACTCTATTTTCCTGAGCTTACTCAGAACTTATTTCAAAAATCTTGATAAACCTAGAAAAGAATATGTGCCAATGAAGGCTTCAGTTCATCAGCTCGGTTGGTGACAAATAGAAAAGGAAAGGTAGATACAATATATTTACCACTTGCCTAAAATCGCCATCTACCAAGGAGTGTTTTCCAAACTTGTTAATTGCTCATACCATCTCTAAGCATTTTTAGTAGGTACCTTTAAGACATGTACTTTTCAAATTTATTTATAAATTATTGGTGTGTCCAATTTTATGTAAATTGTTATTATAAAACATGTATAGAGAATGTTATAAGAATGAGATAATAACCCTATTATGAATAATTATTTACTTAACTTTTAATTATACAAAAACAAAAAGGCTTTTGGTTGTCACTACAAATAGCTTTGCATGCTTAAGTTTAAAATATTTGCTAATCAAACTGTCTGCCTAACATCATTAGTTGATATAAAAGAAAACTCTCTACAGTGGCAGAGAAAAGTCCTGTTTCAATGGTCTTCTTGATGACTCCTGTTTTTTGGCTGACACCTTGACACATATTAGTCATCACTGTTACTTCGTGATATGACTAAGGAAGAGCTATACAAGAAGTAAAAGAATTGTTTGCTCTACAATTTTCTTATATTTTGCTTTTGTTTCATTATTTGTATTATCTTCAATCTGCAGCTTCCTTGAAGGAAGCTTTTTAAGCCACAAGTCCATTTGGTGAGAATTAGTTTAGTTTAAACTAGAAAAGTCTGTTTACCAGGCACACAAACACCAATTCATTATTATAGGCAGAGAGAGAAGAGGTGAAATGTCACTTTCCAGACCTTGGCAAAGTGGTGCTCCCATCTTCCCTTAGGATGTTTTGCATATGTGACTGAAACCTTCTGACATAAGGACCTAGCAAGAGTACCATTGTCCATTCATTTTTATACATATAAGGAAATATTAATAAATCCTCATTTCTTTATTTTTAAAGATAAATAATAACTGAATTAAATTTCTGACATTCTCTTCTAGGACCCTAATAGGACCACTGTACCAGAGAACAAAGATTTCTTTATATAATATGTATGGAGACCTAGGTTACCTGTGACACTAATGTATCTTTCGAGGAAATAGTAGAATGTAACAGGAGGCAGTGGGATAACACATCTGTTACAAATGTGTACTTCAAAATGAAATGATCTGTCTTTGGACACTGGTTTCATCATTTGTAGTCTATATGACTTAGGACAAATTATTAACCTCTTTTTGTCTCAATATTTTCCTCTATTAAATAGTGCTAATTTCACGCTGTTGTTCAGAGAATGAAATGAGGTAATCATGTAAAGCACTGAGCATGAGATCTGGCAATGTCAGATATGACAACTGATATTTGTAATGCTATGACATATAAATGATTCTTTTTTTTCACAATTTGAGTCCTTTATTCTAGTTATGATTCTTGATTTTCAAAGGTCAACTTTTGAGGAATACATGTTGATATTCTTTGTACTTTGAAAATTGTTATTTTGTGACATATTCATATTTTTGTGCATCTACTGATTATGAATTTTGTAGGCTAACAAACTATGTACTACTGATCAACTAACAATTCAATTTAATCCGGTCACCATTAAGCTCTGGTTAAGCAATTATTAAAATGTCTTATTGTTTCATGACCTTACAATGTCATTAAAATTAGTAGAAAATTGAAAGATATTATTTTTTTTAAAGATTATATTCATTTATTTGACAGAGAGATCACAAGTAGCCAAGAGGCAGGCAGAGAGGAGGAAGAGCCGAGCAGACAGCCCTATGTGGGGCTCCATCCCAGGACCCTGAAATCATGACCTGAGCCAAAGGCAGAGGCTTTAACCCAATGAGCCACCCAGGCGCTCCTGAAAGATTCTATTGATAGGAATACAATTCTCTTTAAGTTAATACCACTAAGATCAAGATAAAAAATAAGGGTGCGGAGTATGGTGAATCTTTATAGGTAGTATGTAGGACCCCTCCATATGATGCATATGACTTTAATTTCCCTTTTTCGCATTTTTCCTTATTGTATTTTACTAAATTTTACTTATGCTTGTAGACCCTATTAAATTTCTTTAAAAGGAATACAAAGCATTGTATACCAAAATGTAATTATTGCCTAGTTCTTGTGGACTAAGACCTATGAAACCATTTTTCAATGTGACTTAAGTTCTTTCTAAGATGTAAATGATTAGTCAATCAAGAAATATGTGTAAAGCATTTTATTGTTTGTAATAGCAAAAGATTATGATCAGCCTAAATGTCTGTTTAGAGGGGAATGATTAAATAAATTATGGTGTATCCACATTGTGAGAATCCACCACAACTGAATAAAGCAACACAGTAGTTCTTTTATGCAAAGAGTAAACAATTTCCAAGAAATATAGCTGTTAAAATGGCAGACTGTAGAACATACAATATATAACCATATATGTTTCACATACATATGAAAGAATATATATTATATAATATTAATTATATATTAACATATTATATATATCATAGATATGAAATAATATATATTATATATGTGAAAAATTATATTTTTTTGTTGATGTACAAATTCTCTCTGGAAGGGAAAACAAGGAACAGGAAATATTAGGTACATTTGGAGAGGTGAACCACGGGGTTGACAGGCAAGACTGGGGAAGGAAGAGGAAGGAAGTAAGAGTTGCTCCAGGGTCTGTTTCGCACGTTATGAATATGGGATCATGTGAATGTAGGATCATTGAAAACAAATAAAATTAAAAGTGAAGGAGCAGGCCAGTTGGAAGAGGAGAAAGAGGGGGAAGAATAAAAGAAGTGAGTGGAAAAGTGGTTTCCACAATCGTGTTTGGGCAACGAAGGTAACCCAGTGGGCTGACTAGGTTTTCTAATAATGTGGTTGGATAATATTATTCAGATTCCTTATCAGGTTTATCTAGTCATGTTTGTAGATTTTGTTATTTCTCCTTAAATTGTTTTCAATGTCAATGGAAATACTTCAAGTTATTAAAAATGCTGTGCACAACACAAAGTTCATAAAAATGAACTAAGAAAAATTATGGCCACATGTGCTCAAATAAGCAAGATTATGCCCTATAATAGCTAAAAGCTGTTTTTATCTGAAATTCAAACAACCAACCAAAAAACTCAAAATTTCTTCCCCCAATTTTAAAATACTCATTTTCAAAACAAATCTGAGGCTCAGAAATGTTGACTCATCCAAGGTCATAGCTAGTGAGTGGGGAACCTGGACACTGACCCAGTTAGTTTGATTCCAACATCCATACTGCTCACCATTATGCTAGAGAATGAGGATCTAATATCTGTTTCATAAAAGTACTATAGGATTAAAAAGAATTAGCATATAAATATAAAGAGCCTACCATTGGATTTGGCTTACTGTAGATAATTCATACATTGGAGTTTTCGTTATGGAAGAGGCAATAGAGAGTATGAATTTTGCAGTCAAATGGGTCTGTATTTGGAAGTAGCTCTGCCACTTAGTAGCTGCCTCCTTTGTACAAATTTCTTAGCTTATCTCTTCTGCAATATATAGGATATAAATCCTATCGGCTAAATTGGGGAAGTTTAAGAAAAGATAAATTATAAACATTGACTAGTAAGTGCAAAAATTATAGATGGTACTACATTTATTATTAATGCTATTACTAAAAGTTGATATGCTCAAAATGTACTGCACTTTTATTGTTTTTTATGTACAAAGTGTTTTTGAATTATATTAATCATTTAGTATCAAGAATTTTTTTAAAAAATCAGTAATTACATTGCATGTTTTGGGTTCAATTCAGATCATACAGCTTCTACATATGATATAATTCATGCTCATAACAGAAGGTTCTCAGACATTAAAAAATCCAAAAGTAAATTTTGAATCATTAAAGAAAGCATATTTTTATTCACTTATTCAATATATATTGATTGTCTCTGTGTACCAGGCACAGCATTGAACAATAAACCAAAATTCCCTGCCCTTTGTGGAATTTAACATCTTTAGGAAGGAGAGAGCCTATAAGCAAATACAAGAGATATATAGTATCTTAGAGAGTGATGAGTGGCAGTGGGGAAAAACAAAACAGTGAAGAGGAATTAGATATGAGGAGAGTGAGGGATTACTGACATTTTTGAGTGGTTAGGAAATGTCTCACTGAAAAACTGATACTTGAATACAGACTTGAAGTTGAAGAAACCAGACCCGGGAGGTGCTGGGGAAAGAGTGCTCCAGGCATAGAGAAAGGTAAGTGCAAAGGTCTCAGGCTGGCATAATGGGGAACCTTAATGTGGGCAGAAGGGCTGGAACAGAGTGATCAAGGGAACAGAGGGGGAGATAAGGCAGAGATATAACAATTAGGGGCAGGCTCTTGAACACCATTGTAAGGATCTGGCTTCTAATTCAAATTAAATTGAATGCCCCGAGTGGACTCTGAGTAGAGGTGTGACATAGTCTAACCTTAATGCCATCACTGTGGTAGCTGTGTTGAGACTTAAAGAAATAGTGAGAATATGTAGGAGTATTTTGCAATCACCTGGAAGACAGACGAGGAGGATTTGGTTCCCATTTGATAGCCGTCAACACTATGACAAGGATCTAAGGGTGGGTCTACTTTTGAAGCAGAGACAATGAAATTTACTAATGGATTGGTGTAGAATATGAGATTAAAAAATGGATGAACAGGTTTGGGGGGAGAGGATCAAAATCAGTTTTAACATTCAGTTGGAGATGCCTATTAGACGTCCAAGGAAGAATGTTGATTTGGCAGTTGATCCTAAGTGTCTGGAGAGGTCCCAGTGGAGATATAAATGTGTTACACATAGTTCAACACTGGATATATTTCATTTGAATCCCACTTAAATTGCTCACCCAGTCAGATGAATGTATGGCATAGCAATGCTTCCTTAAATAGAAAGGTCAATTAAATAGAACATTTGACTCTCCAGTGAATTTGGATACATTATGAGACTAGCAGCAGGGAACTCACAAAAATATCTGGGCATCACCATTTATGTATTACATTGAGCTAACATTTGAGAATGAGAATCTAGTGTTTTATTTTTGTCTGTATAAAAGCCTTAGAATGAGTAAAAAAGACACTATGGGGGGTGACTCAAGAATGACAGACTGAAGACATTGACCGTCAACCAATATTGAAGAAAAACCCTTCAATCCAATTAAAATTGGCGAAATCCGGCAGAAGCAACAAAACTCAGGTAATAGTATGATTAATATTTATCAGGTTAGTAATATGCTGATATAGCAAAATGAAGTCTGTTTCAGCGCTTTGGTGTGTGGCGTGCATGTGTGCCATTACACAAGGTGCTGTGCTGAAAGCAAAAGATTTCATTATGATGTTGCAATTGTCTCATTCCAGGTAGTTCAAGTGAATCCATTAAGTACATAGTAGCTCCTATCTCCATGCAACTGCTAGTCGTGTGTATCTAGTGAATAGAAGACCTCTCCCCTAGACAACTCTGCTTCTCATAATTCCACTCATCTTCAGAGTTCTCCTTCACGAGTTCTTCTCAAAACTTTCTGAACCCAGGTGATATCCTCACACTCTCCATAACCTTTGATCTTTTTTTAACTGCTCTATTTGGAGGGAGCACCTAGACCAGTCGTTAGCAGAGAATACACACTCAAAAACATTTATTGAATGTGTGACTGAATAAATGACTTAAAGAAAAAGAGCACACTCTACCTTCTCTTTGCAATTACTTTCATACGAAACACTCTGAGAGGTCATGCAGGAAGGACATCCGTTTAACTTCGCCTTTCCCAAGCTTATTTAACATACTCATCCTTTCCTCTTCTAACCTACTTATATAAAACACTTTCTGGGAAGCATGCTTCGGGGAATGCAAAAACAGAAGATGGACTACTAATGCACTAGAAGATTTCAGATTCGAAAAATATTAGCCACTTTGTAAAGTTCAATCAGAATAGCAATGGTCCAGGTTTTTTGTTACACTCTGTATACCCTCATGAAAATATTTATAAACTCTAAACATCTAAGCCTCCTTCCTTATGAACATGATGCATTAGGGGTGTAAGATAAGAAGAGAATACACATTCTCTGTACTATATTAGGAGTGAATTCTTAGTGTGTTAAATCACTGGTCATTAGAAGTAATTAAAGGAAGCCAAATAAGAATTGATTAGGAATCATATAACCAAAGCAAGGCAATCCCTGCTAACTCTCATTCAATTATATCTATAGTGTACAGGCAGCAGAAATTGAAGATGTTTCAAGATGACCATGATTCATTACTTTTAGCTCTTAAAGTAAAATTTCCTTGCTAAGTACTCAAAGTTTGAATTGCTCTGTTCTGCAATTGAAAAAAATTAAAAAGTGTGGGGGGGCGGTTAGAAAATGAAAAAGAAAGAACAAATGAAAGATTTGCCACAATTTTCAATGTCAGTATTCCTATAGAGTAGGGATGGGCGAACTTTTTCTTTTTCTTTCTTTCCAAAGATTTTATTTATTTATTTGACAGAGAGAGAGAGATCACAAGTAGGCAGAGAGGCAGGCAGAGGCTGAGCAGAGAGCCCAATGCGGGGCTCCATCCCAGGACCCTGAGATCATGACCTTAGCTGAAGGCAGAGGCTTTAACCCACTGAGCCACCTAGGGGCCCTTCAGCAAACTTTCTAAGAAGGGCCAGATAATAAACACTTTGGACTTTGTGGGCCTTATGGTCTCTGTTGCAATTACTTGAGTCGGCCATTGTAGCCTGAAAACAGCCAGCACCCTGGAGGATGGAGGTGAAAGTGTTCCTGTAAAATACTATCTCTGCAAACAGGCAGTGGGCTGGATTTGGCCCAGAGTAATAGTTTTCCTGACCTGTGCCATTCAGAACAAAAGCTCCCCACTCTATAGCTCTAATCATGTGTGACAGAGCATGTGACCTCTAGTATGTTGGGATTCAAGAGGTTCCTCAAAATCAAGTATTTTTTTTTACCTTTGGTCCACCCCAGTGCTCTAAGTTCTCATTATGATCTCATTATTTTAGCCATTTATTTGGTTTAACTCATTTGCACAAAGACTTAAACATAGTAACAGGTTAATACTCAGTAACTCGTTTATTCATTCATACAGGGAGATCTTTAGTAGATGGACTTAGGTAAGTTTTATTTGGGGAGTTGTTGAGAAAGTGAGGCAGGGAGGGGGCAGCTGAGGGACATCCAGGCCCCTCTGGGAATTTCAGGTTACTTGGGGAAGAACCAAGTAAGGGAAGGAGATACGAACAAAGCAGAGGTCAGGCTTATCAGAATCTGATCTCAATTTTCAGTCTCCCTAAGGCTATTTCCCCGGTCTTCCTATAGAACGTGGTTTTTCAGCTCAGTTCTATTTCTCTACACAGAAATATGGAATGCTGTTTGTGAAATATGTTTGGGAATAGGAGAGTTGAGAGAGAGAGAGAGAGAGTAGGGACCGATGCTCCTTTTTGGCAGGTGGGGGCTTTTTTCTTATTGCCTCCTATATGGAGATCACAAAATAAATGCTTAGAGCTCTGAGTCATGTCACCTCCACTTCTAAGGGGGTGAAAATTTCTCATTTCCCCAAGCTCTCTTCTAGCCTCTTGTCTCGATCTAGTCCTATTTTATTGCTATTTTCAGTCCTTTCTCCTCCCTCTTAATGACCAAGGTGACAGAGAATGGGGAAAAAGAGGGAGAGGAAGGTAGTAATGATAGGCTGGAGCAGTTAAAAGATGAGAGCAAGAAACAGGACAATTCTGATTTTCTTATTCTCATCTCAACCTCTGTCCTGACATGAAACATAATGACTGCCACAGAAATAAGTAAGTTTACTTTGAAATATCTTAAAAAAAGAACTACTTCAAACATCAAAAAACTATATTAGTTTTGGTTTATTTAATTTGAAGAAAGGAAAGGAACACTTCAATGAAAACCTAGGACCAATTTTTAATGTACATTGCTTTAATTTTTAATGTGACTTTAATATGTATAAATAGATGTGAAAAATCTGTCTATTCTTTACCATGGATAGTTCAACTTCTCGGTCATTAATTTCATTATTACACACTGGAATTTTTAAGTTCTCTTTTCAAAGCTAGTGTCTTTTGTGATCAAAGTAAACTAAATATACAACCCGCCATGAAACATGTATGTTAATAAGTTTCTGATACAAAATTTGTATCATAGAAATTCAAATTTATCTTTCCTGACCAACAGAAACATAGGATGCTTAGTTAATAAAATATCCTATAAGAACATGTGTTTATTTTTATTTATTTTTAAAAATGATCTAACTTTATGGAACATAACCATGTATTTATAAATACTTGGAAAATGAATTTCTTTGCTTGGCACTTCATATAGAAAATGCATTTCCATGAATATGCGTATTATTTATACTATAAACAAAATATGAAAGATTAATTTAGGATGCCAATGAAAATATGATTCATAATTCTATTTTTTCTTACTCTCAGGTTTCTTGAATGGTCTGTCATGGCCTCCAAGCTACAAATATCTAGACCCAAAAAATGTGACCCAGCATATTAGTCCAGATTTTCATCAACTACAAATCCCTTTTCATTTGCTTGCATATGTTTCTGTTTTATTTTTAATATTTTTCTCCAGACTGAATTTTGGACTTTCCCCTCCCCATTTTTACACAATGTAACACTTAGTAATGAGCTAAAAGAATCCATGTACTAAATGCAATAACAGATCCAAGTTAATTACCCTGTAATGCTCTTGACCTGGCTGATGTGATCTGAAGAAATGTGTTTTTGTTTTTTGGACGGTTTTCCTCCAGCAACTTAGAGGGTAGGGAGCACCACTGAACTTGTAAGATGAGAGACCACTTTCCCTTCAAAAGGCAAAGAATTTGGAAGTGGATAGAAGGGACTTAAACAGGCCATCTTGTCCTTTCTTTGTCCTAATGACACATGAAGTAAATCATCAGATGAATCCCCAAAGATATTTTTCTCTAAGAAAACGATCCAAAAATTGCTAGATGCATGTATATTTAAAGCCAAAAAAAAGACAGTGAGGCAGTAAATATGAAATGACCCTGTAAAGTCTATTATATCTTCTAATCTGGTCTTACTAGCCAGACCCCAAGAGTCTCAACAAACAGGCCATGAACATGCTCCTCTAATGACCCAATTCACCACTGTCAGCAAAGGTGACATTGAAATCATAACAGCATTCCCATATTCTAACACCAGTGGTAGAAAAAGATCCCCTTCTCTTCCATAGTGATCTATCTGAATGTGTAATAATTTTCCATCAGTATCAGGCTGTGAGCATTCCCACTCTCATAACATTTCTATTGCCCATAGGACTCACCTAGCTGCTCTCACCTGATTACTCAAAGCTCTTACTATTCTAAGGCCTCACAAATCCAACCTTATTCATGAGATTGCCTGAAGTAGCTTTTCATTTCTCAGTCTTCTAGAACATTTACTGCAACATATGCACTAGTACTTAAAAATATTAAGGATTTTTGTCTAAACATTTCACCAGTATAAATCTCAATTTTCCAACAAATGGAAATTGCATTTGATTCAAGTTTTATCTTGAAACACATATGTGTTTTGAAGTAGATTATTTTAGTGGTTAACGTATAATGTTTTAAACAGACATTTTAAGGGGGGGGAAGGAGGAGAAAATTTTTTTACCAATGGCTTTTGCTTTAATTTCCTTATAAGCATTTGATATGAGATAGATCCAGGATGATTAATATGAGGAAAGATCACTGAATTTAGAGGAGGTTGTACAAAGACGAAAATGCTAAAGAATTCTCAGACCTTCTTCCTGTTTCAGTTTGTCCTTTTCTGCAAATGGGTGGGTTTTTTTTCCCCCTTTGTTCCTGGGGTTTGATCTATATTGTCTGAATCTTTGTAGTTTAACACACAAACATTTTGAATATTACTTACCTTGATAACTTTGTAAAGAGAGTTAGATTTACTTTTGACTGAAACCAAACTTCCAGTTTTCACTCCAAAATCCCACTGACTAAAATGATTGATCATAAAACTTTTAATGGCATACCCATCTCTATTATGGAGAGAACTATTTGGGAGAGCAAACAGATCCTTCCACTAAAATACAAAACAATCAATGGCTTGACCTCTCAGGTTTCCAATTTGTAGGTTCTGGGAACAAAGTATTTCTAGGAATGCTTAAATTTAATAAGTGTACTCTTAGGTTTGCTAAAAGTTAAGCGCTGAGTTTACAGAGATATCAATCTACTACACAAAGAATTGATCTCATAAAAGTTGTTGCCACTCTTCCATGAGAAGCAAATTCTTTTTTTTTTTTTTAATTTTATTTATTTATTTGACAGAGAGAGAGATCACAAGTAGGCAGAGAGGCAGGCAGAGAGAGAGGGGGAAGCAGGCTCCTTGCTGAGCAGAGAGCCCGATGTGGGGCTGGTCCCAGGACCCTGAGATCATGACCTGAGCCAAAGGCAGAGGCTTTAACCCACTGAGCCACCCAGGCGCCCCAAGAAGCAAGTTCTTTCCTGGAAATAAGCATGTGCTCTTTACCAGAGAGAAAAATAAGAGTTGGTAAAACTGCTATGCCAATCATGTAACTCCCTCTCCATTCATTCAGCATTTGAGAGGATTCATGTTTTTCACCCATAGGATGTAAGTATACTTAGCTGGAATTCCGTAATCTGCATAAAGGAATAAGATGTCATATCTGACATGAAAGGACTTCCCATTTAATTTTTTTTTTAAAGATTTTATTTATTTATTTGACAGAGAGAGATCACAAGTAGAGGCAGGCAGAGAGAGAGAGAGAGGAGGAAGCAGGCTCCCCGCTAGCAGAGAGCCCGATGTGGGGCTCGATCCCAGGACCCTGAGATCATGACCTGAGCTGAAGGCAGAGGCTTTAACCCACTGAGCCACCCAGGTGCCCCAGGACTTCCCATTTAAAATACAGGATTCAGTTCATTCACTTTCAAATATTTATTGGGAACCTACTCAACTCAAGCCTAGGTCAGACATGTTGAAGATGCCATGTTGAACAAGAGGAACCCAATCTTGTCCTGTTTGAATTTAAGGTCTATTTTGGAGGATATCACTAAAACCTGAAGGGCAAAAAGCAACTAATCATGCAAAAATATTTGGGCAGGACAATGCTGTCAAGGAAACAGTAATGGTAGGAATTGAAGATACCCTCTAGAGTAGCTCCAAGGTAGAGAGAACTGCAGTGTGTTTGCACAACAGAAAGAAATCAGTGTGGTCTCAACATACAGAACAATAAAGAAGGTATATTCTGCTTAAATTGTAGTGGGTAAAAAAAAGGATGAGGGTGTTTGGTGAGAGGATACTGGGGATAGACAGGAAAGCTTTCCTAGTAGAAATTTCATAAGGTAAATCATCATTAAATGAAAAGTAAGTAGAAGTCCAGAGGATAAAAGAAGGGAGAAGGCATTCAGATAGAAGGCGCCGTAGACGCAGGCAGAGAGACATGACACAGCAAGGTACACCTTGGAAAATGCAAGTTCATCTATATGACTAAAGTGTGGAGTGGTGACAAGAGTAATAGACCCAGGCAGCAAAGAAAGGACAGTAGGCATATTTGTTGGGATTGCTAACGGCTGTAAATAACATGAACATAAATATCAGTGGCTTAAATACTTAGGAACTTAGTTTTCTGACAAGAAGTTTTATGGTAAGCCCTTACCAACATTGATCCAGAAGCTTCATTATATCAAAGCTAAAGGCCAGTCTCTAGGCCACCCCTCAGGGTATCACCATGGCTGCTGCAGCTCCGACCATGTCATCCCGACTGCATGTTAAATGCAGGGATGTGGGGGGGGGGGCGGGGGGGGGGGTTGAATGGCACAGAAAAAAAACAAAAAACAACTTTTTCTCTTAGACTACTTCTTTCTCATCAGGGAGAAAAATTCTTTCCCAGAAACACTCCAGAAAAATTCCCCCTATGCTGAGGTATCATGCCCATTTTAGATGAGAAATTCAGTTTTCTTAGGATCAAGGAATCTCAGCCTGGAAAGGCAAGATTTTCTGAGCGTGGAAGAAAGAGGGGACATGCCTATCATGGGTGGTGACCCTAGCATCTGCCAGAGGCGGAGCTGATGATGGAGGCCCTTAGATTTCCTTGTGCTAAGCAGTAGGCCTCCCTCTGTGAGTGATGTGCTTCTAGCTGAAACCTCAGTTTATGAGAACATCATGGCCAGCACATTCTTTTGTCCCCCTACACTTCCCATTTAAAACATTTTTGCTGTCATTTGTACATGGATTCATTTTTTTTTTTCCTCTAGTTTGGCCCTCTATCTCTTGGTTTGGGGGGTGACATAAATATTGCCTAATTTTTTATTGGTTTTTAAGCTAATCCATTCAAATCCGATAAACAAAATCCACTAGAATTGAGTTCTTTGTAAGCAGTTTTACTAGACTGGTTTCTAACAGACTTTTCTCTTGGGCCACAAATGTAGACACGAATATCCCTTATGCTACCTTATTAATCATTATGCAAACAATGAGTCATATATATTATTTTTTCTTTCAGGAAAAGTAAAAATGACTCTCATAGGAAAACACAGAAAATAGAAAGATTGAAACCTTATTTTGCTTTCAAAAGCAAAATACCTAATGACCTATATTTCTTATTCAACTAGGAAAAAGATACCAGGCTAACAAGTTCACTCATGATGAAAATCATTTCCTGCATTTCATTAGCTTTGCTCTTTTATGCTACATTAAGTGAAGGAGTCTAAATAAATTCCTATTTGCTCAAAAAGATCCTGCAATTTATGCTACAGGCAATTTAGTTTGGTGTTTGCTTCTTCTGCCCTAAAAGGAAAAAAAAAAAAGGATGACAAATTTTTATTATGAAGATCCAGCTATAATTGAATGCATTGTCTATTTACTGTTTGCAGCAGTTGGGAGTGTGATTTTTTTAAAGTATGGACTACAGAAAGACCGTCTACTGCCTAGATGACACCCATTATGGATCTACAAGCAACAGCTGAGTAAGCCCCGCTCTCAAATTCTGGCTTGTAGAAACTACAGGAAATGGCTTGGCAACAGCAGGAGCCTGTAATTTGCCAACTTAGCCCCTTTACAGTGTAGATTCTACCAAAGATTTCTGGATTCCTCTCTAGTGACCCCTCACCCAGAACATGCACATGACTAGGAATTTTTTTTTTTTTAACTTGTCCAACATGAGGACTTTTTCCTCAGATACCTAGATAACATTAATGTTCATTTAGTCTCTATAGTTAGGAAAACACAAAATGATAAGAAGTTAACACACGTCTAGTAATATTTAAAAGCTCATTTGCTGTCTTTAGGTTAAATGTGAAGATTTGACTGTAGGGGATTATCTCCTCTTCCTCCCAAACACCACAAAAATAGCTTAAAAATGAAAAATATTTTAGCTAATGAGGTAAAAAAGAAAACCAGAAAACATAACTTTAGAAAATTCGTTAAATTTTTTGAAAGTAGAATAAGGTGGAGGACGGATAATTGACATAGCAGAACAGAGAGTGTCAAAAACTAATTGACCACACAAGGGGCTTCTGATGGAAAATGGGCTCCCTTACCTCACAAGTTCCCCAGCCTCTAGGTGGGAAAGCAAGTGTGGAGGATGGAAGTTAGTGTCAAGACTGACCACTCAGAGACTAAAGTCTCTTAACTCCTCCACAAAAAAGCACACTAAAAGAGAGAGAGAGAAAAAAGTTTAGTCTCTGGAAAAGTTTTCTCAGGAATCAGGGGATATGGACACATACAGGTTTAGGGGCGAAAATAGGATGATGAAACTGGTCTGCAAACATCCCCCCTCTACCCAGAGCCCCTTTCCTTGCTCTGCTTTCAGAATAATTGTTGCTATGTTTATGTTTGCCTGGCAGAAAATTGAAAGATAGTCTGTGGAAAGAAAAATTGAAAAGCCTGAGATAAAACACCTCTAGATGTTTATGAGTTGCCCAAAGACACGCAGGAGTTTACTCTAAGTGTAGTCAACTAGTTGAATCCTGTCCCCTGCCCCAGGCCTCTTTCTTACCACTCAGAAGTTCTTATAAGTTTTTTTGCACTTCGATCATATATCTGTTTACGGAGGGAATAATACACATAAGAAATCTTTTCCCATGACAAAAAGAAACCAAAACAATGTTTCTAAAACTAGGTTCTAGTTAAAACAGATAAGTAGATTAAATAATATCACTTCCTTAAAATAAAAACAGAAATCTATTTTTAAAAGGCAAGCAGAGAAAAAGAAACTGGAAATTAAATTACGGTAAAAAAAAAAAAATCACTGCAAGTCAAGAAAATCAATAAAGTAGCCAAAACAACAGAGATAGAAAATAATAATGAAGAGATTAGAAAATTAGAAGATTATTTTAGGTGGTTCAACATCCAACTAGGAGAAACTATAGAGAAAGAAGAAAAAAGGAAAGGAAATGGTCAAATAAATAAACAAAAAACATCTCCCAGACTGAAGAAGGGCTTGTGTCTTTTAATTGAAAGAGCACATTGAATGGCCAGTAAAATTCATGACATAAAATAGGCACACAAAGGCGTATTATTATGGGGTTTCAGAATACCTGGGATTAAAGGGTAGAATTTGAAACACTCACAAAATAAATATGCATCAGACTAGTAGCATTAGAATCCAAAAGGCAGAAGGATAAGAATATTGAAAATTCTGATGAAAAATTATTTTCGGCCTATAATTTTATATCCAGTAAAGCTATCAGTCACATGTGAGGATTGGATAAAGGCATTTTCAGATATGCAATAATTTAAAAACTTGTCTCTCCTACCTCCTTTTCTAGGAAGCTACTGAGATTTATCATTTCATAAAAAATGAGAGAGTAAAGCAGGACAGAAAAAGAGAAGGGATTCAGGGACCAAGTCTTCATCACAGGAAAGGAGAAAGTGAAATTTTGGTGTGACTATTATGTGTTAAGCCAAAAATCTATTAGTTTATATTAAAGCAAAAAATAGTTATCTGTAAAAGACAGATTAACTGTTAAAATGAGCAAACAAAATAAAAATGAAATGCCAGGATTGATAGATGATGTGAAATATTTGAGCCTTTGGAAAAGTATTGCCTACTGTTTGACAGATCTGTTAGAGCATTTGCAAAAAATAATCAGTGGTAACTACATAAAAAGGTAAATAGTTTTAAACATAACGCAGTAGTAATTACCTTTAATATAAAAAGTCATATAGGAATGAAAACCTAACAAACATACACTACTGTTTCAGCAGTGAATGCCATTTATTTAATATCATGGTCTGAATGCTTCCTCCAAAATGCATGTATTGAAATCCCAAGGCCCAATATGATGGTATCAGGAGGTAGAACCTTAGGGAGGTATTAGACCATGAGGGTGGAGCCTTCATGAATGCAATTAATGTCCTCATAAAAGAGGCCAGAGATCCTTCATCTTTCCACCCCATAAGGACACAGTGAGAAGCTGGCAGTCTGCAACCCCAAAGAGAGCCTTCCCTAGAACCCAATAATGCTAACATCTTGAAGGATTTCTGACCTCCAGTATTGTGAAATGAATTGTCATTTATAAGCTACCCAGTCTGTAATATTCCATGATAGCAGTCCAAACAAAGACATAAAGTGAAAATAATGTAAAGGCTGGCCACTGCTTCGCCATAGATAGGAAAAAGGAGTGTAAAGTTGGTTAAGAGAACCAAATTCTGAATTGCACTCAATACCCCAAAATACCTCAATTTTTTAAAACCCCTCTGCTTAGTACAATACTTCTATCCCCAACCATGTTCAGAGACCCTCTATTAAATGTCTCCAAATTCTGCTGGGATTTTTGCCCCACTTATATAGAGGGAGGGAGAATTCCAAAGTCTGCTAGTTTCTTAAGCAGACATCCACTTAATTCTTCCGTTTTTAGAACTATATGGCCTGCTGTTTTCTGAGGTATATGTTGTGACCAGTTGCTGAGATCTGGGGCAGGGGGAGAGGGTGGATCTGAAGAAAACACTGGGTCACTGTTCTGTGAGCTTAGGTTTCAGCTCTATTGTGACCACCGTGTCAGATACTCTTCAGTCGCCTTTTCAAATGTTTCAAATTTTTGTTCTTGTATGTTCTTTATGTCAATGTCCTTTATAACTTTGAAACCATTGTAGATTAATAGGAGGTTGCAAAGAAATGTACAGGGAAGTCCTATCCAGGACTTATCTTAGCCTCTCCCAATGTTAACATTTTACAGTGTTAACTATAATGCAATATCTAAACCAGGAAACAGACATTGGCACAAATCATAGAGCTTATTCAGAATCCTTCAGTTATACATGCATTTGTGTGTCTATGCAAGTTATACATATATAGGCTTGCATAACCATTACCACAATCAAAATGCAGCTGTACCATCACAAGACTCTCTCTTGCTACCTTTAATGGCCACACCCATCTCTTCCCACTCCTAAACCCTGACACTAACCTGCTATCCATCTCCATAATTATGTTATTTCACAAATGTTATATAAGTGGAAGCACGCAGTATGTATCCTTTGGAGATTGGCTTTTTTCAATTAGCATAATTTCCTTCAGGTTCATCCAAGGTGTTGCATGTATTAATAGTTCATTCCTTTTTATTGCTGAGTAGTATTTTGTGTTATGAATGTACCACAGTCTATTTAACCATTCACCCATTCACAGAGCATTTAAGTAGTTTCCAGATTTTGGCAATTATCAGTAAAGCTGCAATGAATATTTGTTTATAAATTCCTGGTGTGAAAGTAAATTTTCAATTCTCTGTGATAAGTGACCAAGAGTACAATTGCTAGGTCATATGGTAACTCCATTATTAGACTTCAAGGAAACTGTCAAACTATTTAACAAAGTGGCTGTACTATTGTACATTCATATGAGTAATATATGAGCAATTAAATTTCTCTGCATTCTCACCAGCATTTGGTGTTGTCACTACTTTTTTCATTTTGGCCACTGTGATAAGTGTGTGACATCTCATTATGGTTCTAATGTGCATTTCTTTAATTGTGCATAACGTCAAATACGTTTTTGTTGTTTGTCAGCTGTATATTCTCTTTGATGAAATGTCTCTGTGTGTCATTTCACCAATTGAACTGCTTGTTTTCATTATTTTTGTTGAAGTATAGTTAAACATACAGTGTTATGTTAGTTTCAGGTGTACAATATGATTCAACAATTGTGTGCATTACCCAGTACTCATCATGATAAGTGCTTGTTTCTTGGCTTTTGGTTTTTTTTATGTTGAACATGGAGAATTCTTTATGTATTCTAGATACAAAGTCTGTTCACTAAGTGATTTACAAGTATTTTTTTCCATTACGTAGTTTGTCTTTTCATCCTTATAGCAGAATCTCTGCAGAGCACAAGTTTTCCATTTTGAAGAGGTCTTGTGTATGTTTTCCCATATATGGATCATGCTTTAAGTGTCAAGTATGAGAACTCTTTGCCAGTCCCCCCAAAATAGTGCAGTTTTTCCTCCTATCCTCTTTTCTAGAAGTTATAGAGTTCAGTGTTTTACATTAAAGCCCATGATCCATTCTGAGTTAAATTTTGTGGAAAATGTGAAGCATTAAGTCAAGGTTACTACTTTCTTTCCTACTGGGTGTCCAATTGTTCCCAAACCATTCACTGAAAAAGCTCTCTCTCTTCCATTGAATTGCTTCTGCTCCTTTGCCAAAAATTAGTTGAGTATATTTGTGTGGATCTCTTTCTGGGTTTTCCACTAATCTATGTGTCTGTCTCTCTGTCAGTGTACCACTGCCTTGGTTACTGTGTAAATGCTTTATTAATATCTCATTATTGTTTTTTGGCAGGAACCCAGGAAGTAAATATGTTTGATCTGTTACATTTTAATACATAAAAGTATTAAAAAATACTTTTTAAATATCTTTTTTATTTTTTCACTCGCTGTGGTAAAATTTGTTAATTTCATATGGCTAAAAAACAGTATATTAGAACAAATAGTTTGTTAGCATTTTAGTTATCAAAACAGTATAGGATCTACACATATATGAAAAATAATACATAAGTGTGTGACAACTGCTAAAATGGATATAAGAATAAAGCAGTGCCAAATCAGAGAGGAAACAATAAATTTCATTAGAGGTGAGGTGGGAGGCAAAAGGAGGGTTAGGAAAAGTTAGCCAGAAAAGGTAACACATGAGCTGGGTTCTCCCAAATGTAGAGAGGGTGTGAATAAGTGAATGAGTAGTTGTTTCATAAGATTAATTTCAAAATGCAGACTCAAAGGACTTCCGCCTCTAGTCAAGATAGAATAAGAGGAATTGGATTTATCCTCCTGCCTGTAAAAACTTAAGATGAAAAATAGATGAAACAATGGCACAAAAGACTGTACACATCACACAACAAAGGACAGTGATCCTTCAGAGTTGGAAACAAAAAAGGTGAGCCCTGCAATTGCCCCAGCTTTGTGCCTGGGGCTTAGAAGAGAAAACCCAGTCAGAGCCAGCCATCCTCCTAAATGGAGGAGATGGAACATGGGAGTCCCAAGGAAGCCAAGGCAACTAGAGTTTACAAGGCAGGATACCAGAACTTTGGAAAGTGAGAGTTGCAGGAAATGAAAATTTCAGAAATCTGCAGAGGATTTCCCTGAAGGGTTCAACAGATAGGGATCAGCACATAAATGGGAGTGCAGAGAAAGAACCACAAGCAAGAGACCACACAGGACCAAGAATAGCACCTCCATTCAAGAGCCAAAGAGGAAAAACCTCATAATTTAGGGGTATCAGCTAAAGTTCTAAAAATGCTTGCCTCGTTGTTGGGAAAATATTAGTCTTAGTTCTCATCCCATCTGACAAAGCTTACCAGCAATGCCCAAAGAATCAAACTTTCTATATCACCACATGAAGAATAAAAATTAAGACTATTTATAGGAATTCAAAAATGTTCAGACACAGAAAGGTTAAATTCACAATGTCCAGAAACCAATAAAAAATATAGGAGGCATGCAAAGAAGCATGAAACTACAAGTCACAAAGAGAAAAATCCATCAACTGACCCAAAAATGAAGTGGAGTGGTATAAAGTTATTGTCTTGTCTTGGGAGTACCCTGAGGCATTAGGAATTGGGGTATTTTTCACTGGGATGATTAAACCTGATAAAGCTGACAAAACATAAAGTGAAAGGATAGAATTCAGTGGAAGCAAAAGGTTAAAGCCTTTAAGTAGTCCCAAATGTTTGATGGGATGCTGGTTTTCCTACCTTTCAAAGAGAAGGGACTGAGGCAAATTTATTAAAATCCTAGAGCATCTTACAGCCCTGGAGAAGCCGAGAGATTTAAGTGTGCTCACAGCTGACTTTTGGGTTATCCTAGCAAAAATAATTTAATTTTAGAATGTGGAATACTGAAGTGCGAACAGAGAAACAACACTGTACCAGGGACCCCTGAGGTGGTGTAGGGTGATTGGAGGACTCCAGACTCCATCTGGGACCTAATCAATGCTGGACACAGTTACACAGTACAAACAGGAGGTCAAGTAACCTCTTCCTTTTCCTCTCTCTTTGCCTTCAGTTAAGGGATAAAAAGATGAAATAGACAATTTTATCAAATCTAGTCCCTGCTCATTACAAGGAAGTCATAAATAGGCATAAACCTATTGCTGTGAAACAGAGAGAGCCGCTCTCCCCGCTATCTGTCTCCACAGCTCAGATTTGGTGGTGTTGAAATGGAAAGATGCAGGTACTAAGCTTGTTGAACTTCTAAGTGGGTTTGGACCTTGACTGCCTCACGGTCCTCACCTGCTCCTGCAGGATTCAGCAAGGCACCAACCTTAGCTGTCATTGCTACCTTAGCCTTTATGCTCTTATCCCCCACCACTGACCTCTCTGCAGGATAGACACAATCCTTCTCCCCTCTCATGGCCCATAGGACTGAATAAAACTCGTCACAGCCTTCCCAGAGGACATGGAGAACCTGCACAGGAAAGTAACTGAAATGCAAAACAAAACAACCCACAACAATGTCTGACTGATTCACTTATTTTCTAACCAATCCTTAAACAATTTTCTTTCACTTCAAACATTCATTTAGATTTGGGGTAGAACATAGTTTCTTTCATTTCTGTTTTGAAGTTTGAGTTCTGTCCTTGATAATAATAAAAATTATTGTTATTTTAAGGGCTTATTTAATTAGCAAAATGGAAGATTTTATTCAATTGAAATATAGCTAAGAAATATCAGCCAAGAACACCAATATTCTTCTCCTTTCCTAAATAGTAGCAGGTAGAGCTTTAAGATCTTGGCCAGGCCAGATTAAGGGGTGAATCAGTTGGGTCTTGCCCAGGGCACCAATCTAGAAGGACACAGAACACTGTCACCTGCTGGGGAAGGCGTATTTATAGAACTCCACTCTGTGTGAATATAATTATTCAGTTATTGAAAGGACTCTTCTGGGGGCACCTGGTGGCTCAGTGGGTTAAGCGTCTGCCTTCACTCAGGTCATGATCTCAGGTCCGGGGATCGAGCCTCTGTAGAGTCCAGTGCTGAGCCCACTGAGAAGGCCTGCATGGAGCCTCACCAGAGTCCTGACCAGCTCCCCACTGAGAGGGGAATCTGCTTCTCCCTTTCCCTCTGCCCCTCTCCCCACTCATGCTCTCTCTCTCTCTGTCTCAAACAAATAAATAAAATCTTAAAAAAAAAAAGGACTATTTTGTTAAACTTCTTGGGAGAAGACAGGTGAGATCCCAAAAGGCATTGCTAAGAAGCCAGGCAAAAGGTAAAAGCTAGACATTTATTCTGCCCACCTTGGGTACAGTTCGGAGACTGAGTAGAATTACACACCACAATGAATTAGACACTGAGCTCCCAACAGCTATCTTTACTTAGTTTTCTTTCCTATATGGAACCCAGCCTCAACCTTTAGTTCAGTTGAACAAATATTTAAAGGAAATCAGTGCAGGAGAGTGCATAATACTTGTGCGCTGATGGGCTATATTATTAGGCTACCACACACCTTACACTGACTTCAGGAACTCAAACTTTGTCTGTCCATCCTTGTGTGACTGAAAGAATTACAACTAAGACAATATTTACATGACTAGGTAACCAGACATGAAATCTAATGATTAATACCAAATCACATTTCTGCAAAAGTGCAGATGTTCAACAGTTACCTTTCAATAGGCTTGTTCTACCTGTCCTAACATACTGTCCAACCCAGCTTAGGAGAAGGAGTAAAATGCTATCCTCTTCATCTTAGCATATTGCCTAACTGCTCTTCATGGTTGATTGGTAAACAGAAAAGTCTTTGAGGCAGAAAATCAATGAAGAAGTTGGGAAAACCAGAGTCCTGACTTCTGCAGAAATCGGAGGAAAAGTAAGTTACAAAATTAATGGATTGTCTTCGGGTCCAGAAAGGAATATGCTGTGCAGCAGGATAGGGACCTATGTGTGTACCTGCTCATTCACTTAACACACACTGTGCAGCTCTCAAGTTTACTTCCCCATGTTGTTCTTGGCACTGGGGAAACAGCAAGGAACAAAACAAAGTCCTGTCACTATGGAGATTTCATTCTAGAGAGGGTAAAGGGAAAGAGTGCTGTTTTTTTAAAGATTTTATTTATTTATTTGAGAGAGAAAGAGAGAGCACATGAGAAGGGAGAGGGTCAGAGGGAGAAGCAGGCTCCCCGCTGAGCAGAGAGCCTGATGAGGGATTCGATCCCAGAACCCCGGGATCATGACTTGAGCCAAAGGTAGTCGCTTAACCAATTGAGCCCCCTAGGTGGCCCAAGAGAATGATTTTTAGTAAAAGGAGCAGCAAAGACAAGATCCGGAGGCTCTAGTGCATTCATCCAACAGGAAGGAGGTCAATGCACGCAGCTATCAGAGAGCAAAGGGGAGAAGGGCAGGGGAAGAGGTTGGAGAGGTTGTGGAGAGCCCCAAGGAGGGAAGTCTTATCGCCTATTGCTGGGACTTCCGATTTTACTCAGAGAGAGCAAGGAGGCCACAGGAGGGTTTTGGCAGAAAAATGACATGATCCGACAAATTGTTCTTCAGGGCTTACTTTGCTTCTATGTTAAGCCTACCTTGTAGAAGAGAGGTAGAGAAGACGCACAGAGGTCAGTCCAGAGGCATTTTAATCACATACAGAAGGAAAGATGACAGCCTGGCTGAGGACAGTGAGAAGCAACCATGCCCCGGCTGTGTGGTGAAGAAAAAGACCACATAGCTTGGTGATAAGGTAGATACTGGGTTGAAGAGGAAGTGAAGCATGAAAGAAAAAAGAAAAAAAGACTCCCAGCAGCAGGGGAGGGTACTGGATCCTCAGGTAAGAGGTTTCCAAATGCGATAATTATCCATTAAGCTAAAGGCTTCCTAATAAAAAGTCTGTATTTCTGTGGCAAGTTCCCCTTCAGAAAGATCCATGAAATAATTATTTATTGAGATATTGGAGAAAAATGAATTTGAAGTGAATTTACAACAACTAAATTTGTAACTATTTATTTACAACTGAATTTACAGCAGCAGTTCAATGTCTATAAACGTCAGGACTGCTTTCGGAAGTACTGTTTGCATGATTTCGGTAATATGCAATCATAAGCAAAGAGTTTCATTAAAGGAACTTTGAGACAATATGCATATAGAAAAGAAAATTTTTTTACAGTTTCAGTTGAAACTGTGAGCAAGGAGGTAAAAGTAAAGTGGTTTTTTTGGAAAGCACCACAAAGTCAAAATTGTTAGGAAATAAATCTGTGATCTGACTACTTGAGTGCTCAAATGTATGTTTTACAGATTCATTTTATTTTATCCTATATATATATATAGGATAAGAAACAGCCATAAACAATTTTTAAAAACTGATACAGGCTGTGTAACCAGTTAGAAATTTTGGCAACTTCCAAGATTCAGTGAGAGATTCTGCCTTTTTTTTTTTACTTATTTAAAAACCTTTTAAATAACTTGAAAACAATTCTGGTACTGTTGGAGGAAACTAAATTTATAAACTTATAAATTTATAAACTTATAAACTTATAAATTTATAAATTTATAAACTTATAAATTTATAAGGAAACTTAGAAATGAGGTCTACATAGAAACCAACAAGAACATGTGTTGGGCTGGTTAACTGAGAAAAAGGTTATAGCCAGTTCAAGGCTAAGCTGACAATTGTTCTTTCTTTTACCAAGAAAAAGGCATTAGTAGAGACCACCACTATCAACCTTAACTAAAACAAGGCAGGAGACAGAGGAGAAAATTCCACATGTTAACAAAGGATTTTTATTTCCTCTTGGCCATAAAAAATTAATTTGGGAAAGCAAAATGAAAGATAAAAGCAATGGCCTACAGAGGAAAGTCCAAGACTAAATACTGATGGTAGATGGGGTGAAAACTGAAATTCCAATAAAAAGAGAGGCAGGTGTAACATTTATCTAAACTACCCCATTCTTGTTAGAACTAGAAAGTCAAAAGAATTAGACAGGAGCAGATTTAATAGATAATATGTACCTATGACTTGTTAGCTCAGGAAGTCAAAACAAAACAAGTAATAAATTAATCTAGGCAACCTTGGACCTTCAATGACCATTATGTTTTAAGCATGTTAGAAATATGATCCCATTTAGTTTTTAAGCAAATGCATTGCATTTTATTTTACTGTCAAATTAGCAAAGACTTAAAGAAAATCCAAGTATTGCATGCATTTACATAGGGAATAATGCCCAGTCTGATGTTTGAGTACCATGCCCAACAGGCAACTTTAAATATTAGAATTTAATGATTATCTTAGGACCAAAAGCTTTTAAAAAGGAATCATATAAAGGCCTGTGTGCATTTCTGGCTTCACTCTTGATTCTCCCATCATCTTCTTTATCTCTCCATAGTTCTAGATGATCCAGTTAAAAAAAAAATACTACTTGCAGTAAAATACAGGCTGAAATACAGCCATCAGAAGAAGAGTAAAATGGTAGATCAGAGTAATGATGGAGGCAAGATGTGTAAAATGATTACATGACAATCTGGGATAAAGGAAACATATATTTAAGTGCAAAAGTAAACATGAAGCTTTCTGGTAAACACAGTTAAAAGGGAAATCTCTAATTATTTACCTAACAAAACAAATTAATGCAAGATCATTAAGGCTGTATTCTCTAAGAAGAATTTGTAAAGTTAAGAAAATTTTCATGTAATGACAACAAAAATTTAGTAGGTATGCAATATTGTACATCAAACAAAAAATAATGCTTTCTTTGGGATGCCATTTATTTAAAAAAAATAGAACAGAGGTTCACAGATAAGCTCACTGGGGGATGCTTTCCTTCTCAACGTGTAACTTGTCAACAGAAGGAAATTGTCAGGTGCTAAATTGCTAACCCTGTGTAGAATGCCTTCTGAGAATTGCTGGAACATGTTCTCAGAGTTTATGACTAAGGTTTTAAAGGTAATATTCCTTTTGGTGAGCTTCACATTCTAGCTCCTTATACTTTGGGTATATTTGATTTGGGCAAAGTAATAGATTCATACATTTTTTTCCCCACATGGATATCTTAGAGCTTTTTCCTACAAAGTTTCCTTGATCTATTTTTCTATTATAATAAATAGGCAACTACAACCAAATTCTAGTACTCAATAGTTGTAAACAGGGATGCCTGGGTGGCTCAATCAGTTAAGCGGCTGCCTTTGGCTCAGGTCATGATTCCAGGGTCCTGGGTTCGATTCCCACATCAGGCTCCTTCCCCTGCAGGGAACCTGCTTCTCTCTCCTCCTGCCTCTGCCCTCCCTGTGCTCCTAGCTTGCTCGCTCTTTCTCTCTCTGTCAAATAAATAAACAAAATCTTAAAAAAAAAAAAAATAGTTGTAAACACATTGGGTCAAAGTTGGCAAAAATTAGAAAGTCTGTAAAAAAAGAAAATAAATGTATTTGTACATATCTTGATCATATTATTGCATTTGGGTCAATGCAGGACAAAGACCTAGCATCTGTAAATATGAAGAGGCTATAGCTGAGACCTGAGTTTTGTGTTCTTGCTAGGAGTAGAAGAAATCACATCATGCCTCTTTACTCATAATATCAACATATATGGGACTGTTGGTGGTACCAACTTGGGTAGTTTTAGTCAAATTTATATCACTCTTTGAAGTCATTTGTTATCTATTGACACTGTGTCCTACAGTAACTGCAGACTGTAAGGAGGTTTCCAGCCAAAGTAAAACCCACACATTTCAGGCTTTTTGCCAGTTCCTTTGAATGCAAAAGTTGAAGTTTGCATTGTTCCACAGGAAAAGCAAGATTAGTTGCAGTTAGCAGTTTTTTCCTGCAGTGACTACCACAGTGAATAACTTATTTCTCAGAGTGCACCTCTGTACTCTTCAAGTAAACACAGATTTTTGCCAGTCATTTGGAATACCTGGCTTCTCCACAGGACAGTAACACTTCTTCCATATGGTTTAATCTCATTTCAATGAAATAATTTATTATAGAAATTATAGACCTATTCCCAGTTCTTTGAGAAAAATACTATACAAACACATTGTGAGGAAGAAAGAAAGTTTTGGTTAAGAAACAAAATAATTTTGTCTACAAAAAACAAAGCTTTAACTCAGCCCTGGCTTATGTTTTAACATTATTCTTTAAATGGTCATGGTCTTAAAATAACACTGTTTGTTAACCAGGCATCAGAGGGGGGGAAAAAAAGCTAGGATTCAACTTCCCTGATTAAAATTCAGAAAGTTTATTAGGACTAATAAAACTGGTCTCTAAATTGATACATATAAGCTAATTAAGAAGTATTTGTAAAAATGGCATTGCTCACAGGAATGGGTATATTATCATTTTTCCTTAAAAGTTTTATGAAATTGAAAGATAAAATGAGAATACAGAAGCAAGGGATTATTCCACATCATATATATAATAGGTAACCCAAGAGGGAGGACATACGACACTTGGGTCTCAGTTGGGTCTCCCCTTCTCCTTCTGGGGAGTCCAAGCTAGACATTCATATTTTTAGCTTAGCTGTGCTTCTGTTCTCTTCTAAATAATCAGTTTCAAAAAGGCAGTTCAACCCTGTGTTCTGAAAATGTCACAAGGTTCTTGGCTTGTTTAAGCACATGTTTATTTGAGGTAAATGTTATCTTTTACTTTGTATCCATCTTCGCCCATTTAGAAACTCACATGGGCATTAAGTCTTTTTGGGGGGAACAAGCTGATAAACAGATAACATTAAAAAACCAATTTACCAACAATAAATCTCTCTTTGCACCTTTATTTCACTGGAATCTCAGTTATTCTCCAAGACTCACATAGGGTCACTTAAAACTCTCATTTACTTCATCATTTCATTTAAAAAATGATAGAAGTTTCTAGAATATATTTCAAGAGATCTTTTTAAAATGTTTTTGATTGAAGTACAGTTGACATAAGAGAAAACTTTAAGTACAAAATTTATTATAGAATCCTTCCCATTATGTTATTATTTGCAATGTGCATAATTTTCTGCCCAGCAATTCCATTTCAGAGATTTTATAGAAATTGTTTCCAAAGTGTATGAAAATTGGTCATATTTTATTGGTCAATAAAATGCTCATTGCAGCATTATTTATATGATGGAGAGCTCTCCAAGACATTTTTTTCTAGTGAAAGAATCAAGAAACAGAACATTGCAACAGAAACTGTGAACCAAATTATATAAAATAACAATCTACTATATAATTAAATATTTACACACCCATTTTGTACATAAACACACATGTGTTTCTCTATGGAAAGGGTTAGGTAAAATTCACACTACTTTATTAAAATCAAAAATTATTTTTGATTAGGAGAATGGGATTTGGAGTCTGGTAAGAGGAAATTTTATTACTTATTTTACATGCTTATGTATTGCTTGAATGCTTTTTTACAAAAAGAGAATATTCATGTAGCATTTTTTTTTTAAAAACTTAAAGTACATAGCTATGGAAAAAAATAGAAAATTACCTTAAAAGAAGAAGAAAGTAACCATATTTTATTATCTATATCAAATATTGCTACACCTCAAAGCCTTTTTCTTCCTCTAAATTCTTCTGTATTTACAGTACTTATTCAATTCAATAATATTTATTAAAGTTCTACTGAGATTCAGTTATGAAAAATATACTATCTCTAAGCTCAAGGAATTCACAGCTGAGAAAAGGAAAGAAATGCATTAACAATAAGGCAATGACCAGGTGGCTAAAATATGGCAAGTATGAATAGCACATACTGGGCCTTGTGGGAGGCAGAATTCCAAGATGGCCCCCAGCTTGGACTCACAGCTGGTTTGTTATGGACTTTGGCCTTTGGAAAGCAGAAGCAGGACACTGGGAAACTGAAAGGGAAGGTGCAGGGATGTCTTTCCCATTTCCTCTCTGCTTAGTTACTTGCTACTGAACACATGCTATGTGCCAGGGGTTATCCTAAGTATATCACGTTTTTTACCCAATTTGAGGTAAACAAAGAAACAACTCTGCCTTTGAAGTAGAATTATTATCCCCACCTTAAAAAAATGACATAGATAAAAGTCACAAAGGAAAAAGTGGTGAAGCCAGAATTCTAATGCAAGTAACCTGACTCCAGAGTCCAAACCCTAATCACTATCATATACCATAACTGTCTTGGATAACCTGAATTTATCACTTTAGGGAAGAAACACAACAAATTTTACTCTTGAGTATATGCATTAGGGTTTCTTGAAAACAATTAATGGCTCCGCATTAATATTCTATTTTTTTTTTTTTTTACTCACACTACACGATTTTTTTGCACTTGTCATGGAAAGAAAGGGATGATATTTATTAGGTCTATTTTATAACTTTATCTACTGTTGCAACACAACATGAAAATTGGATGAGGCCTCTACTGTCTCTATTTCTATCTTACACCTTCTTCAATGGTATGTATTTGGGTCCTAACATCTAACACGATACTGAAAGTAGTCTGTGATGAGCGATCTGACTAGAATTCCTTATGATCTAACTAGAGCCATTTCAGAGATTCATCAAACCCATGTTGTCTTCTCTAATATATTGGCATGGTGACTTAGAAGTTCTAGTTTAAGATAAAAAATAGCAATGATAATGAGAAACATGGTTCTAGGTTTATGCTGTCTTCAAGATTTATAGATATCTTACAGCAAGATTGCACATGGTTATCTTCCCTTTCATTGACGTTATTTTATAATTTATGTTACCATTGATGTTAATTTTTAAAATACTGTGCTTTAATAATTGAAATTGGGATAGATCTTTGAAACTGTATCCAAATATGGTTTGGATGTGTTTCAAAGGCCATTAAGTTATCCATAAATGCCAAAAGTATGAATTACCTTGCTATGGGCTCATGGCTGGTTTAAAAAAAAAAAAAAGCCATCTCTACAAGTAAGCTATAGTTTTCTTGTTGTCCAAAGGCTAGTTCTCATGATATTGGAACTAACTTTTTATTTATTTAGCTTAGGAACCTACCCTGTCCTACCTAGCATGCCAGATGATGAGAATAAAAGGAAGTATCACATCAGAAAATCTCTAGTCTACTGGAATTAGATAACTGGACATATTATTCAAGTACAGTTGAGATTATACGAACAGAGTAAGCATGCTCTGGGAAGCTACAGGATGAATGTCCAGTGAAGAAAAACTGACACACATGAAAGAAAAAGGAGTTTTGTTTTTTTTGTTTTTTTTGTTTTTTAGATTTTATTTATTTGACAGCGAGAAACACAGCGAGAGAGGGGACACAAGCAGAGGGAATGGTAGCGGGAGAAGCAGGCTTCCCGCGGAGCAGGGAGCCCGATGCGGGGCTCGATCCCAGGACGCTGGGATCTGACCTGGGCCGAAGGCAGACGCTTAACGACTGAGCCACCCAGGCGCCCCAAGAAAAAGGAATTTTACAGGAGAAGAAAGAAGTCTGTGTTTTAGGCAAAGTAGCAGTCTATGAAGAACTAGAGAGTTGAGTGAGAGCACATGATCCTTTTGGGCAACCGTACAGATCTCCTTATTAGGGGACTGCAGATTGTAAAGTGAGATGTGGCAAGTGAGGCAAATAGAGAGGCTAGAGTTTGAGTGGGAAGAACTTGGAATTAAGCAGTTTTTCTGTTTATTTTGGAAGCACCTGGGAAACTTTGGTAAGTATTAAGCAGTAGAAAAACATAACTATATATATTGTTATATAATTGTAACACAGAACTTTTTTATAAGACAACTCTTACTCTGACAATGTGTAACTCATGCATACACTTCATGATTAAAGACTAGAAATAGAAACTTCTTTAACCTGATAAAGGAGCCTTAGAAAAACATCATACTTAATGGTGAAAGATGGAAAGCTTTCCTCCTTAAGATTAGAAATGGAACAAGGGATTTTCACTCTCATTATTTTTATTCAACACAATACTGAAGGTTCTGGCAGGGTAATTAGGCAAGAGGAAAAAATAAAAGATATCCAGATAGGAAAGAAAGAAGTAAAATTTCTAGTTGCAGAAAACATGATCTACTATACAAAATATATTAAGCATCATCAATAACAACAAGCTATTAGAGCTAATAAATGAGCTCCACAAGGTTGCAAGATATATTATCAATACAAAAAAATCAATTGTATTTTAATATATTAGCAATGACTAATCCAAAAATGAAATTATGGAAATGATTTCATTTATAATAGCATCAAAAATATTGATGCTTAGGAATATCTTTAACAAAAGAATATATTTAAAAGTGCCATAATTGCATGCTAAAACCTACAATGATTCATTAAAAGAAATAAAAGAAGTCATATAAATGGAAAGCTCTCTCATGTTCTTAGAATGGAAGACTTAATACTGTTAAGATGACAATAATTCACAAACTGATCAAATAATTCAATGCAACCCTTATCCAAATCTCAGCTGCAATTTTTGCAGAAACTGATAAACTCTAAAATTCATATGTAAGTGCAAACAACTCAGAATAACCAACAACCTGAGAAAAGAATAACAAATTTGTAGGACTAACACTCCCCAATTTCAAATCTTAGTTCAAAGTTAGAGTTATCAAGACTGTAGTACTAGTATAATGATAGACATCTAGATCAATGGAATAGAATTGGAACCAAAAATAAACCCATACCTTTATGGGAAATTGATTTTTGATAAGGATGTCAAAACAATTAAATGGGAAAAGTAATATAGTAAATAGTACAGGGACTATTGGATGTCTATATGCAAAACAATGAAGCTGTAACCTAATACCATATGCAAAAATTAACTCAAAATGGATCAAAAACCTAAATGTAGGAGCTACAATTATTGAACCCTTAGAAGAAAATGTGGGAGCAAACTTTCATGATCTTGGATTTGGCAGTGGTTTCTTAGATAAGACACTTTAAATAAAATCAACAAAATAAAAAAATTAACTGAACATCATCAAAATTTAAAATTTTGTTCCTTCAAATAATATTAAGAAAGTAAAAAGATTACTCATAGAATAAGAGAAAATAGTTTAAAACCATATGTGTGGCAATGGTCTATTATTTAAAATATATAATGAATACCTACAACTCAATAAAAAGATAAATAATACAATTGAAATAAATAGATAATTTGAATAGATATTTCTCAAAAGAAATATACATATGGTCTATAAGCATAAGAAAAGATGCTCATCATTTTTAGTCATTGCAGAAATGTAAATCAAAACCATAATGAAATATTAACTAGATGGCTAGAATTCAAAAGATGGATAATACCAAGTGTTGGTAAAGATGCAGAGAAATTGGAACCATCATATTTGGTAGTGGGAAAGTAAAATGGTATAGCTGCTTTTGAAAACAGTCCAGCAGGAAAACAGTATGGAGCTTCCTCAAAAAGTTGAAAATAGAGCTACCTTACAACCCAGCAATTGCAGTACTGGATATTTACCCCAAAGATACAAATGTAGTGATCCGAAGGGGCATGTGCACCTGAATGTTTATAGCAGCATAGTCCACAATAGCCAAACTATGAGAAAAACCTAGATGTCCATCAACAGATGAATGGATAAAGAAGAGGTGGCATATATATTATATATACTATATATACTATGGCTGCATAGTATTCCATCGTGTGTGTGTCAAAACCCTCGAAATCTTGCCATTGGCAACAACATGGATGGAACTAGAGGGTTTATGCTAAGAGAAATAAGTCAATCAGAGAAAGACAATTATTATATGATCTCTATGATATGAGGAATTTGAGAGGCAGGGTGAAGGGTTGTGGGGAGCAGGGAGGGAAAAAAATGAGACAAGATGGGACCAGGGAGGGAGACAAACCATAAGAGACTCTTAATCTCAGGAAATAAACTGAGGGTTGCTGGGCAGAGGGAGGGATAGGGTTCCTGGGTTATGGACATTGGGGAGGGTATGTGCTATAGTGATTGCTGTGAATTGTTTAAGACTGATGATTCACAGACCTGTCCCCTGAAGCAAATAATACATTATATGTTAATTAAAAAAGAAACTAAAAGAGTCCAGCAGGGGTGCCTCAGTGACTCATTAAGTATCTAACTCTTTGTTCTAGCCCTTTGAAGAAAACCAGTGGAATTTTGATCAGGATGGCATTGAAAGTATAGATTGCTCTGGGCAGTCATTTTAACATTTTAACAATTTAACATTTTAACAATGTTTATTTTTCCGATCCATGAGCATGGAACACTTTTCCACCTTTTTTTGTCTTCTTCAATTTCTTTCATGAGTGTTCTGTAGTTCCTCGAGTACAGATCCTTTATCTCTTTGGTTAGGTTTATTCCCAGGTATCTTATGGTTCTTGGTGCTACAGTAAATGGAATCGATTCTCTAATTTCCCTTTCCATATTTTCATTGTTAGTGTATAGGAAAGCCACTGATATCTGTGCATTGATTTTTATATCCTGACACATTATTGAATTGCTGTATGAGTTCTAGTAGTTTAGGGGTGGACTTTTTTGGGTTTTCCATAAAAAGTATCATGTCATCTGTGAAGAGAGAGAGTTTGACTTCCTCATTGCCAATTCGAATACCTTTTCTTTCTTTTTGTTGTCTGATCGCTGTCACTAGGACTTCTAGCACTATGTTGAACAAGAGTGGTGAGAATGGGCATCCTTGTCATGTTCCTGATCTCAAAGGGAAGGCTGTCAGCTTTTCCCCATTGGGAATGATATTTTCTGTGGGCTTTTCATAGATAGACTTTATGATGTTGAGGTATGTTCCTTCTATCCCTATACTTTGAAGAGTTTTAATCAGGAATGGATGCTGAATTTTGTCAAATGCATTTTCTGCATCAATTGAGAGGACCATGTGGTTCTTCTCTCTTCTCTTATTGATTTGTTCTATCACATGGATTGATTTGCGAATGTTGAACCACCCTTGCATCCCAGGGATAAATCCCACCTGGTCAAGATGAATAATCTTTTTAATGTGCTGTTGGATCCTATTAGCTAGGATCTTATTGAGAATCTTGGCATCAATATTCCTAAAATTTGTATGGAACCAGAAAAAACGCTGAATTGCTAAGGACATGTTGAAAAAGAAAAACAAAGCTGGGGCATCATATTGCCTGATTTCAAGCTTTACTACAAAGCAATGATCACCAAGACAGCATGGTACTGGCACAAAAAGACACATAGACCAGTGGAACAGAATAGAGAACCAGACATGGATCCACAACTCTATGGTCAAATAATCTTTGACAAAACAGGAAAAAATATCCAGTGGGAAAAAGACAGTCTCTTCATTAAATGGTGCTAGAAAAATTGGACAGCTATATGTAGAAGAATGAAATTTGACCACTCTCTTACATCATACACAAAGATAAACTCGAAATGGATAAAAGACCTCAACGTGAGGCAGGAGTCTATCAAAACCCTAGAGAAGAACATAGGTAGTAACCTCTTCGACATCAGCCACAGCAACTTCTTTCAGGACATGTCTCCAAAGACA
>CM053603.1:89803915-89871347 GCA_028646535.1 Procyon lotor | reverse complement strand
TTACCCCAAAGAGGCAGATGCATTACAAAGAAGGGCCACATGCATCCTGATGTTCATAGCAGCAATGGCCACAATCACCAAACTGTGGAAAGAACCAAAATGCCCTTCAACAGATGAATGGATAAAGAAGATATGGTCCATATATACAATGGAATATTATGCCTCCATCAGAAAGGACAAATATTCAACTTTTGTATCAACATGGACGGGATTGGAAGAGATTATACAGAGTGAAATAAGTCAAGCGAAGAGAGCCAATTATCTTATGGTCTCACGTGTGGAGCATAAGGAAAACACAGAGAGCATTGTGAGAAGGAAGGGAAGGGTGAATGGGGAGAATTCAGAGGGGGCGATGAACCATGAGAGACTGTGGACTTGGAGCAACAAACAGGGTTTTGGAGGGGTGGGCATGGGGGGTTGGGCGAGCCTGGTGGTGGGTATTGAGGAGGACATATATTGCATGGAGCACTGGGCGTGGTGCATGAACAATTAATCTTGTAACACTGGAAAAATATAATAAACACATTTGAGAAAAAAATAAGTATCTAACTCTTGATCTCAGCTGAGGTCTTAATCTCAGGATCATGAGTTCAAGCCCTGTATTGGGCATTGGGCTCTACCTTGGACATGAAGCCTAAAGAAGAAAAGGAAAGGAAAGGAAAAAGGAAAATGGAAAGAGGAAAAAGGAAAAAGGAAAAAGGAAAAAGGAAAGGAAAAGAAAAGAAAGGGAGAGAGAGAGAAAGAGAGAAAGAAAGAGAGAAAGAGAGAGAGAAAGAAAGAGAGAGAGAGAAAGAGGAGGGGAAGGGGAGGGGAGGGGGGAGAAGGGAGGGGGAGGGGAGGGGAGGGAGAAAGGAAGAGAGAAAGAAGGGAGGGAGGGAGGGAGGAAGGGGAGGGAAGGAAGGAAGGAAGGAAGGATAAGAAAAGAAAAAAGAAAAGAAAAGAAAAGAAAGAAAACAGTCAAGCAATTCCTCAAATGGTTAAACATAGAATTACTATATGTATTAGCAATTCCATACCCAATACATATCCAAGAGAATTGAAAACATATGTTTTCCTAAAAGCTTAAATGTGAATGTTCATAGTAGCATTATTCACAGTAGCCAAAAAAATGAAACAACTCAGATGTCCATAACTAATGAGTGGATAAACAAAAGGTGATATATTGATATACAGGGATACTGTTCAGCCATACAAAGGAATAAATTACTGATATAGGCTACAAATGAGTGAACTTTGAAAACACGATGCTAAGTGAAAGAAGTCAGACATAAAATGCTATATATTATATAATTAGATTTGTATGAAATATCCAGAATGGAAATAATCCATAAAAACATAAAGTAGATATTGATTGCCAAGAACTGGGGGATAGGAGAATAAGAAGTGACTCCTAAGGGGCTCAGGATTTCTTTTCAGGGTGATAATATTCTGGAATTAGGTAGTGATAATTGTACAAGTCTTGTAAATATATCAAAATCCATGGAATTTATACTTTAAAAGGTTTAATTTTATGGTAATAGAATTACATCTAATACAAAAATCATATGATATGTAAATTACATAGCAATAAGATTCATTTATAAATGGAGGTACATGCTGATGTGCTTTATAGTGAATGTTCAGTAAACATTTGGTGAAAAATGAATGCATCATAACAGATTAATAGAAATTACTAGAAATTTCTTTTAGAAAAGTATAATATACTATATATAATTAAGAATTTAAATTAACCCTAATTAAACTACAAGATCAGAAAACAATGTTCTTAAGAATAACAACCATTATAGAAGTTTCCTTATGAAAAAGAAAGGACCAATTTTTTCCAAGTAATTCGATGTAGAATTACAAAGTAGTATCTAAATATAGTCTTGTCAAAATTACTTGATAAGGGTTATTCAAAAAGGACGTTGAGTAGGTTCATTAGGGTTCCATTTAAGAATTATGATTTTGTAAAGGTTTTAGGTTAAAATGGAAATTTTGGAGACATTAATCAACTCTGACTTGTAATGAAAGACTATAATCATGCTAATCCAAGAATTGTTCTCTAGCACATTCGGTACCTAAAATTGATGAAAAGACTTTTGGTTGTTCACCTTTCATTTAGGAGACATATTTTAAAGGATGGTTATATTTCATCTAAATTTATTTGGCTAAAGATAGTGATCAATTTTGACTTCATTTAAGATGAATATGACAGAAAATGGAAGTTTAGTAAGGCTTCTCTTAAAATATTTCATTTCTAACCTCTTTAGCTCCTTTAAAAATGATCTTATCTCAGGTATATATAAAACATGCATATACATGTATATGTACACATCACATACTTACATATATACACATATTTATGAATTATCAACTATATTTTTGTGTATGTTCAATGAAAAAGTAAATCATACCAGTTATCACATATTTCAAAGAGGAAAGACAACAAAATTTTAACCAGAAATTGTACGTTACAACTAAAAATAAAAGATTTTTAGGCTGTAATGTTGTTAGCTTAGTCAGAGAACATTGTTATTTTGAATCTGACAATCAACTTAAATAGTAAATATATATTCTAATTAAGCTTAACATTCTTAGTGGTGAAACATGCATTTTCTGCATATCTATTAGGCAGTACTGAGGTGCACTAATCCCCTTGCTCTAGAATAAATTCAATTTGGCATCAACATCTTTGCTTCATAAAAGAATAAGAACAAGTAAACACACTTACTCTAACCTGACTCTGGGTATTTGCAGAGTGGTTTTATGATCAATGTTTGTCCTGCCAGATTTACACGTGTCTCCTACTTATTTTGTAGCTCTTATTGACAACATTCACTCCTTCTGTTAGGACACTATTTTTGCAAGATGACATTCTCAAGATTCAGGGATCATAACTGTTTGACTGCATAATAAACATTTTTTCCTACACACTTTACTTTCCTACAGAAACAAAAGAATATAGCAATGCTGCCAAAAAAGAATTGTGGGGAGTACATAGAAGACTGATTGGAAAGAGCGAGGAGCTATCCCTTAAGGGATGCCTTGTCAAACCATCTTACTCTTCAGATCTGTGAACTGAGGTCCAGGGAGACATGTCCAAGTCCACAGATGGTGCTTAGGTTCCTGACATCTACGCCATGCCCATTCTACTGTTATTTCCATAATAACTCTTAAACAGGATGAAGAAAGCACTGGAAAGTTTCCCTTCTTTTTCCTTGAAGGTGTGCATGCTGTTTTAATTGACTTTACATGACCATAATTGTAATGAAAGACATATTCCTCAAGCAGACTCCACACTGAGTGTGGATCCTGACGTGGGGCTCAATCCCAGGACCCTTAGATCATGACTTGAGATGAAATCAAGAGTCAGCTGCTTAACCTCTGAGCCACCAGGTGCCCCACAATGAATATATTCTTGAAATTTCTTTCCTCCAAATCTTATATTATTGTCTTAGGTTCAATATGCAGATATGGGATTAACCCAGCAAATAATATCCCCATTTAACTGTTCTTTATTCTTACCATATTGCTCTCCAAATGGCTCTACCATTTAAAATGCTGTTATTAATACATAAAGATATCTTTCATTGCACCCTCACCAACAATGGGTATTGCTGTTAAATTTTTTTTGAATAATCCAAACACTGTACTTTCTATTAATACAGTAATATAAACTGGATAGCAACATGCAAAAGAATAAAATTGGACCACGTTCTTACACTATACATAAAAATAAACTCAAAATGGATTAAACACTTCACTATAAGACCCCAAACCATGAAACTCCTAAAAGAAAACATAGGCAATAATCTCTTGAACATTAGCCTTAACAGCATTTTTCTGGATATGTCTCCTGAGGCAGGAAGAATAAAAGCAAAATAAATTATTGTGACTCCATCAAACTAAGAAGCTTTTGCCCAGTGAAGGAAACCATCAGCAAAATGAAAAGACAACGTACCACATGGGAGAAGATATTTTTGATAAATAGTTAATATTCAAAATATATACCGAACTCATACAACTCAACACCAAAAAACAAACAACAAACAAAACCCCCAACTAATCTAATTAAAAATGGGCCTAGGACCTGAATAGACATTTTTCCAAAGAAGACATAACAGATGGCTAAGGGACACAAGAAAAGATTCTAACCATCATTAAATATGAAGGAAATGCAAATCAAAACCATAATGGACATCACCTCATGGCAGTCAAATAGATTTATCAAATTACTGTGTTGTACCTGAAGCTAATACAGCATTGCATATCAAGTATACTTCAATAAAAAAATAAATGATGTTCTTTGAGCAAATGAATACAACTGAATATACAAATAAAAAGAAAACATTTTTTTGAAGTTTGAAGACTGGTTCGAAGATTGAATATGAAAAAATCAAATTAACATTTTTTATTTACATTTTTATTTATATTACATTTTAGTTACATGTTGAAATTATAAGATATACTATTAATTTTTTAAAAAGTAATGAACATGCTATTTAAAAAATATTGCCAAATTCCTCTTTATAGAGGATAAATAATAATTTGGGATTGAAAACCTTTATTAAAATAGTTTGAGTATTATATATTTATTTAGTATTTTTATGTTTGCTAAATTATTAAATATAGGAAAAGTATTATTAAATATATTAAGATAAATATACAGAATATATATAAATAATACATTTTTGAAATTATTATTGAATATGCAAAATTATTAACAATAGAAAAATGACTATTTTACTGTTTTTACGTATTTGTGGATTGTGTCTTGAATAGTAATTGCCTTTTTCCTTGATCCATTTTTATTAATATTAATATTAACATCATGTTCACTTTTCTTTAAAATTTCATTCACTATTAAACAATTACTAAATGCTTATAACTGGCCCTATGTGATGCTTTGGGACTTCACAATCCCTGTCAAAGAGCTTACTGTTTGGAGGAAGAGTTGGATAAGGCAAATATAAAGTACTGAAAGGCAAGGGTATGCAAAAGACCTCCTTTTCTCCTTGTTAATTTCCATATTTGACAAGTGATGTAACACATGTATGAGGTATCAAAGCTTCAGTTTGGGAGCTCTTTGCTGCTCTGAGGGGTCCTGTCTTAATTCCCTCATAAGTCAGAGGAGCCCTGAAGTCTGTGTTCATTCTCAGCCAAGGTAAGGGGAGAAGCTTTGATACACTGGATCACCTCCAAGTCTCCCCAAACCAACTCAATCTCTTCAGTGAAATCCTCTGGGGTTAGTATGGAAACATCACCCTTTCCAAACTTTCAGCATACCCCATCCTCTTTTCTTACTGCATTCTTCCTACTGCCAAGATGGCTATGCATAGGCAAATCTTGTCCACATGTGATGCTGGCCATGTAAGAACATGGCCATGTGCTGCATGTTAAAAATGTCAGGGGTGTAGAAGTGTTTTGAACACCAAGGTGCATAACATGCACTTTTGTTTTGACTTCTTTTTGAGTTATTTCTACGCTAGAGTGAGGAATTGTACTCAGCCACTTACACATTCTCTTTTTTCGGAGGCCAGGATAAAGCCACCAGATGAATAGTAGTTTATACTGTGGCTGTGGAAATGGAAAGCAAGTTTCTCCTTCCTTTTTGTTAAGAGGTTAGTTTTATGATACAATGTATCTACTTTCATTCAGTTTTTAATAAATAAAGTAAAATAACTGACCACTGGAAACATGTTTACAATATGATCAAGTTTGGAAGATTTGACTCCTATCTCTTGGGGCCAGTCCTATGTCATATGGGAGGGAGGAGTGGATACTTCTCGAGGGGCATGGCCTAAATTAAAATTTCATTTCTTAAGTTTGGATAATGAGGGAAGTTCTTGGAAAGCAGAATGGAACAAAGTCAACTTAATTATTAAACATCAATATCAAGAAAAAAAGTTAATCAATGCAGTAACTACTATATTTGGTTAGTTTTAAGAAATAAAGAATTGATGTAAATAATTATTTAAAGCCCATAAGAAACGTGTACTCCAAAATTATAAGTTCATATAAGAAGCATAATGATAATAAATTGTACTCCATAGCCTCATTATTTTATGGTTCTTTAATATTTTAAAGAGTTTCTGAGGTGGGTATTTTTATGGGCAGATGAGAAAAATACCTTTAGTATTAGACTTTGATAACTTTTTTTTTTTTAGGAAAAACTTATAGCAATGATACTAAAAAATACTTTGCAGAGATAAAGTTATTTAGAGGACAGTTATCATTTGAATATTATTTTTGCATTTGAATATTATTTTTGAACATGGATAAATGTAGATTGTGATTAGTAATCAAGGCAAGGAAAAGTTTTGCACAGAAGCCCTATTCCTGGCCAATGAACTAGATTTATACTAGAAGTAGACCATTCCACATATCTAGTCACCAAACACCTGTATCTATTTTTTTTTTTTTTTTTTTTTTACTTTGCAAAGGAACTAGTCCCCTTTATTTAGGTCTACAAATGAAACTTCAGGTATTGGGAATAACTTGAAAACTGTAACTGCAGACCATCTTCGAGCTCTGACTTTATGTGGATTTCAGCTGGCAAGTGTGTTGTGAGAATGTAATGAATCCCAGCAGCAGAAATAATCAGGTCCATTATTCTCAGCCTTATTTAAAGAATGGTTTATACAGTAACATGAGCAGCAAGAAATCTGTTCTCCTCCTCCAGCTGGAACACTCACGCTGGGCTGATCTATTTAATAATTACTGGCTAAATATTTACAACGGGTTGCTTTTGTTTTAAAGCACAGTCAAGATATTTAGAAACTCTGATGAGTTTATTTCCAGGAGGAACAAATTGAAATTCTTGACTTTAGGGAAACATAACCGTATTTGGTGTAACATTTTTATTCATGTTGGTATTATATTAAAGTTCCAATGGGGGTGAAATACTGAGATCTTCTCAGCCAAAGCTTATCAGAAAGGCAAGGATTGTTTTCATTGTTAATTTCATGCTCAAACTACTCAGTGTTCTAATAGCTACTGAAGATTAGAAAACTTAAACTTTAATTAATCAGCCTGGAAGGCAGCATTGTGGGATTATCATCTAGTATTTTAATCCGATCTCATGAGAATGTACTTCTGTTTTATTCGATCCTGTAGAAAAAAAGGTAAAACTGTATCCAATGATGATCAACTTTTTGTGTGTACTTTTACAGAGAGAGGCACGTGTGAAAGAGAATAATGAATATAGAGAGTTTGAGTTATTTCAAAAAAACCTGCCACACACAAGCCAAATCACCATGCGTCTTTGGGCACAGTTCCAGACATTGCAGAGACGGGGCTCAATCTGGGGGCACCTCACTGCTTTCTCTATACTGCAACCACGTCTGATACCGCCAGCATGCCCTTCTCCCCTCTGCTTTAAGTAGACTTATGGGTTCTGCACCCTCTAACTTCTCCCTCCCCTCTCCACTCCCCAGGTGATTGTTCAAGTCACTCCTCCTAGTTCACAGCCTTTATGTGTGTGCAAGTGTGTAAAATAAAACATAGAGGAGTGCACAAAAGTGTATAGTTCAGGGATGTACTGTTTGCACTCTCCTAATGGTATCTACTGAGGGAAGTAAGTTCTTTCTTTCAATGTGTTCCAATCTATAATCTTTCCCTTTAGTGTTTTTTTGCATGTATCCTCTTTCATAAAGTTTTCTTACCCAAAGTGACAAAGGTATTTCTGGACTTTTTACTGTTTTCCCTTTGGCTAACCGTTTTGCCTTTCACAATTTGCCTAGAATTGTTTTTTGTATCTGTGTTTTTATATTTGGTATGAGGTAGAATTCTATACTCCAGTTGGAAAGAAGAGCAAGCATGAAGACTGAGATTTCAGGAACCTGAGTCTGGTGAGGAAACGGGAGCCAGAACTGAGAAGGAGGAGCGGATAGGAGGCTGCAGAGGCAGATGCTGGACAGGTTATAAGGGAGCTGTCAGCCCTCGCTAAGCATTTTCACTTTATCCTGTGTGTGGGGGGAGCTATCAGATAATTGGAAAAGGACAGGGATGTGAAGATTTGTGTTTTTAAGGATCAATAGCAATTGTGAGGATAATCAACCGAGATACAAATGTAAATGCAGGAGGACCAGTTAGGGAGCTCCTGCACATGGCCAGGTGTGATATGATGGAAAGTGGGACCAGGATCCTGACAGCGAAGGTAGGGAAACACAGGCAGACTTGACGGCTGTGTTGAAAATAAAACCAACAGGATTTTGTGATGGATCAGATAGAGGTTTGAGAGAGAGAAAGGATATGAAATACGATTCCAAGGTGATATGTACTGAAACAGGCAAAAAGGCAGTTAAAACTTTTCCTGGCTCCGTGAAACTCTGGCCCAGGTTGTGAATATTTCCAGGAGTCCGTGAATCAATTTTGCACTTGATGGTAAAAAGTTACCTTATATTTGATAAGGCCTTCTTACTTCATGTATAAACCCTTCAAAAGGGACGCCTGGGTGGCTCAGTGGGTTAAGCAGCTGCCTTCAGTTCAGGTCATGATCCCAGGGTCCTGGGATCGAGTCCCACATCAGGCTCCTTGCTCGGCGGGGAACCTGCTTCTCCCTCTGCCTCTGCCTGCCTCTCTGCCTGCTTGCGCTCTCTCTCTGACAAATAAATAAATAAAATCTTTTAAAAAAAAATGTATAAGCCCTTCAATTCCCATATCTCAAGATAATTATAACAAATAATTTCTAGATATTTACCAAGCATTCTCTAAGACACAATTTGATCCCAGTATCTCCTTGAGTAGTAGGTAGGATCATTAGTTTCCTTAATTGTCACCTGAAGAATATTAGATATGGTATTTAATAGATACTGAAGCTGGACCTTTGATTAAATCTTATGACTCTAGAATTCTTTTTTTTTTTTTTTATGTCTTGTGTTTCCTCTATAACTGCAGTATCAGTGGTGGAGCACAAAAACACTCACAAAATATTTGCTAATGTGTTTATTGAATGGGGCACACCTGCTGTATCTAGGCAAGAAAGAGAAGATTTTAGCCATCCACTGATTACACCAAGAGGTTCAGATCCAGAATTCTATTTCTTCTATTTAATGGTTGTACCTGTTTTTAATTAAGTTCATCTAGAAATATTTAACTTCTTTTTTTGGGGGGGGGGTCTATAGATGGCTTATTAGGGGTGTAGAGAGAGCTGTTCTATTGACTGCCCCCCCCCCAGAAATATTTAACTTCTAAGGTCTAAATCTATTTTCTAATGAAAGTATATGGCCATACCTTGGAATTATGTCCTGGCTAATTTTTCTTAATCTGCTTGAATTTTCCCTCATGAATGAGTGTGAAATGAAGCATGAATGATAAAGAACAAAATGCTATCTCTACCTGAACTTAAAAATTCAACAGATAGAGCAACTCATCAGCAGCAATTAGTGTGGAAACCCAGATGGTCAGATGAGACCAACCATCAGCTGATTTTATTAATTTCTTAAGGAAATGTTTAACGTCAAGATGGATTCTTCAGAAATGAACCTGGAATATGTTATTTTTCCAATAGGCTAATTTAATTAATTCCGACTGGATTAATTTGAACACATTACCATTGTTTATCTAAAGAGAAAGGACAAGTACAATAAGTTCTAATGTAATGGAGTGAACAGTACAAGATTGAATCTTTAAAACAACATGAATTCAAGTAACAAGAATTTATTATTTGAATACGCTGAATATTCCCTCTCAGAGTAAGAATGGCAAACTTATAATAATTGGCATTTATAGTTTTCACAAAGCACCTGGATACATCATTCTGATTTGATATTCACCACCACCCTTAAGAATATTGGTTTATATTCATCAAATTCTTTTGCCAGGCACAATGCTCAATGCTTTGCACATATTATCTTATTTATTTTTTCCTGATAAGCTACAAGTTAGGTGACTTGATTAAGGTTTTTGCTAATAAGACATGGATTTTACCTAACTTGAACAAAATAAAATTGCTAAATTTAAAACTCTAAATGCTAAAATTGAAGACTGGAACTAAGACAATTTGGAGCTCTATTTTTGAAATCAACCAGTTCCACTGTTTTTTTGTTTTTCAGACTTTATGAGATTCTACCCCAGGTTCACTTTTTTTTTTTTTTTTAAGATTTTATTCATTTGACAGAGAGAAACACAGTGAGAAAGGGAACACAAGCAGAAGGAATGGTAGTGGGAGAAGCAGGCTTCCTGCTAAGCAGGGAACCCCAATGCGGAGCTCCATCCCGGGACTCTGGGATCATGACCCAAGCCGAAGGCAGATGCTTAATGACTGAGCCACCCAGGCGCCCCTCAGGTTCACATTCTTATGAAAGTCTATCTGGCTTGACTTGGATATTGTACCCATTTTCTTGTCCAGGTACTTCAGTCTGGTTAAGACTAACTTCTGAGCTTTGAAGGTGTAACTAAAGGAAAGATTCTTTTCCTCTAACCAATCTGGCATTTGCACAGAAAATGCAGCATACTCGATGTAAGTTAAGGGAGAAAACACACAAGAGACAATGTTATCTTCCAGGTTTCCAGAATCCGTAGAGAGAAAAAGGGATGGATCTCAGGTTATACACAGATATGGCTCTCGAATCCTGCTGGTTCTTATGAAGTTAGATCAGCTTAGCTCCTCAGTAAGAAACAAAACTTCTGACAGTGAGCCCCACAGGTTTAAAAGGAATGAAACAGCTGGGTGCCCATGATGCGCCTGTCTAATCTCTGCCTTAGAGAGATGACCATAGAACCTTCTCTTCTGTGTGTCTCACTGTACAAAGGAAATAAAGATTCCAAGGCATAACAGACAAATATGGGACAAAACCACCAGAAGAAGGAAAGCCATTGGAATGGGTGTGTGTTGGTGGAACAGGGAGATGGCGAGCCTGTTGTCTGAGATTGATGACAGCTGGCAGCAGCAGAGAACAGGAAAATCAAATTAAGTTCTGATCTTTCTTTGCCCACTGGGTACCCTTAGGACAATCATTGTTAGCCCCCTGGCCTGAGAAGTCTATGGCAACTGCCCTTGGGGGTGTTCTCAGGAGGACCATTAGAGCAGCAATGCAAACTGGTTGGGCATAGGAGCTGATGAAAACACATGTTACCTACCAGCCTTTGTTTTTTTTTACCTCATCCTCTCCAAACTCTCATTGTTAGTGGGTTACTCTTTTGGGTGATGACTTCCTACCAATCCTTCTTTTCCCTGAGCATTTACAGATTAGCTGCAGTTGGTCACATGATGGCAAATGAAAGTAATTTCTTCTTATGAAGGCTAGGATGCATCTCTTAGATTTTCCCTAAATTTATTATAGACAGGGTAGATGATCACCTTAGGACAATCTAAGCTGACAGGCCAAAATAACAAGAAACTCAATAACTATAGCTACTTTGAATAAGAACAAAACATATGCCCTCAGGGGCAAATGCTATTATTAGTAGGCAATTGCATACTATTTACACACAGCTTTGCTTTTAAATTCAAACTACTGCATTACAAAGTCCCAATAATATTGGCTATATGTTAAAGTTTACACCAGTATGAAAATTCAAACTAAAAATGTAGATGCTGGTCCAGCAGAAACAATGGAGTTGTGAAAATTAAAATGATGTGAAAAAAAATGTCTGCATGCCTGGCACATAGTAATGGGTTAGTAAGTATAAGTATCTCCTCTAAAATTTACAGTCATACACTCAGTAAGTGACGAGCCAGCTTTATGTCTTTTTTTCCCCTCTTAAACTGATAGAACTTTAGGCACTGTCTTTGTTTCCTGAAGCTGAATTACAAATTACCACAAACTTGGTGACTAAAGACAACATTTTTTTATCTCAAAGTTCAGAAGGCCAGAGTCAAACATCAGTATCACTGGTCTGAAATTGAGGTATTGGCAGGTGTGTGCTCCTTCTAGAAAGTATAGGGAATAATCCATTTCTTGCCTCTTTGGTCTTCTTCAAGGAAAGGCTGCGGCATTTCTTGGCTTGTGTCTGTAAGTGGTCTGTCTCCAAGACCACCATCTTCAAACCTCTCCCTGCTCTGTCTTCACACCACGTCTCTGTGTCAAATCTACCTTTGTCTCTTTCTTATAAGAATGCTTGTGATTACACTGCACCCACCAAGATAATCAATAGGGAGCCCTACACAGGGCTTGATCCCAGGACCCCCGGATCATGACCTGAGCCAAAAACAGACGCTTAACCAACTGAGTCACCCAGGCGCTCCTAGTATCTATATTATTGATGGTACTTTGTCCTACCCTCATATACTCTACAGACATGTTATTTGTACATATTTTCTCTCCACTTTTCCTAGTGATCATATAACAATAGTTTTAAGCAACATGGTTGTAAAGAAGAAACCCATTGAGCTGTTAGATGGGAACCAGATGTTAGTCTTAAAATTTTGAGTTGGGATGAAAAGTAGTAAGCGGCAAGGGGATGGTTTGTTTTGAAATCTATTATTTTACAAGTCTATACACTTTGCCAGTCATTTTTTGAATAAGCAAGTAAGAAAGACATTGAGGACCTCTGTAACTTGAAAGTGCGTAAGTTTGCCATCAGAAGTGTAAGCTATAAGATTGACATATCATGGATAATACCTGAACAGTATTTAAGACAGGAGTTTTCATACTTGAACAAAGAACACAGTTATCAAAAAAGTGATATCCTTAGCAATGGAATATCTTAAACACACAAGACACTAGCAGAAATTACTAGAATTTTGGACAGAGGGTGTGCTCTAAGCCATGGATTGATATAGTCTTAATGACTGGGGTTGTAGGTGAAGATATGCTTTGCTTCCATACTCTTGAAGTAGCCTGATATAGTTAAGGAACATGTCATAGTCACCTTGCTATACTAAAGACAATTATTGTTGGTTTTTGTCTTCCCACATAGAATTTACAAAGATAATGAACTTGCCTTGGAAACATAAGTAGTCGGTTGAATGTCACCCCCATAGCTCTCACCAGAAGCAAATAAATTAGAATTCTTCTTTTTCATCCATCACTGCATTATGATCATTCTGAACCAATCCATCTAATAAGTCAAGAAATACTTATTGAGGGGTGCCTGGGTGGCTCAGTGGGTTAAAGCCTCTGCCTTCGGCCCAGGTCATGATTTCAGGGTCCTGGGATCGAGCCCCACATTGGGCTCTCTGCTCAGCAGGGAGCCTGCTTCCCCCTCTCTCTGCCTGCCTCTCTGCCTACTTGTGATCTCTGTCAAATAAATAAATAAAATCTTAAAAAAAAAAAAAGAAATACTTATTGAGCATCTAACATGTACCTGATACCAAGTGAGGTACAAGACATACAATGGGGGAGCCAGATGAACCTAGACCCTTTCTGCATTCCTCCCTACTGACATAATCATATCCTGTAAAACTTCAACAAATTACAAAAAGACAAGTGAATAAAGTAGTGGATTAGCAAAAATACATCTCCACAAAACAGCAACAAGAGCTTCTCCATCCAGTTCTTCACAATGACACAACCAAGATAACACTAGGCCTGGTATCAACACTCATTCATTTTTTAGTTACTGATGAACATCCGTGGAGCATCTAATGTATTCCAGCCATTCTACTAGCTACTAATGATATAAAAATGATTAACAAGAAGCCCATAATGGATGCTTTGGGCTGTGGAATTGTTTCATTAATTAACTAATTAGACTCTGAGGACATTGAAATAGAGATATTGAATCAACTAAATAACATCTTGGTTATCAAAAAAGATGTGAAAAAAATAACAGATATGATAAAATAGGTAGACGATATACTTGAATAACATAAGGCAAGAATAGTATATCTTTAAATTTTTATTAACAGAAAGAGTGAAAATAGGAGACTTAACATAAAACTGCACATCCAAAAAGAAAAAAAAAAAAAGAGTTTCTGAGTTGAAATACAACAAACTTCTATAGGTAATGTTTTCAAATGAAAAAGAATCTACTCATAAGAGACCATAAGAGAAGTTCCTTTATCAAGAGAAAGTTTTAGGGGCGCCTGGGTGGCTCAGTTGTTAAGTGTCTGCCTTCGGCTCAGGTCATGAATCCAGGGGCCTGGGATCGAGCCCCACATCAGGCTTCCTGCTCTGCGGGAAGCCTGCTTCTCCCACTACCATTCCCTCTGCTTGTGTTCCCTCTCTCGCTGTATTTCTCTCTGTCAAATAAATAAAATCTTTAAAAAAAGAGAGAGAAAATTTTAAAGGGGCTTCAAATTAACTAATTTCTGCATTAGACTATGTAACTAATGCAGAAATTAGTTAATTTGAAGGCCCATTAAATCTTTTTTTAAAAAGTGCAGAAACTGTAAATGTAATTAAAATAATAATTAGATCACTATCTCAAGGAAAGCAGGTGAAGCCATTTCTGGAGAACTGGGGTGACTCACAAGGGAAACTGATTACGCAACGTACACGACTCACTTTCCATTTCAGGGCACTGAGAGCATAATCGACAAGCATTTCCAGCCTCACCACTAAATGGCATATTCATCAATATCCCATCTGTATATTCAAGTCACCCAAGACCTCCACATCTAATTGTAAAGTGTCTCTTTTAGACTCTTGATAGAATTATTCCACACTCTAACCTTCTGGCGCAGAATCCCCATGGGAAGCAGAGCAGCTATCTTGGGTCCAACGGGTTTCCTATTGTACATAAGCTTATCACATGTTCCGCCCGCTTGTTTGGGCATTTTGTTTCATTGGCAACATGGTTTCTTTCCAAATCACTCTGTTGCAGATGAGACAGTCAGAACTGCTCAAGGCATGGAAGCTGACCGTCAGGAAGGACTCCAAAAAAACACCAAACAGAAAATCACAGCTATCCAGGGTAAACTAGCCCGTGTATTTCAGAAATCCCCAAGGGCAATGCTGGGTTGCGGCACATTGCTTGAAGTTCATAAGGAGCAGTGTGAGTCATCAAATGTCAACCTATGTCCAAATATTCCTTTTTGACAAAGACTTGGGAATATTTAATAGACGAATTTAAACTAGAAAGCTTTGTCATTTAAAGGAGGGGCCACATTTTTAAAAAATAATTTGGTAGAAACCTTCATTTCCTTTTGAAACTGCTATTGAACTTTCACCAAAAAATGCCTCACCAAGTGCTCTGAGATAAAGTTTACATCTATGGGAAGCTAAAAATACCACTTGATGAAGTCTACAGTGCCCTAGGCTCAAATATTATACTCAACATATGAAAAAAATTTTAAATAAGTTTCTAAATGAAATGGACTTAATAATAATAGAAATGATAGCAGGTAACACTAAGTATTACTAAGCACTTATTATGTGTCAAGCACCATATTGATTTCCTTACAGAAATCATCTGATTGAATCCCCCAACCATCCTAAGCAGTACTGATAATCCCTAAAGTACTGATAAGGAATTGAATGCTTTCCCTGGCAAGCCCAGGTCCTACTGCAGACAAATGACAGAATTGCATTTGAATTCTGACCATTGGACTCTAGAGACAATGGAAATCTCTGATTTGGGTAGATTTCTTTGTAATTGGATCAGGTGTGAGAATGTTCGGGGGGGAGGGGGAATTTGTTTTTTAAAAAATGTTATTGTGCTCTCTCTTAAACCTAAATCTATTAAAAAATATATTTTTGTGGTTTCAAAGTGAGTTTGAAACTCTTGATAAAAACTGCACAGGGAATCAAAAAAACTATAAGAGAGAAATCAAGAATTTTAAGGTATGAATTATTTAACAAATCAGTCAACAATGTGTGTTTTCACCAATTTCATGAATACTGCCACATATTATATAAATCATATTAAATTGCTTCACTGAATCAAAGATGTATTAAAACAAACTCGCAAATGGGTGGAATGAAGAGTCTAAATCAGGAAATGTATGAACTATAAGAAAAAATAAAGACTTTCAGACCAATTACTGGAAAAAAATAAAGACTTTGAGATTTATTACTTTCAAATGAATTAACACATATGTATGGCTACCAATCATATCGTTACTATTTTAATAAGATAGTTAAAAGTAAAAAGCTTCTGTTTTGAAGTTCTGCCTCAAAAAGAAAGATTCAATCATAACTACATATCAGTTTATTTACAAAAATAGGTTAAAGCTCTGAGAGACAGTTTAACCTCTTGGATGTCTTACAATCTAATTTCTTCTGCAATTTTGCTTAGCAAATCCATATGCCCAGAGATTGAAAGATATGTCCAATCCAGATCACGTATTCCCTAACTAGTGGAACCTGAGAATTTACATGAGTTCTAATTCAGAAAATATTTTGACCTCTTTGTGTAATTGACTGCTCTGTGATTATGATTCTGAATGTCACAGCCTGAGTAGGAGAGGTCAGAGAAAGGACCCCAGTGACCTAAGCATTGTGTTTATTTGAATGCTAAGGAAAATTTCAATGAATGTAATAGCGGCAAATTGTACACTGATGATTCAGGCTCCTGTTTAGTCTGGTATTTTCAGGAAAATACAGTTACCTTAGCAACTAACATAGCACATGGCACATGCTGTAGCATGCAGAGCATTTCCAAATCAAAAGTATGTCCCTCTGGAAGATACTGTACCAGGAAACAGGAAGATAAATAAACCAACCTCTTCATGTAATGAATTACTGGTCTCCTTGACAGGTAGAAGATTATTCATATTTAAATCAGTTTTTCTCTGCTACAGTCCTCCCAAAATGACAATGTGTATATCAGAGAGCTGAAGAAAAATACATAAACTATATCATTTAAGTGCAATCTTCAAGTGAATGAACCTCGGAACATTACAGTGACTGACTTATAAACCTATTCACCCAAATAATCTTCGGCAGGAAGTGTCATAGTTATAGGTAAGATACTCTTAAAAGTTTAAACGATAAGTTATTATCATTAAATGCCAGGAAGGAGAAGTACTTTTTACCTTGGTGTCAGTAAATCCAAAGTTGTCATAATTACAGTGTGAGATTTTAAAACTATGCCTCTACAAGGCTCAAACAACCTGTTTGCATATGAAATGTGCAATTAACCGATTGCTATCTGCATTGTTATAAAGATCCAAGTCTTACTAATTCAAAGAAGAGTAAGTGTCATGGTTTCTTTTAATCCTGTATGCGTGCACTGCAGAGGAAACAAATATCCACTGCTTTGCCTCCCAAGAGCTCAAACTTTTTAGTATCTAGACAGAAAAAGTGCCTGCTTGTGCAGAGTTTGACGTTCTAGTTGGGAGAGACATACGATCAAGGGTAAATTATATTGCACTAACTTCCATGAAAAACATCGAACAGGCCTCCTCTTCCTTCACTTCTTTCTTTCTCTTCCCTTCCTGGATGTGTCAATCCTAAAGCTATTCGGTGGGACAGAGTGAGGAGGGGGCGGGGGTGAGGAGGGTGGTCTAGCCACCTGATGCAGATTACTAGAGCCTGAGCAAAGTGAGAACATCTGCAGCAGTGGGGCACGATGGAGGAGACTAGAGACTATGTATAGGGATTCGTCACAGAAGAAAACACACTAAAAATAATGGAGGTCAGATTTCTAGCTGCTGGAAAGGGAGTTTTAAATTCAGAAAATGGGAAAACTAGAATACGTTCTAATCAGATTGGATTGGAAAAGTTATAACTTAGTATATGTGCACAAAAATAGAGAAATAAGCTTATATATGTAGAAATACATATATTTAAAATATATAACAGATATTTATGTAAATAATACATATTATATATAAATACATAATTATATATAGTACATATATATAGTATTTATATGTGTGTGTGTATGTGTGTGTGCGTGTGTGTGTATAGTCTATGTATTTTTTCTGAGAGGGCTCAAGCACCAAATTCCAATAGCAATGAGCACACCTAGAGCCCAGAAATACTATATTTCACTGAAAGCAAACAGGACTTCTTGAAAAAAATGGCTGAGTCCAGGGCTAGGGCAGGGAAAGTACAAAGGAGCACATAACATCTTTTCATGCCCAAAAGCAAGGAAGCACTGAACAAGGACTGAAATATGTCGAAAGGAAAAAGTCAACCTGGAGAGGCTCCCATTAACCAAATTTGGGATGGTTCAAGCATCAAAACAGATACTGAGAGCAATGGGTTAAAGCATATTGAATAAAATAGGGAACCATCAGTTCATATAGATATAAATAAATAAATGGGGTGGAAAAAAAAGTAAGTCTGACAAGGAAATGATAGCTACCATTTCAAAGTACCTCCTCACAAAATGCTTACAAACTACAATGGGAAGTGAGTACCTTTATAGTGGAGAAGCCTGGCAGACAGCACCTCAATCAAGTGATCAAAGTGAACATCACTTGCTCAGAATCAAATCCGTGCCCCATGTGGGAGAAAGCAGGGAGAGAGATACAGTGATATTATTCCTGTGATATTTTTGTTAGTTATCCACAATTGAATCTAATCAGACAAATCCAAATTGAGGGACCTTCTCTAAGAAAACCGGTCCGTAATATGGTCGTGAAAGTCAAGGAAAGACTGAGGGACCCCTCCAGTTTGAAGCAATTAAGGACCACCAAATGCAACGTGATTTTGAAGTGGATCCTTCCATTATGAAAAACAGTATTGGGACAATGTGAATAAAGCAAAACAATGAGATGGCATTAGTGTATTCATGTTAATTTTCTGACTTTGTCGGTTGCCTTGCGGTTGTCTAGGAGAACATCCAAGTTTATAGGAAACACCAACAGAGTGGAAAGTGACTGAGGCATGATGTCAGCATCTTCCTCTCAAGTGATTTAGGGAAGAATTTCTTTGTATCATGTGTCCACCTTTTCTCTGTGATTGCTTCAAAATAAACAATAGGCAATATGTCAGATGGTGGCTGCACGTGAGCAATTCCTTTCAATTTGTGTTGTCTGCAAAATATTCTCTGTGAAGAGGTGGCATTTCAAGCTGAGAACTGAAAAAATCAGAGTCAGTCATTCAAAGATCTGCTTGAAGAGCATTCCAGGCTGAGGGAACAGCTGGTGCTGAGGCCCCAGGCGTGAAGGAATTTAGTGAGTTCCAAGAATAGAAAAATAAAAGCGTCCAGTATAGCCGGAGGCTAGTGAAGAGGGAGGAGATGGAAGGTACATGGATAGGCTCTTGGGAAGGGCCTCGTCGGTGTCAAGAAGTTTGGAACTTTATTTGAGGTGCCAAGGAAAACCATTGAAGGATTTTTGCAAGAATGTAGTATGAGCTTATTCATATTTTTAAAAAACCACTCAGCAGGAGAAGGAGACCAATGTTAACATGAAGAAATAAATTAAAGTGCTATTTGCACTAGGAGTAAAAAAAAGAAAGGGGGTGTGTACTTTGGGAGTAGAAGTCATAGGATTTATCACTATCATTATTGAAGGATGATATTGAGAAAATGAAGAGTAAAAAGAGCAGCTACTCCTTATTTAGAGTTTACCATGCGCCAGGCAGCTTCTAATCACTTCACATACATTTATTTACCCATTAAAACCCTTGTAACAATACAATGAGATGAGTATATATGCTGGTCCCAAATAGAGATACTGAAGTGTGAAAGTGCTAAGTGACAAGACCAAAGTCACATAGACTGTAGGCAACAGAGCTGTGATTTGGATCCATAACTGTGTACTTAAATATATAGTATATATGCTTTTCTTTCTAAATCAACTTTTTGAAGTATAATTTACATATAATATATTGCCTATAAATGTACGGTTCCGTGATTTTTGACAAATGTATATAATAGTGTATCAACCACAATCAAGATACAGAATATTTCTACCACCTAAGAGTTTCCAGTGTAACCTTTTAATTTCCCCCCAATCCCATACCTAGTACCTGGTATGTACTCTGCATCTAGCTTCTTCAGTTAGTTTAAAAGTTTTTAAGTTTCCACAATATTGGTACGTGAATTGGGAGTTTACTGTTCATCGCAGAATACTATGCCATTATAGACAGAGAACACAATTTGCAATCCATTCACTAGTTGATGGGCATTTTGGCTTTTTCCACTGTTTGGCTATTTCAAATAAAGATTCCAGGAACATTTGTATACAAGTCTTTTTATGAAATATTTTGAAATTTCTTTTAAATAATCTAGAAATCAAATTGCTAGGTCATATGTTTCACCTCATGAGGAACTAGCAAACGGTTTCCCATAGTGGTTGTCCCGTTTGATATCCTCATTCAACAACATACAGGAATGCCACTTGCTCAATGTTGCCTTGTCAACCTTTAGTATTGTCAGTCTTTTCAAACTTTAGCCATCCTAATATGTGTATAATTTGCATTTTTGTGACAATAATGTTGGCTATTTTTAGGTCTTTATTGGCTTTTATTCATATACCATCTTTTACAAGTGTCTGTTCACTTTTCCCCCATTTAAAAATTGTTCTCGTATTGCCTTCCTATTACAAGTTCTTTGTTAGATATAAATGCATATATAGTGTATATTTTCTCCCCAACAATGTCTTCCCTTTCATGTTCTAATGATGTTTTTGAAGCTTTTAATTTTGGTAAAGTTCAATGAATACTGTTTTATATAGCTAGTGTTTTTATCCTAAAAATTTTGCTTACTTCGAGGTGTCAAACATATTCTGTTTTCTCTTTAGAAGTTATACAGTTCTAGCTTTTATTTAGATCTATGATCCTTTTCTAGTTAATTCTGTGTATGGTATGAATTAATGACTGAGATTATTTTTTCTGATATGGAAATCTAGTTATTCTGGCACCATTTGTAAAAAGACTATCTTTTCCCTTTGAGTCTGTTTATAGACTCCATATGCTGTTCCATTGTTTATCATGTCTATTCTAATTGTATACTGTCTTATTTATTGCAGTTATATGATAAACCATGAAATCAGACAGTGTCTTAATTTTGTTCTTGTTCTTATTTTTTAAATAGATTTTTTTTCTGTACTAGTTTTAGATTGCAGAAAAACTGATAAAAGCAGTACAGAGAGTTCCCATATATCCTGCACCTAGTTTTCTCTATTATCAACACTTACGTTTGTATAGTACATATGTCAGGATTATTGAACCAATATTGATATACTATTATTAACTGAAGTCTGTTCTTTATTCTTTACCTAATAGTTCTACTTAATGTTTCTTTAACCTAATTTTTTCTTCTTTTCCAAGATGTCACATTACATTTACTTGTCATGTTCTCTTATACATCACTTAATTGTAATAGTTTCTTAGACTTTTTATTTTTAATTACCTTAATAATTTCATGGAGTACTAATGAAAATTTTTGTAGGATGTTCTTATATTGGAATCTGCCTGGGTTTTTATTGTCTCATGTATGGAGTGGAGTTGTGAGTTTGAGGAAGGAAGACAACAGAGGTCAAGTGACATTTTCATCACATTAGATCAAGGGTATAGAGTTCCAACATGATTTATCACCACTGATAATGACCTCAATCACTTTGTTGAAGTAATTTTTGTTAGGTCCCATCACCATAAAAATTTTTTCTTTTCTCACATTGCCATATTGTATTCTTTGGAAGGAAGTCATTATATGTAGCCCACAGTTAAGGAGTGGGGAGTTAGGTTACCTCCTTGAGGGCAGAGTATCTACATAAATTATTTGGAATTGTTCTGCAAGAGAGCTTTGTCTCTTATCCTTCATTATTCATTTGTTCAATTATTTATTTATATTAGGATGAACTTATAAATATTTATTTTATACTTTAGGTTATAATCCAATGCCATACTATTTTATCTTGTTGCTCAATTTTTCCAGTTTTGTCTATTGGGAGTGCTTTCTGTTGGCTCCTATGTCACTCTGACCAATACCCATTCATACAGAGTTGTTTTTGTTTTTATTTTTTGGTTTTTGAGGGTTTCTTTTTTTTTTTTTTTTCTTTTTTGACTTTTTACATTTTGGCCCTATGAGCTGCTCTAGGCTCATTTAATATATACCCTGCCCTGGTTCAAGAACTAACCATTTACCTAATGAACTCTGATTCTTTTTACTAAGGAATGCTATTATAAACCAATATTTAGAGATGAGGTAGACTTTGTTCTTTTTCAAAATTATCTTTAGTTTTTTTAGATTCTTTGCATCTGTGTAAAAAACCTACTTGTGTTTTGATTGGGATCAGACCAAATACCACCTAGGTTTTAGCTTAAGCACTGGATAAATGCTTGTAGGTTTTACTCAAACTGGAAAATCTAGAAGATAATTAGATGGGGATGAGGAAATCAAAAATTCTATTTTGGACATTTTAAATTTGACATGCAAATATTCTTATCAAGTTTCCATACACCCTTCCAGATGTCAGGACCAGAAGACTATTACTTTTTTTTAAGATTTATTTATTTGAGAGAGTGAGAGAGCGTGCACAAGCAGGAGGAGAGGCAGAGGGAGAGAGAGAGGTAGAGAGGAGGCAGACTCCCCACTGAGTGCAGAGCCTGACAGAGGGCTGGATCTCTTGACCCTGAGATCATGACCTGAGCTGAAAGCAAAAGTCAGTCTCTTAACTGACTGAGCCACCCAGGCGCCCCTCAGGACCAGATGATCATTAATGCTAGTTGTGAGATAACATGGGCAACATGAGCATTACTTAATTACTTACTTAATTTATTACTTACTTAATTAATTTAATTAATTAAACAATGGTTTAAAATCTTGGCTGGCAACATCCAAATTCATTAGTTTATTCATTAAAGATTTATGTGCTTCTTGACATAAAGGATTGTAAATTTGTAATTACAGCTATTTCCACATGGCTGGATAGAATCTCGGAAGAGGGGACAGACTCTAACATTTCTTAGGCACCTATCATATTTTAGATACTGTTCAGGTCTTTTGCATATATGTTAAGACTAACAAAAACCTAAAAAATGACTATTTGGCTATTATTCTTCCCAGTTGGCAAATATGAAGACTGAATTTTGAGAGACTGGGTAATTTCTCAAAGTCACACAGCAGGAAAAGTGGTGCTGAGATCTAATCCATTACCCATTGAATTAGATTTTAAAAATTATCCATTATTTATTTGAAATTGAGACTTAACTAGGCATCCTGCATTTTTATGTGCTAAATCTGGCAACTCTAATCTAGGACCATCTGGCCTCAAAAGCAGTGTTTTTTCTGTACCACAGTGTAAACACCATACATCAGGAGACACATGAGAATCTGAGAAATATTCTCCCCTACACTCTCATACTTATTAAGTTTACTGTAGTTCCCTATATACATATATACATGAAAGTGGCCTAGAGTCCACACTGGAAAAGGTGTCATATAGGTCTAAAAATAAAAAGAACATTTTTGATTTGGGTTTTTTTGGGCTTGAGGTTTTTGTTTTTGTTGTTGACAGCTACATAAACCTTTAATAAAATTAACCTTTTGCTTCAATCAACTGTCATCAAATTGGAAGTTTTTCCAACCCAATAATTCTATTACATGTTTAAACTGTCTTGTCGCACTTAAAAATTCAATCTAAAATATTTGGGAAAAAAACCAACACAATGTCTTTGTTATATATAATGTTCTCAAGCTCTAATTAAAAATACTGGAGTGACAGGACTGTGACGGGGTTGTTCCTTCTGGAGGAACAGCACCCCCTTAGTACACCAGAAGGAAAAATTGGTGCCCTCACAATCAATTCTCAAGGTAGATTTGAAATCTTTATTAGGAGCTTTAAAGTTTTATGTCTTTTAGCCTCATACTCTTTAAAAATTATGATTTTTCTATCTAACATGTCCCCTGTTCTCTATTTCAGTACCTAAGTATACTCTTATTTCCTACATTGATATGTTTATGTGCCTCCTAAACTTTTGTAAATGGGAGAAATAGTGTAAGTTTTAAAAATTTACATAAATATTTTATAACCTTGGAGTATGAATGAAATTTTTAAACAAGATAATGTCTAAAAAAAAGTCTAAAAAAAAAAAAGCAACTATGAAGGGGAAGATCAATAGATGTACTATACAAAAAGGCAAAATTTCTATATAATTAAAAACACAGTAACAAAATTAAGTCAAAAGCCAAATCAGGAAAATAAAAAAAGAGTGCATATGGTAGCCAATAGTCCATTGGCTAATTTACTCAATCTATTCATTGACTATTCGTTAGTTTCATATTTTTTTTTAAAGATTTTATTTATTTGACAGAGAGAAACACAGCGAGAGAGGGAACACAAGCAGAGGGAATGGTAGCGGGAAAAGCAGGCTTCCTGCCTAGCAGAGAGCCTGATGCCGGGCTCAATCCCAGTTCCCTGGGATCATGACCCGAGCCGAAGGCAGACGCTTAACGACTGAGCCACCCAGGCACCCCTAGTTTTATATTTTTAAAAGCATACATTATATTATTTTGCCAACATATTCAAAATTTTGTTCTTTTTACTGTTACCTGCATGCCAATCATTCCATCAGGATGCATTTTCTCTTGTTATCATATTCTTTACTAGCTATTTCAGTAAGTGTCATGGATTGTAAATTCTCTTCATCTTTCTATATCTGCATTTCAATTTTACTCTGGAATGATAGCCAACTGTATAAAGATTCCAAGGTTTAAGCTAATTATTCCTTCAGAGAGATTCAATCTTTTCTGAGATCTATTGATTTTTTTTCAGCTTTGATGTTCTGCAGTTTCACTAGATATCATTATACGTGTGTCTATACTGATCAAAATATTTTTTGTTATTTTTTACAACTCCAGAAAACAATAGTATGCTATCTTATATTTATATACTAATATGCAAGTATTGAAACCACAACATGTAGAGGTCAAAATATAGACACACCTAAAATGGACCCAAATTCAGAAGTCATGTCATTTTGAGTCGAGAGTCAAGATTCTCTGAGAGCCACCACACACAGAAACAGAGGTAGGGTAACCAATAATGGAAGAGAGGTCAGGGCTTGTAAAAACATTTTTTAGTTCCCTGTCTTAGACTCTGGATTTTTTTTTTCCTAGTTCTTTTTCAAATCTTTTTTTTTTTTTAATATATCATTTGCCCCAGGATACAGGTCTGTGAATCATCAGGCTTACACAACTCACAGCACTTATCATAGCACATACCCTTCCCAATGTCCATACCCAGCCACCCTATCCCTACCCCTCCAACCCCAGCAAACCTCAGTTTGTTTTGTGAGCTTAAGAGTCTCTTACGCTTTGTCTCCCTCCTGATCCCATATTATTTTTTTTCCCTCCCTACCCCTCATAACCCTCACCCTGCCTCTCAAATTCTTCATATCAGAGATCATATGATAATTGTCTTTCTCTTAATTAATATACAACTCTAAAATTCACTTAGCATAATACCCTCCAGTTCCATCCACGTCATTGCAAATGGCAAGATTTTGGGTTTTTTGATGGGTGCAACTTCTAAAGAACTCTTTTTATAGAGGAATTCCAATTTCAGTAGCAGCAACTCAGTGGCCTGGGGCACACTTAGAGATTGCTTCAGAAGAGGACAATGCAGCTGAGCCAGAAAGCAAGCCCACAGTGACTTGCCTGGAATTACCACCGGCCAGAAAGATCACAGGAGACAGGAACGCTTCCTGTGCTCATCTAGTCCCTCTGTCCTTGAATCAGGTAGGTGTCTTAGGGCCAGAGATTGCACAATGATTTGGGTGAGGTCGGGGGGAAGATGGGGGCTTGGGGCTGGATTATCCTGCTGCCTTTCATCAGAGTCGGCTGCTGACTCGTCCATCCCCAGTGTTGCAGGACTTAACCCAAGTATTATGCCACTTTAGGGGAGCCTGTGCTTATAGTTTTGCTCAAGCTTTCTAGTGGTCAAGGAGGTAGCCAGGAGGGATTAGGACTAGAAGGAGGTGAACATCCTGGGGAAGGGGTAACAACTATCATTGGAGAAAGGTGAGAATTTGTACAGTGCCAAATTTACCTAGATGTGCTTGAAGAGATGAGAGTAACCGAGCTTAAGAGGATATCCTTCCGGAGGAAGGAGGCATACAGATGAACCTAATGTCATGGGAATGTCACATTTACTAAGGAGAGATTATAGCAAGAATAATATTTTAACATGCCAACCATTGTGTTGTTAATCATTAGCATAGCCTAGTTCTTGCTCTTCTCGAGCCCCAGTGATAAAAAGCCAGGCTCAGGTGATGCCATCAGAGTTGCTTTTATAAGCTACAGAGTGTGGAGATAAAAGGATGTCATGTACATTAAGTTCCTCTAAAACAAGGAGGAAGGTTCTCCTTGTGTACGGAGGAGAAGACAAGCTGGGAAGGATGCATTGGGAAAGGAAGGGGAGGAGGAGAGGAAGAGAGCAGGAAATCCTATTCAAATGTCTGTCCCCTCAGAATACAGCTGAGGAAAATTTCCAAAGCAGAGATCTCGTTGTCATCTTGCCTTTGGGACTTTGGGCCAAGAAGACCTCATGTAGTGTGCCATGGACTACAGCAAAATGCCAAAAATTATGAGTTTTCAGGCAGAGAGAGGGCTGAGTTCAGGCCCCAGTTCCGTGAGGATGTGTGGAGCTTGCAGAAGATTCCTCGTTTGTCACATGCCCATGCAAGGTGAAGCGAGAGTGCCCAGAGGACTAGAGGCCAAAAGAGGCAGATCTAGACAAGAAATAAGCAGGAACCAGGACCCTGTGACTGAATGGAGGGCAGAGTCCCCAGGAGATTGACAGTGGATGTCAGCTGCCTGGAGGCCAAAAGGGAAGAAGGAACATTAGGGAGGGGGATAGGGAGTCTGTAGTAAGCATGTGTTTCCGACATCCGGTTCTTGCTGACCCGGGAGAGACTGCCCCTCCAGAGCAGGGCTAGCCAATCTCTAGAGATACTAAAGGGCATGACTGGCCCGCAAGTGAGTCTTTCGTATGCACAGCAGTCAGTGCCAAATCTATGCCTCCAACCATCTCCTTTATGGAGCTCTACATCCAGGTCACTATCACCAACCCTAATCACCCTGGGGCCAGGTACCAAAGGCTGAGGGACAGCCTCTAGCACCCAGAGCCTGTTGCAATTACCCAAACTAGCCAGTCCTAAGCCTGCTTACCCTGCCCATTCCTTCGTGCAAAACCCTCAATCAAGTCTCTGGCTGACGGTGTTCCCTTGTTCCTTGTGCCTCATGGCTGAGCTGGGCGCTGTCCCAAGTGGCTCCCTATGTGGTGTGGAGGCCCCCCTCCTCGTGGGAATGGTGAGTAACAACCTTTCCAATGACAATTGTCTCCTGATCTGTTGACCTCACCTCGCCTAAATAATAATAAAACTTACATTTTAAAACAGAGGCAATACCCAAAAACCAGCAGAATAAAACAACACATCCTTAGGCCAGCCTGCAGCGGACCCCCTCCTCCTGCATTCTGAAAACTTTTGGGGGAAGACTGAGGGGTAGGGGAGACTCCTTGAAGAGGGAGCAATGGTCTGATCTTGGAGTGGGCATAATATTGATCTAAAAATGACTTCTTAAACCAGGAGTTTATCTGCATTTAATTGGAAATGTTTCACCTTCCCTGACCCCACGGCAAACTCACATGGGCAGGTTGGTGGGCCTTTGGGTTCAACGGAAAAGAGAAGTCGACTGGAAAACAGAACATGATAGTCTTGCATAGTTGAGATGAATTCTCCACCCTAATTTAGGATTCTAGTCTTTAATAATTTTTAAAAGAAAGAAACTCTATCCCTTGGGATTAATACACAACTCTAAAATAACATATCTGCTGCAGATCATTTGGAATATTCACAATCCAAGCTAAAGAAAAACAGTGTATTTATTCTCCCATTGTTTTGGAATGTGTCTCTGCATGTATGCATTTAGTGAGCAATGTTGTGCATAACATTCTAACATGGTTTTCATTAAACAATATTTAAATTCATTAAACAATTTAAGACCATTAAGTGGTCTTACTGTTCATTGCTTCATTTATGTAATCAGTCCCCTGCTGTTACTTAAGTTGTTTCTATAATTTCTATTCTAAATAATACACTGATATCAAAATACATTAAATGTTGTGTGCATCTTCATCATTTCTAATTAGATAAATAAATAGAAATAGAGATAAATTAATTGAAATTAAACAACACAATTCCCTTTTCAAGACCTTTTGATCTAACACATATTTTCATGGCTTTTTATTTATATTACAACATTTTTTCCAGCTGTACTAATTTGTACACCTACCACCAACAGTATATGAGAATTTCCATTTCTCCCTTCTCTGAAAAATGCAAGACTTATTTTTAAATGGTTATAAAATCTTTGCCAGCAGAAAAAAAAAATAGCATTTTTTTTTTAATCTCTTTTCTTCAATAACCACCGGGAATGAACATATCTTATCTATCCGTAGGCTAACCTTTTATTTAAGTTGTGTAGTCAGATGCATTCTCACCTCAGGTTGTTGACCTCTTTCCTACTGATTTCTTAAAGTTCCCTCTATTCTAAGAATTATTAACCTTGCTTGTCATAGATGTCACAATATTTCTGCTGACTTGGCATCACCTTCTAATTTTGTGTTTAGAGGCTTTCATTTTTTTATAAACAAATATAATATATATTTAGAGACGAAATACTGTGATGAGCTTATCCCTAGCAAATTTCCCTCTAATTTGCGACTGTTCATAGAACGTCGAGAATATGCCCTTACTGGCAAGGAGTAATGACTGTAGTAAATTAAGGAGACAAGTTTAAACAGAGATGTGCTTACTCAAACCCGGCCAACCAGAAGCTGCTCTCTCTTCTCAGCATACAGGCTTCACATGAGCTTCATGGAATCTCAATGGCCTAAAAGGCCCTGGTCTGTGGAGGACAGTAAATACAATAATAACAACTCACAAGGTCTATGGTTTTATAGTTTTTCACATTCTTCACAGGGAGAATCTCATTAAACTGTAGAAGCTTGTGATTTTTGCTTCATTTTAGAGAGGCAGAAATGAGCTTGGTGGCTTGCCCAGTGACAGTTGGGTAGTGAGTGGGAAGGTATGACCAGTAGACACATGTACCTCTTTCCCCACCTTGAATTCCATGCTTTGTTGTCACAGGACTACTTTCCCAATGTTAAAAGATTATTTAAATATAGGCTGTAGGTTGAGACGAGTAATGAGAAGTAAAAGTATCATCTCTGGGAAAATATGTGAAAAGTGAAATTTGAACATAGATTGGGCTCTTCTGAGTTAAATGTTACTGTCAAGCTATATGCTTGAACTTAAAAGTAACTTGAAACAGGCAAAAAAAAAATATGGACTCTCATCTTTCTCATCATAGAAACCAAGTCCTATGGAGGGTTCAAGTTTATGATTCTTTAGAACGCTCCTGGGACAAGAAGAAGAGGTCAGGGGCACCTGGGTGGCTCAGTGGGTTAAAGCCTCTGCCTTTGGCTCAGGTCATGATCTCAGGGTCCTGGGATCAAGGCCCCACATCGGGCTCAGCAGCAGGAAGCCTGCTTCCCCCTCTCTCTCTGCCTGTCTCTCTGCCTACTTGTGCTCTCTCTCTCTCAAATAAATAAATAAAATCTTTAAAAAAAAAAAAAAAGAAGACGACGACGAGGTCACTGGCATGTCAGCGTGTGCTCACCTGGGAGGGAGCAGGAGTTGGAACATGTTAAAAGCAATGGGCCCAAGTATATGGCTGTCAAATGTGTACCTTATACAGGCTGAGGGAAGATCTTGGAGTTGCCACTCCTCTCCCCCAGCACATACTCAATTCCACTGTGTGTCTTAATCTTCCCTTAGATTTCTTCATAACACCTATCACCTCTCATCTATTATGCATTTATTTGGTTACTTATCGATCATCTATGACCACACACTAGAATGAAAGTTCCATGAGAGTTAGGACTTGGTGTCTATCATTACACTGTAGTCAGCCCCTAAAACAGTACCCGTAACTCAGTGGCACCAAATATTTGGGTAGAAGTCATAGGTGAGGTCTGAGCGACATAGGATTTTCAGGTAGACCACATGAGACCTCAGGCCATCTCCTCATATCTGGAATGTAGCTTCTGTTCACTATACTCCCATTGCCAGCCAACCTCAGGGTTCTCGAATACTTTCCCAATTTGGAAATTTTCTTGAAAATTAACATTCAAATGATAATACGCTAACATGACTGTAAAGTACAACTAAGCTTATTAAATTTTAAAATATATTTCTTTTTTACTGTCATTTTAAAGTACATATTGACTCCATAAAATATTTTGAATAGCTGCAACAGAATTTATGCACACGGATCATATAGGATGGGGTTCCTTTTAAGTAATGGAGACCCCAAGTGACAGAGAAGAGATAAGCTTATTTCTCTTACATATAAGGGTGAAGGCAATCAATCTCAGACCTGTACTTAAAGTTGTTAAGTTCCTAAACTTTATCTTGTTAGTCTACCACTTACATGGCCTATAATCCCAAAGCCATCTCATGGACCACAATAGCAACTTTAGGTCCAGCAATTTTGTAGCATTCCAGCCTGTAGAAAGGCAAAAAGGACAAAGAAGAAAAGACAAAGGATGCTTGGTGACTGTCCATTAGTAAAGATTCAAGGCTGCCGTGTTACACTTCCCCTCCGTTCATCAAAACTACGTGACGTGGCCTCATCCTGCTTGGAGGCAAGGACATGTGCCTTTATTCCATGTGGCGACGTATCCATTTAAAAATCTGGGAGTCTCCTACCATGTAAAAAGGAAAAATGGATAAAAAGGACAACTAGTAGTTTTTATGGAGACATCTAATTGAGTGTTTTCCTATTCAAAACAATCACCCCAGGAGGCTAAGTTTTTATTTCAGTAGTGCTGTAAGGGCCACCCTTTTTGAACTGCCTTCAGAGCCTACAACACATTTTTGTACATTTCCTCAGAGGTATCAAATACTCTATCTTAACAGAGTAAATATGGGGCACCTGGGTGGCTCAGTGGGTTAAGCCTCTGCCTTCAGCTCAGTTCATGATCACAGGGTCCCGGGATGGAGTCTGGCATCGGGCTCCCTGCTCAGTGAGGAGTCTGCTTCTCCCTCTCCCTGCCCCCTGCTCATGCTCTCTCTCTCAAATAAATAATAAAAGAGTAAATGTGATTTTTTGAAAGGTCAAAAAGTCATCTCTGATGAAATTTTATGGGGAAGATATGTGACAAAATTAGTAATATCATTTGAGGCCAAAAAGTTACTTAGGGCTTCAAACTCCTCAGTCCAATGTGTCTATTAAAATGATTTTCAAAAGGGTGGTATTGTACAAATTCCCTACTACCAGCACCATCTACTCCCCTCTACTACCAGAATCACCCTTATCAGTACTTATTATGTTAGTACTAGTAAAGACTGCAAACTTAGAGTACTCAGGTAAATTCATTTAATGCCCCTCAACTTGTACTTCTAGACTTAGATCCATTTGTGTGAATAATATGCTCTAACAGCTGATGGCATATCATTTAAAATCTCCCATCATACTTGGTATTATTTTTTCCTAGGATGAAGAGAAACCTAGCTCCAAAATTTACATAAAGATGCTCTAAAAATAAAAAAAGAAAGCCTTAAAATTAGGATCTTAGAGCAGAAGGACTACTTGGGGCTGACTTTAAAAAATGCCATGTGACCTTGTGCTTCCATCAATTAACTAGAGGTAAAAATGTTAATTATTTGTGCACTTTATTATAAGGCAGTTCAAAATGTTAAATTTCATTCTCACAGAAATTTAAAATCAGGAAACATTATAAGTATTAGCTACTAATACTAGTAGTATTAGTACTAGTGTAATACTAGTGTAAGAACACTTTCTAGAATTTAATATCTAATTCCTTTTGTTTTTGAATCTTAATCAATTGTTCCAAACCAGGAAAGTTTTGTTAGTCTTTTGGAACTCAACTAGACATTGTGCACTCCAGGGTCTTTCCCAGGTGTTGGCATCTCTCCCATGTGCCCTGGTAACATGCCATTGTCGAGTATTGTACTTGCCTATTGGTCTCTCACCAAAGAGAAGATTCCTTTAAGGTGGAAACTATGACACAATCACCAATTGCATTTTCTGCAATGTGTCTGAAACTCAGTGAGCATTTATTAAATTTTAAATTGTTTTAGAACACCCTACCTTAATTTCCAAAGGCACATTATCTGTGTACTTTCATATGTTCTTCAGCCACATTTTACTGGGACTTACTTGGTTGAGTACCCATTATGAGTTGTGTTGGGATATGAATCTGCCACCAATATCATACAAATCATAGTTATTAGAGGGGAAAAAAGATGAGGAAAGAAAGAAAAATAGAGGAAGAAGAAACAGTAGGGGAGATAGACAACACTCAGAAAGCTGACTAAATATAGTAATTAAATATTAAAAGTGATGTTTTTTAGACCTCAAATAAATTTTATTTTCTAGAATAGTATGACCAAATAAAAGATAAAGCAGTACAAAGAAATAAAGATGAGGGGTGCCTGTGTGGCTCAGTCTGTTAAGCTTCTGCCTTTGGCTCAGGTCATGATCCCAGGGTCCTAGGACTGAGTCCCGCATCAGCCTTCCTGCTCAGCAGGGAGCCTGCTTCTCCCTCTCCCTCTGCCCTTCCTCCAACTTATATTCTCTGGTTCTCACTCTTTCTGTCAAATAAATAAATAAATAAGAAAGAAAGAAAGAGAGAGAGAGAAGGAGGGAGGGAGGGAGGTACATGAGTGGGATATGACTGAAATATCTGAAAATGGTATATAAGCTAGAAATTCTTGAAATTCTGTTAAATTACACCATACTAATAGATCCAAAGGGGAAATATATGAGCCTTTCAAGTGGTCCAAACTTCATTTGACAATATTCAAAATTTTTCATAAACATCTTTGGTAGAATAAAAATAGATACTTAAAGTATAATAATAGTTATTAATGTATATAGTACCTCTCTCAACCCAAAAGTCAGCATCAGTCGCATCAATAAGCTTAATGGTGAAGCACTAGGACAGCATTACAATTAAAGGCACAAACAAGACCAGAATGCCCACTAATACCTCCATTATGTACATCCATTATGCATATTGTTCTAGAAATATTAGCAAAAGCAAATCTATACGAGAAAGAAATGAAGTATAAACCCTGAACAAGAAAAGAAAATTACTAATACATGGAGAGATCCTAATTGCATACAACCTATAAGTAGATCCCATTACTTTCCCACTGTACACATGAGCAAACTAAGATATGGAGTGGATAAGTACTTGACCCAGATCCCACACCTACTTTGTGGCAGTGATGGGATCTGAATTCAGGCAGTCACTTTACAGATATTTTGTACTTTAATCATTGTATTATATTACAGAATACAGAGTAAACCCATTTCTTACCCTTTCTTCCAAACACACACATACAGACAGACACACACACACACACACACATTTTAGAAAAACATACAACAGGCTAATGACATGGGATGCTTTGGTAAGAGTGGTAGGAGGGGGAGTAAGAGGAAAGATTTGTTTTTATTTTATAGATTTTTGTACTGTGAGATTTTTCTAACCATGTGGCTATTTTATTTCTGCTTTAACATAAACGGAAACACAAGAAAAGCATGTGAAAAGGCCCTGAGGTAGAAAAGCGCATTCTTTGAGAAACAAAAGGAAGATCTCATGACTGATGTACAGAGATGGATCCAGAAGAGAAATGATGATGAGTGTGGAGAGGAAAGCTAGTTTCTGTAGGCCATTTAAAATATATTTTGGAACTTATCCTAGAAGTAATGGGAAATCATCTAGAGTTTTAAGCATCAGTAATATAATCAGATCAATTTTAAAGGATCACTGGTTCAACAGAGTGAATGATAGATTGAAGAAAAGCAAAAGTAGAAGCTAGGAACTATTTACAAGTGAATTAGAGTAGTACAGAAAGATGATGGTGGGAACTTGGACTTGTGACAATGGAAAAAGAAGTGGATGGATTGATTGCTGAGGGATCAAGTAAGCAAGATCAGTGTGACTTGGTGATTGACAGGATGGGGAGAGACAGAGAACAGATAAGAATGACTCTCAGTGCTTTGGCTTGCATATTTTGTGTGCAGTGGTACCGTTCACTAAGGAACCTGTGTGTGTAGGGGGAATTCAATTTGGAATATGTGGAGTCAGACACAGCAGTTAGAAATCCAAGGAAAGATGCAGGACAGGCAAGTGGATGTATGGCTTTGGAGCTCAGATGAAAGGTCTCTGTTGGATACAATAATGGTCCCAAGGGAGTAAACAAGGACGTACAGGGAGAAAGTGACTCCTGAGGAGAGGCTCCAAGATGGAGACCAGCTCTGTGAAAGAACTCAGTAAATAATTGTTGAATAAATAAATGGAACAGCCAAGGAGATGGAGAAAGGGTACCATGAAGAAAGGGAGGAGAAATCAGATATATATCATAAAAGAAAGGGGAAAAACAATTTCAGTCACACAAGGTTAAGGAATAAATTTTATGAATATAAATTAGTAAAATTATTTATTTTAAAAGAGTTCCGAGATTTACCTTTGTTTACTAGAGATCTAATATCCAGTATCTTTTCCAAGTACAATATTGTATCCATTAAAATACTATTTATGATATTGCTGGGAAAATGTAAATTACAAAATCAAAGAAAAACCTCATTTGGTCAATGTGCTCTCTTTGAAAACAGAATAAGATATGATTCTGGCAATTTGTCACTTATTAAAAACATTCAGATAATCAGATTATCCAATTTTCAAAACAAACCATTTGATAAAAGGATTTTTAATTGAATGTCAAATATAATAGATGTAATTAAGAACCAGTAATATTATTTTAACGAGGTAAAAAATGTGATTTATAAATGTTTTAGAGTAGAATCCCACCAAGTATCTGAGAAATAATGAATCATATAATTGATGGAATTTGTGATATTTTTCATACTTAATTTCATTTTCTTAGTATTTCTAAATTGTTTCCCACTTATGAAGCAGTTTTTTAAATGGGGACTACCACGGTAATTTAACTCAAAGTTTCTGCCCTCAGGAAGCCTGAATTATTGTTAGGGAGGGTAGTGATAAAAGCATAACCATTTGAGGGGCACCTGGGTGGCTAAGTCAGTAAAACATCTGCCTTCGGCTCAGGTTATGATATCGGGGTTCTGGGATCGAGCCCCACATCGGGCTCCCTGTTCAGTGGGGAGTGCTTCTCCCTCTCCCTCTGACCTCTCATGTTCTCTCTCAACTAAATAAATAAAATCTTTAAAGAAAATCACCTCTTTGCAATAGTATAAATATGCACAAGTTATGAGGGATGCCTGCCAAAGAGGTAGCCAGGAGGTAACAGGAGTTGAGCTTTAAGGGCTGAGCAGGAGTCGAGCAGAGGAAATATAAAAACAGGCATAGTAGGCAGAAGGAAGAAATCTGATCAGAGAAGCAAAGGAAACATTTAATGCATTCATCAAAAACAAAAGCTGTTTGGCATTATTGCAGGGTAACACATAGGACCAAAAGTGAAAAGACTTGATGTTGGATTGCCAGGTATGGGTCTCAGAGTCATGCAGGCTATAGGAAGAAAGTCGGACTTTAACCTGGAGAAGAATGAAACCTTTGTAGGGTTTGATACAGGTAGCTAATGGTTATACACACATGCACTCACACACCCACACACACACACTCTTGTTTACCTTTTTACCTATTTATATAAAATGAGATCTCTGTGTCGAAAATGGATTTAGAAAGTACAGAATTTAAATTCAGGCAGAGAAGAAAAGGGATCAAATAGTAATTTAGGAGAATAATGTAGAAAAGAGAAATAGAAGTGAGGATAGAGAGGAAGGAATAGATTTGTAGTGGACATTATTTTTTGTCTGTGCAGCACCCCCTTTCTCTGATTCTTCTGATAAAAGGCAGCTTCTTCATTCAGGGAATGGATCTCGCCCCCATAGCTACCCACCCACATCAGCAATAGTGCCTACCACATGAATGGATCAAATCTGTTAACCCCTCACACCCCATACCTGCACCACAGTAACTCAGCCAAGAAGTGGAAGTACAGTCCAAATGGGACCAGTAAAAATCTCTTCTAGGTTTGGGGTTAGGAGGGAAAATGCCATTTCCTCTCCACAGGAATCTGGGGGTGCCAGAAGGGATGCAGCCAACACGAGAGAGAAGAGGGAAGCAGAGATCAGTGTGGGGGGTGGTACAAGTGAGAGACTGAGAGATTTAGAGAGATGCCTGGTAACATGAATTCCCTTGTTGCCCAGCTGTCTTTCCACCAGTCAAGTTGACACAAGTCTATCCAAGTACCATTAGCTTTTTGAAAGTTGGGGTTATACCACTTTGCTTCAGTGAGAGACCTACACGGGTCCCTGTCTTCTCTAATTGAAAGAAATCCATAAAGGAATTTCATTTTTATGAAAAAAGGTCAAAGGGGAAAATAACATTCAGTGTTTGTTTTGCAGAAGATGTTCTAAAGGTAGCGTGCACCCTGGGCAGTGGGGCAGCGGCCCCGCCAAGCCCCTTCCCTGGGAACCATCATTAGCATCTCATCACCAAGCCCACATGGCTTTGGACCAGGTCTGTGAGTCTTTGTGGTTTTGTTTGTTTGTTTTTATTTTTTTAATTAATTTTTTTGTGAGCCTCTGTGTTTTATCTCCATTTTTTTTGTGCATCTATTAGCAACATGTGTCCTAAGGCATCAAAAAAGGCTAAGGGAGGTTACATTTCAAAAAGTTTCCATGTAAATTAATGGCTGTTGCTTCTTCAGTTCATGCCATTTCAGCTTAGGGAAGGTTTCACAGGAGAGCTGGACTTTTGGCTGCTGGAGTAAATCTGTATGGTGTCCCTTTTGTCCAAGGGAAACTTAAGTTGGATTTCTGTCTCTTGCAACTCAAAGTGATATCAGTAACACTAGATTCACGTAATATTAGGAAATAAAATAGGGAAAGCAAGAAAACAGGAATAAGTGCAGTGCATAGAACATGAATTGTTAACTGAGATAGTGTGTGGAAGGATGCGCAGGTCTTGAGAAAAAGATAAGTCGAGTTTTATACATGTCTTATATTATATATTATATTATATTATATTATATTATATTATATTATATTATATTATACTATACATGTTTAAGGTGTCTATCAGACATTCAGGGGACATTCAGCTGATATAAGTAAACCTAAATAAGTCTGGATAGAGTTGTATCCAGCTTTGGAAATTTACAGGCTAGAGAATCATCAATCACATCAAGATGAGAAATAAACCATTCAAAAATGATATTAGCCAAGGAAAATGTACAGAGTAAGAAAAATAGTGGGATATAAATAAAAATCTGGAGAACAGAAGGGTCCAAAGTGGAAAAACATACTAAATAGATAAACACTATAAAAATATAAAACAAACAAGGATACTCAGTAATATAGATGCTAAGGGGTAGAATATATCTAGGAGGAAGTTGCTAACTCTTGAAGGCTACAAAGAGCTCCAACGTTTGAAAAGTCTCCATGACAACTGGAAAGGTTATTAGTTCTCTCTCTCTTTTTTTACGATTATTTATTTATATAGAGAGAGTATGTGAGCAGAGTTCGGGGGAGGGCAGGGAGGGGAGAAAGATAGAATCCTGAGCAGACTCCGCACTGAGTGTGGGGTTGATGTGACCTTGATCTCACGACTCCAAGATCGTGAGCTGAGCTGAAACCAAGAGAGATGCTTAACTGGGTGACCATGTCACCCAGGCTATTAGTGCTATTAGGACTCTTACACAGAACTGTTAATAGAACAGTGTGAAGAAAAACACACTTCCGGTGGGCTATAATAAACACGTGAGCTGAGAAAGTTAGCTACAAGGAGCACAGTTCTCAAATTTTTGTAAACAGAGGACAAAAGTGTTGGACCACAGTTGGAATATAGGCAAGGTTTTACCAGGTTAGAAAAAACACTAGTGGGGAAACTACATACACAAAAAACACACATGTATAATAGATGAAGCATGTATATATGTAGTCTATGAATCATACATACAAATATACATAAATAACTACATATATGCACGTATTCTGAACTCCTAGATTTCGATCTCACTTTCTGAGGACAACTTATATAACTTCTTTGTGTCTCCTCTACTCTTTTTGTAATATGAGAGTAGTGGGATAATAATAGAAATTATTTAGTGGAATCATATGGAGAATTAATTGAGTTAACAGGTGGAAAGAACACAGAACAGATTTTGGGACACAGCAAGCACTCAGTAAATATTAGCTATCATTGCAGCAAAGATAATCCATCTTAGAGAGCCTTCATATTCACTTGGAAATCCCTTCCTTCTAGGTCGCTCAAGTGTGTAGGTAGAAAGGATGCCAGAGCTCATAAAAGTACATCACTACCTTGATTTCTTAAAAATGAACAGAAGTCTCAATGCCAAAAATATTTTGGACTGGCTGACAGGGCATTAAGCATTGATATTCCGGCTTTCCCTGTCAGTCTTCTTCCTCATAAGTGTTTTCTTTCCCTCTCAACTCCAGGCCTCCAGGTATCCTTTGTATCTATTTAGTCTGACTCCCAGAAGTGCTACTTTTCAGCGTCACAAGGAGCATGACGTCATTATGGTGAGGGCGGGGTGCATGTGCTTCATTTTTTCGATCAACCATTATTGGTGGCACCTGCTCTGGTCTTATTTCTGCAACACAACTAGGCTCATTTCTCATAAATGTTGAGACACATTCCATAGGGCATACATCAATTTTTAAAAATATGAAAAATCTTTAAAGATGAAGTGCTTATAATATAATAAAAATCAGAATTCAAAAATTCATCCACAACATAATTTCAACTCTAAAACTATACACAGGTATGTACTGATATTGTGCTTAAAAAAAACGGGAAGGAAAACACATAAACTTCTTAAAATTGTGTATCTCTGAGTGGTATTTTATCTTCTCAATTTTTTGCAATTACTCACACAAAATGTTAGTTTACAATTTAAAAATTCTACTTTGTGAGCACAGAGAAGTTACACTGACGTTCAAAAACTTTCTTTCTTTATATCATTCCCAGGCAACTTTGCAGACAATTGTAGTACTCTCAGAGCAAAGCTTTTTATAAAATTCATCTTGAAATGTAAGAGTGGCAATCCAGATCCTGAGTCATTTAAAGAGAAGGGGTTTGCTCATTTCTTCTGTTCTTACTTAAAGGGGCAACACATTTTGGTTTATACGTCCTTTCATACAACAAAGATTTGTGTGCCTCTTCTGTACTTCACTTCCTGGCAGTAGGGCAGGGAACAAAAGAGATATAAATCCTTGTCCTCATGAAGAACATCTACAGGATATATTTATCACTTAATTATTATCTCAGAATAGAATAGTTATTGTTTAAAGCTGGATATTGTGTTATACGGGAGTGCTCCTTCATTTCTGCCATTATAACCTGACCATACCACCATTTGTTCACCCTGTCACATACTACCCTGTAACCTCCCACCCCTGCAGGCATCCCTTCATCTCAGGGGTCCTGCTGGCATGCCTGGCTGGGCTAGGAGGGAGTGTCTGGGGATCAGGAAAGGGTAAAAAAAAAAAAAAAAGTTTCAAACATGTTTTTACTCTTGTAGTCCTTATAATCTAGTGGGATAGGCAATATTTACCGCCCACTATGGATGAGGAAACAGGGTTAGTGAAATTAAGCATCGTGTCAAATGTCATGTGGCTTGTCAGTGATAAAGCTGAGATTTGAACCCATGTCTAACTGACTTCATGGCCCATGTTCTTTACAGCGCTGTGATGCTCCATTCTGGTCACAGGCAGGGTAAAGCAGGGCACAGACTGAGTGGCTTGGGCAAACCTTCCCATCCCCAACCTCCCTTTCAGTCACCTACTCACTTACTCAATTTTAAGCAGTTAGTCAACCTCTCAGTTTTCTTCTCAAGTCTCTTCTCAATTGTCTAGAAAAATGAGTACCTTCCTTTGAGCTCATTCTCCCCCTAGAAATTGGTTTTTAGTGAAAAAGAATAAGGAAGGCAAGGAGAGAAAATACTGAGAAGGATAATTAAATAGTTTGTTAAGAGACACAGATGTCTTGGCATAAGTTGTTTAACTTTGCTTTCTCTTCTCTCCCTCCCTTCTTTCTTTCATTTACTTATCCAGGCATTCATTAAACACATATTTGTAAAGCACCTTGGTGCTAGGGATGCAGTGATGAGTGAACAGACCAGAAGATGAAAAATGGGAAAACAAGGAGAGAATTGTGGGAAGAGGAAAGAACGGGAAATGTTAGACAAAAAGTTCTGCCTGAGGAGTCTGAGGGGCCCTCCAAGACCCTATATCAGGGGGAAGTCCAGGAGGAAGAAAAGTTCATAGGCTTCAGAAAGGGGACATTTTCAGGACACTCTTTGTCTTTCCATTTTGTTGTAGGATCCTGCATCCAAACCCAGTCACCCACTCAAACCTGGTTTTTGTTTTTAAACTTTTATTGAGATATAATTTTTTTAGATATGCTAAATTTTATCTATTTTATTTTATTTTATTTTATTTTATTTTAAAGATTTTATTTATTTGATAGAGAGAAACACAGCGAGAGAGGGAACACAAGCAGAGGGAATGGCAGCAGGAGAAGCAGGCTTCCTGCAGAGCAGGGAGCCCGATGCGGGGCTCGATCCCAGGACCCTGGGATCTGACCTGGGCCGAAGGCAGACGCTTAACGACTGAGCCACCCAGGCGCCCCTAAATTTCATCTATTTTAGTGTACGGTTGGATAAGTTTTAACAAAACATATACCCATGCTACCAATTCCCCAGAGTACAGAACATTTTCATTAACACGGAAAATTCACTCATGCCATTGGCAGTCAGTTCCCAACCCCTGGTAGACTTGCTGATCTAATTTCCATTACTGTGGATTATTTTTGCCAAGCCTACTTTTAACCAAACCCTGACTGGATGCTTAACCATGATGACTTACAATATCTCATTGCCATGACTTTGCCCAGTTTTTTGGCTACTCATGCTGTTTCTCAGAAAGGGCACAGATATCAAAATCAACAGTACCTTTCCTGGAATTGAAGTCAGTCACTTTCTGCAAGTAGCTACAGAACCAGTTATCTGACAGGTGGGGATTTCTTGGAGGGTGAGCCTGGCTCTGAAGTCCTAGTCTCTGGGAATGTGGCCAAACTGGTCAAGGAGGTCTCCCTTTGGTTTCTAGGAATAATAGTCACAGCTGCCCAAATAAAAACTTCCATGCCTTTGAAACTGTTAGATGCTGAGTACTGAGGTCCTTTACCTGTCTTGTAAGAACTTTAGTGACGACATTTGCAAGCATTTGTTTTCATGCTATTTTAGACTGCAAAAAATCCTTTACTCAGTGATTCATTGTCCTGGAGTATCATTCACAGTACCAGTGCCCTTGATATATTTCTAGCAGAAACATCTGCTTAGAAAAACAAAAGCAACTTGTGGTTTCGTGGGATAATAGGCAAATGTGTGCATTTACCCCTAGAGCCATAATAATAGAGATAATAGGTAGTATTACCATAAGACCCTTTGTTTTAAATACTTAGGATTTAAGCCAAAGCAATCTTGACAAAGAAGAACAAAGCTGGCGGTATCACAATTCCAGATTTCAAGATTTACTACAAAGCTGTAGTAACCAAAACAATATGATACTGGCACAAAAATAGACACATAGATCAATAGAACAAAATTGGGACCTCAGAAATAAACCTATGGTTATGTGGTCAATTAATCTTTGACAAAACAGGCAAGAATATACAATGGAAAAAAAGTCTCTTCAATAAAAGGAGCTGGAAAAACTGAAAGTCTACATGCAAAAGAATGTAACTGGATCACTTTCTAACACAATACATAAAAATAAACTCAAAGTGGATTAAAGACCTAAACATGAGACCTGAAACCAAAAAATCCTAGAAGAGAACACAGGCAGTAATTTCTCTGATATTGGTCATAGCACCATTTTTCTAGAGTATGTGTCCTCAGACAAGGGAAACAAAAGCAAAAATAAACTATTGGGACTACATCAAAATAAAAAACTTCTGCATAGCAAAGGACACCATCAACAAAACAGAAAGACAACCTACTGAAAAGGAGAAGATATTGCAAATGATATATCCAATAAGGAGTTAGTATCCAAAATATATGAGGAACTTATACAACCCAACAACACCAAAAAAAGCTCAGAGGATCTGATTCAAAATGGGCAGAAGACCTGAATAGACATTTTTCCATACAAGCTATACAGATGGCCAACAGGTATGTGAAAAGGTGTTCAACATCACTCGTCACCAAGGAAATGCAAATCACAACCACAATGAGATATCACCTCACACATGTCAGAATGGCTAAACTCAACAACAAGAAACACATGTTGGTAAGGATGTGGAGAAAAAGGAACACTTTCTCACTGTTGGTGGGAATGTACATTGGTACAGCCACTATGGAACACAGAATGGATGTTCCTCAAAAACTTAAAAATGTAAATACCATATGATCCAATAATTCCACCACTGGGTACCCACCCAGGGGAAATAAAACACTAACTCAAAGAAATTTATGTACCACTATGTTTATTGCAGCATTATTTTCAATAGCCAAGACACGAAAGCAACCTAAGTGCACATCACAGGATAAATGTATAAGGAAAATGCTGTGTACACACGTACACATACACACACACATACACACACACACACTGGAATATTACATAGCCATAAAAAGGATGAAATCTTGCCATTCGAGACAACATGGATAAACCTAGAGGGTATTATGCTAAATGAAATACATCAGACTGAGAAAGACAAATACCATATAATTCCACTTAAAAATAAAATCTAAAAACAAATGAATACATAAACAAAAAGCAGAATCAGAACTATAAACACAGAAAACAAAGTGATGATTGCAGAGAGCAAGACAGTAGGGGTTGGGCAAAAATGGGTAAAGGGGAGAGGGAAAAACAGGCCTCCAGTTACGGAAGGAATCAGTCACAGGAATAAAAAGCAGAGCACAGGAATATAGTCAGTGATATCGTAATAGCAATGTAATAGGACACATGGGAGCTATACTTGTGATGAATGTAGCATAATATATAAATCTTTCAGATCACTAGGTTGTACTCCTGAAACTAATGTAAATTTGTGTTGTCAACTATACTCAAATTTTAAAAATCTAAAAATTTAATACAAATAAATGAAATACTTAGGATTCATAGACCTGCCTTCTCTAATATTTTCCTTATGTTCCCATAGGTGAGATATCCATGCATATTCAGAGACAAAGATGGAGGAAATTATTTGGAATTCACCAGGTTGTATTACTAGTTTTCAGCATCCAGACCCACTACTGCTCTTATGGAATTAATAGTTATAAGGAATACAAAGTAAAAAGGAAAAAAAAAAATGAAACAAAAACCAAAAATAAATTGGTTTATTCAATTAGAAATGCTGAAAATATAAAATTACCAGCTCTGGGAAGTAGTTTTCCTTTTATCATCTTTCTACACATGTAAAAATAGTGGCTTTCTAATAATCTAGAAACCCTATGTTTTTGTTGCTGTTGCTGTTTTGGGGATTTTTTTTTTTTTTGGTAACTGGAAGTTTTAGCACAGAAAAAACAATGGACTTCTATGTTTCAAAAGTGTTTAAAGCTTCGGGAATTCTCAAATCCCAGCCAATCTTTGTGAACCTGTATTGTGATGATAAAATTAGAATGAGCAGAAAGTTAGGTTGTTAAGAATCCTTTACCTAATAGATTTGCAAAACAAGGCCTGTAAATACCCATCACAACCATGAGAAAAAAAAAAAAACACCCTTTTTGTCTTTAAGAACATTATAGATACAATCTGAAAAAAAAAAAAGAGAGAGAGACAAAAGCAAGAGAGGAAGAGAGTGAGATATTTCTTGAGATATTTCCAAGAAATTCTTAGTCCTCTGGGATCCTGACATTGCACTTCCGAAACCAGTCTCGGAATCTATCAGATATGATAGCTTTGCTTTTCCAGGAAGAAAGCAGCATTCTCAGAGGCTTTAGTCAAAGCCCTTAGAATTTCTCCTTGGGTCCCCCCCACTGTAATTCTCTTCACTTTTACTTATTATCACGATGAATATGGAATTGCCAATGTGCTCTGATCAATTACCTGAGCCAGCCATTCACCCGGAGTGTAGATCAGAGGGTGTATGCTAAGGGTACAATGTAGCAGTTCCCCCAGAGGTGCTCACATGAAGGGGCAGAAGAAAAATTGCCATCACTTGTTTTCCTTTCTACTATGCTGGACAAGATGATAGTTGCAGAAAAATCCACAGGCTAACAACTACAGCATGATTTGCTAAGGGTGATTGTGAAGGCAAGTGGAAAGGGTTAGCAAGAAAACAGAGGGAGGGTTGCATAACTTTGTCTCCTTGGCCCTCCTAGACAATGTGACAGTTAAGCTGGGCTCCGTGAGGTTTTTATTATGTCTTACTAACAGTAATAGAAACCAATCTGAGCTAGCTTAATAAACAAACAAAACATGCTTCATGAAGCAAATTAACTACCCCTGAAGCATACAGGCAAGAGTTGGGCGTGAGGGGTGAAACAGAACAGCTGGACCGCACTGGTTGTAAATCTCAGCTCGGCTACTCATTTGCTTTGAGACCCTGAGCAGGTCACATCACCTGTCCGTGTTTCATGGTATTTAAAGAGAGTCTGTGTATAAAATGCTCAGAACAGTGCCTGGCATGTGGCTTGCAGGGCCTGGGAAACGGGAGCTGGACTTGAGAAGATCACCTGTGCCTTCATCACTCATTACTGCCTCTCTCTGGCCACTGGCCTCTCCTTCCACCTTCTCAGGCTCTAGATCAGATGGACTTGGAAAAACAGGTGGGGAGACACAACAGGTAAAGGGCTTCATATACAACGCTAAGACATTTGAACTCACTCTCCGACAATGAGCCAGATGTGTTTGAAGCACTGAAGTTACCTGCTCATTTACAGTTACCATGTTTAAGAAAGATCACATATAGAGAGGCACAGATGGATGAGATCCCATTTTATTTACTGTTTCTATGCATTTGCCTTGTAACCCATCTAAGATGAGTGGAGCTGTATCTATATATCTATATATTTATATCTAAATATATCTATATTTAGATATTTATATGTTATATATTTATATATTTTATATATATTTAATATATATATTATATTTTATATATTTTATATAAATAATATTTAATATATTTATATATTTATATATCTATATATAGATATATATATAGATAGATATATCTATATATTTATATCTATATCCATATGGGGGAGGGGATGGAAAAAGAGAGAAGGGACCTGATGTTCTGTTAGGGAAGACTAGAGGATCTTTTCAGGGGAGATGTATTAGGGCTGTCGTAACAAAATACCACAAACTGAGGGGCTTAAAAAACAGAGATTTACAGTAAAAAAAGTAAATAAATAAAAATTAAAAAGTTAAAAAAATATAAAATAAAATAAAAACAGAAATTTACTTTCTCACAGTTCTGAGGGCTAGAAGTCCAAGGTCAGGGTGTTGGCAAGGTTTGTTTTCTCTTGAGGTGTCTCTCTTTGGCTCACAGATGGCTACTTTCTGGCTATGTCCTCACTGAGCCTTTCCTTTATGCACCACGTCACTGGTAAGGCCCTGTGTGTCCTAATATCCCCTTTGTACACCAGTCAGATTGGATTAGGGCCCGCCCTTGTGGCCTCCTTTTAATTTGATTACCTCTTTAAAGTTCCTCCCCATATAATCACATTCTGAAGTCCTTAAGATTGGGGCTTTGACATAGAAATTTGGTGGTTGGGGAGGCACGATTCAATCCATAGCAGAAAGTAAAATTCTTTTGTCAGGGAAGACATAGAATACATAGTAGTATAGAAAGAAATGAACTACAATGATTTTCTCATGTAGAATTAAGAGGATTTAATGATTGATTTGATGAGGAAGGAGAGATCTAAGAAGTGCGACTCTTAAGTGTTCTATCTTGGCTAGCTGGTTATAAAGCAGTACAGTTTACTAAAATAAAAAAATATCTGCAACAAGAGGCAGATTTGGGAGTAAATTGGGACAACCTCTTACTAATTCATTCAATAAATATTTAGCATGATTTTTTATCACACACCTCGCACTTTTAGAGAAACAAATTCTTTAAGCTCATCGAGTTTACACTCAATGGTTTTCAAAATAGGTGACCTTTGAGGTTTATGAGATACTGAAAAAATTAGTTATAGCAACATGGAGATGTTGGGTAAGCAGTTAAAGGTATAAATCTGGAACTCAGGGATTCCAGATTCTTCACTAAAGCCGTGCAACCGAGTATGTTCACTGAAGAAGAATGAAGGTTGAGAAACAGTCTCTGAATGAGGCAGATGTGTGTGGGTTATAGAGAACAGGAGAGGCCAGTAAAGAGATGAGGGAAATAAATCAAGCAGTGGAGTACAAGGAAAAACAAAGAAGGGCTTCAGTGTTGACTACGTCCAGCTAAGGTTGCCTACAGAATTTTCAGATACATACCTCCAAATTAGCATTAGAGAAAAAAATACTTTTAAAATACATAGTTTACATATTCAGGCCATAACCGTAACTCTATCTAACTGTGCTAAATGTAGACGTTCTAAGGAAAGGACTTTAATGCATAACCTACGCCGATCTACAATCAACAGGAAACAGCCCAAATCCTCAAGGAGGCTGTTTTCTGGGGCGGACATTACTCTGCATCTGGCAATCTTGTTTCAAGTGCTTATTTGCTTAGCATAGACTGAACAAAGGTAAACCAGGGCTGACTGGCTCTCACCAGCATCAACTTCAAACATCTTGCACAATATTGACAGATACTTTCTTTTTTTTTTTTTCTTACTGAATTGAGTTTGCCCATCTAAATTTCCCTTGGTTCCCATTATTCTCACTGAGTCCCCAGACTGCAGTAAGAATTTCTTTCTTTCATGTTTAAAGCCTTTAATTACTCCTTCAGAGGTCCCTTCTCAGTTTGGCAGTGTAAAAACAGACTTCAGGGAAAGGTTTTTTAGAGCTAAACAAATGGATTGGATTACATCGGTGTTTTCCTGTTCTTTTAAAGAATTAGGGCAAAATTATGTCTCCATCATGTTAGTCCATGTGAGATTGGGCCAAAGAGTAGGCTGGCGACTGTTCCTTAGGGGGGATGTTAAGTGGTCCCTTGTCATCAGTCACAGCTGATGCTGATAATTCTGGGGAAAACAAAAAGGAAATCTTCTTGGCTCCTCTGATAAGACCTGCATTTACTTTCAAACATTCTCGTTTCGCCTTTCCCACATTCGTGCTGCTGGGACAGTGTAGTTTAATGCAGTCCCTCCAGTTTTCTCCCTGAGATATCCAGTCCCAGTCATTATTCCCATCTTGTTTGTGAAAACCACCCACCTTTTTGATTAGTAATCATCTTTTCCAAATCTGTCTGAAATTTTGCTTTACCCAAAACACATGCACAAGTGATTTTCTTCAAAAATCCATAACTGTAACTTGGGCTCCCTTAGTACTTCCTCTTCAGAATAAGACTATTACATACTCTCCACTTCCTAATGCAGCCAAAACTGAAGGGAGACTCAGATTTTTGGACCCTATTCTAAATGAGTGGCATATTATAAATTAAATACAAAGTCAACATGAACTAGTTCAGACACATGAGTGAGAAAAGCCAAAACTCTGCCATTTCCTCTTGTGTTCCCAATTCTCACCCCACCCTACCTTCCCATTTCTTTCTCTCAAGTTTCTCACCTCAACTGTGGCACAGAGTAGAGACAGTCCTTACCCATGATGTGGACCCTGCTCCAGAAAGCAGAATAGTCCCAGGCTCTCTCAAGGTGGTGAAGTAGAACAGAAAAGAAGAAAAACATGGGACAATTGGTGTGGTTCCCCAGGGGTATCAGAAGAAGAAGGTACCTGGGAGATTGTATCACTGAGGAGAGTAGACTCTGACATCCTCAGGGCCAAGAATGTGCCATAAATGTGTAAAACCAAACATTAAAATGGGTCTGCATGAGCTTGAAATGTATAAGAGAGAAAGAGGGTCTATGGGCTGGAAGAAACTGAGCCAGTCAGAGAGGTCACCTTTTCCAATCAGGCGACTTCTTATTTTATTCCAAATAGCACAGGAAGCCATTGGAGAGTGTTAAGTAGGGAAATGCTCTGCCCCTTGGGGAAGATCAAAGGATTCCAGAGCCTCCATGAAAGGACAAAACAGGAGAGCATCAATTCTCTGCAGACTGGAACAAAAGAGAAAATGCAGAAGAAAGAAGGGTTTCCAAGCTCCACGTACGTGTAACACAGAGCCCAGAAATGTGCAAGGGACGAGTCTCTGACTTTGGCAGCTTTGTGCCAAGAAAGTGATTTGGCTGACTAACACTGGCCAGAACTGGAAGAATGCCCAAATCTTGCTTATAAAATACCACACAGAGCCCGTTAGACATCCAATCTGCTGCATGGGCTTAAAGACGACCAACAGAGCTCGTTCTGACCTGACTAGAGGCAGCCTTCTCCACAGGCAGCAGTTCTCACTTCGGAAGACCTGGGGGCTTTGCAGCGGCACCCTTTGCTTGTTCATCTTACCTGTTGACCTTGGGTTTGCTTTTGTTTTCTAATACAACCTCTGTAGTGTCTGCCTACATTGCTGGTGGGGGTGTAATTGGCAAATCTGGCCATAGGCAACAAGAATGATAACAATGTGCATTCACTCTGACCCAACAACGTTACTTCTATGAATTTACCTTAAGGAAATGATCAGAAATGCAATGATAATGAAAACGAATGGAGAAAGCATAAATACCCAACAATAGTACAGGGTCAGGTACATTAGGATACTTTTGAAGCCACTCAATGTCACATTCTAGAAAAATATCCCATGACGGAAAAAAAAATCTGCAACATCATTTTAAGTAACAGAGACTACAAAATACTATGCAGGATAGGAGCCTGATTTTTTTCAGCATCTGCTTTAATATGTACATATTTAAGGACATTGTACATCATAATAAAATGTTTCGTGTGTGTGTGTGTGCACGCACGTGCGTGCGTTAGCATGGTTTGACTGCATTTTTTTAGTTGATTCTCTATTTTCCTAAGTTTTTATAATTGAACATAATTATTTTTATAATTTAAGACAACTCTCTCAAAATGTAGTCATACCTCCATTGAAAGCTTGGTGTCCAAAATGCTTACCTTAACATCCTTAGGGCTTGTCTTCTAACCTGACTGGTGGGGCCTGGGGAAGTTACTCTGGTCGAAAGAATCCTGGGAGACCTAAAGTGCTGGGCAATATAAGAGAACAGAAACAGGCCATTATCCTGACTCTGTAATTCCAAATATTCTCTATCTTTTCATATTTTTTTTTATTTCTGGACTTGAGTTTTTAACGTTTTATGCATTTGGTGGTGACATTCTCCTTTCCCTCCTAGATATATGCTGTATGGTGCAGACAAAAGTCTAACTTATCCATGCTTCATCTCCAATGCCTACTAGTAATTAAGTACTTGCTGAAAAAATTAAGAGAAAGGACTCCAAGCCCTATAAATAGAGAATCAGAGAGAAATATGGCACAAGGCATTGATAAATAGGGGTGTATTTAGGTCAGTGTTCCAAAAAAAAAGTGAAAGTTTAATGTCTAGGAGGACTGAGTTAAACTTTTTACAACAATACACTATCCTACAGATGTAGCTGGAAAATTCTCTTTTGCTTCAGCAGTATTTTAGGAGCTACTAATTTCTCATATGAATGGCTTTAGACAATGATTTCTCTTCCACAACAAGGAAGAAGATTAAGACGTATGGGGAAAAAAAGTGATATTCATAGACCAGCACTGTTGCCAACTGAAGGCATAGGATGAAAGTTTGAGCCGGGGGGGTGGGGGGAGGAGGGGGGGTACTTCATAGGGAAGAAAGAGAAATAAAACAAATGAGACTATGCAAATTACGAACATTCTAAAATTATTTTTCTATGCTATTTAATTCAAAAATTATAAATGCAGGGAACATGCTACAAAACCCTAGGATATTTTAGATAATCCAAATAAGTACCAAGAATCTTAAAAATGTTCACATCTCTGAGACAGTGCATCTACTTCAAGGATGCAAGCTTATGACAAATAATAAACGCAGACAAAGATTTTTATACAAACAAGGTTGAACCACGGATTCAAAGGATAAATTACATTTTATACATAAGTCACAGGGAGATAGAGCTGAAAGGGACCTTGGCCATATTAGTCAGAGTTCTCCAAAGAAACAGAACCAATAGGGGATGCGTGTATGTGTATGTGTGTGTGTAGAGAAAAAAAAATATTTTAGGGAATTAGCTCATGCAAGTGTGGAGCTGACAAGTCCAAAATCTGTAGCAAGCTGGTGACCAAGGCAAGAGTTGATGCTGCAGTTCAAACCAAAAGACAGACTACAGTCATGATGCCCGCTTTTGGTGGGGTGGCAGATGGGAATCAATCTTCTTCTGTTAGGGCCTTCAGCTGATTGGATGAGGCCCATTCATATTATGGAGGATTATCTGCTTTACTCAGAGTCTACTGATGTAAATGATAATCTCATCTAAAAAAACACTTTCAGGCCAACATCCAGATGTGTTTGACCGAATATCTGAACACTCTGGGCTAGTCAAGTTGACACATAACATTAACCATCACATGAACCCATATGCACATTTGGAAGAACTCTCAGAGAAGTGAATGTCCCAAGCTTGTTGACAAAGTAGACTACCGGAATCTTTCCTTAGTTAGTGTTGATAGAAATCTTTTCTGAAGTCCGCAAAATGCCCTTGACAGTCATTTCTAGAGCTAGAATATATCAGACAATACCTTTCATTCTTTTATTTTAAGGATAGCATGAATTGTTCCCAAAGTATGTAAATCATCTTTCAGGGATACAGATTATCTTGCTCACTTGGCATCCCAGATGCTCTTAGTACCATGACTCTCTAGAGCAGGACTCCAATGCCTACTTGCTCCATTACACTAAGCCTTGTTCTAAATGAGCTCAATCAGAAATTTGTCATGCCACATCACCTAACTTCTCTGATTTTCATTTTCCCATTCTCTAAATAAACAAGATTACTAATAATCTGTAATATAACATAAGTGCTGGCTATGCTAAGGAGGTAAGAGTTTAGAGGAGAGAAATGGCAAGAAGGCTCTTCCTGAAGGTGAGATTGGAAGGAGAATAGGACTCGTGTGGTCAGCAAGGAACATGGAGTCTCGCAATGGAAGAAAATATCATGAAATGGAAGGGGTGGAAATGTCCGGAACACACTCGGCAGACTGCAGGTTGTTCACAGAGCCGCCGAGAGCAGCTCTGTGAGTGGGGTTGTGCACAATCTGCTGACCATATAAACACTTGGCACTTCAAAGGGATTGGGGCATTAGGGTTTTGAACTGGGGAGTAACATGATCAAAGTGGTATTTTACATAGAGGGGGAAAAACCTATTCTGGTCATATTAATGTAACCTCTTTAAATTAATCTACTTGATCTTTTCCTTCTGTCTCCCATTCCTCTCTATTTTAAATCACAGACAGAATAATCCAATTGCGTGTATAAATTATACAACACTCAGCTGCAAACCCATGCACTACCAAAAAATAATTTAGAAGTAATTTTGTCATAAAAATTATTTCAATGCAGTTGTCACAACTAATACCTGTTATTACATTTATACACAATCACTTGTCAGAGGAAAAATTTAAACAGGAAAATGTGGGCTGCAAAGAACCCCATTAAAATGAAACATAAATCTCGGGTGAAGGAAAGAACAGATTTCGAAATTAAGAAAAAAGAGAGACAGTCTGTACCCAGATGTCATATTAAATGTTCCAAGTTAGAAATAAGGATTGGTGGCTTGCGACTTCTCTCCAGCAGTAAAGAACCGACTAGTTCAATGTGTCTGATTGTGGTTGGTGTTTGGAAAAGATAGTGTTGTTGTTGTGGCAATAACAGGAGATGCTCTGGGGGCCGAGCTCTGCTGCTATCTACTTGGCCACTGAGCAAATATTCTCATTGCTACGCCCCAGTTTCTTCATCCCTAAATAGGTATAATGGTGTCATAGAATTAACACGCTGAGCATTCTGGGTCGAAGTGCCTAGCACTTTACTAGACACATAATAGGGCTCGTTAAGAACACAGTTCACCTTCCCACCACCTTTTCTACTCTGGCCTTCAACATCTTTAGTTGTAGCTGTAGACACCACCATGAACTGCACTGTGCTTTGGCAAAGAAGGGAGGGAACTAATTCATTGGAGGCTTTCATTGGACCAGGTCCTTTCACACATTATGTGACAAAAGTTGCTAGACAAAATTACTTGTTTCACCCTAAAATCCTGTCCATTAAAAGAACATAGTCTGTACTTTTGTGTCTGGTTAGGATTGATGTATCCACCTTGTTCTTCACAGAATTAAAAAATGAGCAGAATGTCATGATTAAATGCATAGAGTTCTCATTCACAAGAGCTCATAAAATGATTCATCTTACTAAATAAAACATAGTAATGACAATTTGTTTACTGAATGCTTATTATCTGCCAGGCAGTCTTCAAGGTGACTTCCATGTATTAACTCATTTAACATTCACTATAAGCTGGTGAGGCCCATACCTTTATTATTGCCATTTTATGGGTAGGAAAATTAGAACTTATGAAACACAGTTGAGGCCATGCTTCTTGTTAATAGCAGAAGTGGAATTAAGAGACATATAATCTGGGGCACCTGGGTGGCTCAGTCGTTAAGTGTCTGCCTTCGGCTCAGGTCATGATCCCAAGGTCCTGGGATCGAGCCCCGCATTGGGCTCTCTGCTCAGCAGGGAGCCTGCTTCTCCCGCTACCATTCCCTCTACTTGTGTTCCCTCTCCAGCTGTGTTTCTCTCTGTCAAATAAATTAAAAAATCTTTAAAAAAAAAAAAAAAAGACATATAATCTCACGCACTTGTTGGGACATGGAACACAAAGCAGATAATATCCAAAAATGTGACCTACATTCTTTTATTATCTTAAAAAAAAATGAAAGCAAGTAAAGCATTAGACAGACTTCTACTTTTAAACTGACTATAATTTCAAAAGAGAAAATTACATATCACACAGTAAGAAAAACAAATGAAAAATCTAGTATAATATCCTTAATCAGAAGTGTTTTGGTTTGGGCACCTGGGTGGCTCAGTCAGTTGGGCATCTGCCTCGGCTCAGGTCATGGGATCGCAGAGTCCTGGGATTGAGTCCAGCATTGGGCTCCCTGCTTAGTGGGGAGTCTGCTTCTCCCTCTGCCCGTTTCTCCCTACTCCCAACTCGTGTTCCCTCTCTCTCTCTCTCACAAAGTAAATAAAATCTTAAAAAAGGAAGTGTTTTGGTCTTAAATTTTATTTAAAAATTACTTTGTAAAGAATCTCAGTAATATATAGATAAATAATCCATAGAAGAATTTTCAATACTGCTCCTTGTAGAACTTTTGGCCTCATAATAAATAGCTATGCCAAAGCTAGGTATATCTCTGGTATGCAACCAGGGATAGATGTTCTTGTTCTGAGATATACTTTACCCTTATTTTCAGTACAGATTTACTCAGATCTAATTTATATGCCATAAAATTCATGTGTTTCTTGTTTGCAATTCAATGACTTTAATATATTTAGTTATATTCAACTCTCCCACAGTATAATTTTAGAACATTTCCATCATGCTAAGAAAGAACCTTGTGCCCATTTACAGTTATTACCTATTTCCATGCCTTTCTCTGCAGATCTAGGCAATTACTTTTAATATTCTTTCTGTCTCTCTAGATTTGCTTGTTATGGAAATTTCATATAAATGAAATCATACAGTGTGTTCTTTTGGGCTGGACTCCTTCCACTTAGCATGTTTTCAAAGGGCCTCTGTGGTATAGTATGCATCAGTACTTCGTTCCTTTTCATGGCTGACTAATATTCCATTGTTTAAATTTATCACATTTGTTTTTCCATTTATCAGTTGTTTGATGTTTTCTTTTTTTTTTTAATAGTAGACTCTTCAAGATTTTGTTTATTTGAGAGAGAGAGAGAGAGAGAGAGAGGGAGAAACTGACTCCCTGCTGAGCAGAGAGCCTGATTCTGGGCTTGATTCCAGGATCCTAAGATCATGACCTGAGCTGAAGTCAGTCACTTAACCAACTGGGCCACTCAGGTGTCCCTTGTTTGATGTTTTAGTCGTCTTCACATTTGGATTATTGTGATAGTGCTACAATGAACGTTGATCTTTATATGTACGTACTTGTTTTCCCTCTGGGGTAGATAACTATTAGTGAAATTGCTGAGTCATAAGTTTATGTTTGATTTCTTTTAAGAGACTGCCAAACTGTTTTCCAAAGTGGCTGCGCCATTTTCCATTCCCACAAGCAGTGTATGAGGGCCCCAATCTCTCCCAATCTTTGTCAGTACTTCTTATTTTCAGTGCTTTTGATTATAGCATGCTAGCAGGTAGGAAGTGGTAATTCACTGTAGCTTTAATTTGCATTTCTCTGATGACTAATGATATTGAGCATCTTTTCATGAGCTAGGGGCCATTTTATATACCCTTTGGGAAAATTTTATTATTTAGTCATAAACGTTCTTTATGTATCCTGAATAACAGTCCCTTATGGGATACAGGATTTTCAAATATTTTTTTCCCTCAGTCCATGGGTTGTTGTTTCACTTTCTTGATCTTTTTTGAAGCAAAAAAGATTTTCATTTTGATTAAGTACAATTTATCAATTTTCATTATTATGCTTTTAATGTCTAAGAAATTATTGTTTAACCTAAGATCATGAAGATTTACTCCTGTATTTGCCTTTATTTTTTTAATATTTTTAAAAAATATTAAGTAATTTAGGAATAAGGGCTCTTTGGAAATTTGAATGGGGTAGAATTACCTATGTGACAACAGAAAGAAGGCAGGCATAGCCACTCAATATTATATACTGAGAATAAAATAGCAAAACAGATGACATAGTGTAAGTATATAAAACACAAAATTCCTTTTAAGTATATATATTTAAGTATATATATTTAAGTAAGTATATAAAACACAAATATTCCCTTTATAATTACCTCACTAATATGTGAAATCTAAAAAACATAACAAATGAACAAACAAAAAATCAGAAACACTCGTAAATACGGAGAACAAACTGATGGTTTCTAGCGGGGGCCGGGAGGATGGATGAAACAGATAAAGGGGATCAAGAGGTACAAACTTCCAGCTGTAAAATAAATAAGTCATAGAGATGAAATGTACAGGATAGAGAATATAGTCCATAACATGGTAATAACAGTATATGGTGTCATGATGACTACTTAACTGTGGTGAGCACTAATGTATAAAATTATCAAATCGTCATGTTGTACACCCAAAACTAATATAACACTGCATGTCAACTATACTTAAATAATAATTTTTTTAAACAAATCACATGTAGGCTCAGAGCTTAATAAGAATGAGTCAAGAAGGCTGATGAGAGAAAAGCTAGTCAGGCATGCCATCTGGAAAGTAAGACTATGTGCAGTCCTTTCTCAGGCTGGGGAATACAGAGAAGGGCCGCCGTGAGGGGCTGAGGGTTTGAACCCTGTCTCTAGAAAGGGTAAGAGCAGAAACCATCAGTTAATTTAGAGATGTACTTGGAGTACTTGGACACTGGAGTTTACGGAAAGTGGTCTGCTTAAATATTACGAATACTAAAGAATTTTTAATTATCTCTTTAACCAGAAGCAGGAGGAAAATGGTTGCATCCCATGCAACAAGAATAAATGTTTTACCGATCCACAGAGAGTACAACTAAGATGTCTCATCTAGAATGTCCTATCAATTCCCCCTCTAAGGCTTTGTAACAAAGTCTATTCCCACTACCATTTGCTCACAAGTTACTAATCTACTTGTTGCCAAAACCATATAGTCTCGCACTCTGATGAGCAAGAAAAGATAATGAGAGAGAGGAGACAAATGTCTGTCAATTGAGAAGGCTGTTGAATTTCAATGCATAAAAATAAAGGCTCTATTTATAGACATTAAGTTCTAGATTTTTCACAGCCTAACGATACTTTAACAATTTTTTTTTAGTAGATGAGGCTGCCTGAGAGACTAGAGATCAGAACCCAATCTACTGAGCTACCTATGACACAATTATATATGCAAACATAATGACTCTGTACTGTTCAAGGGTTTCTCCTATCACATATATGTGTTATCCCTTTAATAATATCATAAGCTTTTCAGGACACAGACTTTTTTTTCTGTGCCCTCAGTATCCAACAGAGTGCTTGGCTTAAAAAGCGTTTGTTGAATCACTATATTGTACACCTGAAACTAATATAATACTATATGTTAATTACACTGGAATTAAAAACAAACTTTTTAAATTTTGGTTTTTTTAAATTTTTTTTTAACATAAACTTTTTTTTAAAAAGCATTTACCACACTTTAGTTACTTATAAAATCTCAGCCTGTTGTTTCTTCAGGGCTAAAATTTCTATACCCACAAATCTGACTATCGTTTGCTATTAGATTTTTCAGCTTTTGTTGTCCTTTATTTCATCTTCTGTTACATATTTGTTGCTTTTTAAAAATTTCAATGATAAGAAAAATTCTTAAATTCTTTTTTTTTTTTTTTAACAGAGAGAGAGTGGGAGGTGGGGGAGGGGAGAGGCTGAAATTTTTAAAAATTTCAATGATAAAAAGAAATTTAAGAATTTATCTTAACAGAGAGAGGTGGGGAGGGGAGAGGAAGAGGGAGAGAGAGTGTCTTAAGTAGGCTTTATGTGTAGTGCAGAGCCCAATGTGGGGCTCGAGCTCATGGCCCTGAGATCATGACCTGAAACCAAGAGTTGGATGCTTAACCAACTGAGCCACCCAAGATAGTGCCCCAAGATAAATTCTAAAACATCAGAAATGTAAAAAACACTTTTTAAAAAAATAATACAGATTACACCAGAATAAAAAGGATTATCTTTGGAAGAACAAATCCTCAGGTAAATTTTCTAATCAAAGTAAAACAAAAATAAAGCAATCAAAGAACTAAATCCAATTCAACAAGCACTGATGGAATCTTATGTTTTATGCACAGAAGATACAATAGTATCTTATACAATACTATAAGACCAAGGTCCTACCTTAAAGAAATGGATAGAGAAGAAATTAAATTTTATATGACAAATCAGTTAATTATATTTTAAAGCAGTAATACTTCATAGACATTATCATGAAGTAGCAAATACTTCAACACATTTAATCTTCGCAACAGCCCCATGAGGTAAGCACTACTATACGTTAGTTTTACAAATGAGGAAACTGAGGCATGGAGAAGGTAAAAGATCCGCCTGTTATGTAGCTAGTTTTTGGCAGAGCTAGTACTTGAACTAGGCGGTGTCGATTCAGAACCTGTATTCTTTTTTTTTTTTTTAAAGATTTTATTTATTTGACAGAGAGAAACACAGCGAGAGAGGGAACACTAGCAGAGGGACTGGTAGCGGGAGAAGCAGGCCTCCTGCAGAGCAGAGAGCCCGATGCGGGGCTCGATCCCAGGCCCCTGGGATCTGACCTGGGCGGAAGGCAGACGCCCAACGACTGCGCCACCCAGGCGCCCCCAGAACCTGTATTCTTGTGCTACATCATCCTGCAACATTTCGGGAATTTTATTTCTTCTCACAAAGAGATCACCAAAATTCGTCATCATGATTTGCTGGTTATTTTTAAATCAGGAAGGTAAATCCGTTTTTGACCTTTGACCAACTCTGCCCAGAGGTTTTAAAAGTCTTTACAAATATATGACATTATGAAAAGATGATTTCGATTTGATGAAAATGTCTATTTAGAAGCATGAGCATTCACTAAAGTATGTATATGCACTCCCCGGAAGCTCGTGATGTGCGTGCTACGTTGCCCTTAGAGAACTTATGGGAATAAACTAGGATTAATACAGACCACTAAAAAACTAGGCCACTTTAGGGCCAGAGCGCTCACAACGACAGCAACAACAATAAAAACTCTACTCAAAAATGCTAAAATCATAATAAATACTGTAGTGATTGTAGGACTTTCTCGTAAAATACAACTGCAAGTAGACTGACGGAAGGAGGTAAAAGAGAGTCTGCTGCATTATGAGATAAGCACATCAGAAACTGTGGGCGGATAAGTGGCTGAAGGCTTTCGTATACTAGAGCAAAAATATAGATAGATGGGTTTGGATCAATGACGCTGTCATTCTTTTGCACCTGATCAACCTCAGGAGAAGCTGGGAGGAATGGTCACAGTGCCGGGTACCACACCCTCTCATGGCTTGCTGAATTCAGCTTTGTTAGTATACTTTGCATTCTGCTGCCCTCACTGACAGCATTGAACGTTCAGAGGTTGGAGGGAAATCACCTAAGAATCTTCTGGTCTTCCAAGTTATATTGACAGCATATCCCTCTATACCAATCCCGAATGAACTTAGATTCCAGACCATATGACCTAGCAGAAGAAACTGTATTTGGAATGGATTACAATGAAAAAGAACATGTATAGTTTTGCCACTAGAGTTACTGCTTAATTAAGGTCATTTTCTCCTTTCTGTTACACACACTCAAAAATGGAAAAATGCATATTTTATTCAGAACAAAATACTTTACTACATTAAGTCCACTAATAGTTGGTAGCCTCTGGGTCATTGCATAGAAAGTACTGCTTTCAGTCCCAAGCAAAAGCATCCCAGAAATCATTCACATATTTCCACTTGCAGTTTCAGCACTCGTGCAAATTTTCTTCTCCTTTCATTTCCAGCAACAATACAAACTAAAGATAATATGAGGACACTATTACAGGCTTTCCTGTCTTTCCTATCTTTCCTAGTAGCCCTATTTTAAAATGAAGGTATTAACTAAAATCCAGCATCATTTAAAACAAAAACAAAAATAGGTGGAAAATGTCACTTTTCCTAATCTTATTCGGGAGAAAAGTTTTTGTCCAATTCACACGAAATATCTGTGGTTTAAAACCTACTTCTACAGTCCAGGTTGATGTTCTTCTCTATGCTGTTATTTGAATAGTCGATTACCTTCCTGCAAAGCACCAGGACCATGACTTGTTTTCTGTAGTGTTGCTTTAATTTGGCCCTAATGAGTTGAGCCCTTCTTGTAACTTTGTTCCTTGAGCTGCTGAAGGCTTGATTTACTCATCCCAGTAAAAGTCCCTGCTTGTTTGCCTCTTGCTCTGAACAAAGGCTGATTTTCATAAGAAAAGAATTAGTGAATGCTTTCCCTTAGGCATTGGGACTAGCTCCTTCCAGCCAAGAGGGCTGTTGTATGGCTTTTTGTCATCTTTCATCACTGAAGTGTTTGCAAAAGGCAGCACAAACTGTGGGAGTCACGTTGGTCTAGGCTTTCATGAAACCAGTGATGGAAATCAACTGTAAACAATTTTAGCAACGAATGTTTGCTGGCACACGAATCTGAATTTATAGCGATTAGAGATAATACACAGGTTTTCATGGCAGAGTAGGCCTAGGTCGATCCGCTTTGGTATACCAAGACCTGAGCATTCATTTTTGGCTTTGGCTCCCTGTTGCAGCCGATAACATCGAACATTGAAAACTGAGAGCTGCTCAATGCAGCTCCAAGCAGCTTCAGGTGGAACGATGTTATCACTGGTTACAAGAGTCGCCGAGAACTCCAGGGCCTGGCTCCGTCTTGGCTTGTAAAAAAGTCTTTCAGTTCTACTGCTAGTGTGTTTGTATGTAGAAAGTAGCTGGGTATCCATAGGTCCCTAAATGCCAGGAATTTTTCTGAAAGGAAACAGAGGATTTTCAAACACTGAAGATGTGGTGATAAAATGGAGACATGCAAAATTTTATTTGTCTGTGGAAAATTACTCTAACCCTTCACTTGTATGTAGATATTAGCAACAAATTCCAGGTGTTCTGGAATTTGCGAGCATTTTAAATGCAAGGGAATTCTTTACCCCTCCTAATGAAGCCCTGTCCCCTGATTTATGGCTCATTTTGTACAGCTCGGCTGCACAAAGCAGGTTAATTCTGGCATAGAGGGCTGCTGAAAGGAGGGAGCTTTGGAGACAGAGCTTTCCCAGGAGTGCCTGGGATCTTCTTTTCTGAGGGTTTGTGCCTGGGAGCCTTGAGAAACACAGACGACATGGGAGAAAATGAGAACATGCATCCCAGGGCTCTGAATTCATTTCCAGAGTCTCCTCTCTAGTGACCCCCCTCCGAGCAAATGACCTGACATTTTGCTTCAGGACTAAGAGCAAACAGCTAGCTGCTAGGGGGCTGGCTATGGGTCAGCCACACAGAGAAAAGCCTAAAAAATGAACTTGGAGAAATCTTTAAAGTAGAACTTTCCAGAACACATAGGTTTTCCCGGGGTGGGGGGAATTATTAACAGGTTAATGTTCAGATATATTCATTCAAGAGTGGTGTTAAGATATTTAAGTTTACATAACATTTGCATCTACGGGAGTACCAGGAAGGATAATAATAGGGAAGGCAGAAAATGAAGAAAACCACCTTTTCTTTTTTTTTTTTTTAAGATTTTATTTATTTGACAGAGAGAAACACAGCGAGAGAGGGAACACAAGCAGAGGGAATGGTAGCTGGAGAAGCGGGCCTCCTGCTGAGCAGAGAGCCCGATGTGGGGCTTGATCCCAAGACCCTGGGATCATGACCTGAGCTGAAGGCAGACGCTTAACGACTGAGCCACCCAGGTGCCCTGAAAACCACCTTTTCTTGATGCAGTTCTGACCTAGAGCAGGGTTCAGCCCAGGTGGTTCTCATATACAGACTGGGGATTGATTAGAAAACAGTGTTAAGAAAAAGAATGCCCCATTTTAAAAAATGTTTTATTTTAAAATATTACTACAGCAAAGTATTTCTAAAGTAATTAAACATGATTAAGTATTTGGAAGACTCTTAAATTCCATCTAACTTCTTTTAGCTGTGATATAATTCTTGCCTTTTTTTTTCCTTCTCCTTTGGGTTTGAATATGGAAATTCATGATTAAAATTTTCTGATTATAATTCAAAATATTGAGATAAGAGTTTGAAAATAACAGTTTTCAAAAGTTAGCCTTTTTGGGTCAGGCCAGTTTACTTGAGGCCAAGTGCACAGAAAATTTATCTGTGCAATGATCAAAGACATTATCACATCCCAAATCCCTGAAGTCTCTCTTGCCTCTCTAGCAAGGCGCATTAGCCGACTAATAGTATTTCCAGATAGAAAAATGGAAAGGAAAACGCTGAGCCCAACACGGAGAGAAGAGCTTAATAGGCTTGTGTACATACATTAGCCTTATGACTCACAACAGATCAGCAGAGCGCCCCGGCCAGCTCCATCTCAGAGGGTCTGTCATTAACACTCATTCTGATCCCTGCTGCCTCTTCTCCCCACAAATTCTCTTACAAGCTTTCCAAATAGATGCTTTAACTTAATATTTCTTCAAGGAGAAGGGAATGTAAGCAAGTTCAAGGCAAACCGATCTGACATTGCATTTTCTTTGCTGATTTCAACAAATCCTAAGTTCTGGATTTTGTTTTATTTACGGAGTCTACCTCTCTATTCACAGAAAAGGAATTAATACTGAATCATTGAAGGGCTGAAAGGACAATAAAGAAGAGGAGAGCCCTTCTCCTCTCCTTAACTGACAACAAATTACTTTCCAACTGTTTTTAAGTGTTTGTGATATTTTTCAACAAATCAGGCAGCACTAGGCTAAAATGTGTCAAATACATAATGATGGAATAACGTAGTAAACTAATTTCACTTAGTTATCAAAATGAATTCCCCCTCTTTTTTGTTTCCTACCATCAAACATAAGAATCAGAGCTATGACTGGAAATGAATTCTTTTTACCTAAGTCAATAGAAAACTGGTATTTCTGTATATATTATATATAATCAATATTAATCACTATATTATATATTAATAATTCTGTATATATTAATTCTGTATATTTACTGTATATATTAATACAAATTGTGATTTCCAAATTTAAACATTCATTGAGATTTGCATGATGGTTTTTCATTCTTTCATGCTTTCTGGAAGATTCTAGAAAGACATCCCTTACAAGCATTGTTTAAAAATGCTTTCTACTACAGTGTTTCCTGGTGTGGGGCAAATAATTTCCACTCTCTAAACAAAGCACAGACAGACTAAAATGTTATCAGTGATCTAAAATATAAAAAGTAATAATGGGAAACTTCTACAGATCACTCCCTCTTTATAACTTCTATAACTAATGCTATTTCAGAAACAGCTGGAAGGGAAATCTGTTTAAAATGGCTTCACTTAGGGTAAAAAATTAGTGTTTAATAATTTATTCACTTTAACATTTTCAGCATTGAGATGGGGGGGTTCGATGTTTTGACAGCAATGTCTTATACATGCTAACCTTGCACTTTAAACAAAATCTGAGCTAAGAGGTTTCATTATCACCCCTGTTTCCACAGAAGTCCTCAGAACTCAGTTAACCATTTGTAGGACCAGCTCAGGACCCCAACCAGGCTTGGTTGTTTAAATATACCTAGATCACGTCCCTTCTTTTCTTTTTTCACTCTAGCCATTTTTTCTAGCATGACCACTTTGCTTCCACACTTCACCTCCTTTACCTACCTCTGGTCTTAATACAATCCAATATTTTAGGATCCCGAATTCTCCTGGAGAAACCACACCACCATGCCGTCACTGTTCCAGATGCCCAGTGACAGCTGGCCTGCTGCTCTCTCTGGTCAACTATTTATATGTTCATAATAAGTAGTCTCTGGCATTCCTCACAATGGCAAATCAAAACCAACAGCAAACTGTCTGGTTGTCCTTCACTTACCCTGCCCCCACACTCTACCCTTCTCCTCGAACAGTATCTTTCTCTCCTATTTCACAAAGAAAATGAAACTTACCAGGTATTTTCCTTTCCAATTTCCAAGGTTCATGCATCTATCCTTCTTTTATATGGTCTTTTCTACTTGTCTAAGGTCTCTTGGTAGGTGATGGGGGGGTGGGGAGGAGAGACAGGGAAGGGGGGATGGTCACCAGCATCTCTTCCCTCTCCTGTGTCTTCAGGGTCTTTCTTCTGTATCCCCACATTCTATCTACCTTCAGCAGACGATTCCCTGGTTTCTGCCTGTACCCTGCTAAAATTGTCTGGCAACTTCATACCGCTCCATGCAAACTTATTTTGATTAATTGACTTCCTTACACTATTTGACATAGCTGATTATTCCATTCTTCCTGAAATTCTCTCCTTTCCTCTGTGACCACATATGGTAATGGTTCTCCACTTGTGTTTCAACCTTTCCATTTCAGTCTTCTTCCCTGATCTTCTTTTATTCATCTCCTAAATGCCTATGATCTTGGGGGGTGGGAGGCGGGTGGGAGCTGAAGTAATCAAACCAGGATTCAGAGCCAGAAAGTAGAACTTCAGGGACCAGCAACACAGGGTCCATGTTTACCTGATGGCTAAACTCAGTGGCTTGACAGTTAAGGAAAGAAAAGTGTTCAAAGTCCTGCTCTGCTACTTACTAGATGGATGCTTTGGGGCAAATTATTTAGCCTCTTTGAACACCTATTTTCCCATGTATAGAATATAGGTAATAACATTTTCCAGATAGAGTTGCTATGAGGAATAACTCTAGTAATAAACGCAAAGAGTCTATAAATATGGCTTTCTAATAAGTGATATCTCTTACTATTTTATTGGTTTCACGGTTCCTCAAATATTTATTGTTTTCAGAGTCAAGCATGAGACAAAACAGTAGTGTGGGGAGTCACTTAGGGCTGCATTATGTTAGGGAAGAGAGAGAGGCATTCTTGCTACAATTCAACTGAACTAATTTAACAATTATCTGAGTTATTCACCTAGTCTAATTCTCCATTAAGTTTAAGAGGCTTCCATTTTTTGCAGATCAACAGGGACTTGAATGCTTCACCAGCACTGTTAGCTTGAGTTCCTCAGTCATTCCCGACCCTATCCAAACCAAGAATCTATATGGACCAATGATCCCAGATTTGCAGAGTGCAAAGCATATTAATACATCATCCCATTATCTTTAGGACTGCCTTTGAACACCAGAGATAGAAATATTTAATAAGAATCTATTGAGCAAATCAATATTTTAAATTTATGTAGAGTATCTCTACCTACAAGCTTGTAATTCAAAGAATGAAGAGTCTGTTAACTCTTTAAAGTACTTGATAAAGGATTATTTTAAACATTTTTTTTTTTTTAAGTTTTTTATTTATTTGACAGAGAGAAACACAGCGAGAGAGGGAACACAAGCAGAGGGAATGGTAGCAGAAGAAGCAGGCTTTCTGCCTAGCAAGGAGCCCGATGTGGGGCTCGATCCCAGAACTCTGGGATCTGACCTGGGCCGAAGGCAGACACTTAACCACTGAGCCACCCAGGCGCCCCAAGGATTATTTTAAAAGGTGAAATGATGGCCATACGAATATAAAGGAAATGCGCGTTAAAGATTTTATCTAGTTCATTAATTAATGAAGGAACCTATAGCATGTCACAACCTTGTCAAAGAAGAAACCTCAGTACACAAATATAGAGGTCCTCAGGAAAGTGCAAATGAATATTCAAATAGATAGGAAACTGTCACTATTTGCCTGGTAATAATTAAATAAGTTCTACCATACACAATATATCTGTATTTTTATGTATGGATAACAATTTTTGTATTATTTTCCAAGTTGTAAAGGTTAGAGGACACTGAAAGGGAGAGGTAACCCTAACAGAACACTCGGTAACTTTTCTTTGCTTATTTTGGGTTTTTCACATTTTGTCTGACAGTTTCTCTCTTAAAGCTAGGAAGGATTCCAAGTGCACAGTTTCCTATGTCTTGATACTAGACACAGATAAGTTCTAGTCAAGCAGCAGGACAGATACAGATTCAGCATGTGTTAAAGGGTTCTAAAATAATATATTGTAGCCAGAGTCTGAATAGTTTAGAGAATGCCTAGTTTCTATTCCTATAGCCAATGCTTCAGACACTATGTGTTTCCATTAACTTATGCGTAACTTGACATTTAGGTTTGTTCGATTCCACAATTTTAGAATAGATCCAGAAATTAGATAAACAGGAAAAATCAGATTCACCACTTTAGGATGTAGCAGAAAAGAATAATGACTTTCCTGACTTACATTCCCCCCCTCATTCTTCCTGTCTTCGTTAGCCTTCTGAATTGCATTATAAAGCCTAAACCACTGGGAAGCAGAGGGGTGGGAGCTGGTGCAATGTACACTGAGCTGGAGAGAGCCTTGTAAGGAGCTCACAACAGAATCTTTGTCAAACTTCCCTTTGCTTTGACCCCGAGGCTGAACAGGAGGTCAGGGCACATGCCCCACAGTTCATCCAGCTGGAGTTCTGTGAGAACAAGGATGGTGATGTCAGTTTTGGCACTCTTGTAAGGACAACAAAGCCTATGCCTAGTGAATTACAAGAAGATGGATCACAACCCTCAGCTCTGTGTTTACAAAGACATCAGCAATAAACACACATACCTTTTAGTAAAAGAAAACCACAGCCACTCTCATCACAAAAGAAAGAAAAACAGATCTTTAAAAGTATCACGGATAATTTAGAAAATACAATAAACATAGCCTGAGACCCCCCCTCCCCCAACTTGTAGTTATTCACTATCACTAAAGCAGATGGAAAGGCTGTTTGCCTTTATTTTCCATGAATTACCACCATTTGTCATTTGCAGCTATAGTTGTAAACATTAGTTATTATCCTAGCCTTTAGGAAATTTTATAACTTCCATTTTAATTGTAACATAAAAAAAGAACAGAGAATTGAGTTCTACAAGTAATTTGAGTCAGGCACTTTTAAAATTCCCATAGCTTTCCAGACACTTCTGAAGAAGCTCCCTTCTTTCTCAAAGTACACAGTTGATATTTGATTTCACCACCCTTAAGTAACAATAGCAGTCATTAAACAGAATTGTTTTCATCCTCTTTATAAATAGCTTTCAGTTATTATCTGCTCCAAGAAACAACTAAGCCCATCATTTCTTTTACAATCACATCACGACTCCTAAAAATAGAGTTAATGTGGTTTAGGTGCATCACTGGAGAACACACTCAAGGTGAAAGAGAAGGGAAGGAAGACCTTACAGTAGTGACCAGAGCCCAGGGGGTCAAGCTCGTTTGATATCTGAAAGCCAAGCGTTCCTCTTTCATGAAAAACAAGATCTGTCATTTGTTTGACAGTATTTTTTAAAGCTTTTATTTATTTGACAGAGAGAGAAAGAGCACAAGCAGGTAGAGCTGGAGGCAGAGAGGGAGAAGCAGGCTCTCCGCTGAGCAGAGAGCCCAATGTGGGGCTCGATCCCAGAACCCTGGGATCATGACCTAAGCTGAAGGCAGACGCTTAACGAACTGAGCCACCCAGGTGCCTCTGTTTGAGAGTATGGACATTTATTATCTGTTTCTTTAAAAGATAAATGTGTAAATGGGGGCCTGAGTGGCTCAACTGGTTAAGTGTCTGATTCTTGACTGGCTCAGATCATGATCTCAGAATCCTGGGATCCAGCCCACCTTGGCTCTGTGCTCAGTGGGGAGTCTGCTCGAGGATTTTCTCTTTCCCTCTCCTTCTGACTCGTCCCTCTCACTCTCTCTCTCAAATAAATGAATAAATCTTTAAAAGAAAAGTGTGAAAGTAATTAATTGGAAACCAAGTCAGGAATAGTTGCAAATATATTGTTTCCCTGAGCACATAAACATGCACAGCCTCAGAGAAAAAGGAACTTGCGTATTGTTATTGAATTTTTATAGAAAAAAAATGTTGGGAAAGAGATACAGCTATTAAGGAATAAAAGTAGATGCATTTCCCCTTTAATCATTACCAAACTGAAATGATTACAGACTCAAAATGTACACTCAGTTTCAGTTCCATAAAAACAAAAGCAATTTTGAGATTTTTCTCACTAATCCTTGCCTTGCATAATAACAGATAACATACAATACATGGCAAGCATTATCTTCCTTATGTTTTGCTAACAAGGACGTGGCTCAGTGGGTTAAAGCCTCGGTCTTCCTCTCAGGTCATGATGTCAGGGTCCTGAGATCGAGCCCTGCACTGGTATCTCTGCTCAGCAGGGAGCCTGCTTCCCCTCCTTTCTCTGCCTGCCTCTCTGCCTGCTTGTGATCTCTCTCTGTCAAATAAATAAATCTTAAAACACACACACACGCACACCCAAAAAAACAACAAACTCAGTAGCTATGGCAGAGAGATTCCCAGATACAAGTAGCCATACCAGAAACGCTTCTTACGCTTTGTAACAATGTTTCCAAACTCTTAGCCTTTCCCTTGGGATTCCAGTATGCACCACGACTTAATTTCTTTCTTTTTTTTTTTAAGATTTTATTTATTTGAGAGAGTAATGAAATTTTTATCTCAAAAAAGCCAATCCTCTTCATTTTCTTTCCTTGGCCTTCTGTTTCTTGGGTAGGTAATGAAGGCAGCAAATGTTTCCCTCCCAGAAGCTTGTTAAAGGTGCAAATTTTTCAAGCTATGGGGGCTGTTTGAAGGGGCAGAAGGGTCCATATCTTCCAGACTGAGAAGGCATTTTAAGACCAAAAAACAAAGCAAACCACTCTATACTATTTATACAGAGTTTTTTCAGGGTAACTTACTGACATGGGGCACCACGTGGACGGAGGACCAAGGCAGCATTAGGC
>CM053603.1:89741546-89803415 GCA_028646535.1 Procyon lotor | reverse complement strand
CAAGGCCCTTCATCTTGAAACCTCTGGTCCACATCACACAGTTAAAAACTAAAGGGACTCCAAATGTTCTTAAAATGTATCAGAGCTTAGAGCAGAAATCAGCATATCAATGTAGAAGAATGTCCTCTCATGTCTGATGTAAAGAAAATCCTTTCGCTGTTTTTATTAATCGCAGAATAAAAGCTGTTGAATAACCCGTTCTGAGTGTCTATGATTCTCTGAGTTATTGCTGGCAGCTTTTCTTCAGCATTCAACATCTGTGTCATATACTCAGGGAGGACATGCCCTATTTTGGCTGTGGGCTTCCGTTTCAGATATGTATTTGTACCTAAAGATCGGTAGGTGAGAAAGCTCCTTAATATTTCTCCACTTGATCAAGAATTCTGTCTGTGCTGGTAGTAGTGGCTACACAAGTCCTGGAAGATGGAACAGGTACACTTCAGGCAGAGATATTGTCAGACACATAGTAGTTGTCTGTTAAAGACATGATGGAAGCCAGGAACTGAAATTACTGATTTCCCACTGGCACTCTGGTGCTCTTGGTTTGCACTATCTAAAGACCTCCAGGAGTGCCTGGGTGGCTCAGTCGGTTAAGTGCCAGGCTCTTGGTTTCAGCTCCGATCACGATCTCAGGATAGTTAGAGCCCTGTGTCAGGCTCTATACTAAGCCTGCTTGAGACTCTTGCTCTCCCTCTCCTTCCCCCTCTGCCCTTCCCCCTGTTCATGTAAAGGCACTCTTTCTCTCTCTCTCTAAAATAAATAGATAAAATCTAAAAAAACAAAACAAAACAAAACAAAAATCCTCCAGGTGAACACATACAATTTTACTACTTTGACTTTGACTTTCAGGCACAAATCCATTCCTGGTATACTGTCTTCGAAAGATGAACCAGACATCTTGAAAAACTCAAGGGTCCCTTGAGCAAGTGGCCTAGACTCTAGGAGATGCTGCTCTAATCCACTCCATGGCTTTCCAGGGAATAAATTTCTCTAGACCTCACCTAACCGCTTCACCTATGATGGAGCAAAGAGATATGAAACAGATCAAATCAGAAAACTTTTCTTCCTTAAGGCTTGGCATGGTCCAAGATGGACAATGAATTCTTCCTCCATTCAGGCACTCTTCTTTGGTCCTACTTGGCCTTCCAAGGATGAAGACATTGGGAAACCGAGTATCTCCCATATTATAATTCTGTAATATCAGCAAATACTTCCTCTTCTCAATCTCTGCCTCTCTCTTTCTCTCTCAATCTCTTTCCCCATCTATCTCTTTTGCTCCCATATGTCCTGATCCACAATTGCCCCAAATAAAATAGTGGTAATTCTAATGTTACCGATTTCTCCTAAGTCACATGGTAAGTTCCAAAATTAAATTAACAGTGCTTGACTTTTTCACCATTAATCTCTTTCACTGTTAGCCAATACAAGACTTTCCTGGACTTGCCAAGGTAGACATCTCCAAACAAGTAGCAAAATTTTTGAAAGTCAAATCACTAACAACAACAACAACAAAAAAAAAAAAAAGGAAAGAAAGAAAAAAGTCAGAGTTTTCACCTATCTTTAAATTCAACCCAATGCTCACATGTGGAATAGCTTTTAGATAAAAATTCCTCCCAACGTTTTAACCTCTTAAACTACAAAGTCAATCCACACAATTCAAATCTGAACTCTTTCGATATAAATGACCTATTTCCCATCCCCTTTAAGGATTAATCTCTAATTTCCAAAGGGAATTCTTAATTGGATAGGGCTGACCTTGGGGAAAACAAACCAAATCTAACTCAGGAATAAACCACACGTTACACCTTTATTAAATTGCTGTATCTGACATTAATTCTGCAAATACTGGACTTGTGATCAGTCTTTAAGAGCTCTTTACACATGTGATACCTTTCTAGAAAGGAACGGACCAACAGGCCTGACTCAAGACACCGTTGATGTGCATGTCCAGAGAGTCTGTGAGAGTTGTCAGGCAACCACACTGATCTCTGTGTGGAAGGAGAGGCTCCCATGTGTGTCTGAATGAGAACATCTGTGCTGGAAGCCGGCGGAGGCTACTCCAAGGGTGCTGCCCGATGTGTTGCTGGAGAGGAAGCGAAGGCAGGTGCTCTGATAGAGCACTTCCTGTTCAGTATCGGGACACCCGACCCTCGCTTGCACAGTTGCTCCTGGGTGCAGAGTGGGAGGACCAGCTCCTGCAGAACACCATCTTTAGGTGATTCTCAAATGCAACATGATGGTGGTTCTCCCCCTGCCAGCTCAGGAATAGACGTGGGTTCCTGACAGCCGCGTAAGATGATTTGGTTAATCAGAAAATGGTGAAGCCATTTGTACTGATGGAGCAGGCACCATGCCAGTTGAAACATTCTTACACAACCCAGCCACTCGGGATGATTTGTACATCTTGGAACCCTGCACGATACGCAGCTTAAGATACTTGGAGCTGAGAAATGAAAACAAAGGATGTGGTCTCTCTGTGGCTCCCTGACCTCGGGAATCTGTGTGGTTTCCATGATTATAAATTACCTCAAAAGAAATTGAGCTTTAGGTCCAGAGAAATGATTCTGAGCAGCAGGATCCCAATGACTAAATTGCCATGCCCAAATGTCAGATAGTCGGTCTGGTTTGGTTCCTTTGAGGATGTAGTTATGGCTATTTTTCTCTCTTTAAGTCACCTTTTGGCTTGGCAAAAATGAACTGCAGACAGTAGGCTATCAAGGAAGTGAGACATGGGTCTCCCAGCTGTGTTGCTGTAAATGATTCGATTAGAGCACAAATGAGCTCCGCACCCATACTTGGGCTGGGGAAAGTTCACTCACAGGGGTGGGGTTTCTCTAAAAGGACTCATTCTGCTTCGGCTGATAAGGAAGTGTGCTTCCTGTTTCTCTCAAGACTAGAAACTTAAAGGAGAAGTTTAGCCCACACCCAACAGCCAGGGTGCTCTTCCCTCCCAACTTGAGCTTCTGCCCTTGCTCTTTTCCAGCTGCTTTTAGATAAAGAGCTCTTTGCTGTGGAGCAGAGGAAGGTGTTTGCCTGCATCTGTCCTCTCTCCCAGACACCAGACTAAAGGATCCCTGGGAAAATATCAGAAATGGGAAGCTTGTTACCTAATTTAGGCTATGGTGTTACTCTTTTTACAGTGATACATTTTCACCACAAAGCTAATACATCACTGAATGCAATCTATTCTTCTTGTAATGCATAAATGTCACTCTTCCTATGCCCGGTGTCTAATCTCTTTCTTGTGTGGAGGGAATGCTCCTTATGCATATTGGTGGGAGGCAGACACCTCCTCCCAGAAAAGAACTTGAAAAATTGCTTTCTCAGTGTTCTCGAAGCCAAGACATTTGGCATGTGCCGGTTAGATACTATCCCGGAGAATGTTGGTGTGGGAACAATGATGCAAAATGTGTTCTTCAGGCTGGGTGGCAAGACGCCGGTCAGTTTCCAGCATGCTGAGCATCAGGGCTGGGTGCCTCAGAATCTGTGCCTAGAAATGGTGGCATCAGTGTCTACATAAGCCCGGTTCTGCTTGGCTTGATGTTGGACAGTGAAAAGTGGAAGATACTCCTGGCTAAAACCTCCAAACTCACTTGGGGATAAATTATATTTCTGGTTAAATAAACCAAACTAATTTCTGTTGTGGGCAACTAAAAACCCTAAGTCATCTCCTTAGCCTCAATCTCAAATACCTTCCCCAGCTTTTCTCTCCCTCTCCTCTTCCACCTTTCCTCCTCTCCCCCTCTCCTTTCCTCTACTCACTTCTCTCTCTGCCACCCCCCATCCCACTCTTCTTTCTCTTCTGCCCCTTACCATCACTCTCCAGCTCCTATTTTGGTTCCTATCTTCAAGTCATTATTGATAGTCTTATCTTGAAAGTGGCATATCTGAAAAGGAACGCTCCACTCCCGTTTTGTAGTCGATACAACAGACCTAACAGGTATAGACTAATTATTCCAGTCAAATAGCAAGAATTTAGGATGGTTTCTTCCTAATCTAATGCTCCTAGAATTGTCCTGTCCCATCGCCTAAGTAGTATATGCATCATGTTCTCTGAAGATGATTGGGATAATGATTTCATTCTATATAGAAATAAGGAGAAACAAAAGACTACCTATTTCTACAGTTTTCCATTGACTCTGAGATAGAAAATAGTAGATGGATATGTGTTTGCGTCTAGTCCGTGTTTATTTGGTGACTACTATGTTTATGTGATCATGTGAAAAAAAGTGGGGAGGACATCTGGAAAATCATCTCTGTTGGCCCCATAAATCAAGGATTATCTCCTATCTATATTAGTATTTTAAACAAGGAAAAATTTGATACTTTGTATAAACACTTACAGTGCTCTTTCAAAAGGTTAATCTTGTCTTTCTCAAGTTTAAAATCCCACTGTGGCTTCCTGTTGCACTTAGAATAGAGTCCAAAGTCAAAGTAGAATGACCGAACCACTTGGACTTGGCTCTGGGACACTTGTGAGAAGAAGGGGGTCCTCTTAGTCATCACAGCAAGACAGCAGGCACACACTGAGACCACATCACCAAACCGAGATGCCCAGTTTACCTTAACCCTTGGCCTTCACTTTCTCCTTGACCTCACTAGTACCGCTAATCTCCCAGCCCAGTGTGCTTCAGCCCTGCTGGTATTCTTTTCTGTTTGTTTGTTTGTCCCCCCTTGGATGTCTTAAGCTAGGGTTTTTCCCAGAACCTTTGCACCTGATGCGACTTCTGCTGAGAATTCCTCTCCCTATCTATTCACTTGGCTGCTTCCATGTCATTCTGGACGCCACTCAAATTTAGTTTCCCAAGAGTGGCTTCCTCTGACTACCCTAACACTGCACAGCACCCCCCCACTCCCCCTTCCAGTTATCCTTTATTTAAAATAATTGTGTTTATTTTTTGGTTTAATGTCCATGAAGGCAAGGACCTTGTCTCTCAAGTCCACTTCTTTATCCACAGTGCCCAGGGCAGTGACTAGCACACAGCAGGCACTCAGATTTACTTGTCAAATGAACGATTATGTGGGAGTAGAAATAGAAAAGAAGGCCGTACAATTGTACTAACAATGACGGTGGATGTGCAGTAAGGACATGTTAACACACACACACACACACACATCACGGCAAAAACCTAGTTCCTGTGAGAACATCTTTACTTCTTTGAATATAGTAACCCTATAAAAAGTTACATTCATATTAATAGCCCAAAGGCACCGACCTATTTCAGAGAGGTTCATCCATTGCATGAGATGAGATTCAATGAATTCACAGGCCTCCTCACTAGATTACAACTATTCACTTTCTGCTACTCTGGTTTCATCTTTCCCTGGGCTTACCCAAATCTTAATTTCTTTGGAGAAATCCCACGTAGCTGAATACCCAATTTTTGTATCAACATGGACGGGACTGGAAAAGATTATGCTGAGTGAAATAAGTCAAGCAGAGAGAATCAGTTATCATATGGTTTCACTTACATGTGGAGCATAAGGAAAAACATGGAGGACATTGTGAGAAGGAAGGGAAGGGTGAATGGGGGGAAATCAGAGGGGGAGATGAACCATGAGAGACTGTGGACTCTGAGCAACAAACTCAGGGTTTGGGAGCGGAGAGGGGTGGGGGCTGGGTGAGCCTGGTGGTGGGTATTGAGGAGGGCACGTATTACATGGAGCACTGGGTGTGGTGCATGAACAATGAATCTTGGAACACTGAAGAAATAAAATTAAAAGAATAAATAAATAAATCCCACGTAGCACACCATTTTACCTCCAGATGCTTGAGTACATATCTCTTGTAGGTGATGCTTATTTGTTAGCACTACTACAGCATTATTATAGCTAACAAGATTAATAAATAATTCATTAGCATCTACAATAAGACTGTGTTCAATTTTCTCCAGTTATCAAAAAACTGTATTTTTATAATTGGTTTGTGTGAATCACAGAATAAACAAGAACCAAAAGTTACTTTTCAATCATAGGTCTTGTAAGTTTCTTTCAATCTATCCCATTCCTTTCTACATCATTTATGTGTTGAAGAAATGGGGCCGTTGGTCTTCTAACATCCCACATTCTGGATTCAGGGTGTCTTCTGCATGTTTCTTTATCTCGTATATTTCCTGCACGTTCATCGTGTATGATTCAGGATCTTTTTTTTCATTTGGTGCTTTCTTCCCATTGATATCACATCAAGAAGAATGGGATGTCTGGATGCCACCCTCTCAGCAATGCTCAGCTTGATCCCTGGGTTCAGGGATTCCACGCCCCTCCTCCTCCTCTGACCCCACCCCTCCCAAACACCAACTTTTCACTGATTAGCAGCCATTCATTATCATTGCTCCATCTATTCCTTTGTTAACAATTTCAAAAGACTTTTTGTTTCAAGTCTATAGTTTCTCCCTCCTCTCTGAAGGAGAACTTTTCTTCCTCAGCTGTTTGGTTGCCTTAAAATTTGGTCCTTACAGGAAAGGCAGAATAAATGCTCTAGTCTTTTTTTTTTTTTTTTTTAATCAACATTCAGCATAATGAGTTGGTATTCTAGTGAACTCCAAAAGCGACCACTGGGTTTTAACTTTTTTTTCTTTTTAAGATCGTCAGAAATTCATTGATTTTAAAATATTTTTTTAACAGGCTCAATTCACAGCAAGTATCGGTCGGTACTTGAGCTCTCCCGAGGCTGGCTAATGGGAACTGCTTCAAGTTTGCCCCCGTGTTCTTTTGACACCACCCAGTTTTCCTGATAATTTCTTTGCTTGAAAGCACAACAATATGCTCAGAATACATCTTGTCCATTTCCTGCTTCAGACCTGGAATCAGCAGTTTTCTGAGGAGTCTTGGTTCCTTTTAATGGGAAATATATATTTTTAAACCACAGTCTGGGCACCAGGAGTGTTCATTGTTTCCAGGTGTTCATTGCTTCTAGGGGATTATTTTTAATGGAACAAGTGAAAAATATGGTGGTTTTTTTTTTTTTTAAAGAAAAATAAACATTATTCCTAAGTTCAGGGTGATATTTTCACCAATTCAAATGTAAGATTCCAATATTTTTACTTAAATTGCTTGGTTTCGTAAAATCTTTTTTCCCTTCCTCTGAAAGTATCTTGGCTTATGAAAACATTAACACAATTCATTAGCTTTATTTCAATATATACAATAGTTTCAAAATAACAATAAAAATGTTTCCAGTGTTAACCAACCAACCAAATGCATTTAAAATGCATTTTAAAATTTCTTTGTGGTTTTCTTTTTTTGTCCTTAAAATGTACAGTCACAATACTATGGTTTATGGCCCCTTGAAATGAACCCTCCCTATGTCATTGCCACCTACTCAACATACAGTTTGGTTCACTTGTTTCAGGTTTTTATAGTCACTACTTTTAGGGGTGGTTTTGATATAACTTTTTCAACTGTGTAAATATAAGCATGATTTCAAAACCAGAACCATAAAATAAGGTCTAATCCATTTTAGAGAAGTCTAATTTTCATTACCATCCTTACCTTCTGTTTCCTCCTTCCCTTGTGGGTAATGTATTTATTAGGTTTTGTTTTAATCATGTTTACATCCTTCCCTTGTTACACAAAGGGCAACACACTATCCATACTCTTGCCCAGCATGCTTTTTAAAAAAAATTTTAATTAACATATATCTTGGCAACAGCTTCCTTAAAATATAGAGAAATTATTCCTGCTTTCTTTAGTGTGCATGGTACTCCACTATTTGAGCCCCTGTTTATTTAATCCATTCTCTACTTTTGGAATATGGGTTGTTTCCAGTATTCTTCTGTTACAAATAGTGGACCAGCCCAACATTCAGACTTTATTTCCATAGGAAAGCTATAAAGTCCCTCTGATTATCTTTATTAAGTGTCCATTATCTTAAAAGTCCTAGGTAGGTGCACATACATCATGCTGTGGTTTGAGCCCTACGGGATTTCATATTCCAACTGTGGCAGGAATTCTAGATACTTTTGTCCATATGGCTTCACCACTATTTAGCCATGTGACTTCTTGGGCAAGATAATTAACCCCTCTGGGTCAGTATCTTCTTTGTGAAAGGTGATCAGTGGGAACTACCTCCCAGGTATGTCATGAGCATTAAATGAGACAACATTATTAAAAGCCCAATGCCTAGTACACACTAAGTATTTAATAAATGTTACCTATACCTATAGATGTTTTGGATATAACACACCACCAGCAAAGATTAATATCATTATCATTAATATTTTTTAAGTAGTTGATAAATAAGAAGAATAAGGTCTTTGGAATTAGTCAACACAGGCCTAAATACTAACTCTATCTCTTCCTCTGACCTCCCTTGAGCAATATACTTATTGCCCTTGAGCTTCAGCTCCCTCGCCCATAAAACAGCTTATATGGTTTTACATTTTTTTTTATAATACCAAGGGATTGTGCCAAAGGCAACTTCAGGCATAGAGTAAGCAGATAACAAACAATTGCTTTATATCTCTACCCTGCTTGAACACTCTAAAACACAAAGACTTCAGTTGGCATTTGAGATCAAGCCAACATACAAGTATGGTCCTCGTAAGGGGTTGCTGGGCAAAATGCCTTTTGCTTATACAAAGCCCAGGATCCCAAGGGCTTCCTTGTTAGGATTTCCTGTAGCCTGCATGGATCCATTTTCTTAATAGAGCTTTTCTTAGTATATCGAAGGACCTACCCCTCTCCTCAGAGAAGTTTCCCTCTGTTCCTGTCTTCTGACCTCTACTCTGCTCAGTAGTCTAATGCTACACTGCTTTACTAGAAACTGTGGTCTTGGGTTCAGATGACAAACTCTCAAGGCAAAGTGGGCTTCGCTCAGGCCCAAGTATATATGACTTTAAGACATGAAAAGAAACAAGGAAGCATGCATAGCAACAGAAGAGTGGAGGTCTCATGATTCCCAGTCATAGCTCTGACATCTCAGTCATTTTACATTTGGGACAGATGTGGTCATGAGAGGCAGCCTGAGTGTGTAAGGACTGCTTCACCCAGGGAAGATAACAAGCTGAATTGTTCCTTCACCATTCACACCTGGAGAGTTATGGTGCTCCTCCTCATTCAGGTGCAATGACTACCTGAATTCTTAACAGCTCAGGTTACTTATTACTCCATCTCAAGGATGAGGTCTAGAGCTTAGTCATCGGGCACATTCTCACTTATCTGGGATATGCTATAGATAGATAAACAAGACCTTCGGTTAATCTTACAAGGAGGACTGACCAAGGATCAAAAAATCCTCAGGTGTCTCTAAAACTAAAGGTCACAGAATCAGTTGTTAACCCTTGCTGCTTCAAATACCTACAGAAGGTAGCATGGCATAATACCATATAGTATCCTTGGGACAGTGTAAGATGCTTTATATATATAAATCATCTTCTTTAACCCCCCCCATGACAATCATATAAATATCATTTTATTCCATTTCTGAAGATGAAGAAATGAATTATAAGTTTGAAATCTAATAGACTAAAGTTCAAATCCTGATTGTACCACTTATCCCCCAAACATCTGTATTCTCATTTCTCATTTACTTCTAGAGCAACATGAATAGTTGTGAAGCTTGTGTGCCACAAAAAAAGTGTGAGTTGCCACTAAAATCCAGCCTGCACTCCCCTCACTACGCCCTGTGCCTTATCACTTTGTCTTTCCAAATCTCCAGGAGCCTTTTTCAATTTGCAAGGAGCCCTTTCATAGGCGGCCTTGCAACCCTGCACAATTCATGATTGTTGTTAATGATTAAGAAAAATAAATTTAGAGTTGCTTGTCCATAGGAAGCATGCTGTTTTTTCATTCCTCACAATATCTCAAAAATGGACTTTCCCTTTAACAAAAACTGTAGGTGGCCAATAACAAATTATACTTAAAATTATTCTGGGAAATTGGCTATGTCCTCTTAGCAGAAAGATCCAAATGGAGAGTTCAGTCTACAACCATGGAATTCAAGGCACATGCTCTTAGCAGAAGAGAATCCCAGAGGTGTGGAGCCCCTCATTCTAACCACATTAAATAGATCATCACCTACCCTGTGTGTTTACAAGGGAAGAACTTCCTGGGTGGAGTGATATCTTTACTTAACTAGTGTTCCAGCTTATCTCAAAACTCCAGCCTACCATCTAGTATATAAAAATCATCTTTGCCAATTATCTGTCAAAACAAACATTTCTGAATCCATTAGATCCACAAAATTCCATGTGACCTAAATAATTCAAATGCGTGCAATCCATAACATTAATGCCACCATCATTTCCTGTGACTACTTTGGTCTACTCTCTCAGTAGACTTAGCATATCCTTGAAGCATGTCCTTAAATAACTATCTTATCCGAAAAGTCACAGGAAAAATAAATGTGATCCCATGACACAGCGTATGCAGAAGAGAATTTGTTTCCTTTTCAATTAAATGTGTTTGTGTCATTGATTCTTAAGCCCTGGGAATCTTAGGACTCATTTTTGTAGTCATAGAAAGTAAGAACCTCTAACACAACAATAACCACTGCACAAAATGTATTTTCTTACCATCTAGTCAACAGTGTGGCCAATGAAGCCACAAAACATCAAGCTGCATTTGTGCGAGAGACACGGAATGTTTCCAGCAATGATGGAAGCAACTGGAAGGTCAAAGATCTTTTGTCATGGGGTAAGACAGGATGAAGTCAGGAGTGGGTTTCCCTCAAGGGAATGGGGCAGGGGCAGCAGTGGTTCTGTCAAATGCCAGCGACTCCAAACCAGAAAGAATGATTCGAGACACTGTCCTTTGCCATGCTTTCTGGGAAATCCTGTTTCTGCCTGAGAACCTCTTATTTGAGGTTCTCCTGAGTCAGCCCACAAGTGCTTTCTCATTCTCTTTTTATCCCCTTTGTATTTAGTTCATGTAATTGCACAATTTCTCAGAAAAGACATGCCTTCCTTACATACTCCACTTTCCTTGCTGCTCCTCCTCAACAAAGGACACACACAGACAGGATTTTCCCATTGCTGAGTATCAGTTAAAATCAGTATTACCTTATGTAAGTCCTAACTCTGTGGCATGATTGGTGTGCTAGGGGTTGTGAGCAATGTCTGTGACACACAACAGAGCTCCTTTCCAGGAGCTTATAAACCCCTTGCACCATATTGGGAATATGTGTCACCTTGTCTGTGTCCCACCACTAAGACTGTGAGGCAAAGTGAGGGCAGAAATGAGACTTCCTCAGTCCTTAGTAACTAGTGTTTGATTGTAATTAAGCAAACAGTGAGTATTTCTTGATTGGGTAGGGTAATAAATTGAGGGAATCAAAGATGTGGCTTGGTTAGGATACAAATACTTGAGGTGGAAAAGAAAAGAAGAGGCATAGACATGGGACAAGGGGCTAATGGAAATGTATGGAGTCTCAAGTGGCTGGATCCAGAGACTATGTTGAAAAGCAGTGGGTGACCTAACTGGGTGGCCAGGGCTCAAGCCTTTGGGTAAAGGAGTCGGGACTAAATTCCATCTGCAGGAAGTTGCATATTTTATGTGCCTAAACAGAACCTCACTCGAGTAACCATACTGTGTTGTGCAGAATGAAGAGAAGCCGACCTGTTTCTCTTTATTCCTAACACATCTGCATGTGCACAAATGGCAGAAGGTAAATATACCAAATGTCTGGTGACTATAGAGGGATGAGATTATTCCCCCTACCAAGGAATCCAGTTGAGTCCATAATTTTAGGGCAACCCTTTGAGAATTTTTCCTCAAATAGGAAGCCGCCATTGATTATCGAAGTTGATTATCGAAGTGCATCATTGGTCAATAATCAGGGGCTGAACCGGACCAAAGTGTGGTATTTCTGCCCCTGTTACTGAGCCGAGAAACTCAAAGTCTCTTTCTAAGAGTAACTGTTGAAATCATGAGAATGTGGAAGGAAATTGTGATTAGAAGTTGCTTCAATTGGATTCCATGAGCTGACCCCACCACCTTTTACCCACCTCCACCTTCACTGTCTGAATTTAGTAAACCAGTGGCTCTCAAGTGTTAGCATGTGCCAGAATCCCTTAGAGGGCTTTTTAAAACACAGATTTCTGGACTCCCTCCCTAGAGTGTCTGATTCAGGAAGTTTAGAATGGAGTCTGCAAAGTTGCATTTCCAACAAAATCCCAGGTGATGTTACTGCTGCTCTTCCCGGAGCCACGTTTTGAGAACTGCTACTGTAAATAATTTAGTTCCACCCATCTTTAGAACCTGGACTCCAAAACTAGGACAAAGTCTAGTCTCTGCCTCACATTTATAAGGAATTCAGGTCTAACAGATGTGAAATATTTTAATAATAACATTTGTTGGGTATCTGTTGTATATTTACTAAATCATTACACAAACTATGAGTTGAGTATAATTCATGTAGTACTTATATTCTCATTTTAAAAAGAAGAAAACAGGTTGAGATAAATTATACAAATATCCCAATGTCACATAGCTATGTTTGAACTCAGACTGCTGCAACCCCAGAGCAAAATTCTGGTGAGATTGGGCCCACTGGCTAGCCCTTGCATATTTAGAAATGGTATTTTTCGGGGCGCCTGGGTGGCTCAGTGGGTTAAAGCCTCTGCCTTCGGCTCAGGTCATGGTCTCAGGGTTCTGGGATCGAGCCCCACATCGGGCTCTCTGCTCAGTGGGGAGCCTGCTTCCTTCTCTTCTCTCTGCCTGTCTTTCTGCCTGCTTGTGATCTCTCTTCTCTGTCAAATAAAAAAAAAAAAAGAAAGAAATGGTATTTTTCCCCCCAGTGAAAACTGCAATAAGTAGATCTGAGACAATCGTTAATCATTTCCATTTACTCGGAGTAATCTAGTGTGGAGTGACTATCAAATGTGGACCAACTTGTAGTCCATGGCTTTGGAAAGTCATGGCATCCTCTGATTCTCAGTTTCCAGAGCTATAAAAGAAAGGAGTTGAAATGCTTTCAGAATGTCTTATTCTTTCAGCATCTGTAGTCTTCAGTTTATGAGCTAAGACTCTATTGCATTAACCTATACTGATAAGGAACTGCCGAGCAGTTAGAATGTTCACTGTATTCTCTCTCTGCAAGGAAGGTCTACATTAGAAATCATCTCCCCTGGAAATTGTTCCATCAGAAAACTAAAGCCAGAGCAAAGAGAGTTAGACTATTTTAATGGAAAATGTCATCAGGCTAAGGTATAGGCTGTTCTTGCTTCCCTGAAAAAAATAGAGCTGAAAAGGCAGCACGCTATTTCTATTGAAGCTGCAGTTCTACTCAAGACACAAGTACTCTTTCAGACAGTATCTTTCTCCACTGCCTTCTGCTATGCGTTTAGTCTTTTCTCACATTAAAGTTCCATTTGCTCCTCTTGAAATTGGGATGATATTCTTGTCCCCTCATCAGTAAGCTTACATACAAACCTATCTAGGCGCTGAACTGCTCTAAGCGGTGAACTTCATTTAACTTTAGTAGCAAAGGCTGACATTTTCCTATACCTTGTTGCCAACTTCTGGGGTGACACCCTGTCTGGAAACTACAGACCATATGTACTGACAACAAGGAGACTTTGTATAAAGAATCAGACTTTTCTTCCCCAGCTGTCTGCCGAGAACAGCACAGGAAGTGTATCTTTCATGCCTCATGTTTATGAAGTGACCATTCATTGTAAAAACAAATTTATAATTTGTGTAATGTGAGTGGGAGATGTGTGGGGACCATTATGGTGCTAATCATGAGTAAAATTAGAAGCCAGCATCACGGTTTGAAAAACGATGGTCTTAATGCCTAGCATTTCTCATTTAAAGAAATACTTCCTTGGGAGCGCCTGGGTGGCTCAGTGGGTTAAAGCTTCTGCCTTTAGCTCAGGTCATGATCTCAGGATCCTGGGATTGAGACCCGCATCAGGCTCTCTGCTCAGCAGGGAGCTTGCTTCCCCCTCTCTCTCTGCCTACTAGTAATCCCTCTCCCTGTTAAATAAATAAAATCTTAAAGAAAGGGGGCGCCTGGGTGGTTCAGTGGGTTAGAGCCTCTGCCTTTGGCTCAGGTCATGATCTCAGGGTTCTGGGATCGAGCCCCGCATCAGGGTCTCTGCTCAGTAGGAGCCTGCTTCCTCTTCTCTCTCTGCCTGCCTCTCTGCCTACTTGTGATCTCTCTCTCTCTGTGTCAAATAATAAATAAATAAGCTTTTAAAAAAAAAAAAAAGAAATGCTTCCTTAATAATCTGATTTCTATTCCTACAATCTGATTTTTTAACACTGCAACATCCAGGTAAGAAGACCAATACCGTAGTAAACCACATGAGGAAGAGGTTATTCAACAAGAACACAAAAATTTGTTGGAGGAGGGGAGAATATGTTATGTCACGTGTCTTTAAGTACTCTCAGATTCCCTGAGAATATAGGAAACCAATATCAAAAAGTCCAATGGGATAAAAGAGAATTGAATTACAGTAGACGAAATCTCTCAAAAGCTATAGTTATGTGGTGAAGTACAAGTGTATGTGTGTGTCCTTGTCTGCAAGGTAACATGTCTAGTTTACTGTGGGTTATGGTTGTTTAAAAGCCACTGCATGGTGGACAGCCTACCATTCTTCATGCAATGGTATAGAAAGAGATTGCAGCCTGATTTCACTCTTCTCCAGATGTCTATAAACCAAACAAAGCAGGTACTCACAAAAACATACAGTGGTCCAAGATCAATCACACAGGAAAGATTTGTGTGGTATTTTATATGATAGTCTGCATAAAATTTGTGCCCTGGCTTCCAGAATGAGCAACTACATTTAATATGGCTTCAGTGGCCATTAGAGTTCTAAGGTATAGACAACTGGGTGGAAAATGATCCTTATAAACACTTTTTTTTTTTTTTTTTTGCCAGCTAGGATTGCATGGACAAAAAGATCAATGCCAGCAAGTACAGGGTAAACCCAGTGATTAGTAGAAATAACTCCCAAAGGGATCCAAAGGATAGAATGATCAACTCACTGAGGGCTAGAAGTGGAAAAAATACTTCCAAGGAGAAGGAGTTTTTAAGCCAGTCAGGGAGAAGGGGGTTTTGCTTGCTTATGGAATGGAGAGCAAAGATACGCGGATATTCTTTTTTCCATCATGTTTATGTGATGACAAAGAATGAAAAGATGTCATAAAATGATTTTTAAAGAATGTGTTTTGCAATGTGTTTTAATTTAAAAACATTTCATGCTGTTAGCTTATGAGTGGGAAGAGATGGCAATTAAAATCTGGTTGATACCTATACCTTGTTAGGCCCTCTTCTGAGAGCTTTATAGGTATAGTGTAGTAAAGTAGAGTATTTCTTTCTCACCACCACAGGTAGTTAACTTAATTTCCTTTTTATAGGTAAAATAAATAAGTTACAGCATGGCTAAATAACTTGCTCAAATCAACAATCTGAAAGTTGGGGAGCTGTGTCCAAATCTAAATTTATCTGGTTATAAAGCTAACTCTCCTAAGAACCACCTGATTCTTCACCTTGATGGCTTGGTTGGTTGGGTGTCTACCTTCAGCTTGGGTCATGATCCTGAGGTCCTGGGATTGAGCCTCGAGTCGGGCTTCCTGCTGGACAGGGGGCCTGCTTCTCCCACTCCCTCTGCCTGCTGCTCCCCCTGCTTGTACTCTGTCTCTCTCTGTCAAATAAATAAAATCTTAAAAAACAAAAACAAAAAACCCCACCTGATTCTTAAGACAAAAGTCCACTTGGAAGGTTTTCTGGCAAATGGCACTCTAATTGCTTATGTTGAATGCTGTTCTCAGGGAAGGATAAAGCAAACTTCTCTGAAATTTTTGCTTTTATATTATCAGAAGAGAAATATACTAAAATTCCCCTCTATGTGAATTAGTGCCACTTCCTAAATTGTGGCTTCAAATATTCAAGTGATTATTCCTTGGCTATTACCAATGTCAAGTACAGTCAAAGAGTTAATGAAAGGCATCCTCAACCACTAGATTCACTCTTAACATTTTATTGAAGGATTAATTTTGAGAGGAACTTAATTCAGGGTTTGAAGATTTTTTTAAAAATGCCTATTTTGAAAACATTTAAATATAAATGAAATATTTCAAACTGACATTCTTTTTTATGATTGCTTCGGGGTCACTTACTATTCCCATTCAAGGTGATAGATTTTATGTTTTTGTTTAACAGAAAAATCTCCTACTTTGCACAAAAAACTAGTAGAGATCCTATTGAAATGGGGACAGCCACCACACTGGGATGTACTATGAACTTCGCTCTCAGATGTGAAGAGGGTCAAGTGAATGAGAAGAACCCACACGCCTTCTTTTGAATGTCTGAATGATATGCCCCTTTACTCTGAGTTTTTTCAACGTTCTCTTGCATCACAACCCAATGTTTTTAACTGGAAAGTTTTTCTCAACAATTTTATCATTGCAAAGAATCTCAGCCAATATAGCTAATATTTATTGAGTATTTACTCTGAGCCAGATACTGTTTGGAATGAAGTTCATAATTTAAGCTGTCACACAAATCCTTGAGAAAGATACCCATATTACTTCTTTTTTGTATATAGAAGGCAAGTCACAGCAAGATTAAATAATTAATAAGCTATGAACTTGGGTTCGTATGCAAGAAGTCTGATTTTAGCACCAAAACTTTGAAGTAAGCATCTTTAACATTTTTTCTCAAAATGGGTTCTGGTGAATAGAAGCTCTGTAGGATATTAATAGTTATTTTTCAAAATCTGATTCCAAGGTCTGAGAAATTTGCCAATGCATGAAAACTTATTGCACAATTTTGCAGAAACTTTAATATGGTAATAGGCACTGTGAAGCATCAAGAAAGAATATTATATTCAGTATTTCTCAAATATATTTAATACACATGTTTATGTACAAGTGTTTAAATTAGTGAGGTTTTATATTGACCCCTGCATAACTGGGTCATTTCCATTCCTGTGCTCTAAATGTAACCTAACTCAGCAATGAATTGAATGCACCAAAATTTTTTAGAGTACATCATAAAAAGAGAGCATTTTGATACTCCTCTAAATGTAACATAAGAATGATAGATACTAAGCTCCTAAATAGAGTACAGCATAAAAAAATAAAAAATAAAACAAAACCCTGAGAGTTATATGCAAACTCTCAAGATTGCATGTAACACTCAAAAGTGTTAAATCTCGACCCAGGAAGGGTTTCCTATTCTGAAGCCTCAGAATTACAAGAGCCTTGAATATATGATAGTCAACCCTTTTACTCTAAGAGATATACAGAGTTTTCAGGACACACTGTTGATTTTCCAAAAATTCGCAGTAACAAAAATCATGTAGGCTCACTTTTTAAACTCTATCCTGAGTTATATTGACCTTGACACATAAAAGTGGCTTTTAGTTCTAACACTAATTTCCTGTTTCTTTTTTCTCCAGTCATGTGTCCAGAGCAATGTTTTGGAGCCCTGCCTTTAGCACTGGGGAAGACTCAGCCCTAGTTTCATCAGAAAAGTCATTTTTATTAGAGCACCAATGCTAAGGTTTGAAAACAGCACAAGTAAATGTACTTCATGATAATAAGAGTAATTTTTGTGTCAAATCACATAATCTGAACAGCACAGCTACAATTCATGCACACGTAGGTGCCCACCACACACACACACACACAGAAGCGCACACTTATACCTTCAATATTCTTTGACATTTTTGTTCTATGACTGATCTAGAAAAATGTATTACAGTCCACTACCATTCACAGCAGTCTCCTTTATCGAGGTTCATGGCACCATCTACTTAAAGAATATTAATGATTCAGGAGACCCTGGTTCTAGTCGGACTCTAACTAAGCTATTGGACCTTTGTCCCTGCAGCAATTCATTCACTACATCTGCAACTCAGGTTTTTCATCAATAAGGAGGGATTAAGAATACTGTACTATGACTTAATTGATTTGTGTAAGGGTCAAAGTAAAATATGTGTGTGAGTTTGTTTAGATTTTATTTTTTATATTTTCGATTTACCTCTTCCTTATGTTGATATTCTCTTTATAGGTACTTTTTTCCTGGTTAGGGATCACATTTTCCTCCTTGTCAGCCTAATGATCTTTGACTGCATGTTGGACAATGTGATTGTTACATTGTTGGATTTTGGATTTTCTTGTCTTTCTTTAAAGAATATTTTGTCTTTCTTTAAAGAATTTTCTTGTCTTTCTTTAAAGAATCTTAAGGGGCAGATCAGTTTGATTTCTCTTACTCTTGTTTTTAAGCCTTTTTTAGAAGAGGTTTTGAGGTTCTTTTGTTCCAGAGATAATTCAGCTCTACTACTAAGGTGTAACTTTTGGATAGTCCATGGAATGCTCCCAAGTATTTACCATGACTGGTCTTCAAATGGTACAGCTTTTCTGAACTCTAGAAATTATTCTGCTTCCAACTTCCAGATTGCGGGGCGCCTGGGTGGCTCAGTCCTTAAGTATCTGCCTTCGGCTCAGGTCATGATCCCAGGCTATCTGGGGTCAAGCCCCATATTGGGCTCCCTGCTCTGCTTCCCTCTCTCCCACTCCCCCTGCTTGTGTTCCCTCTTTCGCTGGGTGCACTTCATCCAGTTTTCTATATTTATACCAGGAGGTTGAATCTAGTTTTTATTATTCCATCCTGGGCAGAAGTGGAAGTCTGTATATATTGGTGATTTGAATTCTTTAAAATATTATATATTGTTTACGTTTCCCCCCCCTTTTTTTTAGCTATTTCTTTCCTAAACTTTAAAGGCAATATACTCTCAAACGTAGATTGCTGCTCTGTGTGTGTGAGAGTGAGAGAAAGAGAAAAGAAAAATACTTTAAACGACTATTTCTATGTTTTTTTCCCTTCAACTTTTTAGTTTTGGCTTTTGAGTGGTAGACTTTAAGTTATCAGCTTATTTTAGTAGGACTTATAAAACTAACATCAAAATTGTCATTTTATATATTGTATTGTCTAGAATATAGCCAAATAAAAAATGAGTTTAAAGAAAAATATGAAGTAAATCATAGTAGGTATAAAAAACCAATATGGTAACATTTGTGAAGATGGCATGTGGCTGGCTGACTTGGGGGCCTCCTCACGCTTCAGAAGGACTAGATAAGAAAGCAGAAGAATGAAAATACTCAAGACTTTTTGTTGGATGTGACACTAGTTCTCACCTCTTTGAAAAGTCTGTCTCCCAAAGATACGGTCATATTATCGCCCTTTTGGGGGGTCCTCTTGTATTCAAATTGGCTAATGGAAGATACTTGCAGTATCTAACATTCAACAAAATCACGTTACTGACACCATGGACTTCAGTCAGGAATATATGGATGACAGTCCAATCCTATGTATCTCTTTTTCATCTACGCTTTTCCTTTCTCTTGACAATTACACACTTCTTCCATTTATTTAAGGGGGGAAGAGGGTCCATGAAGAACTCTTCAAATAGAGCTATTAAAATATAAAAAGAAGGTATAAAATAAATGAGGACCTTGCTGGCAGGAGAAAGTGGAAGATAAATTAAAAATTCATATCTATTTTACATTTGCTTATACTGTGATTGTGTTAGATTGTCAGAATTCCGGAAGCAGACACTGTCATTATGAATTAATTGGACGAGCCAGTTATCAGGGAGGGAAAGAAGGGAGTGTGAATTGAGGCCCTGTGACTACATCAGTGTAAGTCTAGGTCTGTACCTCTCTGTCTCCCAGTGCTTTAAGCCATGAGTGTAGGGTTGCTTATTTTGAGATTAATTTACTTGTCCCAAACTTTTCCATTAACCGTGATGATTTTACCCATTAACACCATGAAGGCAGATTTTCTACAATCTGATTAACAATGGTGGAAGTACCAAAGAGGGACAGCTTGGTATATGTATAATAAGTATCTTTGTTAATCCACAGTTTTATTGAGTTCTCAGGTTTGGAGACCAAGGCAATAAAACTCTAAGTTGCAAGAAGTTCTCTTTCAGGGGTGCCTGGGTGGCTCAGTGGTTTAGAGCCTCTGCCTTTGGCTAGGGTCATGATCTCAGGGTCCTGGGATGGAGCACCACATTGGGCTCTCTGCTCAGCAGGGAGCCTGCTTCCCCGCCCCGCCCCCCCGCCTGCCTCTCTGCCTACTTGTGATCTGTCACATAAATAAATAAAATATTAAAAAAAAAAAGAAGTTCTCTTTCACTCTTTTTCTATACCTCCTCTTTCCATCACTTTCAATGTACAACTTCTTATAGATTGTACAAGATGTACAATGTGGGACTTAGAGTGTGGGACTGAGTCACTTGATGGACTCCTTTAGCCCAGACTAGTTGTGAGAAACATCATGTCAAATCATACTGTGAAGGGGTGGAAAAGTGAGATTCTGCCAAGTGATTGTTGCAGGTCTTATAAGTAAAATGGAGGACTTGACTCCATATACGGCTGCCAAATATGCAAATTAAAAACTTAAAGATGCCCTCATCCTCCTAAACAGAAAAAATGCCATAATGCATAACTGAAAATATGAACTGCAATCCTTATGAAGTGATTTCCTACTCTCTTTGGTGAGAAATGAGTACCTACTGAGACAAGCACAGGCTCTTCCAAGTAGAGGAGCCTTGGAAGGCAGCACAGATGAGAGGGCATCAGGGAGGCAATGGCAGCGAACTTATGAACTTATTTCTTCATGTCTTCTTAAAAAAAAAAAAGGGGGGGATTGGAACCCTTCAGCTGAAAACAGGAACCAGCTAGAATTAAAGTTGAGGTTGGCCACCAGGTGGCGTCAATGTCTCAGTAACAGTGCAGGCACAGCTGGCCCCTGCCTCCTTCACCTCCTCACCTCCAGCTTGACAAGCCTCACTTTCCCAGATTTGCAATTACTGCTAATGGAATCACGAACTCCGTTTATAACTTCATTCCTTTCCCTCCTTCCCTCCTAAGAGGAAAATATAACCCCCCTTTAACCAACTTGAACTTCACTTAGGCTCTCTACACTGTCTATAATTTCTAAGGCTTTTCTTCATAGTTTCAGTTTTTTCTACCTTTCATTCCATTTTCAGCTCTTTTCTTTCCTCTTTTGTCCTTTCTTGTACCTGCAAACATACCCAGAAATATCCCTAGAATTCTGCAAAGCTAGGCATTAAGGTCACTCTTTGATGTCCCTTTCCTTCATTTGTCCCATTTCTTCATTCTTCATTTCATGATGATGGCTTTTCTTCATTTTCTTTCATTTTCTTCATTTCATTCTTCTTCCACAGGAAGACTTTCTCTGAGAAGAGCAACATGACATATTTACTTTTAGTTTCTTGTTCCTGGCTCTGCTAAATCATGCCTTCCACCTCACAGAAGCGGAAAAAGAAAGCAAAGCTATGGAGCATAAACCTCTTGTGATTTTGTCTTCTCTTTAACAGACGTTTCTACCAATTTGCCTTTAGGGACGTGGAGCTTTGAGAATTTCTTCATCCTGTTCCTTCATTTTGTTTCTTCAGCTGGAGGTAAATGAAGTCCATTTACAAGGACACTTCATTAATAAGATGTCATTGCCAACATCCACTTTAGATATAAACTGCCTCAGCTGAAGCAACTGTGTGTCTCTAGAGAATCCAGCATAAGATCAGTAATAAAGCTGGAAGTTAACCGGGATATTATCCTGACCGTGCATCTGAAACTTTCATAGAGGAAGGATCCCTATGTATATTCCCCCAAGCCTTCAAATGAAGGGAGAGGGCTTTGATGGAGTTTTACTGAAACCAGGGTTAGACACTGGGTTTAGGGTAGAGGTATCATTGTGAATTCTATCTCCCTCCTACCCAGGGAATCTACACAAGGCACAGGGCCTGGATTGTGAAGGAGAACATTATGTACAAAGACAGTCACTGCTGGGGCATCTTCTAGGTGTTTTAAAAGTTTCATGGGTAGAGACCATATTGTTTTCTAGAAAATAATGAGCCAAATGCTCATGTAAACTGATTCCTGAAGGGGCTGCATGTCTTTCCTTAGATTGCACACCTAGTTATGGGAGGAGAATTTAGATTTCTGAAACACAGACTGCCCAACTGTAGAGAAGGGCTCTTAGATATTCATCTTAGGTAGTTACTATGGTGAGGAATGAGTAACAGCATAATCCACCCTGCATAATATGTGCCACTAAGCAGGGGAATCAATACATATAACTCCCTTCCCTGAGTAATAAATAACAAGTGGTTATAAGCATAGGCTTAGAGTAAGATGGGTCTGTGTTAAACTTTTGCTTACTCCACTTACCAGCCTCATGTTTTTTGACTATTTAAGTTTTTCTTCTCTGTAAAATGAAGATATACAGCACCTAACTTATAGGAAGACTCCTCTGTAGGACACAATAAGTGCTAATGAATTGAATCTATTATTATTATTATAAATGTTTTGAGGTAACATTGATGAAACATGCCTAAACAACTGGAAAGGGAAAATTTAGCTGGGCATTAGAGTTGATTATTAAGCAGGGCATACAAATAATGTATTATTAAATGCTCTAGGACATATTACCTATGTATTATTTTCTTCTCTAGAAGAAATTTCTTTCTAGAAAAAAATGAGAATTAAATAGAATAATTTTCTTTTGTTTTGGCCAGAGGAAAGCTACTTAAAAGGGTTGGGTGAGAAAAGTTAACTAGATTTAATAGAATGATTTAATGTCCTTTCTATAAGTCTTCTTACTCTATGACTATTTTAAAGTTCACTTAATTCCAGTCAAGAACTTGATTTTTTTTTTAATTATAATAGTAAATAATATTTTAACAATGGACATTTCTTTTTCCTTAGTTAGAAAAAATTTCAATGTCAGGGCTAAACTTGATTTTTTTTTAAGGTTTTATTTATTTGACAGAGAGAGAATGAGATCACAAGTAGGCAGAGAGGCAGGCAGAGAAAGAGGGGAGAGGGAAGCAGGCTCCCTGCTGAGCAGAGAGCCAGATGTGGGGCTTGATCCCAGGACCCTGAGATCATGACCTGAGCCAAAGGCAGAGGCTTTAACCCACTGAGACACCCAGGCACCCCAAAATTGATTTTTTTATGCTTTAGCACTAAAGAGATAACTAAGTATACTCCCCCCAAATGAAAAAGACTGACTTTTGCAGTAATAAGGAAAATATTCATTTAGCAAAGCAGTGCCCAAGTAGGATCGCCAAATATCTAATCTGTGTTCAGGGTGTAGCTTAAATACTGTGGTTGCAAAGACAACTAATTTTCTTACAGTAATGACAAGTCATGCAATAAAAATTGATTAGAGATGGAAGTGGCCAGGGCATTACCAATATATCCGGTGTTGAAAAATTCAAAGGGTGTAATTTTCTCATTTAAAAGAAAACACTAAAATGGCACTGAACTCTCAGCATAGTGCATTTGTGCATATCTGCAAATTAAATTTATCTTTTTGTGTGTGTTTTGTTCATGTTCAGAACCCAATCACTTATAATTTGCTCCTTGTAATCATCCCTTCTAGAGATATCCGAAATAATATTTGCCCTTAGCTGCCCTCATGGTGGTGAATGACTATGGAAATAAAAGCTCATTTCAATCATGATACCTTAAAATACAATCCTGTAAGTCAAGTGATAAGGTCTTATTAAACAGATATATTTGGTTTAAATCATGGAAATTAATATATATGTCTGTGACATTACTTAACTCTGGGGAAAAAATATTTGTCACTTTTTTATTAAGCTCCTGATAACCTATACATTTAAGATGTGTATAAAATGTTAAGGAACAAGAAAAAAGCTTGAACATGAAATGTATACTATGTTTTATGAGAAAACTAATGTTTTGTGTATATGTATGTACCTTGGCCTTTCAGGGTAAAAACTCTAAAAGCATTAAATCTATTCTAGTACTCTTTGTTTCTATAAAGGAAGACTGAAAACCCTAAGTTCAGCACAATGAAAATAGAACAGCAAGTCAGAAGATAACTATCTTATTCATAAAAACATACAAGATATGGTAAGAAGTCCTGATAACGAGAGGCATATTTTTGGCTTTACAAAAGAAATAATGAAGGAAGTACAATTTTCACAGAAGTTTAAGTAAATAATAGTACGCTATCACCACATTCTATCTTTTGCGTTATTACTCTTAGCTAGCTTATCATTTCTTTTTTCCGAACAAAAATATGAATGCTATGAAGACCCAAATATCAGATCACATTGTTCCAGATCTATCCTATTAAGCATTTGCTATATTAAAAAGTTAAAAGCCATTACAAGAATGCTGTACTAAAATATAGCACACACAAATACTTTTCTAAATAGGGGTTTCTAGAGCTAACCAAAGCATGTTGGTGGTGCTTCTGTTTCCTTTTAAGAATGAGATGGTATCAGTTTAATTTCATGAGTATAAAGCTTAAATCTTTTCAAAAGAGGAAACCAATAGAAGTAAATGAAAAAAATTCTCAACCACGTTGAAAACGAACATTGTGATCATAGTGTAACTTCAAAGTTTACCCTCTTTCTGGATTAACTCAAGTCATGGGCTCTGTCTTACGTCTCTTTCTGAAATGTTCTCCTAAATTTTTCCTTCGCTGACCTCGCTATCTTCCACCTCCATTTCCTATTCATTAAGCAATAAAGCCATTCTGTTGGTCACTTCGGATGTTTGAAGTGAAAAAGAAAATATCTTGCTAATTTAACAATTCTTGCAGTCTTTTGAGATCCTATCATGTGCTGGGAGCAGAGTTCTGGGGAAAACATAGTAAAATGAATGTCTCCACTCTTCTGGAGCTTTCAACCCTGGCAGAGACAGAGAGACAATAAGCAAATAATACATCATATGCAAGTAGTGATTGGAGTTATTAAAGTCATTAAGAAAAATAATGCAAGGGAACATAACGGTGATGGAAGGAGAAAAGATCCTATTTAAAACTGTATATTTGAGAAAGACCTCTCTCACAAAGTTAAAGGAAAGAGAACTGAGGGCATTTAGGGAGCAAACTGAGCAGCTGTATCTAAGAAAAAGAATTCCAGGCACTGGATATAGCAATTGCAAAGTTACTGAGACAGGAGCTACCAGGTGTGTTTGAAAATGGTGGGACCTAGTGCAAGGTGGGAGAGGGGTAAGGGATGAGGTCTGAGAGGTACCGAGCTGCAAAGTCATGGGAGACTTGCATTTCCATTCTAGGAAGGTAAACGGGATTGGGATTCAGGTTCTGCCTTAGGCTTTGAATTTCTTCTGTTCCCAAAGGCAGCAATCAGAACAGCCAAAGAATCAGCCTTGGTTCTGGTCTTCACACCTAAGCTCCTCATCATTAGCTGGGGCAATGCACAGGCTCTGTGAATCCTTAACCTTAACTGGTTGTACAGGAGGCAGGCTGCCATTTCATTTGTCTTTAAAAGATTTTATGGTGGGGCGCCTGGGTGGCTCAGTCATTAAGCATCTGCCTTCATCCTGGAATCAAGCCCTGCATGGGGCTCCCTGCTCGGTGGGAAGCCTGCTTCTCCCTCTCCCACTCTCACTCCCACTCCCCCTGCTTGTGTTCCCTCTCTCCTGTGTCTCTCTCTGTCAAATAAATAAAATCTTAAAAATAATAAAAAATAAAGTATTTTATGGCATTTTCTAATTGTTTTAGGAGTGGTGTGTTCCTTGGCATTCAAAGACCCAAACTTAACTAAATAGGACCCATTCAGTGATACAGCTGACGTTTTTAAAGTTATAGATACATTTCAGCAAAACAAACAGAATCATCTGACTTTTTCAATGGATTTTTGAGGAGGTAATCAAAAATAAGCATAAATGAAATCTTTGTTATAACAAAATGAATCAAATATTATTGCCGGTAATTCTTCATTTTGTTGGTCAGTTCCTTAACAGAATCTTTGGTTTCACGGATGGCCAAAGTCAAAGGGGTATTGTTGAAATTAAAACACAAGCAATGATTTAGGGAAACAAAGATTTTTTTTTTTAAAGTTATACAAGAATCTCTAAAAATGGAGTGAAAAGAATCTTAAATCTGTTTCTCTCCCTCAAAGCAGTGAAATGGGTTTTTCTCCCAAGATGACAGTCTATAAGATGTATGCCCATTGTGCCATTGTCCTAAAAGCACTTGTACATGTATTAAATTGACTAGTCAAGAGGGAAATTTATCTACCAATGCTTTTGAGAGAAAATACACAGGTATTTGAATTTATGAATCATACCTTTCTCCAACTTCTTCCAACAGTAAGATTTTTCAAAGAATGAATTTAGAACTAAAATTAAGCCACAATGAACTATGAACTATGAACAATCGGCTTTTAGCATAAATTCAGGTATTCTAATTGTAAGCATTATTTAAGGGAAATATGGGATGATAGGATGGAATTGAGATAGAAATTTGCTGGAAAGATCTGAGAATCAATATTCCTCTGCTGCTTAATAATTCTGTGATCTTGTGTAAATTTCTAATCCACCCTTGAACTTCCATTTCCTCTTCCCAGGTACAGGAACAATCATTTATAGATTTTAGTGTTGTTACAAGAATTGAGCCACATCCTCTCATTTAAGCCTTAGTTAATACAGGCAGTCAATAAATACTAGTCCCCTCATCTGCTTCTAAGAGTGTCCCTCAGGTACTAGTTAATATTCTCATATAAAATGTAGAAAGCAAGCACCCATCACCCTGTACTGTAAAAACAACACAGTGTCCTTTCCTCCTACGTCTTTTCCTGAATGTCTTCTTTATGACTTACACAGAATACTTCACTTCTGATAATTCTGGTCACCACACATGCGGGAGATTTTTCCCCACCGCAACCAGATGGGTGTCCTACAATTTAACTCGTTTCCAACACTGTCTTCCTGGAGATTGTGTCAGATCCCATAGGTTAAGTGCTCTGTCCCACAAGAATGCTTCCACCGCACTTCAGATGCGAAGAGCAAGTGGTAGCTCCCCAGCTTACCAGCAGCCTGTGTTCAATGTGTCTACAAACTAAAGGTTCTCATGACCCCTTCCTCTGGCTCACAGAACTTAGGGAAATACTTATTTACATCTACTGGTTTGTTAGAGTATGTCAGGGACACCTGGGTGGCTCAGTAGGCTAAGCATCTACCTTTGGCTTAGGTCATGACCCCAGGGTCCTGGAATGGATTCCCACATCAGGCTCTTTGCTCAGAGGGGGGGCCTGCTTCTCCCTCTGCCTGCCCCTCCCCCCTATTTGTGTTCTCTCTCTCTCTTTCTGATAAATAAATAAATGAATGAATGAATGAATAAGATCTTAAAAAAAAAAAGAGTATGATAAAAGATGCAGATGAATAACCAGATGAAGAGAGACACATAGGGCGAAGTTGGGAGGGTGAGGAACATGGGAGCTTCTGTCTCCGTGGAGTTGGGGTGCCTCACCTGCCCTCTGTGGATGTGTTCACCCACCTGGAAGCTCTCAGATACAAACTGGGACTTCTTGGAGCTTTCTTCACATAGGCATGGTCAATTTCTAAATTTATTTCCAGCTCCTGTCCTGTCTCTGGAGGATGGGGGTAGGGCTGAAAATTGCAAGTTTCCAATGGTGACTTAATCGGTCTGGTGACCAGCCCTTGCCCAGGAGCATTCCGAGCCCACCCAGAGTCACCTCAGTGGAATAAAAGATGCTCTTAGTGCTCTTTTTGCTTAGGAGTTTACAAGGGTTTTAGAAGCCCTATGTCAAAGATGGGTCAAAGACCAATATTAAAAACAATGCTGCTAGTGTTCTTATCATTTAGGAAATTATAAAGGTTTTAGAAGTTCTGTGCTAGAAATGGGACAGAGATCAATACATACATTTTCTATTATCTCCTATACTCCCATATACATATTAAACTAACAACTCTTTTAGTTAAGATATTCATGTTTTTTGTACAGCTATTTAGGCTTTCCTTTGATAAAACTAGTTAAGTTTATTAACCTCAAAAAGAGAAGCAACTTCTAAAAGTGGTTTTTATTTTATCTTTACTTTTTGCTTTTAGATTTGTTGTGAAATAATATAGTAAAAGGTACAAGATATATTCTGTGTCTTTATTTCTTCTGTTTTAAACATCCTAAGCATCCCAACAATTGCTGGGTTAGACTAGCCAACGGTGTTAATGGTTGACAATTACAGATGCTTTCATTTTGTTTAAATCAGACAAAACCCCCCATGAACTAACTCAGAGAAGTGAGAGGGGTCATGAATAGAGTTGCAGTAACTAGGCCAATGAAAAAGAGACACCCTAAGTAGTAACCATTAGGCACAATTTAGAGGTCTTGTCCCAGTAATGTGTAGGGAAGCTGCTATATTTGCTCTCCTGCTGAGGGGATCACCAATGTCGGTTATAGTCAATGCAAGCTTGATTCCTCCACTGAGAAAAAAATGGTAATGCAGAACTTGCAGCTTGAGAAATATACTGTAATTGTTCTGGGAAAAAGCCTCCGAGATATAATGGAGGGAAAAAAAAGTAAATTAAACTAGATAATAAATACTATGAGGGATGGGTACAAAGAATTTAAGGATCAAGGTTAATAAGTTTTAGAATATGACAAAAAGGGAAAGAGAAATTAAGATGGATATTAATATGCTGAAATAATATATACTTCTTCCTAGAGATAGTAACTTCAAACCTTGCAGTATCTATAATTTAGGCTTGATCAGGGCAATGGTACTTGACAAATTGTTTCTACTTTTGATTTCCCAGTGCCTAAAACAGTGCTGGGTCATAACAGTCAATAAATATTTACTAATTATAGGACTAAATGATTAGATGAATGAATATACAGTTAGGTGGATGGATGGATATGTGAAAAGCAGTAAGGAGATAAAAGTCCATGTAGGACTGATCCCTTAAACTGGAATTTGATGCTATGTCCAGGTAGATAGGGTCAGAATTGAGTTGAGTTGTAGACCCCCCCAGCTGGTGTCAAAGAATTGGTAGCAGTATGGGAACCCTCCATCCTCCCCAGTTGGAATTGGGTGCAAAGTCAGAGTAATACCTCTTAGAATTAATTGAAAAATGTTCCCTCCTTCTCTATTTTCTGAAAGAGTTTGGAATAATCTCTTCTTTAACTAATTTATAGACTCATCAGTGAAGGTCTCTGGGGCTGGGTTTTCCTTTGTGCAAAGATTGTTAATAACCAAGTCAACTTTTTTACTTATGTTCAGTCATTCTATTTTTTCTTGCTGCAATTCTGGTAATTTGTGGCCTTCTAAGGATTTGTCCATTCTATTTCAATGATATAATTTGGTGGCACAAAGTTATACTATTTATTTGCCGTTGTTTTGATTTTGAATTCTCTGAAGTTGTTAGTGATGGCTTCTCTTTCAGTCCAGATTTATTATTTCAGTCTTTGCTCTTTTTTGGTCAGCTTAGCTAGGGTTTGTCAGTTTTCCTGATCTTTTCAAAGAATTACCTTTCATTTTCATTGAAATTCTCTGTTTTACTCTCTTCTATTTTGTTGATTTCTGCTCCTATCTTTATTATCTCCTTCATTTTGCTTGGTTTGGGGTTTATGATTCTTCCTAACTTCCTAAGCTCCCTAAACTTAGGGTACTGATTAAAGGATTTTAAACTTTTTTCCCCCTTTTTTCTCTTATTTTTATTCTTCTCTGATGTGCTCTTCTTTTATTTTATGGTAATAAAGTTGTTACTATTATGTTTTATAACTGTACTGTAAACTTACAGATACAAATTACTAGCTATGTTAAAAATGGCACGAATTTATCCCAGTTTACTACTTATAGGACTTCATCTAGTTGAGATTTCAACTGTGAAGGAAAAGAACAAAATGAAGAGTATAGAAAGAACACTGGGAATATTAAAATTAAGATTATCTCTAAAAGAAGAGATGAAGAGATTTTATATATTTTGTCATAATCTTGAGATAAAAAATTCTCACCTGCCTTTAGGTAAGTCATCACTTGTCTTTGACACACTCAACTTTAATATACTTTACAAGGGCTCAAACTGGGTAAAAATAGAGGACTCTCTTGATTATATTAAATTTTCATTCAAAGAAAAAAATGACTTCAAGCTTTAAAAAATACTTATGCACCACAGAGCTACAAGATGAAGTCCAAACTCCTTTACCTTCTCAGGATGCATGAGTTCGTTAAGACATGACCTCTGCCATAGTACCAATCCCAATTTTCCTCAAAATAACACCACCAATGACCTGATATCAGTACTTTTATATCCATTCATATCTGCAACCTTGCTAAGCTGTGTTATTAGAAATCATAATTCTAAGTTGTTTCTCTTAGATTTTCTGGAAGTGTCTTTGTTACTTTTGCATTCAACTTCAGCTTGCTGGGAATGAATGTTAATTTTGGTGATCACAATATATTCCCATCAAAACTGTAAAGATGATTCCATTGTCTTCTGACATAAAATTAACAGGAAAGTTCTTCTAAGTTTTACTGATGGCTTTCTATGTCTGAGCACCATCCTAACCATTCAAATTATTCTTCAGGAACATGCTTACATTTTCCTTGCTCCAGATCAACCGTCTTCTTCCTCAAATTTCACTTTTTATCCTCTTCTCTTATACTCTGCTAGATCCTCTTACATTTTTCATCTCTGATTTGATATATCTCAATGTTAAGTTCATATTTAATATATTCAGTGCATTTTTATGTTTCCCTTATAGCTTTAGTTTATCAATCTGTTTTCATCCCATAATATTTTAATCTCGACTTAATCTCTTCTTATGTGTTTATGCTTCTCTTTCATTATATATATATGCCAACTATAATGAGTATTAACATTTTTTTCTGCTTCCTAAAGTAAATTAATTTCAGAATTTTTTCTCTCTGACCTCTAAAAATCAATTTGCTACTCTGTTATGAAATTTGCCATAGATCCATATTTTTTTTTAAATAATGACTGACTATAATAAAAAAGAGATCTCTAGACTTAGGATCTGTCACCAATGAGATGTGTGGAGCGATCTTAGGTTAACTGTATCTACTTGAATTCTGTCCTAAACTCCTTCCCAGAAATATTCGTTTTCAGCTGGATATCATGTTGATATGCAGAGCACTTAATCCAAGGTCCACATTATTATAAATTTGCATCTAGTACAATTCTGCTGGACATGTGACTTATATTTTTTGTCCTCTGCTTGTTCTCCAACATTTAATTTCATCCCAAGCACCAACTTTTAGTCAAGAACTACTCTAGGCTCTGAAGAGATAGTAAATTAAACAAGGTCCCTGACCCCCTGAAGCCTAAAATTCCTGTGGTGGGAAATTGAAAACAAGATGAGTGGATGCTTATTTAGAATGTCACATGATGCTCAGTGCTGACGAGAAAATTGCAGCAGAGAGGAATAATATCGCTCTCTACATGCAGCCATTAGTGACAGCCTTATTGAGAGGTGATAAATGTGTACAGACACAAAGGGAACAAGAGAGTCTTACAGCTCTTGGTGGGAAGAACACTACGGGTTAAGGCAAGTGTGGACTCGAGGTGGCAGCGTGATTGGTGGGTTTACAGAATTTCAAGGGGGTCAGTGAAACTGGGATAGAATGAAGGATAGAGAAGGATAGAAAAGCATAGGATAGAGAAGCTGGAGACAAGATAGGAGAGGTTTTGGAGATAGTGAGGGGAGAAGATCAATTTATTCCATAATGAGTAAAAGATTTTCTTTAAATTTGCACTTGCTATGATATATCATCAAAGCTGTCCCTGCTTGTTAGCCCCAGAGCAGCATATGGGGAAAACACTGAGCTCTCGGAATGCGGCTTGCCGTCGCTAATATCCCCTTACCCCCCGACCCCCAGTCTCCCACCATCATCATTTCCTGCCCAGTTGTTTTCTGGAAATTCCATGGTGATAAAGGAGGAATATATGAACAAATGAGATGGGATTTGAGGATTGGGGTGGGAGCAGCGTTATAATTTATTCAAAGAGAAGTTACCCACGCGGTGTAGGGCTTGTTGCCAGTACTCAGGTTGTTCTGATCATTCTTTCCAACCTATTTCCCTGTAAATGGGCTGATGCTGTTTCAGGCCAAGGAGCACAGGTAGCAAGCACACAACAAGCACATTTCAGTAGACTGGCTCAACAGTGCAGTTAGCAAACATTTAATTTCTATTAGGATTATCCAATCGACAGTTGTTTTTTTTTTTTAAGATTTTATTTATTTGACGGAGAGATAGCACAAGAAGGCAGAGCAGCAGGCACAGAGAAAGGGAGACACAGAGTCCCCACTGAGCAGGGAGCCCAGTGTGGGACTTGATCCCAGGTCCCTGAGATCATGACCTGAGCCGACGAAGGCAGACGCTTAACCGACTGAGCCCCCAGGTGCCCCTTAGTTGACAGTTCTAGTGTGTATGTACATGTGTTCCAAACATATGCATATTTTTTTCCTCATAGTATTTTAGTGGGACGTGGGAAAAGGCAGTGCCAGGATATAGTAATAAGATATCATTTAAATCTAAAAGTAAAATCTAATTTTTAGATTTTTAGGGGGTGGATCTCAAAAGTTCTGAAAACATATAGGTATAATAACCCAGTCTCAGACTCTGAAAAAAAAAGGAGGGACTTTAAGAAGCTTGATATCCATGCAAAAATTAAATTCTATTTACATAAACTCAAATGATACCTCCAGAAGGAAGGAAAAAATCCATAATGAGTCTGAAAGGACTGCTTGGATACTTATATAATGAGCTCAGCCTGTATATAAGCCTACTAAGAAGAAGGAAGAAGGGGACTATAAGTTAGAATAAATATAGAAGACAGAAACAAACATGTCAGATAGGCTAGAGAAAGTTTAGGCTTAAAAGAGAGAGAAAAAGAGAGAACATCATGTGAACATTATCAGGTATGTTCAGATGAAGACCAAGGAAGAGCTTGCTTAGAAGTAAGTACGATAGAAATGATGATAGAGAATGAGGAACTATTTAATCCTCCACTCTTTCATTCCTCTGTCAAATAAAACATTCTTACACTAGAAACCCAGGCAGAAGGAAACATAAGTAAGAGGATGAAGACCAAAACAGATGGAGACATCTCCAGATATCACTTACCAACTTTTAATTAGTTCAGGTCTCCTATCTCAGATTCATATCTCCCAGGGGCTGAGGGAGCCAGCTGATGAAACTGTGAAACAGTTGTCAATAACCACAAAGCAAGACCAAGTTCTTGAATAACTGACAAAACCCAGGCCATTCTTGTACCAGGTTTCAAGGCAGCAGAAAATGTATAAGCCACCAAACATACTTAGTGAGTCTGAGAACAACTCTAGGGAAAGTTTTAGTGTGAGTTATTTCTTTAGCAAAGGAAATGACCATCAATGAAGCCACCACGGGTTCAGTAAAAATCCAGACTAGACTCTTTCTTAAGGTATTACTGGAATAGTGTTTCAGCAAGGGGTAATTTCTTGCCGAGGCTAGAAGGATCGTGTTCTTACAAAAAACAGGAGATTACTGAAAATAAAGATATTCACATGTGTATTTATTAAGTCAAGAGTGTATATGTGTGTATACACACACACACACACATATACACATATGATAGTATAACCGTCCAGAAAAAGAAAACCATGTCAGCATGATAATCCTGTATCTAATTTTCTTGAATTCTGTTCTCTTTCTTAAACTGTTCAGTAAAAAAATTTCTGGAATTATTCTCTGGTGAGGCAGATTGTCTCAGAAGATTTATGACTCACATTTCTCTTATTTCAGTTTTGCAGGTTATATCGAATTTAACTGAGAAACCATGAGAGAATTTAGCAAGATGGCTAAAGTATGAAATAAATGCATAAATTCACTAACATTTGTAAAGCAAAACAGAAACCATTTAGAATATTATGGATAATGCACAACAGTGATAAATCATATAAAACTATGATGAATAAATGTGACTAGAAATATGTGAGGCTTAAAGAACAGTAAATCTTTACTGAAAGACTAAATATAATGCATGAATATATAGAGACGTAGCCATGGTCTAGGAAAAGAAGACAATACTGTGCTCATGTTAGTTCCTTCCAAATTTATATACTATATATCACTTGGCTTCCCATCAGGACTTTCTTTGGTGTTCAGCATAATTCTGAAATCCATCTGGGAAAAAAATGTAATATATAGAAAAATTCAGTAAAAAAAATGAGAAGTTGCTCTAGCAGATATTCAATTGTATTTTAAAGTTATAATAATGAAAACACGTGGTTCAGGAATAAGAACAAATAGATTAAGCTAAACAGAATTTTTCTGTGTACTGTTATAACCCTCTTCATTGGGGTGCCTGGGTGGCTCAGTTGGTGAAGTGTATTATGACTCTTGATTTTGGCTCAGGTCACGATCTCAGGGGCATGAGATGGAGCCCCACATCTGGCTCTGTGCTTAGGGCAGAGCCTGCTTGAGAGACTCTCTTCCACTCCCTGTGATCCCCCGGGGCCCACCTGCCTGACTTACATGCATGAGCTTTCTCTCGCTCTCTCAATAAAATAAAATAAATAATCCTCTGTATCATCATCATTGCTTCCATTTGCTGAATATCTACTTTGGGCCGGCCACTATTCTAAGTTCTTCCATGTATTAACTTAAAGTCCATGATGATCTTAAGTCATAGCCCTAACCTTGCTTTTACCTTCCAATTTTCTGTCAGATTATTTAACCCTATAGCATAGAGCCAGTGCGAGTCTAATAAAGGAAATGAAGGAAGGGTTGACATTAATATGTTGAATCAAACAGAATTAAAAGACCTGGACTGGGCTGTTGGCATGGAAGATTTTATTTGAGCTGGAGACTGGGGAAGCCATTTGCCCTCTCACTTTAGCCCTGCTAGACAACCACGGGATTTCTGGTGACTCACATAGGAAAATGGGGACGCTCAGGCTTCTTCCTCAAGATGCTGACCACCCAGTTAGTACACCACTCCAAAGCCACCTTGGCCCCTCTGGCCAACCCAGTAGTCCTTAAGCTTTAGCAAGCACCTTCAGCCCATGTGATGGATTAACCAACCTTTCTTTGTGTATCTATAGATCATGCATTCTTTCCTAGAAAGAACAGAGCACGTCTGCACATCATGAAACAGAAACCAGAGCCCCCTTGCACAAGCTCAGGGCACTGAGGAGCCAGATCCCCTTGCACAACCTCGGAGCACTGAGATAGTATCTGCAGCTGCTACCGTCAAGTCTGCACATAATCCAGCAAAATGCCAAGGCTGACTGTACTCCTTCCCCGATTAACTGCCTGATTAAACTCCTTTAAAGAAAACCCCAGGCCAGGCAAAAATCTCAAGTTAGCCTTTGGACAAAGGTCTGTCTTCCCCCCACATAGCCAGCCACCTGAATAAAGCTCATATTCCTTTCCAATCAAAACGCATCTGACTATTGGCTTTTCGAGTGACAGGCAGTCAAACCTGGGTTTTGGTATTACTCGTAGGATGTGCAGAAAGGGTGATGGCACAGGCCAATGGGAGGTCTTGCTATGCGGGGTAGACACGTCCAGATGGTGCAATGTTCCTGGCTGTGCAAGGCCTCTTAGTCTCATGGCAAAGTCTGCAAAGTGTTAAGCAATTCGAGAAACAACCATTCAGGATCAGTCTTCATATGTCTATTCCAGATAGAAGTCTGCAAAGTGTCTTGAGTTACAGGAAGAAGTCCACTGATACTCATAGTTTGGGGGTCACAAATTATGGAATGCAAACATCTTTCTCCTGTTTTCACATCTAGTGATGAAAGAGCTTTCTCTAGCTTGTCTTCTGAGTGGTGATACACTTAAGACCACTCATTAGTCATTCTATGATATCATCTACCCAGACTCAACACTTTGCTGGAGTTTGGGGACCAGATGGCTAGAGCATGGGGGGAAGGTTAGGGCCAGGACTCTGAGAAAGCATCATATAGTTTGTAAGTAGGGGGTCTGGTTTCCCATGAATGAGTTTTTAATTTTTTCCAGTTCCCCAATTCTACATATGGTCAGCATGTAAACAGGAACTAGAGGAGCTCTTCCAAGTGGAGTGAGAGCCAGCAGTCAGGAGAGGGCGGGCACTCCCCAGGAATGCCAAGACATACCTAAAGAAACAGACATTTACATAGTTAAGAAAATAGTGACTGCAAGAAGCCAGAAAAGTTAGAGATGCTTAGGATTTATAAAACCATGTGTGCAGGAGTATTTTTTCTAGGAAGGTATATTTTGAAATGTATCTCACTGTGGCTGAATTGGGTGTGATTTACCTTTTTTCTTTTTCTTTTCTTTTTTATTTTATTTTATTTTATTTTATTTATTTATTTGACAGAGATCACAAGTAGGCAGAGAGGCAGGCAGAGGGAGAGGGGGAAGCAGGCTCCATGATGAGCAGAGAGCGGGATTCAAGGCTCATCCCAGGACCCTGAGATCATGACCTGAGCCAAAAGCAGAGGCTTTAACCCACTAAGCCACCCAGGCACCCTACCTTTTTTCATCACATATGCATACATACACATTTTATTGTGTGATAAAGGTAAGCAATAACTTTAGACTAAAAAAATTAATTCTATTTTTATAAACTTGTATTAACAATGTATGTCCTACTCTTCAAGGATTCATATGAAAGGAATATATTAGCAAAGACATAATTGCTTGAAACTAAATCCTTAAGAAATTTCTGCAAAGGTACACTGACAGGAATGGAACCTATGCCCATCTATAAATTATACAGCATTCCTAGATATGTCACCCAAAAGGGCTTTGGGGAAGTGCCCAAAAGTGAATCTTCAGCTCAGCTCTCTCCTGGTCCAGCACTGATCCATACCCTGAAGGCTACTTGGCCACAGTTCTCTTTGAGTCACGATAGCCTCTGAAGGGCTGCTTATAATTTGGGCTTTGGCTTAATGACCACACCCCCCCCAACCTTGACAGTCCACCTCCTCCCTAAAAGGGGGCTACCAGTTTGTGTTTGCCTCCATGAAGGCCCACACACCTCCCCTCATCTCTTCTCTGCCCCCCAGCCCAGTTTTCCTGAGCAGGACGTGGTTTTCTAATGGAAGCTGAAGCTGATGGCAATGCAGAGCAGAAGCTTGGCAGAACCTGTCGGCCTCCCCTCCCTGGTTCCCGAGCCTGCCTTAGTTATTGCGTCGCTGCAGCGGAATTGGTACCTTTCCTAAGTCTAAACAGCCAATGCTGAAACGTTGTCTCCCAAAGGCATGGGCAGTGCCACACAAAGACACGTCCATGAATGTTCATGGTGGCCTTATCCATACAACCCCAAAACTGGAAAACCACCCAAATATTCCCCCTCAAATACATGTTTTTAAATGTGGTATATCCATACGTGAAATGCTACTCAGTAATAGAAAGAAAAAACTGCTGATACATGCCTCGACATGAAGGAACCTCAAAAACATTATGCTAAGTGAAAGACATCAGATGAAAAGGACTACGTATCATACGATGCCCTTCAAATCAAATGTCCGAACAAGGAGTAACTAAAGACAGAAAGCTGACCAGTTGTTGCCAGGGCTGGGGCTAGGGGTGAGGTCTGGTTGTAAAGGGGCTAAAAAGTAACCTTATACAGTGACGGAAGGGTCCCCAACTAGATTTTGGTGTTACACAACACCATAAATTTACCAGAATCATCATAGTAGATAAATTAATTATAGCAGGTAAATTTTATATTATGTAAATTATACCTCAATAAAGTTGCTAAAAAATAAAAAAGAGCATGGTAGTGATCTCTCTAGATTCTCTATGGAATAGGATCCCAGAGTTCACAGCATATCCCTGGTCACCAGATGGCTTGAAGATTAAGGGAATGCGGTGCATCCCATGGGTGGGATGCTCATTTGGGAATTTTTTGCAATACCTGGAAGGTCCTTGGGCATAGTAAGCATAAATCTCAGTCCACAAATTGTGTGGAAGAATTATCACTTCTCTTTCCTTTAGAACCCAAATCGGTTTCTATTTTTAACCTTCCTCTTGACTGGCTGGTGAAACAATGATCCTCACTGCTTACTGGAATTCCCACTTCTCCCTCACACCCATGAGTTAGATCTCGGAGTCGACACATTGGAGGTGTCTTCTGGTCTTGAGCCATCGGTCTGTGTGTTACCAGGGCCCCTGTCTGCACGACCCCTCCAGACCAACAGTCCTCTGCTGTTTCAGGGTCCCCCGGAGACACAGGAATCCCCGGGGACAGGCCTGCCTACACGACAGGTTGCAGATCAACGGTGGAGGCTACATCTGGCCTGCAGATGTGCTTTGTTTGGCCTGCACTGGGTTTTACAAATATTTTAGCCAACTTTTAAAAGTCAGGAGAGTTCACTGAAAAATAAAAATGTCTGGCTTCTCCGGAAAACCAGAAAATCTAGCAATAATGGGCCACCTCGCCATGTGGCAACAATCACAGAAGCCGAGAAGGGTCATGTGTTTAGCTCCCCAATCTGCCACAAACCTGTCCAACCTCAACTATCTTTCCGGCGGGTGCCAGTGGACATTTTTATAATAGTTGCAAGAATTGTTTTTTGTTTTTTCACACCAGGCCCTTTGCCACTCTATTTGATCTGTGTTTGTTACGGCAGGTGTTTGAGGGCCCTGGCCTGGGCTCACTGGGCAGCCGCCACCTTTACACCTTCCCAGGCCCACCCAGGAGCCCCAACAGAGTCTCTTCTGGTTCCCTCCTCTCTGCTGGTGCTTTGCTTCTGCTAGTCTGTGAGGGGTTCTTCCCTCTGTACTTTCTAAAAGCCAACTGACTTTGACGAGGCAACTCATTCTTAGCCTCAAGGATTTAGCCATTTAAAAACCCAAACCAGAAAATGCCCTTTTCTCAGGCAGCACAGGCTTTTGCTGAGATAATGGGAGCAGATATAAACGTTTCTACTTGAAAAAAAGGAGAAAAGGAAATATGTTGAGAGGGAACATGGGTTAACAATATCGAAACACCAGGCAGCAGAGTAATTGGCTTTCAGGCATCTAATTAAAGGATATAGTAGTTGAGTCAAATAACTCACCGGTTATCACAAACACATTTCATCTGTTATTGGGAATCAAAGTCCAAATTTCAGAGTTATTATTCCTATACTTGTAGTAATAACACTGCTGGGTTGTTCATGCCAGAGGAATGTGAGGCTATTAGTGAAATGGAGGGCCCTCCCTCAAATAGGGAAGGAGGTGCTTCAAGTCAGGTCTTGGTCAACACCCCGACCATAATTAGCCGTCACTGGGTACCTCTCTCTGTCGGGGTGCCTGGGCTGGAGCACAAACCCAGCTGGTGGAAGAGAACTCTGGGCAGGTCCGAAATCCAGGCTGGGCAGGGCCACGCCCCCAGGGAATGCTCAGCTCAAAGCAAACTGCTGGGGGGCGGTGGAAAGGATTAAAAAAGCAGATGCCTGTGCCTGTGGCATTTAGCCAGGCACACTGGAGGGGAGCAGAGGTCTCTGTAGACTGCACTTGGAGTGAACTTTGAGTATTTACAGATGGGAAGGGTGAGGGCCCTGTGTCAACAGTCATGATGGCACAGAAACAAAGAGGCGGCATCCCAGTACAGAATGTCACAAGGCCAGGGAACAGGAATCTGCTGGTCTGAGACAGCGCAAAACAAGGATTCCAGGCAGAGTGGACTCCATCACTATCTCTGATTGGGTTTATTCCCGGATCCCAGGGGCCCATGAGTGGGAAGTGGTTATCTAAAGCTCATTAAATGATGCTAATAGCCATCCCTTCAGAGTTCCCCCACTCAGGGATTCTCGGCAAGTTCTTCTGTAAACTTATTAATTTCAATCAATCAATCAATCAATCGCCTTCCCCAGCTACCTAGAGTGAGACTTCTAATTTCCATGATCCTCATTGTTAACATTCTAGTTCTGAAGGTAAACACCACCATCTTTTGCATCTTGTTCCAGTAAGACCCAGTTCATTCTGGGCAATCTACAAGTTATCTAGACAGCTCCCAAGATCAGAGTGCCAATCTTCACCAAGTTCTGAGCCAAACCATTTTTCTGCAGCCACGGGTGAGAAAAAGCTATGTGGACGGGTAACTACAAGTCACTCAAATATTAATCATTCAGTGATCAAGCTGTAGCAGAGAGACAATTACTATTATTATAATAATAATAGTAATCCCCTCCAGTGTGCCTGGCTAAATGCCACAGGCACAGGCACTGTATTATTTGAATACAGTGGAAGCAGGAGCCAACTGAGCAGACTTAAAAACAATGTACAGTTCCTGGAAAAGAAATTGTGTCAAAGACAAAGCTGTGGGAAAATAACAGTGGGGGAAAAGCCATCACATGCCTTAGGACTAACACTCAGTGGGAATATCAAGTTTAGCAAATTTATGGGTTGTTAAAATACTGCAATACTTCTGTACTGGCTGATAATAGTCTAAGATTCCATGGAATTGAGAAGCAGTGTAAATCCATCCGTCAATCACAATTCCACTGTGTCCATTGTAACTCAAGGCATTTCCCCCTCTGGGTAGTGAAGCTGAGGTTGTGGGAAGTGCCCAGATACAAACCTTCTATTGTCCCTTGCAAAAGTTGGTGGGAGTGGGGTGGGTGGCGTAGCTAAATTGAGGAAGACCTAATCTTTCAACCTCACTGCCCAAGGGCCACCAACACATGCTCCTCCAGCTCAGATATTAGCTGGGAAGGACATAAACTGATGATTGGGGGGAGCGGTATAATCCCACCCAGTGTGTTAACTTTCCTTCAGGTGGGTTTTGGAAGCTCTGCTGTATTGAACAATTTAATTCCTGGGGGAGCACGTAAATTGCTACAGATAAGGGGAGGTCTGTAGGTATGTCCTGAAAAGTCCAGTTTACATCCAGACCATGACCTTTGCTCCAGCAAGTGAGCCCCACATCTAGTCCCTTCTGATCCACCCTCATGATTGGTCCCTGGGCAGGGGAGCCTCATATGAGGCTGCCCTTCCCTATATAGGTCTTTGTGATCTGCTACTTTCTAGCCAATTGAACCTCAGGGTGGCCCTGACTGAGCCCTTGTCCATTCTAGTCCACTTTTTGCACTTTCTCTTTTTTATCATCTCCCTTTTATTCTTTCTCACTTCTGCCTTCATCCCAGGGTACTAACTGGACTGAAATCCACCATGCCTTTGCCTTTGTGTATGATCAAACCAGGTTCTGGCCAGCCACTGGCTCTGACAATCAGGATAAAATAAGTCTAGCCCACCTCATCTCCTAGCCTTAGGCCACCATGCCCACCCTGGTTCAAGTGTTCCCAGCATGAGCTCCTGGCATACGAACAGCATCTGAGCACAACGGTAGGTATCACTGTGGTTTATGACAAGAGAGTCACTTAGGGGCCAGGAATGCAGTGAGGAAAACAGACTGAGAGGAAGGGCAGCAAGTGGACTTACATGCCTGGCAGGATTCTCCATAACTATAACTATAAATGAAGGAGTGACTATTCAATGAAGAAATCACTGGAAGAGACACAGCCAAAACATAGTTCAGACGAAAGTATCATTTAGCTGGCCAGAGCCATGTCAGAGTGAGAGATTATTAGAATAATTGCATCAATAACTTTTGCTATAACTCATATCACTGGTTATTCATTATTAAACTATATATCGGGGTGCCTGGGTGGCTCAGTGGGTTAAAGCCTCCGTATTCGGCTCAGGTCATGATCTCAGGGTCCTGGGATTGAGCCTCGCATCGGGCTCTCTGCTTATCAGGGAGCCTGCTTTCCCTTCTCTCTCTGCATGCCTCTCTGCCTACTTGTGATCTCTCTCCTCTGTCAAATAAATAAATAAAATCTTAAAAAAAAAAAATATATATATATATATGTATATATATATATATATATATATATATATATATATATATATATAAAATTTAGATATGTGCTGTGCCAATATGGCAGCCACTAGCCCAGGATGGCTGTTTAAAGATCTTATATATCTGAGAGAGAGAGAGAGAGAGCACGCACAAGCAGAGGGAGGGACAGAAGGAGAGGGGGACCAAATCTCAAGCAGAGTCTCTGCTGAGTGTGGAGGCTGACCTGGTAGTCAACCTCATGACCCTGAGATAATGACCTGAGCCAAAAGCAAGAATCAGATGCTCAACCGACTGAATCACCCACATACCCTGCAAGATGGCTATTTAAATTAATTAAAATTAAAAATTCACTGAAATTAAAAATTGCACTAGCACATTCCAAGCACCCAATACACAAATATAGTTATTCATACAGAACAACTCCAACATCTCAAAAAAATTTCTCAAAAATTTCTGAAAAGTCCAGTTTACATCCAGACCATGAACTGGGTCTTACTGGAACAAGATTTTTTTTGGAAAAATTCTCTGTATTTCCATATATTAGGCATATTAGGTAATTCCATATATTAGGTTATCTTTCCCTTCATACCATTTGAACAAGTGTATTGTGTAGTGCTTATAGCTCTGACCACTGTGAAAATTTTCTTTCCATGGCCGTTGCTGACTTGCTAGTGTGGACCACCTATTTATGCAATCTACTTGAGACTTCTGTTCCTGTTTTGCAAATCTACTACGTATCTATACAATAGATAGGTGATATCCCATGCCATCTGATGACTCCTTGGATTTGAATATATTCAATTTAGGATAAGCAACTCAACTTTCATAATCACTTTTTACCCCTGGTATCAGGCTCTTAATCTCTCTAAAGGCCCATTAGTTTCTAAGGAGCTGTTTTTCAAGCAGAATTAACTATAGAAACCTACGGGTCTGTCTGCACTGCTACTTTCCCCCTGGAGCTTGCCAGGGAATCCAAATATCTATCATCCACACCTCTAGCACCATCACATCTGCAGGATTTCATGGCCAAGGGGTAGGGAAGGTTGTACCACACCCTGGACTGGTTGCAGAATTATCTCCAATCTGAGCCCTAAACAAAATTGTAATGTTCTCCCATGGTCTGATAAATGGATTGGGGGCAGTATTCCCAAGTATGACATAAGCTGACTCAAAAAAATCAAATAGGTCCAACCAACCAAACAAACCACTACTCTGCTTCTTTCCTAATGGGGTTCCAAGATGCAAAACTGTTATTTACCTTAAAGAGGAACTTGCTGACATGCCCCAAATCATTGATTCCCTAAAAAAAGGTTAATGTTTCAGGACCCCCAGTTAATAGGTATATATGACTAGAGTATCTAGGATAACTGCTACATATTGCTCACCAAGTCTAAAAAGCATAATGGTATCAAAATAGTGGACCAATATGATATTCCAGGAAATGTCAAGACAATAAAGATTCCTCCAAAGTATATTATGACAAAGAGAGTTAGCATTCATTTTGATTCAGAACCCTGAAACAAAATAGAGAATGTATGCCACCCTGCTATACGAAGGGAGCTCTCTTGTGTGCTTTCCTACTCAAGGGATGGAGAATTCATTGACCAACAGCAGCCATAGGCTATGATGACCTTTGCTTTAGCAAAGATACCACATCTGGCAGAACAACTGCAATTGGTCCACTATCTGATTAAATTTGGCCATGAAGTTGAGGGTTGATAGCTAAGTATCTATGCCAATTATACATTCCAGAACTGGAAAAGTAGCCACAGGTTGAATCCACAGACCCACTGAACCTCCAGTGAAATGGACTTGAGACCACTCTCCATTTATTACAGTCATCTATGAGTCTTCATTCCAATCAGTGGACCATGAGGACAGTGTTACCCGGTACCCAACATCATTGATGATCCTGGTCTAGTCCTCTTTCTAGAAGGTGCTATTACCCTGAAAACACTAAGGAAACAGTACAAACTGCTGTGAGGAAGGCAAGAACACTGTAGCACATAAACTGAATCTTTCAATGATTTGTTTCAAAACCCTCTTTATTCTGTGGGTTTCTCTATATCTCTATAAATACCACAGTATCTTAAATACTTAAATCTCCATAAATATTTTGTTGTCTGTTAGAGCAGTTTACTTCTTTAGAAATGTCTCAAACCCTCTTGACCTTTTGCTCTTTCATTTAAGTTTCATTATCAGCTTGTTAATTTCCATGAAAAATTCTGTTGTGATTTGGAATGACTCTGACACCAGGAGATCCATCATTTATGTATGGGATAGTAGCTTGATGCTATTGGTAGCTATAGAATAGAGATTACCATGGGAGCAGGAATGAATAAAAAAAAATCAAAGAGTATCTGAGACTGCTTTTCTGACCACTGGTATTTGTCCCTAACTAAATCTTTACTGTTTTATGATGAAATGTAAACCTTTGTAATATACAGATCTTTTGAGAAGCCAGGTGGTAAAGGGAAGGAATTAGAAGGGAATATGCCTTGTAAACAAAACCGGGAAGTTGAAGTAATATATTTTGGTTTTCTTTGCTATTGTGTTAGCAAAATTTGAAGTACTTAGAGATTAAAAAAAAAAAAAACAACAAAAAAAACAAAAAAAAAAAACAGCCAAAATGTGGACAGCAAAGACTAAAGGATAGAGAAGATGATTGAGGTAGCAACAGCCCAGGGCTATAGGATAGAATAAAAATGTAGCTTTCTCTTTCTCTCTCCTACATGTGTGTGCGTGCGTGTGAGCCTGCACACACATGAATGACAGATTACACTCAGAAAACAGAATTTCAAGAACTCACGTTATTAAAGAAGAAAAAAATTCCAACAAAAATTATCCCCAAAGAGTGCCTTCATATGCAGTTCCTTTAATAAAAGAGCATAAAATCATTACATTTGAGATTGAGGAACTATAGGAGCAAAGGACTGCTATAGACACCATAACCCACCGTAAGGGTTTTTCTTATAAGGAAAATAAGATATGACTTGAGAATAGGTTTGACTCTAGAGAGCATCCTGAGTTAATATTCCCAGCCAGTTTTATGAATTCTTGTATAATTCCATAAGAACTACTACAATTTCTATGTATAGCTATAATTTCACCTGTCTTATTTAGAAAGAAAATCTCTCCACTCCATAAATCAAGGAGAACATTTTCATAAATGAGAGCCTAGTTTTCCTTTTAGGAAAAAATATGAAGAACTGAATGAAAAAAATATTTTAACATTAAATCAGTTTTCCTACAAAAGCACATATATTTTTTGGAAATTTTAAAACATGAGAATGAAAGCAAGTTTTACGTTCAAATGATATAATAGAAATTCAACAAGGAAAATAGTAAAAATTGAATGGTGCTTTTAGTTTTCTTGACATAAAAATGTTGAATTTTAAAAGAAGCATAGTTTTAGGAAGCTTCTGATCTACACCTAGTTGTTTTACAGTTGTTACTTTAATCTAATTCTTCCTTGCTCTACATGAGAAAGCGTGTGTCTATGATTCCATAGCTTATAAAATTAGTTTAACAATGTAAAGTAAAATGATTCAAGTTAAAATATGAGAGGATATGTTTCTTTTATGTTACTTAAAAAATTGCCAGTGAAAATCGTATGAGCATTAGTAATTTTATGAGTGTCACACATGACTGCAGAAATATCAATCCTTCATGCTATCTCTTCAATCACATTTGTTTTTAACTGGCTATATATGGTTTTGCTTTTGTCTTACTTCGGGGTTTTGGGGAGGGTGGTTTCACACTCCCATTTGTATATACACACACTCCTTAAAGATTCTGTGGTTCTTGGAAAAATTTCAATGGGGTAGAGTTAGAACATAGCTAATAGTTTAAAATTAGAGCATAGCTAGTTTGTTCACTATATGTCAGATAGATGGAATTATTTTTCTTTAAGCCACGAGTGCTTTATTTAGAAATTATGGTTCCAATATGAGGCATGACACTGATTGCTGGAGGGAGTGACAACTTTTAACACATACAGCATCTTGCTCACTCAACCAGGTCTAAGTCAGTGGCCTATGAAATTTCACAAAGTGTGAAAAAGGGAAATGGACACTGATTCCTAGATTTTATTGCTTAATGTATAAACGGGGAGTTTGAGACACAGTTATTTGCCATAATAAGTCTGATGTCATTCAATAACAAAGTTCCAGAGCTGAAGTTAGTGTCAACAGCTCTTAACTCAACCTGTCACACTCTAATGAACTGGTATATGTGTTGGGATTAAAATAGAATCTTAGATAAAATTTATAGAATGGTGGTGTGAGGGCCTTCTTCCCAGCAGCACCACCACAAATGATTACAGTTATTTAAAAAGCAACACTTGGGGGTGCCTGGGTGGCTCAGTGGGTTAAAGCCTCTGCCTTTGGCTCAGGTCATGATCTCAGGGTCCTGGGATTGAGCCCAGCATCAGGCTCTCTGCTCCGCAGGGAGCCTGCTTCCTCCTCTCTGTCTGCCTGCCTCTCTGCCTACTTGTGATCTCTCTGTCAAAGAAATAAATAAAATCTTTTAAAATAAATAAATAAATAAAAAGCAACACTCGAAGTCTCTGGAAACTCTTCTAAGGTAGTAGAGAAAGTGGTGAAATGTTTATTTAAGTAAATATACTAAATCTTTTCAAGAACACCCAGAGTTGGTAGCAATTGTTGAGTCACAGTCCACTACTCCTCATTGCCCCCTCAGTTCAGCATCATGGAAAGTCTATTTCTAATGGGTGCAAACAAGAACACAGGTCTCCCTCTCCATCTGACCTCCAGTCTGAGGCAATGGTATTTGTTCAGGAGGAGTAGGTGAGAGCAATAATCATCCTCCTGGTTCCTAGTTGTTGAAACTTGCTTGCTCCTAGGGGAGAGGATTCATGCTAGGATGGTCAAGAAGAGAAGACGAGACACTACTGACCTCACCCAGCATCTCACCTGTACAGCAGGGTTGTCACTCAGAGAGAAGCTGGCCTTTATCCCGACCTCCATTCCCTAATAGCAGCACAGAAGTCTTGCAAAATGTTGTGAGGCAGCTCATAAGAATAGATAGTTCCACAGCTCTCCCCAAGGGAAATGACTATATTTGGAACACATCTGGGGAAATTGAAGATTACGGGCGCTGTTGAACAATGGAAATGTTGGTGATCAGTGATTTAAAAGAGACTGGTAGTTCCTTGAGAGCAATAAGCAAAACCGTGTACTAGCTGGAAGTTCAATAGATAGAATCAGGAAGAAAAAGCTAAGAGCCATCCTGGGATCAGAACAAGCCACTTAATTGAATCAAATCCAATATCCAAGGACGTGAATTTAATCGAATTAAACTGCAGAGCAATTTATGTCCCGGGGTATTGCTGACAACAATAGAGCAATCAGCTAGCAATTAGTAGAGGTTATGGAGGGGCACATGATGCCTGGGGGGGGCGCTTAACAGAGTTCAGAGAAAGAGAAAAAGGGGGACCTGATTTTAAAATTTTTTTTTTTTTTTTTTTTAAAACCCGCTATTCTGAGTGACTGTATGTATACCCAAGACTGAGCCCCAGGAGGAACCACATCAGAGAATACATGCTGTGGGGAAACAGATTTCACAAAAGACACAAAGAAACAGGAAAGTGTGACCTATATACAGAAAAAAAAATGCAGACACAGAAATTGCCTTCAAGAGGGCTCAATGATCAAACTTTGCAGACAGTGATTTTTAAAGTAGCTGTTATAAATATATCCAAAGAACTGACGGGAACCATGCATAAAGAATAAAAGCAGGTATAATGACAATGTCTCATCAAATACAAAATGTCAAAGATGAGATGCAAACCATAAAAGAAAACTAAATAGAAATTCTGGAGTTGAAAAGTAAAAAAACTGAAATAAAAAATTTAGTAGAGGGACTCAACAGATTTTAGCTGACCCAAGAGAGAATGAGTAAATATGAAGAAGACTGATGTACATCATGTGATCTAAATACACAGGAAAAAAATGAAGAAAAAAAATGAATAAAGCTTCGGCATGCCAAAATGGAATGAAGCTAGAGAAGTGCCTAGAGAGAAATTTATAGCACAAATACTTCAGATGAAGAAATATCTTAAATCAATAATCTAATCTTTCACCATAAAACATTAGAAAAAGAAGAGTACAGTGACTCTAAAGTAAACAGAAGAAAGAGAATAATAAAAAATCAAAATGTTGATTAATAGAAAAAAATAGAGAAAAGAACCAAAGGAACAAGATGGTGAAATGAACAACAAAACTAACAAATCTTTAGCTACTTAAGAATAAGAGAAAATATTTTAAGTGAATAAAGAAGTGGGGAACATAGCTACTGACCTTATGGAAATAAAAAGGATTTTAAAGTAATAATACAAGCAATTAAATATAAACAGATTTGATGATTTAGATGAACAACAAATGAATGAACAAATTCCTAGCAAGAGCTACCAAAACTGACAAAAGAAAGAATAGATGTGAAATAGACCTGCAATAAATTAAAAAAAAAAAAAATGAGTTAAAGAATTTCCACAAAAAAGAGCCCAGGATCCGAAGGCTTCACTGACAAATTCTATAAATGTTTTCAGGAAAAATAAGCACCAATTCTTCACAAACTTATTTAAAATATGGAATAGTTCTTACTTTATGAAACCAGTGTTATCCACATTTGAAAACATGACAAAGACATTACAAGAAGAGTACAGACCATTATAGCTTATGAATTTAGATGCAAAGGTCTTCAGCAAAATACAGCACATTGAAACCAGCAGTATATGAAAGGGATTATATTATACCCTTCCATGGCCATGTGGAATTTACCTCAGGATGGCAAAGTTTGACATACAAAAATCATTTAAGGTAATATACTATATCAATAGACTAATGGATGAAAACTATATGTCTATTTCAGATGCAGAAAAAGCATATTCATGATAAAATAAAAACAGAAACTTTGAATAGAAATAGAAAGGAACTTCATTAACCTGAAAGACAGGTTCTATGAAAAAAACCCACAGCTAACATCACACTTAATGGTGAAAGTCTAAATGCTTTTCCAAGATCAGAAAAAAGACAAGGATATCTCCTCTTCTATACTCAAAACATTCTTGAAGGAAAGAACAAAGGTGCAGGGTTCACATTTCCCAGTTTTAGCACTTAGTAGTCAAAAGCATGTGGTATTGTTGTTTTTTTTTTTTTTTTTTTAAAGATTTTATTTACTTGACAGAGAAACACAGCGAGAGAGGGAACACAAGCAGAGGGAATGGTAGAGGGAGAAGCAGGCTTCCTGCTGAGCAGAGAGCCCGATGTGGGGCTCCGTCCCAGGACCCTGGGATCATGACCTGAGCCGAAGGCAGACGCTTAACGACTGAGCCACCCAGGTGCCCCAGCATGTGGTATTGTTATTAAGATAGACATAGAGATCAATGGAATATAGTTGAGAGTCCAAAAATACACCCAAACATTTATGATCAATTGATTCTTGACAAGAGTGTCAAAACAATTCAAAGAAGAATAGTCTTCTACATATGATGCTGGGACACTGGATATCCACATTCAGAGTTAAGCTGTACCCTTTCTTTATGCCATACACAAAAATAATTCTTACAAGACAGATACAAATGTAAGAGCTAATTCCATATAATTCATAGAAAAAAAACAAAGTAATTTTTATGACCTTAATAAGCAAAACACTCTTATATATGCCACCAAAGTCATAAGCATAGGCAATAAAAGGGAAAATAAGTTGTAGGTCATCAAAATTAAAAATATTTGTATTTGAAATGACAGCATCTGAAAAATGAAAAGACATCTACAAAACAGAAGAAAATGAATTATATCTCAATAAGAGTTTTAGAAAGAGGGGCACCTGGGTGGCTCAGTCATTAAGCATCTGCCTTTGGCTCAGGTCATGATCCCAGGGTCCTGGGATCGAGCTCCGCATCGGGCTCCCTGCTCAGCGGGAAGCCTGCTTCTCCCTCTCCCTCTCCCTCTCCCACTCTCACTCCCATTCCCCTTGCTTGGGTTCCCTCTCTCACTGTGTCTCTGTCAAATAAATAAATCAAATCTTTAAAAAAAAGGTTTCAAAAAGGAAGAATGAAAATAACTTTTAAAAATGGAATGATAGGAGCTGTGGTACATTATGTATGGAATCTCAGTCTTCCCACAGTGTCAGGTCATAGCCTCACCTTCCTCAGGGATCCTGCTGCTTTACCGTTCTATATCTACTGTGAAAGAGCAATGAGGAAAGAGAAAAAAATCAAGTTGCTTTTCTGGTCAACTTCAACGGGGAATATTTGTCTAGATCTTGAGAAAAATTACAAGAGTTCTAACCCAGAATGTTACTTGGTCTGGAGGGAAAGCTTAGGCATATAGCCCATTTATTATGCAAACCAAAATGACTTACTTGGTTACTGTGAATGATTCCTTAAGATTTACTGCAAAGAGATGTGAAAACATACATATAAAATGTGTCAAATTTTACAGATCAATACTCTTATCTATGAATTGCTCAAGGAAAAATCTTGCAATTTATTTCTTAGAACTGCATTAGATAGGTCTTAGGGTAAAGAAGTTGTATCTTGCAAAACCTTGCCTCCAAATAATAACCAAACTGTTTTTGAAATGAATATATTTTTATGGAAGTATAGTTAATACAGAATGTTACATTAGTTTCAGATATACGGTATAGTCATAAGACAACTCTGTACGTAATGCTATGCTCGCCACATATTTTAGCTACCATCCGTCACCATACAACACTATTACGATACTGTTCATTGACTCTAATTCCTATGCTGTTCTTTTCACTTTAGTGACTTACTCAATTCACAAGTGGGAGCTAGTACCTCCTACTTTCCTTCACCACTTTTTATCCATTCTCTTTCCCCTCTGGCAACCACCAGTTTGTTTTCTATATTTATGGATCTATTTATGGTCTGTTTAAAAATATAATTAATATTTTAATAAATTACTCACCTCGAGGACCTAGCATGTTGGCTTTTAAGTAGATTCCAAACTTAAATTATCCCTTAAATTCTTTTACCAGAATTACTAATATTCCCTAAAGAACTATTCATTTTCTAACTTGTTCATTTTCATTACTTAATATACTGTCGGGAATACTTTATCTTGGGCCATGTCTAGACATACAGATGGTTTTGATAAATTCATTTGAAAAAGAGGCTGAGTTCAGGGAAATGGCTAATTATTCTTTTTAAACTGAACATATTTTCTTTTAAAGAATTCCACAAAATCATCTTGACTGAATTATTCATCTTTCAAATGGTTATTTTGGCAATAGGTGGTTCAGAAGCTCCATGTTCTATGGTAGGAGTTTAGTATTTAGCACAGAGAGCTAGAGGTATCCCCCTACCCCCTTATCCATGGTTTCACTTTCCACTGTTCTGTTACCCACGGTCGTTGGTGATCTGGAAGCAGTCTTCGTTCTGAAATACGGTCAGAAGGTCGATAGCAGCCTAACACTACATCACAGTGCCTGTCATTCACCTTGCTTCATCTCATCACGTAGGCATTTTATCATCTCACATCATCACAAAAAGAATGAATACAGTATAACCCAGTATCTTGAGAGAGACCAGAGTTATATAACTTTTATTACGGTATAATGTTAGGATTGTTCTGTTTTATTAGTTATCACTGTTAATCTCCTACTCTAACTTATAAATTAAACTTTAGGCATGTATGTATAGGGAAACATAGTCTCTACAGGGTTCAGAACTATCTGAGTTTTCAGGCATCCACTGGGGGTTGTACAGCAAAGTCCCCTTGGATAAGAGGAGGTTACTGTCCTGCACAAAGATGTGCCTTTTGGAGCAGAGGACAGGGAGGGTGGAGAGTGGTGGGGAGGAGGCTTGCTTTTAACGACTACCAGGTTAAACACTGCTGAATAAATAATATCTGTTCGGTATTTTCACAAGTGAAATCATATCCAAAATCTGAGCAACATTTTATTTCCAAGAGAAAAAGGTGTTGGTGAGGAGTCTGCCTAAGAATTACTTCTTGAGCTGTACACTGAAAAAGATCTTTAAATCAGGACAATAATAAAAATGATGACTAAAGGTACAGATTTTTCATGTTGCAGAAGGTAATGTTTTATTTGCGGCAGCCCCTCAGGGTCAGAAAAAGACAAGACTGACTGCATACCTCTTGGCAGATACAGAAATGATTATCTCTTGTTTACTCTCTCAGACATATTCCTGGATTCTAAATTGAGGAATGGTGTGCACTACTCACTCATTATGATTCTAGGGCTGAGGTCATGATTGCTCCCTCATTCATCCATTTATTCAACAAATGTGGGAATAAATATTTGTTAAGCATCTACCATACGGTAGTTCTAAATTAGGTGAACAATATAGATGAGCCTTATATAATTCTCAGAGTAGTGCTATGGCTAGGAAACCGGCACCCAGTGAAATTAAGTAATTTATCCAAAGCTCCACACTCTCCCAGATAGAAGAGCCAAGATGGAAACAGTTCTCGCAGACTTTAAGGATATGTGTTTCCTACTTTGCTACTTTATTACTATAAAGACATTCTTTTAACTACCATGTAGCGTACACATTTAAAAAAGAATAAAAACTGCTGGACATCCAACCAGATTTAAAAGAAGTTAACACTTCATCTGTTCACACGAGATCTTTTTGTTTGTTTGTTTGAACTGAGGTGTTAACAAACGCAGCCGCCACTGTGACTCAGTTCTTTCCCTTCCTGATTTCCTGGAAGTACCCACTACCTTGAAAATACTTTCTATCATTCCCATGCATGTTATGGCTCCTATGTGTTTATACTTAGTAATGTTTTTAAACTTAGATAAATGCTATTATTTTGAGTCTGCAAGTTCCTTTTTTGTTTGGCATTATGGCTATCACACTATTATTTTGATACATGAAGATTTGATTATTTATTCCTTAACCAATAAATTATATTAATATGCAATTTTAAATTTCCAAATGCCTATACTCTTGCTGTTAATTTCTAATTTTATCACTACTTATGTGTAATTTTGTTGACAGTTTCTTTGTGGCCCATGTATGTTCATTTTTGAAAGGATTTCATGTGCTTCAGAAGACTGTGTCCTTTCATTTTTTTAATGTACATTCCATGTATGGCTATTATGTTGAGCTTACAAATTGTATTGTTCAAATCCTCTGTATTGGTACTAAATTTTGTTAGAGAGCAACTAATTTTTTAAAAATTATATTAAGTAAAATTATCTATAAATTTCTACTTACAACTTTGGCTTCATGCATATTAAAGATGTTTTTAAGGTCACATATTATCAAATTCATAACAGCTTACTTTTATCATGCAATGCCCTCTTTTTCATAATAATGTATTTAACTTAAGATCTATTTTGTTTGATAATCATCTTTCTGGAACACTATTAGTGTGCCTATTAACAATAAGGTATAGCTAAATTTTGTAGTTCAAACAGACTGAGAGTTTCTATCTTTTACCTTGTGATTTCTCTATTTATTGTGGTTCTTTATGGTAAATGTATTAGTACCTTATGTATTCCTATCATATCACTGTGTGCTGTTAACAATGTTTTTCTTTCCTAATCATTTTTCCTTTTCCTTGACTCTATTAATGAGTGTCCTCAATTCTATTTGTTTTTTTTTAAGTTTTTTAAAAAATGCATACTTAAAAATATGCATTCTTACAAGCTCTAAATTTAAATTTAAATGAATTAAAATTAATTATTCCACACATCTCCTGAATAACAATAAGGACTTCTGATTGCTTTAATTCTATTTATACTCTTCCCATTGTTTGTTGACCACTGTACCATCATTTCTTAGAGTCAATAATCTAAGTGAAAAGAAATGTGAAACAGTTACACAAAGATACAAATAGAGACAAAACCCTGATGGGGTTCTAGTCTACAGTTGTAGTAATTTCTGAGACCCAGTGGAATTCTCTTCTTTGGGCCCCACAAAAAAAATAAATAAATAAAGATTATCTTATAATAAATTCTGCTCCTTGACTGGTATGAAAGTCACCTAAAACCAAATGAGGTTTCCCTCACTTGTAAACTGAAACAGAGTAAAAGGAAAACAAAAGCAAAAAATAAGACGAAGTTAAAGAAGGATGCCTATACAAAATTAATACTTTGATGCCATATACAATTCCTGAAGTCCTTCCAAACTTTAGCTCTAATGTTTCTTGGTGCTGGAGTAAAGAGGAAAGCAAGATTATCTTAAGTATATATTAATGTCTGTAACATTAATACAGACAGTTGCTCAGGAAAAAAAGCATGTTCTCCAGTTACTAATATCTGGAAAAAAATTCTCTGTGGGTCATCAGAAAGCCAGTGCCATGTGATGTGGTAAACTTTATAGTCAACAACCTCTCTATCTCTAAGTTGTTACTTTGATTGTCCCTTGTGTGAGGTTGACGTGGTACATGTGTTAATATGATCTGAGCCAAAATAAAGTTAAGACTTACAAGACTAGGTCCATTGTTCTCATAATAGATTCTACTACATTTGAACAGAACACATTCAAGGTTCTAATTGTAAAAACTTTAAAGGCATATTTATGAGGTTGATGAACAAACAGTATTGGAAAGTTTGAATTCTACCAAAAACTAAAATATTTAATCAGGACACATTCTTTAATAAAAGAAAGCTAATTTTTTTTTCCAGAAATAATTTTCTGTTCCTCCTAGTATTTAGACAAATGTGTGATTAGGATTCCCAGCAAGTTTTCACAAGATTTAAAAATGTCAGAATCTCTCTTTAATACATCTGTCACCTCTCTATTTACCTATCTATCATCAGTGTGTATAGGGCAGAAAACTATATAGAGCAAAAAATAGAGAAATAATTTTAAAGTTTAAACACATAAATAATTTAAGTTTGTAATAAAGAGAAAAAGCTAAAACAGTGTTAAGAGGTGAGTTCATAGCTTTAAATGCTATTAATCGATATCAGGAAAGAATGAGATTAATTTAGTTACAACTTCAACATTATTAAAGCTGTTTCCAAGCACAGAAAAGGAATGAAAATTTTTAGATTCTTCACTAAAAACTCATGGAACATTTATTTCAAATACCAAATAGTACTAAAAATGGAAAGTACAGACCAATCTCAAATACTAAATCAAAGATAATAAATGATGCATTAATTTGTTAAAAATAATACACATTACATAAATGAAAATATATTCTATGAGTGCAAAGATGATTTCATTTCTAAGAAATCTATGACTATGACATACTACATAAAATTTAAAATAGCAATATCCCAAAATACTGAAAATTGGCAAAATTGAATATGTTTTGAAGACAACTGTTAAATATAGGATGTGGGGATATAGGTATCTCCTATGAATATATTCATAGGAATATACATGTATTTGTAGGTATGTAATTTTATATATATATATACACACACACACACACACACACAAACATACCCATCCCTTTATCAAATGTACACAATTGCCAACAGAAAAGCAAGTACTTCTCAATCTGAAATGGAAATTGTGGCATTCGGGTGCCCAAACATAATAACAGTGGCATACAGCATAAAAAAATTATCAAAGATATTGATAATGTAACTAGTTATAAATAGGTAATAGAAGCCTGGCAGAAAGAATATTAACACAGAAACAAATCCAATTTAACCTGTATTATGGACTAAATGTTTATGTTCCCCACTCCTAAATTCATATGCTGAAATCCTAATCCCCAGTGTTTTGGTATTAGGAGGTGGGTCCTTTGAGAGGTAATTAGACTTAGAAAAGGTCAGGAGGACAGAACCCCATGATGGGACTAGTGTCCTTGTGAGAAGCAGCCAGAGAACTAGCTCTTTCTCTCTCTGCCATGCACTGACACAGTGAAAACAGCAGTTGGGAAACCAGGAAAATGTCTCTGACCAAGAAACTAATCTGCCAATATCTGGATCTTGGACCTTCTCCCCACCCAGGCTCCATTACTGTGAGAAATAAATGTTCTTTAAGGCACCAAGTCTATGATAATTTGCTATAGCAACCTGGGCAGAATAAGACAACTTGACAGAGAACCAAATCAGAAATGAAAGAAAAAGTTCTATGAAAAAATTCATAGATTACGGAGAACTCAAAGTTTCTGTCATCAAAAACTTTTTTGTGTCCCTTTTCCTAAGTAACTCAGATCCTTTTCAACGCAGACCAGTTGACAGAATTCTGAATGACCAGCACCACCTCCCCTTATATTTGCCAAAATGTTTCCCTTTAGACCTGGAGAGGAAAAAAATTATTAACTTATAAAAAAGTAAGTTTTGACTTGGATATCTTCTTTCAGAATGGAAAGCCCATTACTTGGATCACTAGCAACATTTGGTTTTTGTTTTCTCTAATGAAGGACAAGAGCTCTCCTAACCATTTATTTATTCCAATAAAAGTTTTCTTCCCCATTTTTTAAAATACATCTTCCATTCATCAGGGAACAGACAAGAAATTGTGAAATATTTGCCAAGTGTTTTGCTCTAACCCTAAAATATTGCACTAGTCAGAGTAACTAACTGCCAAAACAAAACATTTCAACATCACAGGGACTTAAAGATTTATTTCTCTTTAATGTCATAGTCGTGGTCCAATGTGAACTATAGTCTTTCCCCTTACTATGACTATTATATCATTATATAAATTATATAAAATATATAATTATAAACAACATAAAATATAAGTATATAGTATATGCATTTCATATTATATTATATTATGTTATGTTATATTATTATATATTACATTGGCCTTATTATACCACTGGGAACACAAAGTTCCTGTGACAAGGACGAAAAAATGTTGGAACCAGACTGGCTCTTCATTTCCTTTCTCCGGAAGAACACATATTACTCACCGTCCCTTCATGAAAGAACTAGTCATATGCTCCCCTCCCCAACAGAAAGACTGGTGCGAGTTGTTGAGGGGATAATGGGTACTTGGTGAACACTACTGGAGTCTCCCACAGTTCTACTCTGGTTTACTAGAGAAAATTATAACTTTGAATGCCTTTCCACCTCGCTATCCATCAGATAAGTTGTCCTTAGAAGTCAGTTTTGACTTACGTAGGGTAAATGGCAGTATCTTCCTCTTATGGGCAATCTTCTCAACATTTAAACATACTCAAGCCTCTATCAAGTTTCTACCTTTAAAAAAAATTAAAATCTCTCTCTCCAACCAGTTAATTCTCTACTTATTGTCCCACCCACACAGTGGGATATAATTAGCTAAGACATGTAGTATTCTTATAAACTAACTCACAGCAACTAAGGGGAAGGGCTGCCTATTATGTGAGCTACCAACTGTGCATTCTTTAAACAAGTATTTTTATATCTATTTTATAAATAAATAAAGGCTTATAAGACTAACCAATAACCCAGTTAGGGTTATAGAACCAACACATGGAGATCTTTTGACTCCAATTCCCATCTTGTACCATCAACATAGCACAGTAGGTAAGTGATCTCTCTGTGCTCTCTGGGTTCTTAAAGTTGTCCTTAAATGTCCCCTTTAACCTGGGTTCCTGCAGGGATTCAGGGCCAGAGACAGAGGTGCCTCAAGCTGGGCACTTCCTTTCACACGTGCCCGAATCTGCAGTGTCCCCCAGTCAGGCATAGCTTTCTTCTCAGACTACTCATCAGAATTTTCCGTCCCAGTGCGCCTGGGTGGCTCATTCAGTTAAGCATCTGCCTTCGGCTCAGGTCATGATCCCAGGGCCCTGGGACTGAGCCCTACATCTGGCTCCCTGCTCAGTGGAAAGCCTGCTTCTCTCTCCCCTTCTGCCCCTCCACCCCCTTGTGTGACCACTCTCTCTCTCTCTCTCTCTCTCTCTCTCTCTCAAATAAATAAAACCTTAAAAAAAGGCGGAGGGGACCAAAATTGTATTACAAATTTTTTTCTGTCACATGTTCCTCTTCCAAAGAGCTCTGATGACAACAAGATCCAACACACAGAAGTACATGAATAAAACACAGTCATCTTAAAGAGTAACTTTCACTTTAACTAGGAAACAATGACTTGACTTTCTTGCACAGAATTTGACCTTATGACAGTGCCATAATTTGAGCAACCTCCAAATCCCACTAGGTAAGCCACTGTCTGGGTTGTCTCTTTAGAGGGAATATCCTGAATATTAATGATTATCACATCCCTATTAAATAATTATACTGATTAACCCCAACATTCTGGTAATTATTCTTAGATTATAGAATAAACATTGGTGTTAACTAAACATTTCAAATGTATTTCCTACGAGAAAATTAAATTCATGAAACATTCAAACACACAAAAATTAATTACAAAGCTGCTATCAAATATTTAGATTTTTAATTCATGGTAAACTCAAATCAATTAACCTTGCGTATTTAGCAGGTTTTTCCACTGTAATTTAAAAACCTGGCTGAAGTCATATAATTTTCTCACATTAAATTATGTTTTCATTGTAACAGAAGTAGCATCATGCAAAAGTTCATCAGAATGATTATTAATGGCAGATATTAATTTGAGGTATAAAATTTTTCCAAGTCCTATAATTATATAATGCACTACTGATATTAATGTTTCCATATTTATTACTGCCAAATTTTTAAATGTAATTTGCATATTAAACGGATACCATTTTTATATAGTCTGATGTGCTGCAGGAAAGAACCTGCTGCAGTTTGCTTTGCCACCGTTAGATGGCAATAGCGGTTTCTCAATCATTCGCAAAAGCGTTTGTTTACTTTTAACACTTGTACTGCTGACTTGTGGAAAGGGTATGCCTTAACTCACTTCAAAAGTCATTCTTTTTTTTTTTAAAGATTTTATTTATTTATTTGAGAGAGAGAGAGTGTGAGAGAGAGAGCATGAGAGGAGGGGAGAAGGTCAGAGGGAGAAGCAGACTCCCCGTGGAGCTGGGAGCCCGATGGGGGACTCGATCCGAGGACTCCAGGATCATGACCTGAGCCGAAGGCAGTTGCTTAACCAACTGAGCCACCCAGGCACCCAAAAGTCATCCTTTTTTAATGGCAGCTTGCAAAAGGAGAAACAAAGGTGTTAAGTAGTTGATTCTAAATAAGATCGAACGGATTAGGGTTTTTAGAAGCCCCAAATCCCTGAAAACATTATGGCCCACTTGGTTTTCTCCCCTTATATACCACCACCCAAAAACTGGTCAATAAAACTTATATGTACATAGATATTAAAACTTTCTTAGATTTTGTTTCCAAAATTCTGGTAAAATCTTTGACGCTAAATCAATCTCGATCTCTCCTATTTATTAATCTATTTATTTGTATCTATAGTGATCCCCTCTTCATTCATGCCCAGAGCACATACTCCATCTGACAACTCGGTAACCGTGCTCCAAGCTTGACAGATAGTATGGAAGGAGAATTAAGGTTTATTATTTAAAGCTTCCTAGTTTTTAATTCTTTGATGGTTAATGTTACTCTTTTACCAAACAGGTTTTTTTTCTCTCAAACCCCAGCATGTGCATGGATGGACACATACTTTCTTACTCCTTTTTAAATAATAACTACAAATAAAAATTTCATAGTATTCTATTATGGTTAGAAAAAATGTATTTAGTTTCACTATGACTGTATCCCAAAAGACTTTTTCCCCCCCAAGATTTTTTTGATTTATTTGAAAGAGAACAAGCACGAGAGGAGGGAGGGGCAAAGAGAGGAGAAGCACCCTCCACACTGAGCAGGGAGCCTGATGTGGGATCCCATTCCAGGACCCTGAAGTCCTGACCTGAGCCAAAATCAAGGGTCAGACACTTAACCAACTGAGCCACCCAGGTGCCCCCAAAACACATTATACTCAATAAAGGACATTACTAATGTTGCTAATTAGTATTAACAATAGTGATAACATAGATAAGATCTTTATTTGATATAAGAAAAATTTATGATCTCAGACTCGGGCGGAAACGTGAGCTCATCTCCTGGAGGGCAGAGACCACATCTGCCTTGTTCACCATTCCATCCCCCATAGTTAGCACAGTGCCTGGCACATAGTAGGACCCGAAAAATATTTGTGGATAAGCTAAGGAGGAATTTAGCAGGCTCCGAGTTTCTATAACAGTGTAGAATTTAGTGTATATAGTCTTCCAACCCAAATGGAACTAGATTTGAAATCCTAGCTTGAAACTAGCTGTATTAAACAATAAATTGACATTAATTCATTTTTATCATCTTAACATTTATTCATATTAGCATTAATTGAACTTCAATTTCCTCACAGGAAAGATTGGAAGAAATAATGTGTGTAGATTCCCTGATATAGTAGGCATTCAACCAGCGACTATTTCTTACACATGATTACCATAATCTATTATTTCCAATCCTGGTAAAAAGAATTTATGTAGACAACTATTTTTTTCCTTGAAAAAGTAGCATAGTAGGACACTTGAGCATTATTTTATCCCCAATATAAATTCACTGCATCCCTTAATTCTGATTCTACAAGTCTAAGTTTAAATTCCTGTTTCACCGCCACAGAAAAGGCAAATCGCAGTGGGAAAACCTTGGGGGTGACAACAGCTGGTCATGTGAGAATTTAGATACTATGCTTCAGCGGATTCAAGGCTCAAGTCAAATGTACCCTTTGCCCCTCTTACTCTCCTAATAGCTAATACATAGATGGCATGGCAGGTGGAATTCTAAAATGGCAGCAAGACACTCACTTCCTGGTGTACAGCTCTGTATAATCCTTACCCTCTGAGTGTGGGCAGGACCTATGAATATGAAGGGTAGCCAGTCCTTTGTTTAGATGAAGTTACACAAGACTCTGTTGTGACAGACGGGAGAGAGCTATTCCAAGCTGCGGCAGATGCTTTCCTGCTGGCCTTGAAGAAACAAACTGCCATCCTGTGGAAGGAAGCACATGGCAGGGGATGGTCAGCCACCTTCAGGAGCTGAAGGTAGGCCTTGGTCCTACAATCCTAAGGAGCTAGGTTCTGTAGCAACCAGTGAGCTTCAAGGAGGATTCCCTGAGCCTCTGAGGAGACTGCAGCTCCAGGAGACACCTTGACTTCCGCAGAGTGATGCTCTGAGCAGAAGTCCTTACTACACCCCACCTGGCTTCCTGCTGAACAAAACCCACAAAATAAATGTGTTTTTCACCACTTAAGTTGTGGGGACTTGTCACGCAGTAATTGTAAACTAGCCCAGATAGCTAAAGAATGCCTAGGTTACTGAAACATCCCTCTGGAAATTCAGTAATGGTAGGAAATATATGAGGATCCCAGCAAGCCTAACCTGGGAAAAAGTAAATATCATTAACATGTGTGAAAGAAACAGTGTTCAGCTAAAGTCAAAAGGTAAAACAACAACAAAAGAACCCTATAGTCAGACTTGATCCGTTGGCCTCCAGTGCTGAGGAGTGGTTAAGTCACAGTATATTTCCCACTGTGGAGAGGGTGGCCATGTGGCTACAGATCACCCAACTCACTGAGTTCAGAAGATGGATTTTGCAAACTGGACATTCTGTAAGCATTTGGCTTCAGTGTAAATCAGTGCTCTGGGAAGAAATTATGGTGATCAGTGAAGTCCGGTGTTTTGGTCTATTTGATAATTAGTCACACCTCCCCTTATAGAAAAAATCCGAATTCTCTGGAAGCCAAGTCTCTCGGTTGGTATTACCAAAGGATTTCGTTCACTTGTAATTTTAAGTGAAGGAACACTGTCATTTCATAAACGAAGCATATATTTTATTTTCTTGTCCAGAAGATTCACTTCTCAATACTCATATACGATATTTGGCAAACGGTGAAATGTAACTTTTCTATGCAGGTTTTTATCAGATGATAGGTAGCCCGAGGGCCAAACATCTCCAAGAGTCAACAATATTGATCTTCTTGTTCTTTTTTCCTTAAGATTTTATTTAGAGAAGACAGACAGAGAGCAGGGGAGAGGCAGAGGGAGAGGCAAAGAGAATCTCAAGCAGACTCTACACTGAGCCCAGAGCCTGACGTGGGGCTCAGTCTCACAACCTTGAGATCATGACCTGAGCTGAAATCAAGAGTCGGGTGCTCAACCAAACTGAGCCACTCAGGCATCTTTGAACTTCTCGTTCTGATATTTCAGGATGGTTTTGGTATCACCTTACAAATATGCCCGACAAGCCAATGTTTGAAAGTAAATGTATAATTGTCACACAGTAGTGTCTTCTGGTAATAAAGTTTTCTGTCCTCTTGGTGATTAGTTTGGGTGCTTCAAGTACATAAATTAGTTTGGGGCTTCAAGTACATAAATTTTACATACATGACCTGAAAAATCATCAGCAAGGCTGGAAATCTCAACCTGAGCTACCATTTACTCAGG
>CM053603.1:89666813-89741046 GCA_028646535.1 Procyon lotor | reverse complement strand
TGTATGTGTGTAATTCTAAATCCAATAATTTCAATAATTTCAAATTTGGGGGAACAAATTTGACTTCTGTTTGTTTGTTTTACTGGCTCTTGCTCAGTGAGACCTTATTCCTCATGTGTTTTGCTTTGGATTATGGACTCCTGTTGAATGACTAGGCTCTGTAAGTGGAATTCAATGAGATCCTGGATAACTGGGCATCTCTCCAGGGAATATTTGCTTTTGCTACCAATCTGGAATCTCATAACAGTCACTTGTCTAGGTTGGAGCTCCCTGGACCACGTAGACAAGTGAAAAATGAACTCCAACCCTCCAATTACTTCTACCTAGAGCCTGCAATAAAGTTGATGAATTTCCGTATTGTCTCTCTTTGCTGGTAAACAGAATTTACAAATCTAGCATTCTCTGGGAATGTAGCCTTTCTTGGCTCTCAGGTTTATTTGGAGTCTCAACTCAAAATCTCTTTTTCGAGAACCCTAAGAGTATATTTTCTGTCCTATGTGTAGTTGCAAAAAGCTAAGGTTTGGGGACAAAGAGATCAGGAGAACTTAACAGGGATTATTTCAGGTGTTAGGATCTTTTGCTTTGTTTCTCATTCCCTAGACTTGTTCTCCTCCATCTTATAAGCCAAGCTTTACATTTAAAAAGAAGTGTATTATATTTTACACAGCATATGTAAGGGATTTGAGACCAGAAAAAAATTTTTTTAAGTAATACAGTTATATAACATGCCTAGAAACAGAAGACTTAGAATCTTCAGTCTGTTTTTTGCATGAATCTGTTGAATTCTGGGTATTGGATAAACCTCTGAGCAATCATCTTATTGTGCCCCTTGAAAGAAAGAGTGATAAGTAATAAACATTGTGCACTAGACAACAACAGAAGGATAAGGAATATGAGGGAATTCAAGAGTCGAAAACGAGTTTTATATTCGGTATTGAGGAAGGATTAGGATTTAAAGTCAGAAGGCTGCCCAAGTTTGCATTATGGCTTCACCATGGCCTTCAGACCCTGAACAAGCCGTTTAACCTTTGAGTGGGGATAACAGATCTTAACCCACAAAGTTAAAGAACTCAATAGAATTTATGAAAATTTATCTGAATATCAGCTACTCCCTTATATTAGCTGAATTACATAGTTATTCCTGTGTGAGCACCCTGTGATGACTTAGAGGATTTCAGAAAAAAACATGGGAAAAAAACATGACCACAAGATGGCAAGGATATATAATGAGCTTTACTGGGTGGTGAGTGACAGGTTACAGGAGAGGGAAAGTGCTTCACGGAAGGGGACTGTCCAGAGCAAGAGGATAAGGTCATTACCCAGAGAGAAGAAGGCTAGGAAATCTCTGGGGAGGGGGGAATCGCAGAGGCGGTCTTCTCTAGCCCCCAAGTTTCTCTACAGCTTGCAGATGCTGGGGGCAGTTTCACGGGGTATACAAGGCAGGGAGTCGCTAAATAGCTAAAAATAGGCCCATTTGGGCTATATTGAAAACAACCGGACATGTAAACATCAGAGTCTGGTGCTGGCAGGAGTCGAGCTAATGATCTAGCTTGTCATGTATGAGTACACAAAGTAGGGGCCAATCTACAGGGTTCATCTTTAACTCGTTTATGTAACATACATGGGTGAACCTACACACACACACAGCCGAGATGCAAATTGTCATCCTAGTAGCCCATACTGGTTATTTTTCATTTGTTGCCTGGATTCATTCTCCTCCCTTCGCCTTTGTTCCCCCAGGAAGATGACTATACACTCTCCCAGCCTTTCTGGTTCTCGAGCTTCTGTTGGGCACTATCAGGAGATTTTGGTGGAAAAAACAGGAAGGCTGGGCAATTGGTTCTTCTTGTGCCTTACAGCTTTTGGCAGTAGCTGCTTTGTACTATTAGAGTTCTTGTCCCCGCAATGCCTTCATGATGGTTCCATCCCCTCCCCCTTCTCTTGTGACCCAGCAGTGGTCCAGGCATCCCGTCTTTGCCAGTCCTCCAGTACCTCACTCTCCTACACAGAGTCTCTAAAATCAACACATCTCTGCACATAGTCCCTCACCGAACTTTCCTCTTTTACACCTTTGAGGGAGCCATCTCAAACCTAGAACTCCTTCTCAAATCAGGTTAACAATGTCTCTGCTGACAAAGGGTAAGCTTCTTACTCTTGAAGCAGGGTAAGCTATGTATACATTTTAAGGTTTTTTTTTTAAACTTTTAATTAGATAGTATGTTCACATGGTGCAAAAAATGAATAACTATAGAAGTTAAAAAGTAAAAAAAAGTTCTTTTCCTTCCAACATGATCCCTCATCTAGCCAGAACCTTCCCCCTTCCACATATATGTGTCTATTCTTAGAGTCTACGAATCTCTCCAGAGTTATGCATATTCAAGAAGATATAAATTTGGATTTTTATTTTCATTTATTTTACACAAAAGATATGTTAAATATACTGTTCAGACACATTTTTCCACTATATAGTTCCTACAAATATTTTTTTAACAGATACATAGCACTCCACTATAAAAATTAGTCATAATGTATTTAGCCACTCCTTATTGGACTTTGAGTGGGTTCTAACCATTCGCTATTATGTAGAAATGTTACATAAGGAATAAATTTGAACTGCAAGCATTTAGCATATATGTAAGTGTATGTGTAGAATATCTTCACAAAAGTAGAATCGCTGGGTCAGAGGCTATACACATTTACAATTTGGATCAATATCACCAAATTGTCCTTCATAAATGTCATACTAACTCACACTCCCTCCCCAGCAATGAAGAGTGTTTGCTTCCCTACAGCCCCGCCAAAGTAGGGTGTCCAACTGCTTTCTCCTATCCATCTTTCTGGTACCATCTCAAACTCCTGACTGTGGGGCAGGAAGTTTGCACACAACTGTAGAGAGCAGAAGAAAAAGCACCTAAGGTGAAAAAGCAAAATGAGCTTTAACAGGCTTAATTTAAACACTGCATGTAGAAAAGGGATTATAAATCACCCTTCTAAGTGATTCCCACTCTACTGTCTCATTGACTTTAACTGCATAGAGTGACAATCAGCGGGGCAGAATTTTTTAAGTGCCTTTCTCTTTTCTGATTAGTGGCCCGAACTCAGAGGAACCTAAACAAAATGATTAGCCCAGGAGGAAACACGCAGCCATTTCTTTTCTTGCTTATCTCTGCAGGAGACCGGGCACAAAAGCTTCACTTCTCTAGCTCAGAGCAGAAATATCTGGCTAATAGTACCAGTGGTCCCGTGAGAATTGTTGCAGGGCAAGAACAGAGAAAGAGTAATTCCCTCCCTCTTCTAATACGTTCATTACTTAACCTTCTGGATGGGATTAAGATGTTCGTGAAACATACTGAATTTGTTCCTACCCTGATGTCTTTGCCGGTCAGCATGAATCTAGCCAACTATTAAAACCATTTTCATTACTAGAAGTCAGAAATGTGCTGCTAAGTGCTGAAAATCTACCCCCCAGAAAAAAAGGGCCCACATTTTAGTACTTGTCAATGTCCATGGTATAAATATTCCCTCAATGATCAGTGTTACACTACCAATGTGAGGTCACTAAAAGCGGAACTGGGAAGAAATATACAGCAGCACCCCATTCCAGAAGTCTCCACTAGATAATATTTTCTTCATGTAGACATAAAAGATGTACATAACATACCAAATTATAGTAAAATAATTTAGGACTTATGTGTTCTAAGTATCTATTATCTTTGTTTTTATTATAATTTATTCAATTGTTTCTATTATTTAATTTTTAAGTGTGTGTGTTTAATTACCAGCTTGTGAAATTCTTGAAAGTTTATCAGTTCGCTCCAGTAAGCCGTTATAAGCTGTCTTCAGCACACTGCTGACGTGCAGACACACAGAGAAGCCAACTACTGGAAAAGAACTCATTTATTTGTGGACCTCCCAATAAATATCATCATCATCATAGCCATGGGAAAGACAGTTGCCTCTCCAAATCTAATTTTCCTTTCTTTTTTAACCACAGAATTTTGATTTTAGGTTTGACAAGGCATCCAGCAAAAATACATTTTACATCTTACCTTAAAGAAAAGGGAAGGTATGTGACTATTTGGGACAAGGATATTTGAGCAAAAGTTGTTCTCTGGGACTCTGGAAAAGTTTCACTAAATGTCAGGTATTTAACAGGCCTTCACTATTTTGCATACTTTCACAAAAAGTTTTTTCTACCTGGATGTGATAGGTAGGACATGGCAGCCATTTTGTGAGCATGAGGTGTTCTGAGGATATAACCTTCTGCTAAGAACAGCAAAGCAGAAAATAAAAGTATTCTAAGACATTGCTAATATAAAAAAGTCAATATGCCAGGCCTGAATAGCCTATCTCTGGACTCAATTGTACACGAGAGAAAAGTCAACATAGTTTTAAGCCACTTCTTTTTAAGTCTTTGTAATTCACAAATAACGCTCCTAAATGAGTTCCTATTTTGTGCTAGATAGAGGTTATTCCCAGAAAGATAGCACCTTTCTGTGTAGTTCAGACATGCCTAGGTTGTGATTTTTATAGCCTCGTTCATCCCAGGAAGGATTAATTAAATTTATAAATGCTCATACCTTCCCTTCAGCAGAAAATAATTATTCTAAGAGGGTTATCCCTTCATGTTACAAACTATACTAACTCCATCTCTGCTCAATGAAGTATTAATATAATTAACAGTGTTACATTTGAATTTTACATAATATATACTCAATTCCTGTTTGCAATAGTAAGTATTCAAAACAATAAGAGGTAAAGTATAGAAAGCACTGTTTTGATGTTTTATAGTTTCTAATAAAGATTTCACTGAGGTAACTATTTTTCCAGTTTTAAAAACCTCTAAAAATTATATTATTAAATTAGACATAATATTCTGACATGGAGTCCCTGGAAATGCAGACACAAGAAACTTATATTTCTAGTTCTAGTTCCTTCCAATGAGTCCATGACAGCACCTCAAAATATAACAACTCATTGAAATTGGCTCCTAGAAGGAACATTTGATAATCAGTTAGAAGAATGAAGCCTCTGGCACACTTGTCAATCATATCTATTGTTGCATCCTGTGAAGGAGGGTAATCAATTCTGAATGGTATCTCTTAAGGAGAAAACCTACTTTTATTATAATAAGGCTTTTCCCTAACTATAACTTGTGGAAAAACATCTTAACTTTTCTGAAATACTAAGAGGGCTCTTTTTGGATTGTTCAAGCTATAACCCGTCTTTTATTTTTTAATTGTAAAATTAAAGGTGAAGGATTTTTGTTTTTGCTTGATTTGGTTTTTCAAGTCCTCAGGATGGGGTCGCTGATCATTATCAGTGCCTAACAAACTTCACCAAATTATTCTTGACATCTTCGCCTTCGCTTAGCACCATATCTTTATCTTATAGCCGTGATGAAAGTATCCTGTTTCCGCAAAAGATTTAGGAACATGTTCTAAGACTTACACTCCTTTTTTGGGCGGGGGGGGGGGGGGGGGGGGGGGGGGGGGAACTACCATGACATATTTTTTGAAGATAATCTTTCCTGAGTTACCTCTGCTTATTCTTCAGTGTATCACAATTAAAGGGAAAAAAATCTGGGAGTTAATTGCACATTTTCTCCTTTATATTTTCCCCCTCTCGCTGAATTGTGAGAATTCTCAGAAAATAAGTAAATACCCATGTACACACACGAGGATTTGGGTAATTGGTTTTGTTGTTGATGATAAAAATTTGCAAGTTCTAGGTATGCATAAGCTAACTACTTTTTTAAACGAACTATTATATATATAGAAAATGGCATATTATTGAACCATAGAAAAGAATAAAATCTTGCCATTTGCAATGACATGAGTAGAACTAGGGAGTATAATGCTAAGCAAAGTCAGTCAGTGAGAGACAAATACTGTATGGTTTCACTCCTATGTGGAATTTAAGAAACAAAACAAATGAACAAAGAAAAAAAGAGAGAGAGAAACCAAAAAACAGACTCTAAACTCTAGAGAACAAACTTATGGCTACCATAGGGGAGTTGGGGGGGGGGGGATGGGTAAAATAGGTGATGTGGATTGAGAGCATACTCATGATGACCGCTGAGAAATGTACAGAACTGCTGAATCACCATATTTACACCTGAAGCTAATATAAACACTAACTATACCAAGCGTAGAAGAAAAAAATAAGTAAGTAAATAAAGTGAATGTTACATTCTGGTGCCTATTTGCAAGCAGAAAGGCTGGAGGGTGGGAGAGAGCTCTGTGGGGTCTAAGGCCCTTCTTGTTTGCCTGTGTCTTCACAAAATGCCTTAGCCTGAGCCTGCACCAGAAAATCAATGACGAATCAGGTGTGTTTGAATCTTTACTCCGGGCTCCGGCTGAGCAGGTGACAGACATGATTTCACTCAGACCTCACAACAAACTTAAGAGGTGGTCATTGCTACTTATCCTTATTTCACAGATGAGGAAACCAACTCCCTCTCAGCTCCCAAGCGGAAAAGCCTAACCTCAGTCAGCTTTGTCTTCCTCCAGATCTCTGAACTTGAACCTCAGTGCCGTCGGGAATATCAGCAGATATTCAGTGATTGCATGAGGATTTCATAGTGGAACTATCAGCCTGCAGTATACACATCTCTTTAAAGTACTCCGGCTCAAAAATATTTCCCCTGCTTGGTCCACTGATTCCAACTGACCTTAGTTTATCAAACCTCACACAGCCCTGGGGGAGACCTTTACCCTTAGTGTGAATTACTTTAATCTGAGGGCTTCCTAGCTGCAAGAGACAAGCACTTTGAGGCACTAGCTGTTTTGATCTTAGGGAAAGGTGGAAAGGGAGTGAAGAATGGAAGAATTTAGAGTAGGCCTGTGTGGAGCCTTGAGATAGCCCAGGGGCAAAGAGGGATACAGAGGAGAAAGTAAGGAGGCCTCCAATTGGTATTTATTTTACTCTGAAAATGTGCCTGAGGTCCTTGAGGCTGAAAACAGATCCACGTGCCACTGCCGGTCACATCTGGCTTTTCAGCAATAGATTACTGACATTTGTTCTGGGCCTTGAGGCAAAGTTTTAAGATAATTAAAATGTAATAATAACACCACGGATACTAAACAAAAAATAATGCTGAAGATCATCTTCTGAAGTGGACTCAAGAAACCCTTTCAGATCTTGCTTGTAAACCAGAGTCACCATTCCAAAAAAATCCATTAAATTATTCTCATAGGCTTTTGGGTGTTTGGAGATACTCAGAACTGCACAACGCAAGGACAGTAAAGCAATCCAGCTGCACATTTTCTGAAGAATGCTACTCTGGCCTCTGAGGCCGGTGCACCCCAGTAGCCTTGCTCACTGGCCTCCTTTGGCAGGAACAAAGCCCAGTGGTCTCACGGATGCTACTCAACTTTCCTATTCCCTCCATAACTCATTACCACAAACGCAGTTGTTTAAAAACAACACAAGTTTATCATCAGTTCTCTAAGTCAGAAGTCGGACACAGACTACTCCAGTCTCACTGAGCTAAAAACCAAGATATTGAGAGGGCTAGCTTTCTTTTATAGAAGCTCTAAGAAGGAAATCCATTTCCTTACCTTTTCCATTTTCTAGAGGTGCCCACATTCCATAGTCATGGGCCTCCTTCCACAAACTTCATAGACTATAGCACAGTATCTCTCCGACCTTTCTTCCGTCCTTACATCTCCAGCTATGGTTGAGAAACGCTCTCAGCTTTTAACATCACATGATTAGATGAGGCCCACCTGGATAATCTCCTCATATTAAGGCAGTTAACGTAACACCTGCAAAAGCCTCTTTTTACCCTGCAGGGGTAAAAGGGTAAAAAAGGATAAAAAAAATATTCATAGGCTCCACATATTAGGACACTGGCATCTTTGGGGGCCGTTATTCTATCACAGTTGGCCAAACTGGAGCTATTTTGACCAGCACTGCAATGGTCACTCCCCATGGGGCAAGCAGGAAGGTCACTGCAGAGGGAGAGCCTGGCAGGGCTGCACCTCAGAAAGACTCAAAGGTCAATCCTCTCATAGCAACCTCAGTGGTAGCAAATTCAAAAACAATGAGCACTGGCCAATAGACTCTAGCTGTGAGCAAATTTTACAGCACTGAGAAGACAAATTGGACAGACTGGATTTGCTGCTTCAACATGAAAATTTTCCAATATATATTTAAAACAGAACTGATTTGAGGGGAGGGGTATATTCACAGAGGCCATCAAGTCCATTCCATTTCCATTCCAGAACTAGAATGAGACATCACCTTTACTGGCCAAGGCTGTAGTCCCCTCTACAAAGTTTCCGGCCAATGAATGATATTCAAGCCTAGCAGTGGATGGTAACTCACTGCTCATTTGAATTTTGCACAGTTGTAACTGTTTGAAGGTTCTTCCCACCACTATTGCTGAAATAAGCCCATCTGTCGTGTTCACATATGGCTCTCAGTTCTCCTTTTTGGAACCACATGAGCAAAAACTTAATTCAGCTCCTACTTGCTGGCTGATTTTTGAGAGGCATATAGAGCCATTCTAGACCAGCACATAGATTAGTTAAAGAAACTAGTAAAGTTTTCTTATTTTCAATTAGAGTCAAGAAAACAAAAAATAATAATTTAGCTTATGTAATAAGGAACCGTTTGTAAGAACAATTAGAGATGACATAATGGATGCCTCACACTGTTTTTAATCTGTTATAATCTCCTTATTCAGATTTGTTATAAGGGAAAATAATTCCACAATACACTTTCAGCCAGACAGATTAAACTTGAAATTTCCAAAATATTAAAAATCACCTCGGTCTTTCACTTTCTTTATGAAATATACATAATTTTAAATCACATTACTTAGTTTTTTTTTTTAATTCACCTTAAAATCATCTAAATAACACTGCCTATGTTCTCTCTTAAGATATAAATTTACTGGGGGGCGCCTGGGTGGCTCAGTCGTTAAGCGTCTGCCTTCGGCCCAGGTCAGATCCCAGCGTCCTGGGATCGAGCCCCGCATCGGGCTCCCTGCTCCGCGGGAAGCCTGCTTCTCCCGCTACCATTCCCTCTGCTTGTGTCCCCTCTCTCGCTGTGTTTCTTGCTGTCAAATAAATAAAATCTTAAAAAAAAAAAAAAAAGATATAAATTTACTGGGGTGCCTGGGTGGCTCAGTCGGTCAAGCATCTAACTCTTCTGATTTTAGCTCAGGTCATGAACTCATGGTTGTGAAATCGAGCTCCACATGGGACTCCACGCTGGGCATAGAGCCTGTTTAGGATTCTCTTTCTCCCTCTCCCTCTGCCTCTCTTTCTTTTTTCTTTTTTTTATATATATTTTTAAAGATTTTCATTTATTTATTTGATAGAGAGAGAGATCACAAGTAGACAGAGGCAGGCAAAGAGAGAGAGGGGGAAGTAGGCTCCCTGCTGAGCAGAGAGCCCGATGCGGGGCTGGATCCCAAGACCCTGAGATCATTACCTGAGTTGAAGGCAGAGGCTTTAACACACTGAGCCACCCAGGTGCCCCATCTGCCCCTCTTTCTTAAAAAAAAAAAAGAGAAGACATAATTTTACTCTAACAACAAAAGAACTTTAAGATTGAAATTCTAAAGCAACAAAAGAGATTAGGGTCACCAATTCCAAGGCAAGTACTAAATAGATGTTTCTGTATTCAGACATACTGTTCTTGAAAAGCAATTAAACAAAGAGTTTTCTAGTCATGCTTTTGGTCATGCTTTTCTTCCTGGATTCAGAAAAATGTTAAATCAGTATTAGTAAATATATATTAAAGCTAAAAATATTTACTCAACTGGCTTTTCTGCTTTAAAATTTAAAAAGAAACATTCTTTCTGATTCTTAAAGTTTACTAGTTTATAAGCCATGAAGTAAACAAACTGAATCCATCAAAAGATCATTTATTAATGTTTTTAAAAAATAATACTGAAAAACACAGGAAGTTAGGGGGAGAGATATTTAAATGAGGGGATGATCTTAATCACAGAAATGTCAACTTTTTGAAATGATGAAAAGCAACATGTTCAGAAAGGGAGCATTTGATTGACAAATGAGAATCTGCATAAAAGCTTTGGGAGTTTGATCCTGGTCTTTTGTGAAGTTTTTGAATTATAAAAATAGTGAATATACCATGCTGTTCTGAGGCATTTCTGCAACTGAAGTGTTATTTGGTTCAATTTTTTTCTGTTTTTGTTAAGTATAATTGCTGTTAAACTGTCCTATAAATGTGATGGTCTATGGTTGAATCTAAAATTTAAATTTAAGATGGGATAAAAGACAAATGAAATCCATACTTGCCATTAGACTTTGTTTCTACCTGGATGAATCTATAGTTGAAAAAACTCAAAATACAATATAGTTTAACGGAATGCTCTTTAACCAGCATTGTTGGATAGTTATAATAAATAATGAAAATAATACCAAAATCATTTTACTACAAAATCTATTACTTTATTCAAAAAGCTAAAACTCTTTATTTATGAATATGAACTTTTGTGAGACATTTGTAGCTTAAGTTGAGCTTCCTGAAAAATGGATTCTGAGATGGATATTTGGTCAAGTTTATTGTGGAATGAATGCTCTCAGAAATACTTCTAAGGATTAAGAGGAGAGAATGGAGCAGAAGGACAAGTTGAACTGTGATGCATTTGTGTAAGTTTTCTCAAACTGAGGCAAAGGATCCAGGCCTAATTACCCTTCCTGCATTGACCAGCCTCCTGGATGTGAGCTGCACACAGGGGAGGGGACATATAAGGCAACCTCCTTCAAAAGAAGAGCAATTCCCCAAGTATGATGCAACTGGGAGCTCGAGCCACCCAATGCTCCCAACAGCTGAGAAATGAGTACCTCCATCCTTAAGGTGGTGGATACACTATAGTAGGTGCAACAATTTTCAAACTAGAAAAAAAAAATCTTCCAGTATACCACTGGCATTTATGACTATGATATCATTAATACTGGAATTGAAACCTGAAAATAATGTCATCATCAGGCCCAGTGGTCTCAAAGCACTAAGGAGGAAACCAAACAACTTTAAAAGACATTGGACTGATGCTGTTCAGCTAAATTTCAACTCACATATGCATAGTCTACATATTTATTCCTCCTTGTATCCTCATTCAGATGCCTAAATAGCATATTAAAATAAAAATCCACATTTCACTTCCCCTCGCTTATAAGTGTGCTCCTCTCTCAAGATACTTTTTGCTCCAGCAAGTGGTACAAGTCGCTCCTCCAGGTGCTCAAATGAAAATCATCGGATTCATTATATTTCACTCCTTGATGTGCATCCAATCCATCAGTACATCATGTAGGCTGTTCCTACAAAACATAAGTGGAGTGAAACCACTAACACAGCTACTCCCTTGGCATAAACCAGTATCTCCACTTGACCACTGCAGCAGCCTCCAAAGTGGTCCCTCCACTTCCTCCTGTCTTGGAATCTATTTTCCACACATTAGACAGACTGATTTATTTATAACTAAGAAAGATCATGTCACTCCTTTGCTCAAGATAGTCCAAAGATTTCTTATCTCCCTCACAGCATCACTTACTATCTATCTTAACTAACTACCAATTTTCCCTCCTTCCCTCTGCTCCGACTACCCTCGTCTTGCTATTCCCTGAACAACCCACCAAACTCACTTCCTGCCCCAATGGCCTTTACACTTTGCTTACTCTGCCTTGAACTCTGGGCAGAGTGTTAGATATCTGCATGGATGGTTTCCTCACTTATGTGGCTCATTGGTGATCTTTTCATCGCTTTTGTAATCCTGAAATTAAATTTTGTTTTAATATGGCTGTTAATATTGATGGCAGCTCACTTTGTCTAAGGTAAATACCTAGCATATAAGCATTTAGCATGGCGGGGAAAGAGAAAAGTTAAAGATGATGATGGAGAAAGTAAATTTTGCAGTTTTGCTCAATAAAAAAATGTTCTAGCAATTACTGCCATCTGGAGGGGACTGACGCAGAGGTGGTGTTTCCACCATCCGAAAGGTATCCATAAGGTGCCAGAAAAATCACCTGCCAGTGATTATATTCAAGGATATTGGATTAGGGGTTGGCCAAACGAATCTCAAGACATCTAAGTTCATATGATTATGAATTAGCATTATTAGAATAATTAGAATTTTCGAGACCATTGTGTCTTACTATTTCATGAATCCCCAATATTTTAATTCATGTTCAAATTTTACTAGACAATCCATCTCAACATGTTTGTGGTTTGCCATTAAGTTGACTCTTCTTGTAAACAAGGCAAAAAACAGATTTCTCTTGAAGCATTCATTATGTATATGAGCACTTGATTAGAAATATGGCAACGGGAAATAAATAATCTCTTGCAGTTTCATTACTGAATGATGCTATCATGTTCTAAATAAACACAGTGTGAATTTCAGACTAGCTCATTAATCATTAGAAGACAACTCTAATCAGTGGAATGTGACTCCAACTTTACTTTAGGGCAATTGTACTTGATTGAAAATAGCAGCCAATTAAGAAAAAAAGTACAAATGATTGGCACGAAGGAAAAAGAGAACTTTAAAATCTCAGACATAATGACTCCATTGATTGCTAAAATTGAGTTGTTTAAAACTTTCAGTTTGTTATAGCTGCCTTGAATTAATCCTGCACTCTGCAGATTAGGGAAGTAATTTCTAAATATAGTACACAGTATTCATTCTCTCCTTCCTTAGTTTAGAACTTCAATTATATGGGGACTACAGCACACTCATGGAATGGACCACATTTCCAGCCAGCCACCTTTATGATTAGGTGACCAAATTCTGAATAAGATTTTCAAGTTCTCCTTTTCCTTGCCTTATAATGATGTGATATGATAAAATGTCTATGTGATAAGATCAAGTGAGGTAAATGACAAACACATTGTCACATAGTAGCAATGGCTACTGTTGACATTCTGACAATGCCTCTGGGGGAGGATCGTCTGCTTCTGGCCCGTCATGGACACAGGTAACTGAAACTGCAGTTAAGGGGCAGGTACTGCACGTTTCAATACATATATTCCATCTTTGGTTTCTTTAGGGGAAGGGGCTATATTTTCTTTCCTTTTAGCTTAAGTAAACAAAAATGGGTTTTATATTCCAAGTTGTACTCAGCACATGACCAAAGTTAGCCCAAACGTGGGTTAGTCAAACCCAGCATAGTTGGTCTTAACTAAACCCAAAGCTCATGTCCACTGAAGTTGACATATGGATTCTGACACTAGCTGACTCCTTGGGCTTCTGAGATTCCAGCACTGGTTCTAGGTCCACATGGGCTCTTAGGTTATTCCTACTTAGTGCAATTAGTTACAGTGGAGTTTTAATGAGATCAGTGTAACAAGGCCAGATACCTTCTCTCTAGTTTATGACTCTGAAATGTACCTTAGTCGTAAGTGGCCATATCACAGAAAATGCCACTGACCACCAGCAATATTTGGAGTGCATAAATTCATCTTCACTCCTAGAATAGCAAATCAAGGATTATATAACATTTATGCTAATTTAGCAGACTTTGAACACATTTAGTACAACCCCAATTTAGCGTCATTGAGAATGATCGACCTGTACCAGACCTTACTGAGGCAGAGACTGGTCTAGAATATTAAGCGGCCTGACTCTAGTTTCATATGCTCTTTCCCTACCCATAATTGTGAGGTACAAGCTTTAGCTCTGGAGTCAGGGAACTAGATTAGAGTCTGTATTTTTAAATTTGCTTAGCATAATTTATACAACCTTTCTAAGACTCAGTTTTCTCACTTCTCATCTATAAAATGAAAATGATTGAATTAAAGTAGACATTGAATTTAAAATAATACCTTGCACATGGAACTGATATAATGCTATTAATGTTGGATACAATTATTAAGATTAGCAATAATTATTTTAATAATATGAAAACATTTTCTGTGTTACCCATTTTATTTTCCATAGATCAATGCATGATTTAGCATCAAAATTTGTAAAGGAAAATAAATACAAAAACCAAACACAGTAGGAAGGTTTTAACTATTTTAACTATGAAATACCAAGTAGATAAAAAACTAACTGAATCTTTTTTTTTCATCTCTTAAATTCTTGGAATATCAAACTTTTAACCAGATCTTTAGCTCACAAAATGTCATCTATTACTATAGTATACTGTCTAAAGCTGCACTCAGAGGAAATTTCATAGCTTTAAATACATACATAAACCAAACAGAAAAAATAAAAATAAACTTGTAGAAATTCAAGAAACTGGAAAAATGCCAAATTCAAGATAAGGAAAAATATGAGAATTTAATGACTTAAAAAAAATGAAGGGGTGCCTGGGTGCCTCAGGGGGTTAAAGACTCTGCCTTCGGCTCTGGTCATGATCTCAGGGTCCTGGGATTGAGCCCCGCATTGGGCTCTCTACTCGGCATGGAGCTTTCTTTCCCCCTTTCCCTCTGCCTGCCTCTTTGCCTACTTGTGATCTCTTTCTCTCTGTCAAATAAATAAATGAAATCTTTAAAAAAAATGAAAATGACTTGAAGTAATAACTAAATTAAATAGCCATTAAATTGAAAAGGTTATAATTTTTACTTAGTACAAAGGAGGGGAAACAAGAACAAATATAAAAATAAAGAATAAATATGGGGAAATAATCACAGATATTGAGAAAATTAAAATAATCAAAATGTACTGCTTGATTAAACTCCATAAAAATAAATTTTAAAATATAGATAAAATGATTAATTTTCTTGAAAGATATGTATTACTCAAACTGACCTCTACAATGGGAAGTTAGTTGTATTTTTCTTTTAATCGAATAACCATAAAAGAAATTTGTTCAAAGAGCTATTTCCTTTAAAAAAATTGGTAAGTGGAATGGATTTGTATGAGTAAAACTATTCTGTTACATTGACCTCCCTGGAGGGAAAATTCTGACTAGTTACATGAGGCAACTCTGGATGAGTGTGGGGTCCAGAAAACTGAATTACTATGTCATTGGTCATTGACTCAAGCCTGGATAAATAACACAGTAAGATCTGCACAGAGATTAGCTTTCCTCAGAAGCCCTGCTCAACTTTTTCAGTAGTAGGTCCTCAGATTTTTACAGGGATAAAGCTCACTGTGCACCTCAGGATTCTATTTGTCCAGTTTGTTTCCCCTCTCTGTGATTTCCCATCCTCTTTCTGATTTGCAGAAATAAAAGGAAACTTCTCATAAATGATGACTTCTCTCCACCCTAACCTCCACAATTATTTTTTCTATTATGAGTTTATTTTTATTCACATATCTTTCTTTCCTTCCTTTTCTCAGCAAAATCTTAATAGGCAAAGGGGGCAAATGCACACTTCTTATCTGTGACATTCATTCATTCATTCATTCATTTATTTAAAAGAAGGAACTAGGGAGGAGTGGCAGAGAGAGAGGGAGAGAGAGAATCTTAAGCAGGTACCATACCCAGTGCAGAACCTGTTGCAGGGCTCGATCTCACAACCCTGAGATCATGACCTGAGCCAAAATCAAGAGTTGGATGCTTAACCAACTGAGCCCCCCAGCCCCATGATCTGTCACCTTTAAAAAATAATTTTATCCTTGTTCAGAAGATGTCAGAATATGGGGCACCTGGGTGGCTCATTCAGTTAAGCATCTGCCTTTTGCTCAGGTCATGATTTCAAGATCCTGGAATCAAGTCCTATATTCAGGGAGCCTGCTTCTCCCTCTGCCTCTCCTCTCTCTCTCTGTCTCTCAAAAAGAAATAAATAAAATCTTAAAAAAAAAGTCATATTGTAAGTACTGAAGGTACAGTATATATTTTTGAAATAAACAATTTTATGTAAGCATTTTACTGAGATATTTAATACTTATAATTATATATAAATCTAGTGGTGCAATAGCTTCTAACTGTTTGAGTATAGTCATCATATCAATTTAATGTCAACATAACCAATATCAATATCCTTTAGCTTACTATATATTATTGGTGATAGTAAAGATTAAAAATATAAAAGGTGACTTGACTGAAATATGCACATTTAGTAAATGTAGACTATATATCAACAATGTTTTAAAAAATGACTACACTTTCTTACTAAAAATATATATCTTTTCCTCATTTTCCACTTTACTCTATTTTGAAATTCTTATCTCTCCTTTTTATCCCCAGCACCAGAAAAAAAAAAAAAAGATTGGATGATAGGAATTTTGAAAGATAGTCTTGGGTTCTGCTTAGCTTCCAGTCTGATACTCATAACTATCCAATAGATAAGTCATCCTTTAAAAATAATTCTAACATTCTCATATTTCATATTAAACCAACGTACAACATCTACTTGTAATATCTGATGATTCAAGCCATTTCTCTAAAATTTTTTATGCAAGTCTTAAGTATTTTTTTTGTTTCAAAATCTAGCTTCAGAAATACAGCATTCCCAAAAATCAAGTGTTATAATACTAACAAGAAACCAACTTTTAAAATTTTTAACAATCTAATTTGAAAGGCATCACTTATTTTATGAGACAGAATAGTATTTCTAAATAAATGTTCTTAATTCCTCAATAAGTTGATCATAGATTCATACACAATGTAACTGTGTATGTATAAAATTCACACATAGTAATCCCAATGTCTATAACCGTGTCAGGTGAGCAATTTTTAAGACAATTAGTAAAGCAATTTTATATTAACTAGATAATCTTTCTGGTTGTGTGTTTCATAAATAAAAAGAAAATGAATTATTATGCTGTTGACTTCCTGATAACACAACATTAAAACAATTGGTTTTTTATGTAAGGGTGCAAGGTGATCTCAGACTTAACTCTTGTTCGAATTGTTTTACCATGAGAAAGTATGTCTTTTGTAATGTAATAGGCTTGTAACAAATTTAATTAGAAATAATTTGGTTAATTCAGTGGGACAAATAAAAAAATTGACATTCTTTGATCTTTTCTTTCCTGTCTCATCTCCCATACTGTCACCTTCAAAAGACGTTGACACTTGAATTACTTAGTTCTGCTCTCTTGTGCTGTAACTTACCAAGACTCTGAATCTAATGACCACTGTCAACTCTTAAGTATAGCTTTTCATCGTGGTATTACTTTGGGTGGCAACAGGGGGCAGGGAGACCGTTTTATTTCCTGCTCTGGGGCATATTAAAATAGTTTAAAAAGTATTTGATAAATAAGTAGTGAAATGAAAAGATAATGAATGTAATAAGCACCTCGGCTTAATAAGATAAATATTACTTTATCCACATATATGACATAAAAATAAAGATACCAAAAACTATTATTTGGAGAAGCCCATTTGTGGCAGATTCTTCCTATATTTTGTTCACCTTGTTATTTTCAGTCCCTTGTTAACAACTGACATTTTCTTGACATGTTTCTTATTTTGTTGACTTTGTCATTCAGAAGAGAAAATAAAGTTAAGCACCCATCGTTTGCATAGCACAGAGAGTAAAAACACCCTGGGCCAAGACAACAATGCAATGGGATAGAAAAACCTGAGGAGGAATTGGAAGTTAAGAAAGCAAGAAAAATGACAGCAAATGGAGGGAAGAAAACACTCTGGTTGGGAAATTAGAAAATACTGCAAAATTCACCTTCAGAGTAATGCGCCCATTAACTGTTTTGGTGTTAAAATTAAAACAGAATTTACAAAACCACAGAGACAATAGATAAAGCGTTTCATTCAACTCCAGAGAACACTTCAGTTGGCAAGTGACTTATTTTCTAAGAAAATGTAAACAGGAGGAAACAGCTTAAACAATCACTATGCCTATAAATTAGTAGTGGTCTTTACTTCTTGACCATAAAAGGAAAAAACAGAACTTCACTGGCAGAAGTACTGAATATCTCATTCGATTCCTTAAGTTTCAGAAGAGAAAGCAATGAGGCACAGCAGTCAAGCTACTTGCCCAAGAGAAACTGTATCTACTGACTTAGTGAGATGGTTTTTTCAAGACATACCTAAAGTAGAATTTTAAAAAATGACTAGACTTCCAGCTTCAATACCATTATGGTAGAGAAAGGCAAAGGCAGCTATGGATTTCTGCCCATGAAGGAGGTGCAGATCAATAGCCTAGGATAAGTGTGGACAGATTTCTGATAACGGTGGCAAAATGATGTCATACGAATCTTCCCATGGATAAAAGTTATAAAGCTTAGACACATTAAAAGGAAAAAAAAAAAAACAAACTATTTTAAAGCACCAAGGAAGTACATAAGTGCAAACAAAAGCTAAGGGAAATCGTATTCTCAAAAATTTGTCATTACAAAAGTTAAGAGAGGCCTGAGTATGCTCCACAGACCATCTACAGAGAAGAGAAAATATTCTGCCTAACTAGTTCTAGAATAGAGAGGAAAGTGCTCAGTATTAGAATAGCAGCTAAGAATTTAAAAGGCAAATCTGAGAGAAGTGCAGAAATGCCAAGACCCAATCTTTGCATGTTAAACTCTGCAGAAATCTCTGACTGACCACTAAACTATAAATGTTCAAAGCAGAGGCCTGGGTGTCTGGCAAACAAAGCAGGGGAAGGCCAAATAGAAATATCGCGTGGAAAACAGATTTACCAGGTGAGATTTGTGACTTTGCTGCTTTTTAACCAAGTGCATTCTCTGACTCACATGCCAATCAGCCTTACTGATTTGAAACATCAAAGAAGAAAGTCTGATGCTGGCTGAGGATCCAGAAATTTGAGTCTTCAGAGGCAGAGTAGCCATGATCTGTGAGCCTAAAAATGTAAAATATATTTTTCCTGCATTGTCAGCTTAACACCATGCCATCATAGTGAAAATCTTCAGGGAATCAGGCTAGAACAAAGCAGTAGCTGGTTGCTGAGAGGAATAAGCAGGGTTATCAGCTGCTGCATTCTACTGGAAAGAGTGAAGTTACAGTTTCAATCCAAGAAAATTAACTGACTGCTATAACTAACAAATCCCCTGAGGAATACAACAGAATCCAGAGTTGCTACAACAAATTACTTATAATATCTGGTTTTCACTGAATATTATTATATATGCAAAGAAAGAGTAAAGTGTAATCGATAATCTTAAAAAAAATAAACAACACAAGTGAAATGGGACCTTACTTCCAGTTGGCCAGATGATGGCTCTGTCAGACAGGTACTTTAGAGCAGCTATTAGGTGTTCAAAAAATTAAGAAAAAATATTTGGAAATAATCAAAGAAAATAATGGTCTAAAAGAGTGAATGGAAATGAAAATATATGAAAATGGAAATTCTGTGATATAAACATTGAAATGAAAAATTTACTAGATGGGATCAACATCGAATTGCAAGTGGTAACTTGTGAAATTTATAAGAAGATCAAAAGAAATTGATGAATCTCAAGAACAGAAAGAGACAAAGTACTGAAAAAAAATAAATAGAAAATAAGTAAATAGAAAAATACCCTTCTGGGATAATACCAAGAAGCCTAACAGAAATGCAATTAAAGTTCCAGAAGGAGAGGAGAGAGAGACAGGCATAGAAAAATATTCAAAGAAATGATGGCTAAACACTTCACAGATTGGTAAACAACCTTAACTTTCAGATCCAAGAATCTCAACAATCAAAACAAACAGTACACATACACACAAAGGATAAATATAAAGAAAATCACACTGGAGAACAACTGCTGAAAATTAAAAAAAAATCTTGAAAAGCACCCAGAGGAAAGCAACACAAAACATATACGAGAACAATGACACAATTAGTAGCTTTTTGTCATAATAAAAGGAGTCCAGAACCATATTCAAAGTGCTGAAGAATCTTTTCCCAGAAAAATTATCATTAAAAAACAAAGGAGATACAGATATTTTCAGATATACTAGCCATGAGGAAATTCATCTCCAACTGATCTAGTTTAAAAAAAAAAAGTGCTACCTGAAGTTCTTCAGGTTAAAGGAGTTATTCTCTGACTGTAAGAGACTAGTTACAAATAAATACAATATGGTACCTAGAAAAGCCTCCAAGATATGTAAATTAAACAAATCACTTCTGCACAACTTCTGGGTCAAACAAGAAATCACAAAAGAAGTTAAAAATTAATTTGAACTAAACGATACAGAAAATGTTACCAGAGTTGGGTTCTTGGGCCCCACACGATGAAACCTGGGCCAAAACTCAAAGGTACAGGCAAGGCTTTATCTGGGCTATAGCTCCAAAGAAGGCACACACATCACTAACACGGTAGCTACAAAGAGGAGGTCCTGCATGTAGAGAGAAATCTCCCACCCAGGTTCCTGCTAGGTCTAATATATTAATGAGAGAAAGGGGGAAAAAAGTGCTTCTTCCTGATTGGTTGGAAGGGCCTCGTTCTGATTGGTCTATATTGGCAGGCAATTCAGGCAGCTCATTGGTGCTTTTTGGCCCCAAAGTCTTGTTTTAAGTCCGGTTTGTATATCTGGTTCTGTTTTTTTTTGTTTTTTTTGTTTTTTTTTTGTTTTTTTTTTTAAAGATTTTATTTATTTATTTGACAGAGAGAGATCACAGGTAGGCAGAGAGAGGAGGAAGCAGGCTCCCTGCTGAGCAGAGAGCCCGATGCGGGGCTCTATCCCAGGACCCTGAGATCATGACCTGAGCTGAAGGCAGAGGCTTTAACCCACTGAGCCACCCAGGTGCCCCTATCTGGTTCTGTTTTTAAGAGTAGTGATGTAATAGTAACATCCAACGGGAAGTGCTCCGGTGCATAAAGTTTTTCACTTGGGTCTTGTTCCCATGGTCCCTGTCTCAAAAACAGCAAAATCAAATGTGTGGGATTCAGCTGAAACAGAAAAAAACAATAGCTTTATATGTTTCTATTACAAAAGAAAAAGGTCGAGAACCAGAAATCTAAGTGTATGCCTTAGGAGGATAAGAAATGGAGAGCAAAATTAAGTAAGAGGAAGGAAAGAGGGAAGGTTGGTTACGATTGCTTTAAAGTCCAACATCTGGTTCATCTCAGAGTTTCCATCTGTTGATCGGTTGACTATTTTCCCTTGAGGATTTCTCATGGTGTCCTGGTTGTTTGTATGTTGAGTATCCTGGGCATTTTGAAAATGTATGTTATGAGACGTGAATACTGAATCCTGTAACGATCCATTAGAGAATTTGGATTGGTGGTGGTGATGGTTCGATTTTAGTATATGTGCTGCCGAAGCGAGCACGGTGGTGGTGTTTTGAGAGGACAGTTTACTTCAGTCGATACTTGAAGTTCTGCCTTAACTTGCATGGGTAGAATTCCAGCGTCAGCTGAGCTCGGGCTTTGCTGGGACTTTTCCGGCTTGAATATAGTCTTGTTTGGTTTTGCATTTTGCTACTGTATTTTGTTTTGCTTTTGGAGTTTTAGCTGCTTACACAGCCACGGTTATGCGCAATTGGGGCTGCTGTGGGGGCAAGGGCTCCTTTTCCTGTTCCTTCCACTAGAAAGACAGGGTTTCTCTCTCTGAAATCTGTTCCTTGTGCCAAATGCATAGTTGCACATTGAAGCTGCCTGTGCTCGTGGCACAAAGATAAAACAAGGGGAAATAATCAGGAAACTCACCCTCTAAGGATCATTTTTCAAGTTTGGTCTTTTTCCCTTCCATTTATTTGCTGTTGTTAATTTTCAGAGTTCTCAGGTAGTTGTTTGTTTTTGGCCTTTTTGTCCAAAGTGTTTGGCTGTAATCAGTGAGAAAGACAAACTAAAACAGGTTTACTTCATTTTGATCAGCCCCCCCGCCCCGCCCCAAAAAACTAAGGTTGATTTTTCAAATTTTCTATGATAAGCATAAGCATTACTTATATATTTAGGAATAACATAAAAACAACACAAATAGTCTGTTCATTAAATTTTCTAAAGCTGCTTGGAATAAAACTCGTTTTACAGAATTTCAGCCCAGCATAATTGAAAAAAATGGAACACACTCACTCCTGTGTATGTTGTTATTGCTGTTTGTATGTATTTGACTCCTTATTGGAACATATGCTTATTACCAGAAACTGTATCGTAATCATCTTTGCTTCTGTCCATCATGTTTAGCACTGCATGTAACATATAGTAAATGTTAAAATGCCCTGAATTTGATTATCTGTTAGTAGAAAGGGACTCTGCCTAGGGGCGCCTGGGTGGCTCAGTTGGTTAAGCAAGGGACAGTAGGTTTCAACTCAGGACATAATCTCAGGCTCATGCTCAGGGCAGAGTCTGCTTGAGATTCTCTCTTTCCCTCTCCCTCTGTCCCGCTCTCCCAGCTGGTGTGCACGCATGCTCTCTCTCTCAAATGAATAAATAAATCTTAAAAAAAAAAATAAAAGAAATAAAAGAAAGGGACTCTCTCTGAGGCCCTCTCTATCTGGTGTAATAGCTAACCGTGTGATTTTCCTACATTCTTCCACCCCCACCTTTCACGCTATTAAATTCAAAATCCTGTAGTGAGTAAGAGAGGAGCTGAGTTGAAAACAAAAGTCTCTAAATACTTAATAACAGCAGTAGCTTTCAGAGGAAAAATTAATTCTGTCAGTGGTAAGTCAAGTGGAATTTAAAAAATGACTTTTGCAAGAAAGTAGCAGTATTCATATTATAACTGACCCTTCTAAAGAATCTTTCCAAAGGCAAGAGATTGAGAAAACAAATTATCAATGTCCATAGACATATGAAATTAAAGATACTGATCATGGGGGATAAATGTCAACGTATGGAAAGACTGATGCACTGATACCTGCATACAATTGGTCCTAGAACACAAATGTGACTCATTTTGAGAAAGTACTTGTTTGGTGGAAAATAATTCTAAAAATAATTGGCAAAAATGTATGAAAAGATGAATTTTATTATTTGGTTCTTGTTTTTTGGTTTTATTCATATGAAAAACACAGTAATTAATAAATCAGTTTCTGAAGCCAGAAAATTGAGTTAGTCATAAGAGTTGCTAGTTACATAATAATAAGTCACTAGCCTTACACTTACAGTTTTAGTAAAATTGTTTTTTATTAATAGTATTCAATAAATATTGAAATTATAAAGGATTTTTAAAAGAGTGTAATGATCTCAAATTCCATCACCCTAACATAACTATGAACATTTTGAATCTTCTTGAAATCATTTTTTCCTGGGCATCTGTTTCTCTTTTAGCCTTAAGGGGTCTACACAATTTACACCACACTTTCCTTTTTATCTAAACCTTATCATGGATGCCATATTGTCTTCATAACATTAATTTTAATTGGTACTTAACATGCTGCGAAAAGATGGCACCATGGTTATTGCAAATAATAAATAATTTTTTGGTGGGTGATTAGAGTCTCCTCAGTTTTACTCAATTAAATAATACTATTATAAAAATTGTATCTATGTTGATTTTCCATTTTTTAAATAATTTTCTTAGTGGGAATTTTCAGAAGTAGAATTGATGTTTAATAAATTAAAATTGTTTTTGGCGCACCTGGGTGGCTCAGTGGGTTAAAGCCTCTGCCTTTGGCCCAGGTCATGATCTCAGAGTCCTGGGATCAAGACCCGCATTGGGCTCTCTGCTCAGCGGGGAGCTTGCTTCCCCCTCTCTGCCTGTCTCTATGCCTACTTGTGATCTCTCTGTCAAATAAATAAATAAAATCTTAAAAAAAATTAAAATTGTTTTTATATTTTTGAAAAATATTATTTAATTACTCTTCCAAAATGTTGCCTTTTGCTAGCAATGAATAAAATTACTTTCTTTACTATACTTTTAAAATCATTTAGTGGTATCTTTTTGAGGGTGATTAATTTAATAAAGAGTAAATGGCATGTTGGTGTTATTGCGCATTTCTTTGATTACTAATTAGGGTTAAAATTTTTTCATGTTCTTAATGTATTGTCTTTTGAAGATTGTTTTCTATGCCCTTTGTTCTTAAGAATGAGCTTCTTACAGATGTCTCTGATGCTAAGCAATGAAGAAGTATTTGTAATCATTTAATCAAGGGAACAACTTTTTAAAGCCCTTGTAATCTTATTTTCAGCAATCCTACTTGTTGCTGATAAGTAACATAAGTTGTTGTGTTGTTGTTTTTTTTATTTAAGTCTAGTTCTTGAACATAACTGAGCATAGAGGCTAGACTCTTCATACTCACTATCTTATTTAATTCTTTTTGTCAGCCCTGTAAAGTGGGGACTATTATTTACTGCCACCTTTAAGACAACTGGAGGGAAATCTAAAAAGGGTAAGTTACCAAAGGTCATACATCCAGTTACTGCCGAAGCCAAAACCAGACCTACAGCCCCATGTCCTTTAACCATGACAAACCACCAAATGCAAGATATGTTTATAAAAACAATTTGTTACACAGATGTTGTCAGAGAATGATCTGATTCATACTGTCTCATTTCTGAGCTTTAGCCTTAGCCTTGTGACCAGAAAATACCCAGAGAGTGGCATAAAGTTTACCTCTCAACATGACTAATGAGCCGGAATGTAGAGATATTTTCCCCATAATCTGTGTGAATTGACAAAGGGGACCATGATGGAGTAAGACCTGGGCCTTCCACTAATCCTTGGTCTTCCATTAACCCACTGAGTGACTACTGGAAGTTATTTAAGTTCTCAGAATCCCAATACTCTCATCTTCAAAAACAGTCTTTACAAAGCTTTCCTTGCACTAAATGAGATTATATGTGTAATGAACCTGACAGAATGCTGAGTACCCAACAGGTGCTCAATAGAGAGTTGCTGTTTTTTGTGCTTTGTGTCCAAGACTTGATTTGGATGTGCAGTGTGTCCAGTGGCTCCAAATGATTGGCTCAGACTCTGTTATCCCTGAGGGTTACTAAATCACCTAATTCTTGCCAAGACTTTAATTGGAAAAAAATAAGCCATCTTAGAATTTCCAACAAGTATGTATACATTGGAAACTTTCCAATGTAAACTAACTGACTCTTAGTGCATCGCTGGACAAATTTCATGTCCTCCAAAATCTCTGTACCTTGACTATTCATTGTGTAAATTCCTGCAATAGGCTTAAATAATTGATTGAGGGAAAGAATAAAGAACTTCATACCGTTAACAAGACTCTGACTCCCACAAGCTTAATTACCTCCCTGAAAAGTACTCTTCAGTACTCTAGCTCCTGTCTCTCAAAACAATTAACCACAGCCTTGATTTTTGTTTCTGCTCATTATCAATAGGTTTCATCTTCAAAGCAGGTATGAATAGTGCATTATTACCTTTTAATCCAACACTGACATAAGCATCATTATAAGATATCAATACTTCTTTGGAAGCAGTTTGTTTTGTAGAGTCCATTATAATTCAATTGTTCCTGATTCATGATGTAGCTTAAGGAGATGCTCAATGAAACATATCCTGTTTGCTCATATTCTATCGCATTCTGTGGGTGGATTGTAAGCCGTTTTGTCTTTCTCACACAATTATAATCTTTCTCTTGGAATAACTAGAATTATTGCATTTATTATCTTCAAGAACAGAATAATCTCCAAAAAAGGTCACTCGTAGGAGCTCGAATAACTTTATCTAATTTCCTTCACTCAGTAAAGGTAGTAGAAAGAGTATTTGGGGTCTGCAGAGAATAAACAGTTTAAATAGATATAAGGTTGACTATTTTTGAATGACACAAAAATTTCATTATTTTAAGCTGCTTAGCAGTATCTTCTATATTGTAATTGTTGTCTTTGGTCTTTAACAATCCAATGGTCACCTAATTAAAATAGCAGTGCTAATTCTTATTCAGACTATGTGGTATTTCTATTCCTACTGCGATGGATAAATCATTTGGAGGACATAACCCTTAACAACCTTTAACAAGACCTCACACTGTAATCTGTCAGAATTATTCCCTGAATACACTTCTTACTTCTGCTGCTGAACATTTATATAGCAATGAAATATTAATAACTCTTAAGAGAGTTGGCTGGATTTTATTATATTTTAGAAGGAACAATTATTTCTCAGATAGCCCAAGATTTAAAGTGGATAGTCTATCCAAGGACCTCAACCTCAAAGACTTCTCTAGACGTAGAATGATCCAGAAAAGCCATTTTGGATACGCTTTGAAAATTTCATCTTTTCTCAAGAAACTGCTCTTGACATATGGTTGGAATGTCCTTTCTTGATGGCCATATATTAAACATGTGACCCCCCTGAATTTGCTTACTTATCACCTCACAAAACACACATGATTCTTTTCTTGACCTTGGTATGATTAAATGTCATCCAGTGCATATGATCATAATATTTCACTCATAGCAATCTAGCTACTGCGCACCAGAGCTGACAGGGGGAAGCCTTATAATTTCCATCTGTTCCAGTGCCAAGTTCACTTTTTGTGTATAGCCTTTGCATTTGGTTTTATCTCACCTATTACTGTTCTTGCTTTGATTCTGACAAAAGCCATGCAAGTGTAAGAACCTATGTGAATCTACACTGGTGCCAGTGTAGCCATACACTTAGATGGCTTAGATGAAGCAAGCCATCTAAGACTTGCTTTATACTCTGTAACTGTAGGGTTTTAAAATTTCACAAACATTTAAAAGAAATTTTGAAGAAAATTTTATATGCTAGATGGCACTTAATAGTGATTCTCTCTCTTTTCAGAAGCTCCTTAATTTCTAAAATGACTCTTTAGCTGCTTGACTATTTACTATTCGCTCAATATAGATTTTAAGCATGGATGTAGGACAAATATTTATATTACTCAGATCTCTTTCTTCCTTCCTTCCATGTGAGTTTTGAGATTTCTTTCTGATAGTAGGGTTGTAAGAAAAATGTCCTCCATATACTTTCAATCTCAATTTAAATCTAAATACGTGTATATACTCAAATGTACATGCATATTTGTTTTGGTCACTCCATAGAGGGAGATGAACTTACACTCAATATTTGGTTTGAATGTTGAGACAGCTGATGCCACACACATCAAGAGAATAGGAAAATGTCTGTTACATAATGAGATTTTTGGAGAGAGCAGGCTGCCTCCCAAGCAGGTCCAAAAGTGATCTGAGAGAGGGCGACTAGCTGGGGAGTCTTGTGCTGTTTAGAGCTGGGCCTGCAGCGAGAACTCCTGTGCATAGTTTGAACTCCCTGCGTGAGCAGATGAAGGGAGTACCAGCCTCTGTTCTCGGCTTGCCCAGATGCTGGGCAAAGTCAGGGGAAGGATCAGAGAGGCTTGAAAGCCGCCCTCAGGAGGCAAATATCAAAAAATGGAGTCAGACTCTTAATTCAATACTACACCTGCATAAACAGCACAGATTTGAATACACCTATCTACACATGCTGCCTCCTTTGTAAAATCATCTGACAAGATTTCTAAGCCTTGCAAGGACTAACATTTCTGTGTCACTCCTGACTCATAATTCCTGCTCCTTCTCGATTCTGACTTGCATCTCATGTCCCCGGGCTGTTTATGTCTTTGCACTTGGGTTGATCAAGATGCAGAATTTAGCCCTTCTATATGACTGAAAAAACAACTAAAACGAAAGTGTCTCACTTACACAAGACATTTGTATTTGTGGCATGCTATCCTAAAAGTCTGATCATTAAAGGGAAGAGAACAATAGGGAGATGTCTATCCCCACTGATAAGATTTGCCATATCCCTTAGAAGGCAGAGGTACCTACAAGTAAGTTTGAACTTAAAATAACTAGTAGATTTTTTTCTTTAGGATGTAAAAAAAAGCTGTTCCCCTTTGATTATATGAGATTATAAATCTAAGTAATCTGGCATGTGTGAACACCCACACACCCACACCCCCACACCTACCCCATGAGGAAGAATGATGACTTGTGGTTTTCAGATCTTGCTGACTTCCTTAGGCTAAATGAGGAAATGTCACACAAACTTGTCTTAGACTCAGGAGACTCAGAAATTCTGATACCCCCCCAGGAAAACAACACTGAAGATCACTAAAGATCTTTTAAATTAAATTTTATTGTTACAAACTCCTACAGTGGAGTTCTCACAGAAAGTATCCAAATTCATTTTTCCTCTTTTTTTTTCCATTGAAAATATACCTCAGAAAAAATAGCCCAGAACCATTTCTGTTTATTCCTAAGACATATATTCACACCTCACTTTCCCTAATGACATGTGGGGCTAGAGGTAAATTATGTTTAGCGTCAACTTGGCACCATGGGTTGAATTTGTTTGTAAACATTAAACCTCCAATGCTTACTTAATGGTGTCACTGTAAGCATTTACTGAGAGTGATAGATCTGGAAGCTACACTGCACCACTTCCTTTCCAGTCTAACCCCCAGCCAGATTCCTACTGAGGAGGACAGTCTGATCGATGTACTTGCTTGGTCTTGTCTTAGAATATGAATAATTTGGATGACTCAAACATAAATTTTAAGGTTTATTTTCCCCCAGTTCTAGGACCTAGAGTTTTTGTCTATCTTTTTAGAGTTTGTCTATCTTTTATAGAAGCAAGTAAATATTTTGCATAACAAAGGAGCCCCATGAGGCTCTCCAATACTAGAAAACATTCAAGATAGAGAGACACTTGCCTCACCCAAATTTGCCAAAATATTAGGAGGAAATTTTATAGGAAAAAAATTACACACATCTGTTCCACATGCCAAAAATAAAAATAAAAAATATTATTACCATGCAATATTAGATACTTACGATTAATGATATACCTATTTTCTCATTCATTAATTATTTTGTTGTAAGTAATTTTCTCAACTGATACGATTCAAGTGACCAGCAGTGGTTTCTTATAAAATGTTCTCAAAGATCCAAATGAATCAATGACTCTTTATAATTAAACATTTCACTTGCTTTCTCCCTAAAAAAAGAGAAATTGATTTTATTTTTTTATTTTTTTTAATTTATTTATTTATTTATTCGACAGAGAGAGAGAGATCACAAGCAGGCAGAGAGAGAGGGAGAAGCAGGCTTCCTGCTGAGCAGAGAGCCCGATGCGGGGCTCGATCCCAGGACCCTGAGATCATGACCTGAGCCAAGGCAGAGGCTTTAACCCACTGAGCCACCCAGGCACCCCGAGAAATTGATTTTAAAACAGATGATACATCCTGATATATCCTTTGGCCCAAACCAATGCCAACCAAGTAAATTAGCTGTATTCTTTCTATAAATGTTTTTATGGGTTTAAATAATTGTGAACAAATCAGGCTAATTCGAATTTGAAAGTTATCAAGACCAGTGACATTTCTCTTGAAAATATCAGGTTTTCACAAGATCTCTGGAGTCAAAGGCCTCATTTGAATACTTGGTGAATTAATAATGTGATATTTGGCAAGGCACGTGTCCTCTCTGTGCCTCCGTCTCATCATCTCCCAAAGGGGGATAAAAATACCTAATCAATAGATAAGTTGTGAGAATTCATGTAAATGAAATGATTTTCAGAAAAAGGTAGAGGCCAGCGCTTGTTCACATTGGTACCTTGTACATGGTAACTAATCTCATCACGGTACAATTGTATTTTCTGGGTATTTTTTCTTCACCTATAAAAATACATGTTCTTCTGAACTAATATGTCAGTTCCACAGCAAGATGACTTTTAAGGCTGTTTTGTTTGTACATGTCTCGAGTGGACCCTTTATACTTACTGTAACCTCTCTCCCTCTTTTTTAAAAAAATATTTTATTTATTTATTTGAGAGAGTGAGCAAGAGAAAGCATAAGCCGTAGAAGAAGCAGAGGGAGAAGCAGACTCCCTGCTGAATTGGGAACCCAACATAGGGCTTGATCCCATCCCAGGACCCTGGGATCATGGCATGAGCCAAAGGCAGACATTTAACCGACTGAGCTATCCAGGTGCCCCTTCCTTCTTTTTTTAATGCTCAGGTGCATATGATACAAAGAAACTGTTATGGGCTCACACAAAAAGGAAAATAATCTCTTCTTCCTATTCTGAAAATGTTTAGACTGCAGGAAACACAGTTTTTCATGAAAAATTTATTTTATATATAATATATATAGATATATATATTTTAACAAAACTTCTATCCCAATGTATATTGCCAAATACAACTGAGTTTAAGTTCCTTTTTACAAAAGCACCTATAAATGTTTAACTGGCTAATGTGACAGATTATTCTTAAAACTTCACCAGTTCCTAGGCCAATTTTTAAAAAATTAATGTGGTGAGACAACAATCTGAGAAGTTTTTTGGGCTAAGAGATCTGAGCTATCTTGCTCAGCAAAGAGGCATCAGAAAGAGAGGAGAAATAGAAGATAGAAACTTCTTAGCTTTTAGATTCAACCTACCACCAGAGTTAGAGACAGAATAATTTAGGAAGTGACCAGTTATCAGCCAGAACTAGTTTTTCCTCCTTTCACCCAGTTCCAGACCAGATAAAACTCCTATAAATTCAGGGAGGGAATTGAGAGTATTTCATCATTGGTGGTTCTCTGTCTTACTTCTCACTTTCAACCCACAGTGAATCTGGGAGGGCTTTAGAATACCAGTAGAACTCCTCAGAACAATTTGAGGATGATTCAAAAACTGAGAAGACCCATCAGTCACGAGTCCCTCTGGATCCCGGTAATTGTCAGCCTTGTAGTGGTCTTCCCACCAAATGGTGTGAAAACGAGGCTCCAGAAACCTGTGAGGGGTGTTGGAAACACAAATTGTAGCTTCTCGGCACCACAGAGGGGTGTTCGGGAGCAGCCAAGACTTCTCAACATCTGAGGGAAAGGTTCCAGATGTTGAATGAAAGAGGAAACGATTCATGTAAGCCTGGAGTTGGTTCCCTCAGCCGAGATCAGGAGTTCTCTAGCAGCAGATGCGTGCAGAGTTGCCCTGGGCAGGGGCTGGCTGTGAATGCAGTGATCACAGAAGATGGCCAGTGTGGACCGGACGCTGAAAGCTCAATCACAAAATTGATTCTGTTCTCTGGGAGTGATTAGAATCCTGTGGGTTTTGGTTTTGCATTTGTTTACAGCAAACACAATGAGGTTTTTGTTTAAAGAAAATTTCTTTTCAGGAAAAATAAAGGTATTATTTTGCGCACGTGGTGTTCCTGGAATGTTGTTGGTGCCAGGTGAGAGAAGCTGGGGATCTTATCCAGATCTTTTGACCCAGAGCCATGAGCAGGAAAATTAAGTAAATCCCGTATTTTCTATCTCCAAATTATACCAATTTTCAAAACTTGGGCTCCCAATAATTTAACTCCCGTAAAGGATCCTTCTATATTCTTCATTTGAAAGATTTCATCTACCAAATAAGACACGTGTGTCAAGTGATAATTCATATTTTCAAATTTTAAACCAAGGGATATATAGCTTCTCGTCAGCTTGAATTAATTGGATCCTTCCAGGGCCAATGGAATTTATTTGGGTGAACATCTTTAGTCTTATCCTGGTCGAGGGCAAGTTGTTTCTTCCTGAAAAATCACTGAACTCCTAAAATCCCAAGCACTGAGTAGTTAATATTAGTTCCCATTTTGAACGTGAAGGGATGGTGTAAGGTGCGTGGAGAATGTGCAACTCATTCAAGTTCATATGGCTATGAGATGGTATGTGGCCAAAAAGAGGACATATAAAGAGATTATAAATCATAAATTTATAAATTATAAATGACAAAAATAATATAAAATGATTATTGTCATTATGAGTAAATAGAATTTAACTCTAAGAAAAGAACAATTCAAGGGTGTATTTAAGACTTTGTAGAGCTTGGGGCGCCTGGGTGGCTCAGTGGGTTAAAGCCTCTGTCTTTGGCTTAGGTCATGATCTCAGGGTCCTGGGATGGAACCCCACATTGGGCTCTCTGCTCAGCAGGGAGTCTGCTTCTCCCTCTCTGTCTGCCTCTCTGCCTACTTGTGGTTTCTCTGTCTCTGTCAAATAAATAAATAAATAAATAATCTTTTAAAAAAAATTCTGGAAATTCTTGATGTCATCTTTATCTCCTTTTCAGATGAAGAAACTGATGCACAAGAATTTTAGATTTTTTTCCTGTATCATAACCTAATAATTGGAAATTGAATCTAGGTAGACTCTAAACTCTGTGTCTTTAACCACTTTTTAAATGGCCTTTAATCTCAAACTGTTCCTTTCTTCTTTGGGGGGTGGGGTGAGGGGCAGAGGGAGAGAGAGAGAGAGAGAGAGAATCTTAAGCAAGCTCTATGCCCAGCACAGAACCCACCACAGGGCTCCATTTCACAACCCTGAGATCATGACCTGAGCTGAAATCTAGAGTCAGATGCTTAATCAGCTGAGCCACCCTCAGGTACATTTAATCCCAAACTATTCTTAACTACTTGAATATATTTCAACTAGTCTCCGAAGAATCAGGACTATGATCTCAAGTCACTTGTTGAAGTTATACGCATGACCAACATTCATTAGAATTTTGTATGTCATTTCTTCTTCTCTGAAAACCCTTCTCTGGAAAGCTCATATTCATCCTTCAAGACTCCAAATACCTTCCTCAATGAAGCCTACCTCTCTCCTCTAGACAATATTTGTTATCCTTTCTTCTGTGTTTTCTTGGTAACTTCTTCATAGCTTGTGATAGAACTTATTGCCATAATTACAAATTACAAGGCTTTCTTTAAGGCAGCTAGAATATTCTATTTCTTTGGTACCTGGTAGGAGCTAAATATATTTTTCTGAGATAAACACATTGAAATTCTTCAAGCCAAAAACATCATCATTCTGGGAAGAAGTTCAGACAGAGAAATAGATAGTGAATATACTTTTTGGAGCAAGAGGAAGAATAAATTCATACAATTTATGTGCAAGTAGAATAAGTTCAATCTAAAAGAGATGGACGAATCTGTTGAAGCCATATCTATTTCCTAACTCACAGCAGTATATTTCTGAAGAAAACATCCTACGAAAGAACAGAATTCTCAGACTGCCTTTCCACATTGCACAAGAACTGAGGATCTGCACACAACCTTGCTCATCCTCTAGGTGAGGCCCCTGGCTTAGAGGGCTTCCTAGATCACATCAAACGCCAACACTGACATCTGCTGGAAATGCACACTGGTCACAGTTTCTGCACTTGGTTATAAAAAGGGGGGAAAAAAGTGCAAGATGATAAGAAACTACCTAAAAACTACCTCAGAACCCAAACCAAGAACTAATACATAAAGAAAATGTGAGCTTGAGCAATCTTGGACATTTCTTTCTTTGAGAATATAATCTTGGTAAACAACTTTTTGGTGATAAACATGGCCATAGACTTAGGATTCTGAATTACCAATTCTTTTATAAGTAACCTTTAGCACGGCCCCCAAATTATATCTGATCTTTTTTAAAAAGCAAAATAAGCTACATATCTCTGCAAATGAGTAATTCAATTAATTTCCGCCTCACATTTTATAAATAGCACAGTTCGTGCTCTCTGGATCATAGGAAGCACTAACTCATTTTGAGGCTTCCCTTTTCATGGGTATGAAGAACAGAGTCTTGACAGGGTTTGTGTTATTCTACCTACTCTCCTAGATTTTCTTTCTGCTGTCTCCATTGTGAGACTAATTAGGTATTTGAGAAAGAGTCAAAGTGAAGACTATTCTTTCCTCCATTTGTTTATTTATAAGTTTTAAGTATAATCAGACGTAACATATTTCTTTCTACACTTATTTTTCCTATTTATTGAAATATTTTGGTAAGATAAAAAGGTCTGTGACTCAAGGAAATTATTTTATTTTTCAAAACGAGTCCCCCAAACCTGTATATTTAAAATTGTTACTGTAGAAATTAGCTCCTAGAGTCCTATCATCTGTTAAAAGTTGTTCTATATATTCTTCTAAACTTACTCCATAAGTTTTCTTTTTGAGGAACTAAGGTATTTATTTTGTCCCTTTTTGCATCTTGGTTTTTATCTCTTTATTGTAAAATGCAACACGTAAGCAAAAACAGTATAGGGACACCTCTGAGACATTGGGGTTTGATTCCAGAATACTGAACTAAAACAACTACCATAATGAAGTGAGTCAAATGAATTTTTTGCTCTCCCAATGCATACAAAAGTTACGCTTACACTATAATGTAGGTTGTGAAGTATGCAACAGCATTATGTCTAAAAGAAAGCAATGTAAACATATTAATTAAAAATACTTTATTACTAAAAAAATACTAGCCATCATCTGAGCTTTTAGCGAGTTATAATCCCTGACCATACATCACTATAACAAATACAATAACAGTGAAAAAATTTGAAATATTGTGAGAATTACCAAAAGGTGACATAAAGATACAAAGTGAGTAAATGCTTTTGGAAAAATGACATTGGTAGATCTGTTCCATTGTCATAAACTTTCAGTTTGTAAAAAAAAAAAACAAACAAAAAATAAAAAACCAAAAAGCAGAGTATCTGTGAAGCACAATAAAATGAGGAATGACTACTTCTAACTAATAATTACTACTACTAATAATAATAACTAATGTATAGCTTACTGTATTTTAATAACATGAACACTCATGTAACCATCACTCAGATCAAGAAATATTATGACATAATAAGCAACCAACAGAATGGGAGAAGATATTTGCAAATGACATATCAGATAAAGGGCTAGTATCCAAAATCTATAAAGAACTTATCAAACTCAACATCCAAAGAACAAATAATCCATTCAAGAAATTGGCAGAAGACATAAACATACATTCTGCAAAGAAGACATCCAACAGACACGTGAAAAGTGCTCAACATCATTCAGCATCAGAGAAAACAAATCAAAATCACAGTGAGGTACCACCTCACACCAGCAAGAATGGCTAAAATTAACAAGTCAGGAAACGACAGATGTTGGTGAGGATGTAGAGAAAGGCTAACTCTCGTACACTGTTGGTGGGAATGCAAACTGGTACAGTCATTTTGGAAAATAGTATGGATGGTTACTCAAAAAGTTGAAAATAGGGCTACCTATGACCCAGCAAATGCACTACTATTTACCCCAAAGATACAAATGTAGTGACCTGAAGGGGCACATGCACCCAAGTGTTTATAGCAACAATGTCCATAATGGCCAAACTATGGAAAGAGTCTAGATGTCCATCAACAGATGAGTGGATATCGAAGAGGTGGTATATATATACAATGGAATATTGTGCAGCCATCAAAACAATGAAATCTTGCCATTTGCAATGACATGGATGGAACTAGAGGGTATTATGCTAAGTGAAGTAAGTCAGTGAAAGACAATTATTATATGATCTCACTGATACAAGGAATTTGAAAAATACGACAGAGGATCATAGGCAAAGTGAGGGAAAAAAATGAAACAAAATAAAACCAGAGAGGGAAACAAACCATAAGAGACTCTTAATCTCAGGAAATAAACTGAGAGTTGCTGGGGGATGGGAGAGGGAGGGATAGGGTGGCTGGGTTATGGACATTGGGGAGGGTATGTGCTATGGTGAGTGCTGTGAGTTGTGTAAGACTGATGATTCACAGACTTGTACCCCTGAAACAAATAATTCATTATATGTTAATAATATAAAAAATTAAAAAAAATTTTTTTAAAGGTATAGATGAGATGTAGGTTAAAATAGGAACGAGAAAAATTTTAAAAAGAAAGAAAAAAAAGAAAATTTTAAAAATTTAACTTTGAAAGACTAAAGAATCATGGGAAAAAAGCCTTGAATTCTATGTGCTGTGTCCCATACCTCTGGAGTTTCGTAGTTCTCATTGTTCGGTGAACTTGGTCTTGGCTGGATATTGTTGCTGATCTTCTGGGGGAGGAGCCTGTTGTAGTGATTCTCAAATGTCTTTGCCAGAGGCGGAATTGCACCGCCCTTGCCAGGGGCTGGACTAAGCAATCTGCTTGGTTTTGCTCTTGGGAGCTTTTGTTCCCTGAACACTTTCTGTACAGTTTTGGAGGAGGAGAATGAAGATGGCGGCCTCCCAATCTCTGACCCGGAGGAGCCCAGAGCTCAGGGCCCCACCGCTCAGTGCGCACTCAGAGAAAAGCAGTCAACCCCTCCCATCTCCCCGGTCTCCAGCTGCGCTCCGAGCTCACTTGGCCTGTGACAGAGTGTTTCTATTTCTGGTGCATGGTCCCATGTAGAGTCTTCAAACCCAGCAGATTCCTGCAGCCATGCTCTCCTGCTGCTCCTCCCAGGGAGTAAAGGGAGTCTCCCCGGATCTGCTGCTTGTTGGGTCCCTGCTAGAAGAGCAGTGGCCTGACTGTGGCTTGGATCCCTGGTTTCAGGTAACCCCAAGCTGAGAGCTCACTCCTCAGCTCCGTCTCTGTAGCCGGCTTCCCTCTGTGATACCTGGGAGCTCTGCCACACTCAGGCACCCCTGGTCTTTCTGTGACCCTGCAGGTCCTGAGACCACACTGTCCCTGCAATGGCTCCTCCTCCCGCTGAGCCTCTAGAGCAATAATCCCTCAGAGGAGCAGACTTCTGAAAGTTCCAATTTTGTGTTTCGCCGCTCTGCGGCTTGCCGGGAGCTAGCCCCTCCCCCTCCCACGGTCTATCACCTCGGATTCACTTCTCCACATGTCCTACCTTCTGGAAAGTGGTCACCTTTCTGTTCATAGAATTGCTGTTATTCTTTTCTTTGATCTCCTGTTGAGTTGGTGGGTGTTCAGAATGGTTTGATAACTACCTAGCTGAATTCCTGGGACCAGACACAATTTAGGACTCCTACTCCTCTGCCATATTGCTCCTCCCCCACCAAGTTCCTGTTTTCATTTCCTTCAGATAAATACCCAGGAGTAAGATTGCTATATTGAATGGTACTTCTATTTTTAATTTTTTGAGGAAGCTCCTGTTTCCTACAGTGGCTGCACCAGTTGCATTCCCACCAACAATGCACAGTCATTCTCTTTTCTCCACATCTTTGCCAGCATTTGTTATTCTTTGTCTTTTGATCATAGCCTTTGACACCTGTATGATGATAGCTCATTGTGGCTTTGATTTGTGCTTCCCTGATGACTAGTAATGTTGGGCACCTTTTCATGTACCTGTTGGCCATCTGTGTTTTTCTTTGGAAACATGTCTATTCCGATCCTCTGCTCATTTTTTAATCAGATTTTTTTTTCTATTGGTTTGTAGGGGTTCTTTACATTTTCTGGATATGAATTAACCACTTATCAGATGGCATCCCAACACTTGAGGACTTCAAGGAACTGGTGAGGGTAGAAGACGGAAAGTGAGGGAAGAGGGGGAGGTGGGGAAGGAGAAGGCACACCAAGAGGATAAAGAGGACCTGAGCCAGCTGCTACCATTCCAGTTCCTGGGGCAGCCCCCACTGGAGGAGGCCTACCAGACCCCAGCCCTAGATAGACAGTTCCTGGGGCCTGAGCCCAAGCCCAACTTGGTCTGGAGGAATTCCTGGGCATGGAGGGGAATCTACTATCGAGGAAGAAGACCTTGGTCCCAGGCCCAGCCTCCTGGAGCCACCCAGCCAAGAGCCTGGTCTCTGCAAGTGCAGACCTCACTGGAGAACCGCACACAGGGTCTGGAAGAGCCAGAACAGGTGTTAACCTGGGCTATTATAACATCATCCAGGCCCTGGACCTCAGCATCCAAGTCATGGATGTGGGAGAGATGGATATGGTCACTGCTGACTCCAAGTATAGCCAAGGCCTCAGACACTGCCCTCCACGACCTTCCCTGTGCCTGGAAAGGATCCTGACCATTGCATGGTTAAGCCTGGCCCAGAGGCGCTCACAGGGCCCCAGCGTGTGGCACCAGCAAACTGGAAGAAGGAGAGGAGCAATGCCACCTACCTACAGGCCAACTTGGTGTCAGCAGCCAACACTCACGACCTCACCATTAAGGCCATCACCTCCAGTACCAAAGCAGACGTGACATTTGAGGGAGCAAAATAGCTCCTGCAGCTCAGGGTGAAGTCTATGAGAGCCTGGGGGCCACTGTTGCGCCTCACTGAGCTCCTGTAGCCTTGTGCTGGAGTGCCCTCCCGCAAGGTCAAGGGGCCAGCCTGGCAAGGTGAGTCCAGAGAGGCCATCCCCATCCTGAGGGTGCTCTTAAAGATGGAACATTCCACACACACAGTCCTTCAAGCTGGTGAAGAATCCCATAGCCCAGCAGAGAGTGGATTCTTTCCCAGTACAGTGCCCTGTACTGGGAAACACTAGCCCCCACCCCAGCCCATTGGACATCAAGTGTCCTGGCAAGGGTGCCTTGTCCATGCCACGGAAGTGGCCTTAGGGCACTGCAGATGCCCTGGAAGGTATGGCCCTCTCTGTGGTCATCACTTCCAGCAGCTAACTGCCCAGGGGGTTGCCATCTTCTCCACACCTCGGACACCACCCTGTGCTCCCTAACTCCCCTAGGCTCCCTGTCCACTCTCTTCACACACCTAGCCCTCTCCTCTGCATCAGGGCAGCAAGGTTTGGGGTTTATGTGGCCTAGGGAGCAGAAGGGATCGAGGCCCTAGGAGGGAAAAGCGAGGCAGGGCCAGGACCTCTTGTCCAGCCCTGAGGCGGGGTGGCCCCTCATTCTTCCAGACTCAATTCCTGTCCCCACCTCCCTAGGTTGGTCTCAGTTGGGGCTGGCTTCAGTTTCTCCTTCCTGACAGGCCTTGAGGCAGTCCTTCCCCACCAAACCCTCCTCTGCCCCAATCCCAGTGTGAGTGCCAATCACTTCTGTCCCTCCTGCTACCTTCTGACCAGGCTCCCCACCCCAGCCCCACCAAATGGTAAAATTAAGCCTCTCTCTCCCTCACACCTCCACACGCAAAATGCAGACACAAAAGAACAAAATGTGGTGCTTCTTTAATAGGCCACTTTGGCTGAGGGTCTCTGTTAGCCTGACTGAAACTTCCCTGTAACTGTGCTGTAGTCTGGAACTCTTCTTACCCCTGTCCTCCTTTATGCCCTCTTTCCTTCATTGTGTCAGATAATAGACAATCTGCGGGTCCTTCCCACTTCCTCCGGCTTCCTCCCCAGTACATTTTTTTTTTTGCATGTTTCATCCATCTTGGCGTCTGCTTCCTAGAATGCCCTTACTGCTCACTACCCTAATTCTAACCATCATGTGTCATCACCAAGAGCTGGTTTTCCTCTTTCTAGTTTTGCCTACACAAATCCTCTGCCAGTGGCAACCAGAATACTCCATCTTTCTATAGATGGCCTCTGAAAGTATAAACTCTTTACTGAGACCCACAAGGGCTCTATGATCCCATTCCAGCCTATCCAGCTTTCCCATTGACCCCTCTGTGCCTTGGATTTTAACTTTTTTTTTTTTTTAAAGATTTTATTTATTTATTTGACAGAGAGATCACAAGTAGGCAGAGAGGCAGGCGGAGAGAGAGGGGGAAGCAGGCTCCCCGCTGAGCAGAGAGCCCAATGTGGGGCTCAATCCCAGGACCCTGAGATCATGACCTGAGCCTAAGGCAGAGGTTTTAACCCACTGAGCCATCCAGGCACCCTTTGCCTTGGATTTTAGGTGATAATGCCGTCAATATCTCCTACTCATTTCCTCTGTGCTTTAGCTAAAGTGGCCTCTTCTGCCTGGGATGCTCTTCCCTCTTCTTTGCCTTGATACAACCACTTCTCTGGTTGGCACCTCCCTGGAAAGCTTCCTGAGTTACCTCAAGCTAGGTATAGTGCCTGACCCCACAATCACCCTGTCCCCTGAGGTGAATCTAGGTCCTATATGATATGCCTCTGTATCTTTTTTCCCAACTGAACGATGACTTCCATCAGGGCAGGACTGGTGCCTTATTTGTTGCAACTCCATAAGCACATGCTTAGCCCAGAGCAATCCTTCAACAAATATTTGTTTTTCAGTTGAAAGTGCTAAACTCTAGTAATTCATTAATTTGCTATCTTTAAAAACTCTCAGAAGACCAAAAAATTGATTAGTTTGTTCAAGGGTTTGGAATTATGAGAGGGACAAAGTGTTTGTAATTTGGAAATTAACAAGATAGAGCAGCGGCTGCCTAGAGTTTTCCTCATTTCAGGATTATGGGAACCTCCACCCACAGGGTCAGCAAAAGAAGAAAAATAATATCAAATGAGGAGCAATCCATTTTCCTTTGGCAACGACACTGGAGGAAAAATTAAAATGTTAATACTAATGATTAAATTGAGGTTGAAATTTTGTGGTAATCTAGTTTACTCATTCAACCTTAAATATTCATATTTGAAATAAGACTAGTAAATAAATCAGGGCTTTGGAGGCTTTTTTAATGCAATAAGGTAAGCATTTTAATAATTCCTTTTATGTCCATTTCAAAATATTGTAACCACTTACCCAGACACGTGGTGGGGATGCACTTGATATTGGCAAATCAAATAATTTAAAAAGATATTCACATTCTGCCAACACATCAATCAATTCATGTTAAAAAACAATATCGTCAGATTTTGTGGGACCAAAACTCAGGTGATCATTACATCGTTGACTTAACAAACCTAAGGTTTGGATATTGTGCAACTACAGAAGGTAAATAATATTTTCTTTATCATATGAGCATGATAAAGCTTTTAGAAAGTTGCAAGACACAGGAAAACTGTGAAGTTGGGCAAGTTTGTGTCCATAGACTTATCTTCTGGCTCTTTCTTCTCCATTGCTCCTTAGGAATCAAAGATCTTTCTCTCTCTTTTCCATAGCAGTTTGCATAGTCTTCAAGGATTTAAGTTATCAGTTTGAATTGTGGCTATTCATTGACATCTTTCCAACTCTTCTTTGTGTTCTTTGAACATGAGGACTGATTCAGATTAAATGTATTGTCATTGGTGTCTACCACAGTGCATGGCACAGATTAGCATTCTCTAAATTCTTACAGAAGAGGGAACAGGAGGTGGGGAAGGTGAAGATAAGGTAGGAGAGAGGGATGGGGAGAGAGAAGAAAGAAAGAAATGAATCTAAGTCATTTCCCCATGAAGTCTCCTAAAGCATCTAAATCTCATTAACTATAAAGTGGAAAATTTCATCTCTTATTCAGGGGTTGCTAATTAGCAGTGAACAGGTGGGAAAATTGTTTGTAGGGGAATGGAGTGGCTTCCAGACCTTTTCAAGGCACATCAGATAAAATAATAGTTCAATACACGTTTTCATAGGAAGGTTCTGCTGGAAGCCGAGGAGCTGAAAATAATGATCAGAGCTCTGAGGCTTGTGAAATCATATAAAGGGGACAGGAAGGAGTAAAAAAGTAACCAACTAATTAAAACAAGATAAATATATTAAAAAGCATTCAGACTGTAGGTGTATGTTCTGTACAGATCAATTTCTGCTGCAATTCTTATAATTTGTTCACAAATAAATGTCGATATTCCTCCTATGCTCTGCTGTTGATGCTAATTAACACAGGCTTGAGGTGCCTGGCAAAAGGAATATGTAAATAAAAACTGTTCCACAGATGATAGGGAAAGACATTTGCATGCAAGGCAACAGGCTCTCACTCTCAGATTTAGAAATCTTTTAAAGGATGCAAAACTACTATAAAGGTTTCTTCTCTCACCACAGACTCCTTAGAAGAATATATTCATAAGGTATATCACACATATAAGAATATCCCTGCCTACATTCTCCCCTCCATAGATAATGAGCTTGGTAATCACAGTTTTTATTCAAGAAGGGAGGGAAATTTAATTAAACACATTCTAAATTACTCTAGTTAGTTGTACAGTGAAGGAGGTTCAGAGTGGTTTGTGGGATGGGAAACACTAGTACTTTTCTCTGGACTAGTTTTCAAAAAACTGAAGACCTTGATTCTAATAAATCTAGATTCTCAGTACTCACATTGTTTTCATGGCCTGAAAAGAGGAGTTTAAGAGAATGTTTCTGATTTGCACGTTCAGTTGAAGCTAGGAGATAGATTGAATTAAAATTCGAGTACACAAACATTCAGCCAGCGCCTACTAAATACAAAACTTGGTGCTAAGCCCCGAGTGCCCTAATTCCTGGTTCCTGGTTCCTCCCTCCTGGGAAGAGAGGAGGAGAAGATTCGTAAATCTTTGGGGAGATTTAGATTCATAGATTCATAAATAATAAACTTGTAATGTCAGGAAGAATAAAAGAAGTACGAAAACAGGTAAAAGCAACAACCCCTGAGAAAATAGAGCAAGGAATAACGAATGTCCCCTTCGTGCTGTCAGGAAGGAAGAAGAGGACGCTTCAAGATGCAGTGGGACGCCCTGGAGCAGAAAGGCTGAGTCAGCATTCAGCAGGAAGGATGTCTGGAAAAGGTAAGACGCCAAGGTCATGTTATACCTCCTTTACGTCATTCAGATCTGCTTGAAGGCCACGTCCTTGGAGAGCAGCACCTTGTCCTCATCTCCCTGGCTGACAATGTGGTTACCCCGCCAGCAGATTTTCCTGAAAAGTTCCTGTCTTTGAACTTTCCAAAGACAGTTGTCTTTTTCAATAAAATTGTAATTTATATTAACCAATTTTGATGAATTGGGGTTATCTTTAGGAGGGCAAGAGGGTGAGGAGATAACTACCTAAACAAATTGATTTAAAACAGAAAATTGTGCTATAAATAAAATGTAAATCAGTGATGATGTAATCACAGAAACCAATTACAGTTTTAGAGAATTGTGACCAAAGATTATACCAAGAGAGGTTTTATTAATACCCTTTTACTATTTTTTCCGAAAACAACATACATATTTTACTGAATTGGCAAGATATTTTACAGAATTTTCAACTAACAGTAGTAGGTAAAGTGCATGTTTTGTAAGACATGTTGATATTCTGGATTTGGCAAACTGAGTCACTTAAATGGGTGGATGGTCTAAGAAACAATGCAAATGATTCAAAGTAAAAAATAAAGGAAAAATATCAAAAGTGATTTACATAAAAAGCAGCACGTTTACTAAAACAATTAGGAATTCTAAAACCCAGAAAATTTATAAAGCCTTCTATAATCCTACCACTAAAATTACTTTCCCATGTAATGAAATCATTTTTGAAAAATGCTTTTTAAATACATAACACTTTATAATACTTTACTTAGTTGTTTTCTGTTGAAACCAAGACTGTTCTTGGGTTTTGCCATTATAAAAACTGCTGCAATTAACATACTTGATCATACATAGTTTTTCAACATTCAGATTACTTCTTAAGGATAAAATGAGTCAGGTAATGAGAAGGGTAGTCAGATTAAGGCACTCATAAAGAGTAATTTTCATTTAATGCTATTCTAAATTACTTGGTGATACAGTTAGAGGGCTTGAGACAGTTGTGGGAGGTGGAAAATAATAGATCAGTGTTTATTCAGTATTCTATACATCTTACTTTAGTCATTACACTGTGAGCTTGTTGCCATTCAATGTTCTCAGAGCCTAGCACAGTGCCAGGCACAGAGTTAGATTCTAACTATATGTGTGTTTATACAGCTGAGTCAGTGCTAATTTAAGCATCTAAAATAACCCTATGAAAAATATGGTATGGAAAGATTATTTTGATAAATATAAACATTTTAAATACATTGTTTAAAGGCATATGTTATGGTGATTAATGTATCCATTCCATTATTGGCTCTCAAGCACAATTTAAATACAGGACAATTCAAATTAATTAAGCTTAGATATGTCTAAACTATAACTTTCAAACTGACATGGCTTAGGTAGGATCTATGGTCCTACCGTCCTGGAAAATGAAGTACGAATTTTTAGAATGAGTCAAAAAGTACTTGATTCTGTTTTTGAAATGTTCACTGCATGTACAGCAATGAGCAGGAGCTGTGGTAAATTAGAAGATCAAGTTTCACTACTTAACAGGAAAGCCAGAACTATAGATAACACAAATAGATACAGTGTACGGTCCCAGGTTTCCTGCAAAAGGAAGCGTAACCTAAGAACCAGGACCGAAAGTTAAAGACCACGTGGAATAATCTACAGGATGGCTAAGAATGAAACAGCAGTCATAGGTAGCACGTACCAAGAGCTTGCTTTCTGTTGGGCACTGTTCTAAGCCTTTGATGTGTATCAGCCCAGGAGCTGCCTCCATAGCAATTAAGTCAGAAGGTCTAGGGGTAGGGACTTAGCATTAATACCTTGTAAAGATCTGCCAGAAAATTCCAAACCTCCTCCCACCCCCAGATGTTGCTACTTATATTTATCTTTAAGCCCACCGAAGTGCACATCTGGGAATTGGTTGCACTTTTGAAAAAAAGGGGCACAGGGGTCAAGTAAAGTGGAGCATACACAGTTGTTCTTCCTGTTCCCGAGACCCCATCCAGGGCCCAGATTTTGACTGATAGTTAGACACCAATTATTATGGCTCCTTTTTTTCAGCTTCTGCTGCAGGCTGCAAGTCCCTCTTTCATCTGGAACCTAAAGTCATGTTATATGACGGGACTTCAGGTGGGAGGGAGGTGGAGCTAGGTTTTCTGCTTAGCTTTGCTACTCTCACTATACAACTTTAGGCAGGGGCATGCAGTTTTCTCCAGACCAGTGTGTGTGACATTCTAAGTGGAGTGGACAAGTGCTGACAACTTTGAGGAAACATGGCAGTCGGGCTTGGGACAAGGATAGCTCCCAAGTCCCAGGCCCATCTCAGGCCCGGCACACACCTGGATTTTGTTTTGTTCGGGGGTTCAGAGCACCCACGGCCCTGGGAGAAACCTACAGTCCAACTCCCAGGAGGATTGGAGGGGAAGCTATGGCCCAGTGTGGCCTCACACAGCCACAGTCTGAAGGAAGCTGCGGATTTACCACCCACCCCAAGTGCTGCTGGGGCCCAGGCCCCTTCTAGGGATGGCCAGGACCAACCATGGCAACAATGATGAGCTGGAGGCTGGGCCAATGTCGGCAAATGGCACAGCGCCATTTCAAAGCCATTTCAATGAGGCCCAGTGTTGTTCTGACAGAAGAAGAGAACTTAAAACAAATCGCTTGACATTTTTGGACCCCTCTGTGATTTTTTTTTTTTCCTCCGTAATGTTAAATACAGTGGACTTTAAACATTTAAAGCAGATACCTTCTAGGCTTTCAAAACAGTTTCCAAATCCCTGAGTAATATTACAACACATTATTTTCTACAAAACATGAGTACCTCAAGTATTTAAAATGACTGCCTCAGACTCATTAGAAAATGGAGTAAAAGCAAGCAGAAAAAATTATAATATCTCTTGCTGAGTGCCCCACAGGTTTGCTTACACGTTAAGTGACTATTTCCTGTGTGAAGGAAGCTACTGTTCAAAGCGAGCCTCAGGGACATTATAGATTGCTACATGTCACTGACCCCCAAGTAATTCTGAAGAGTTACCTCTGTGAGGGTCAAGGGTCTGTAATGAAAGAACAGTTCTAGCAAATGATTTTACTCCTTGGGTAAGAGAGAAGAAACTAAGGACGGCTAAATCAGGGTCCCATCCTATGAGCTGAGGACCCCTAGTGGTCCCCGTAGTAATAGCTCCTTCTGAACAATAGGTGTTGCCTGGAAAATGAGTAAGTTTCCGAAACACCATTTTTCTGTTGTGATTAATAAAATACAGCATCATTTAAAGTTTAAACATTTAAATGGAAAATGTTACAATTGCTGTTCATTACTGTCATTCTTTTTCAATTAAAAGATACCCCAAATACTATGACTAATTGGAGAGAGTCAGATGTTTTGATGTTTAAGATCACACTCATTTTAGACACTCATTTCCAGGACAGCTACTCTATTTTTGGTAAATGGCAGCACCGGAGAGTTGGGTCCACCAAGAACAACAGAAATGTTCTACAGAATTCAAACAGTAACATAATTGTACTAATCATAAATAATATACTTACTTTTAGAAAAAAAAAAACATTGATCTACAAAGGAGACTTTTTGCAGCCTTTGGTCGAATATGAAGAGGAAGTCACATAAAACAGCACTAAAGAAACAAATGAGCAAATTTCTTCACATGGGAACCTTGGCTTTCACTGGCTATTAGTGGAAACTGCAAAATGCACAGCTATATGGGATGCCAGACGCTCACTCCAACCAAATGTTTAATTCATTGTTTAAAAAATTCACACACACACACACACACACACACACGTTATGGCATGGCCTGGCTCAGCTCTATGTGTGTAACTGCTTTTATCTCCCTGAATCAATCATTATTTCATTATTGAAGTATTCTCTTACATTGCCTGATTTTTCCGGTGTTAGTCTCCTTGGGAAGTCAGACAAAAAAAATTTCCTTAATATAAAGACTGTGCTCTAGAACTGATAAGAGAAAATCTTCCCCCCTTAGGGTTTCCCTCCCCTACACTCAAAATAATATCAGGCTGTACTTGAAGTGTCAGGGGAGGGGAGGGCAAGATTTTTCAGAGAACACTGAGCAACACATCACGATTCAGATTCTCACTCCTGGTAGCAAAGGATAGTTAGTGAGAAAAGCAGTGAATGCCTTCCTCGCGATCAGTTAAAACCAGATGTTGACTTTTCATATCAAAACGTTCCTAAAGACAGACCGGCCTGAGTGCTTGAAACGCGCAAAAATAATTTACTCCTCAGTCTCAGGTACGCAAATATACTTAAGAAAGAGAAGTTTTATTAGGGCAATTTCACTTTATTTTTCCATACAGCAAAGTCAACTACTGCAGTAATAATAAAATAAGCATAAAACAAATTGCAGCCCAAGACAAAATACATAATTTTAAGCAACTACAAGCAGAAAGTAAGTTGTGATTACATAATAGTAAAACCAAGCACATCTGTCCTGTCAGCAGATGAAAGTGGGAGGCTGCTGGTAAGTGCAACATGATAACCAGCTGGAGCGAAGGCTGGATACACGAATTAATGAAACAAGTGCCCATTACCACATTTGCTTCTTTGAGTGCTTCTGAGTTGAACATTAAAACCGTGAAATTTGAATTGTGTTTTATTTTTTTCACCTGCTGAAAGAACAGGATCCTACGGCAATTAAAAAACAATCACAGAACAACTATAGCTACGGTGTGCTGTTTGGTTTGCCTGCTTATGGTTTAAATTTTGTGAAAGTCAATACTTGTTTTGAAGATTTCTTTCTTTTTTTTTTTTTGTGAACAATAAACCACTGAAATTGGCAGAAACTGATTTGTATAATATATGTCCTTAGTATAGTTCTCTCTCGTTTTTTTTTTTTTGTTGTTTTTGTTTTTTTCGTTGAAAGTTTTAAACATGCAGTAGTTTTGAAAAATGTACGGAATATCTGATCCATGATTTCACCTTAATGGTTGAAGTACCTGCTATTTTTGGTAATGATCTTCAGGCAGATTTGGCCCAATGGAGTTTTTGTCAGTCATGAGATCTCGGAAGGATGGCATATCTTTCCAGCTGAAAAAATCCTGGCAAACTACAAGCTGTCCACAATAAAGCAAAGCAACATGTTTGAAGGGGTATGGAGTGCTAACTCTGTGCCACTTTTGCAAGCAATTTTGCTCAGTCTGTCATTTTATTAGCCTTAACAAAACTCCTTGTAATTATAGACGTTTTTATTCAAAATAAGATCTTACTATTATACAGGTTTCTCTCTTTTGACTATATACAGAAGTGCAAAAAGTCAACCTTCTCTCTAGACGTTCCAACATGCTAAATTGCAGCATAATCAACCCTCAAGAGTTTGCACACACGCTATAATTCTCATTACGTAAACTTTGAGTATTTGGATTATCAACAAAAAGTCCCTTGTTCTATTTATTGATTATGCAGCTTATTTATAACAAGGCCTGATATTCAGGGATTTCAAAAATATTAAACAATACTTTAACATTTGAAATGGATACAGTAGAAAATAAATTTTATTCTAATATCTAGGATCTAGATCTTCTTATAATAACTAATTACAAACAAAATAAATCATCAAAATATTACTCAATTGTCTGCCAGGATTGTTGCGATAGCAACAACTTAACTTCTTACTTAGCAATGATTATATATTTATAAGATATCCATATAAAAGATCTTTGTTCTTTTAATGAAAACTAGACAAGAACTAACAATGACTGACATTCTTACACTTTAATATTAAATCAGTAAAATATAAATCATTTAGTTAACAATAATACGAATATTCATATGACACTACATGTAATTCAAAACTGAGTATGTTATGAAGGAAAAACTACTTTAATTTTTTTTGTATTTTGAAAAATTCATCGGTAAAATCTAATAAAACAATAGTCTATAAACTGAAATGGTATTCAATTGTTAATAGAAAATGAAATCTAATAAATGTAGGAAATGAAAAACTACATTTTAACAAGAAAAATAAGTAATATTCTATAATGTAACTAACTACAATAACATGTGAAGTCACCATTACTCTCTTAACATGATTGAAATTACATTGGTATGGGTTCCAACCCGTAATGTAATAATCTAAGGCTTTAATAGATGTACAGTACAATCAGTAAAATCAACACATCAGTCTTATATTAGAAAGCATCTCTCTCAAGCATAAAAACTTGCAGTAAACTTGGAAGTATGGAAAGTTCTATAACCGAACTTTCACTTCTCCCATTCCATACTATAACTACCAGTGACCTAGCCCCTACTTCAGCAATTTTTAGAACTGCTGAACAGAGCAAAAATATCCTTTGCTAGCTGCAACATCCAAACCACAAAAAAAGGAATTCCTTTGGATGAATCCATTCTTAAAAACTGAATGCACATCTATTTTTTTTTAAATTTTGTAAAAGGCTTTCTAAGGCTATAAGCAGTTAATCTGAACAAAACAAAACAAAACAAAATAAATCACATATAAAATTCACCCATGTACTTAACCCACCCAATTACTAGGTTAATTAAACATTTCCCATTTTCATATTTTGGTTTATCATGCATCTGATGACAGTGCTGCTTTCTTCTTTGTTTAGAGTCACTATTTTAAATGTGACTGTGATGAAGCATTTAAGCAAATGTGAAACCATTTTTGCAAAGCATTTATAGTCTTTTGACTTTTGACAGAGCTATAAATAGAAGCAAAATAATTTCCTCAAATATTTTTTTTGTTATCGTGTCTCAGAAATGGCATATCCCTTTTGAATAACATGTTATACAGTATAGTATGCATAAATATTACACTACAATGCATTAAAATAATTTTATATATATATCTATTACATATATCTCCAGTATGTGTGAGTTTATCTGTATCGAGAGAGTTTGTGTTGTGCTGTCTATTGTTACTGTAGAGTTAAATTGGCCATTTCTGAGACAGCTTTGGTTTCCAAAAAAAAAAAAAAGGAAAAAAAGAAAAAAAAGAATGGTGCCCTTTGACTGATTAGTACTAGCAAATAAGCAACAAAATGTGGCTCTGAAAACAATAACACTGAAGAAATAATACTCTAATTTGATGTACAGTCTATGGCACTTCATGAGAATCCTTAACAACATGGTACTTAAAGCCATGATGTGCTTTAAAAGATACACAGTTGTGGTTTTGCTTGGCACATTCATCTCTGTCAGATCCCTCCCTCACCACATCTTAAAATCTATTACATTAAAAATATTACTCTTAAACAAAAATGACTGTGCATGCACGCTCTCGTCTATAATGGCAATTTTAAATACAAGGTGCACCTTTGTTATTTGTAAACCTTGAAAGAAATAAACTTATTTTTAAAAAATTATATCTTGGTCTACAGACGTACCAATACATAAGAGAATCATGGTTACACCATAGTCTGTCTTTTCCAGATGGCATGAATATATAGGAAACTAATTAGGTATGCATATCTGAATGCATAACTCTGTGCTAGAAAAGAAAGACGATGTTGTTCTTTTAGACAGGAATATCACCTCAGCACAAATATCAATTAAATGTACAAAGTGTATAGGCAACAGTGTGCAGTGGATTTCCATGTTGTCTTTTCTTCTGGTTAACATGCAAAATGTGGCTGTCTTGTGGCTGAGGGGTTTTTGTGTGTGTTGCTTGACGGTATATACAATATGGCTAATGACCTCGTCCTTTACTCTAACCAAGCACACTGTCCTTTCCTCTTTAGTATGATCTACAAGGGAAAAAGAGATAAGCTTCATTAAAACAGACAGCAAAGCAGTTGCCAATATATACCGAATATGAAAATTACATTTCTTGATTTCAAGGGTAAATATACGTATGTCGTTCTATCTTCATATAAAAACAAAAAACCCTTCATAAGTACAAGAGGATTCACACCTCTAAACTCACACCTCTAAGAGAGTAACAAGCCATGCGCAGCTTAATAAAATTGTGGGCTCTGCTGAAATATTACCCAGTACGGAGCTAAAAGTATAAAAGATATTTGCCAAATCAAGGGGCAGAATATCATCGAGCTCCTTCTGAGCGTGGTCATTGGAGGGTAGGGTTTAAGCTCACTTTAATTCATCTCTTTTATGGTTTAATAGGTTTCAAGACTCATCACTTGGCCCTACAAAATGAAAATCCATGTAACAATAAGTCCCATTAAACATGACTCATCCTATTTGGGTGCTTGATTAGCACAGTGTATGTTTGGGGAGGGGGGAGTTATACTTTAAATAACTGTTTTGGATAATTTAAAGTTTGGGATTTTTTTCCCACTTAAACCCAAGAAATATAAAAATATCTTGTGCTCCTGACAAATGAAGGTGGAAGAGATAGAACCACGTACTTGTGAATTAACAGTTCCAGTTTTTACATGAACTTTGTTCTCATCAGAGGATCTTTACATATTAAAAGTATGCTTTAGAATATAATCTTGTGAATGAAAGAAGTCACCATTTTGCTACACTCCACAGCCAGTTTAATTATTGCAACTACTAATGAAAATAAGCGATCATTTGATAAATAAACACAACATTAAGAATTGAAGCTTCAATACAGACAAATCCACTGGTTTGCTAATTGGTGAACTTAACAGCCACATGGTATCATTTTTTTTTTTCAACCTGGATTATTGCTCAGAACTAAACATAGTTACATATGATACATTTGAAACATACGCAATTGATTACAAAAGCTTGAAGTCCATCTTTTTTTTAAACATGTCAAAAGGAGAACTTTTCTTCCAAACCCATATACTACAAAGTAATGTGCATTGGTTATTCAAAAATGTGGCTCTTGTTCAGGATAACTTATTATCAGGTTAATTTTGTCTATCTTCTTCTCCTGCATGGGCTCAACCTCTGTCCAGTTATTGCGATGGATTATGACCACAAGGGCCTCAGAACTGCTTCTCTGCCACCATCTCCTCACTCGACACACTGTCCCTTCTTCGGAAAGGCCCTCACTCCTACTTTCTCTCTATAGCAACCATCGTGGCCCCGATCCACTTCTTTTCTGATTCTGCTGGTAAAAGTTGCTCCTTCATCTTTGCTCCAAGAAAAATTTGTTCAAACCTCTCTTACTTTAATGTAGTGTGCTGAAATTTACATCCTGAGCTCATTGTTTATTCATCTGTAACTCACTGACACCGTAGCACATGGTAACACAGAGCAGCAGGAAAAGAACCATTTGTAAATGTGCTCATGCACAGATACATGAAAGGAAACAACAAAAACGGTCATTCCTCTTATTACCAGATTCAGTTTTAAATGCAGTGGCTCCGTTTAAGTATAGAGAATATTCTGAGCACACATATGATAGTTTGAATGCATGCACTCTGAATAAGCAGATCCTCTCAGGATGAAAAATGGCCACATTTCACAAGTATCTAAGTCAATGTGTTTGAAGGGAAATCACAAGACTTTCAAATTGTTTTTGAGCAATGGCAACACCTTTAGAACTACGCAATCCTCTAAGGTGACCACTCTGAAGTACCTAAAATTCATCTGGATACGTAGGTGTATGTGTATGCACAGATGTAAATGAATACGTAGGTGTATGTGTATGCACAGATGTAAGTGTGTGCATACATCTATTTAGAGTCCACCTCTTGGGCACCTGGGTGGCTCAGTCGGTTAAGCACCTGCCTTCAGCTCAGGTCATGATCCCAGGGTCCTAGGATCCAGTCCCGCATGGGGCTCCCTGCTCAGCGGGGAGACTACTTCTCCCTCTCCCTCTGCTCCTTTCTGCCCTGCTTGTGCTCTCTCTCTCTCAAATAAAGAAATAAAATCTTAAAAAAAAAAAAACAAAGTATGACACTTTACATTCAAATAACCCTGTGTGTGTGTGTGTGTGTGTGTATGCGCACGTGTGGTGAAGCATGGAGCGAAGAGGGTACATGTTCTCCTTTAGGATTTAGCAAAAAATTAAAAAACAGTAAAAGGTGAAAGACTTGTATGATCTGAAGAGAAACCAGGGTCCTGGGATCGAGCCCCCGGTCGGGCTCCCTGCTCGGCGGGAAGCCTGCTTCTCTCTCTCCCACTCCCCCAGCTTCTGTTCCCTCTCTCATTGTCTCTCTGTTAAGTAAGTAAAATCTTAAAATAAATAAATAAATAAATAAATAAATTAATTAAAAAAAAATGATGACCTACACCAGAGCTCATCAAACTACTACCTGGGAGCCAAACTGGGCCTGCTGCCTAGCTCTTTCAAAAAAGTTTTATTGGGACAGAGACACACCCCTCCATTTCCGATCCCCTCCGGCTGCTCTCACGCTGCGGGGGCAGAGCTGAAGAGCTGCAGCAGAAGAGAGTGGCAACAGTAGCCTCAAGGCCCACACAGTCGGCACAGCCCCAGATATTTACTGCCTGGGCTTTTCAGAAAAAGTCGACCAACCCCTGATTGATATCATCTCTCTAGTTTTAAGTCATATTTTTTTCTTCATGCTTGTGTTTATTTCTAATAAAAATAACAGTCTAATCAACAAATTTTATTTTCCCCAAGTGTTACGTATATTTACATATTAACAAACGTATTCTAAATGTGTCTGGTAGGATTCCCTATAACCCATTTAAGATAAAAATGTGAGACCTTCCTTATTCCACTTTAAACCTTCAGTACTGACACATATGCTGCGTCCTAAGTACATTCATTCATCTAAGCTTTAATTTGTCTGTACCTTCTACTTAGAGAACTGTGCCAGGCAATAGGAAGGTGTTCAATTAAGCATCTGATGATACCGAATTTAAAAAATAATTAAAATAACATAAAACATATGAATATTTTCTCATAAAAATTTTGCAAAATTTTCTGAAGTGCATCATACCAAGGTTATCTTAAAAAAACCACTATGAATAAACACACACCATATATGACATAATGAACTTACTGTTTAGTGATGAAAATTCTACATCTGGGTTACATACTTGTGGCTAGTCAGATGTTCGGCAGATATTATGGGTATCTAGCAAACAAAAAATTATCTGATGAATGATCCATGCAAGCAAGCCAACAACCAAGAGATGAAAACATTTTATTATTAAATTTTTTTAAGAGAAGTGAAATTCAGCTGTGAGGTGACAGTCCTTTATCTGGCCAACATAACAGTAAGTTAATGTAGACTTAATGTCAAAGTAGCAACTCATTGTTTAAAATCTTTGTGTTAAAGACTAGTTTATAAATGTTATCAGTTTTTAGGAAGTAAGAGAAGTAAAACTATCAAAAATTCATGCACAGCAGTAATTGAAAGAAGCCCTTTTTGTTGGCCTACACACACACACACACACCTGTGGTTTCATTTAGGTAGTCATCCAGAAATCAAAGTAGGAAATGCCTTGCCTACTTTTGTGCAACTGATTTCTAACATTTTCGTTGAACTTATCGTTTCTAGCCTTTTTTTTTTCTTTTCAAAATAAAAATACCAGGTAAGAATTTTAAAGGAGTACTTCAGAGGAACCCGAAGGGAGCCGAGGTTCATTTAGGAACCTATTTCTGAATCCTGATGGCACAATTTATGGTATTATAAATGGACACGAGAGTTAAAAAACTTGAGAGAGAAAATACAGGAAGAAATCAATATAGAGGTGCCTCATCACTATGGTTCCCAAAGCAACGAACTTCCAATTTATAGCCTGATTCTCCTGCAACCCAGAACTGTGGCCGCTAACCCAGGATAGCGTGAGGCAGTCAGAGGACTGAAAGCAGGGGTTCTAACCCGAGGGGGACCCATTTCTTGGTCGGGTAACCTTGAGCCAAGCACTTAATTACTCTGTGGTTAATAAAAGCTTCTTTGTCTACAAAATGGCGCTCATCCCATCTCGACAAGGCTGACAGGAGAAGAGCGATATTGCATCTACGAAGGCATTTTGTTGTTGTTGTCTCAATTTAGATGTCCTAGACTAATTCAACAGATTTGCAGTCCACAGTCTGGAGTGTAAATTAATATGTCTCTATTTCATTTCCATTTCTCAGCTGACACCTTTACACAATTGTACGGCATTGGCAAATGGCACGAAAATGTGCTCCAAGCATAATGAAGCTTCTCATACCATTTTTCCTGCTGCTGCAGGACAGGATGTTGCACCCAACAGTGTAGAAGCATCAAGGATGGGGCTGTCGAAACAGACCAAGGACCTTCAACACCAATCGATGCAGATGAAGGGCCAGCTATAAACTTCTGCATGCATGCAGGCTGCATTTTGTGGCATCAGCTATTTCCAGCATTGCTAATATACTGTAGGCATATACATATGTATGTATATGTAGATATAATATATGTGTGTATATATATATCCATTTCCCTTTTCTTTCTTTTGGTTGTAAAACAGTACAAAGACCCGAGATTATGCATGAAATGGTCACAGCACAATGCAAAAAGTAAAGTGTCCCCTACAACCCAGGTGGCCCAGGGCACATTGGAATTTGCTTGGCTGTAGTTCGGCTTACACCAGCAATTCTGTCGTCATCTGTGGTAAACACACAGAGCTCGGCATCATCGATTTGCACCATAAATGGATCGCGTTGAATCCATTAAGAAATTTCTGCCATGGATTACTTACTAACATGCCACATATGCACCATCTAGTATTCTTGTAAATGAGTCTGATGTGTTAGCATAAATCCAGGGCTATTTTGACAAGCTTCAGAAAAACTAATGGTTCTTTGCCAAGAAATGTTTAAAGCTTGTCTGAAACTTTAAAATACATCCATTTTGGCAGGCTGCTTTTGAAAGTTTCATAATGGCTACACTAATAGCTTACGGTTCTTCGGCAGGATGCGCTGTCCTGTGGAGAGCAGGGTGCCTACTTCTCACAGCTCTAACTACAAATTCAGATGGCACTTAATTGGCCTTCTCTTCTCTGCCCAAGGGGCTACATGTTGATTCCCATCTGATGCTGGTTCTTTTGCTTCATCTGGCCTCATTTAACCATAGTCTATGGATGATCTGAAATTTGATTTGGCTTTAAATTTTTTCACATGCTATTAGACATACTGAACTTGGCTTTCCTAACAAACACACGTATACGTTAAAGTCAAAACCTATTTCATCTAAGTTTGATTTTGATTCGACTGTTATTTTCTAAAGCACAATTTAAAATAGGATCAGAAGGGGCACCTGGGTAGCTCAGTGGGTTAAAGCCTCTGCCTTCAGCTCAGGTCATGATCCCAGGGTCCTGGGATTGAGCCCCACATCGGGCTCTCTGCTCAGCGGGGAGCCAGCTTCTCCCCCTCTCTCTGCCTGCCTCTCTGCCTACTTGTGATCTCTCTCTGTCAAATAAATAAATAAAATCTTTAAATAAATAAATAATAAACAAATAAAAAAATAAAATAGGATCAGAGAATGCTGGCTGAATCAATGTCAATTTTTAAAACTTTGAATATTTTAATATTTTCTTTTATATAGTCATTCTTATACATCATAAACCTCAAATTTCTGAAACAGATCCCACTTACTTACAAGTAAACTGTGAAACTGTTACTCCACAAACTTGTATGGAACACAGTATGACTCAATTTACCATCTTTGATGTCTCTTTTTCCTTAGTAACTCTCCAAAATCTATGCTGGCTAATTACAAAAATAAGAGCACGTAGGGTTTTTTGTTTTTTTGTTTGTTTTTCCTCGAGAGTACTGAGAATCAAAACTTGGATGCCAGGGGCGCCCGGGTGGCTCAGTCATTAGGCGTCTGCCTTTGGCTCAGGTCATGATCCCAGGGTCCTGGGATGGAGCCCCACATCAGGCTCCTTGCTCTGCGGGAAGCCTGCTTCTCCCTCTCCCACTCCCCTTGCTTGTGTTCCCTCTCTCACTGTGTCTCTCTCTGTCAAATAAATAAGTCTTTAAAAAAAAAACAAACAAACTTGGATGCCAATTTACTTTACTTTGAATATACAATCTGCTTATCAAACAAAACTGTCATGAATTTGTAACAAACTCTATTTACAAGACTGGTCATTTGTGGCATATTGAACGTATTTAAACATTTTGCTCTTCATTAAGTATTTAGGCAAGAACTAAGAAATGGTATATACCAAATGTCTATAATAAACACCTAAAATTAGTTGCATTTTTGATCAGTCAAAATACCTGCACGACCGAGACCCATTGAGAATTGCTTGTGTAAATATCATTTTAGTAGCTTTAGAAATGGAGCTGCGACAACTTTGGAGCACTTATCAATGGCATAAAAGCATTCTGCTGCTCATCATAGAGAGAATGTGTAGGCCAACAAGAGGTATCTTTGAAACCCCATGCTATTAAAGCACCCACCACAGCCCTCACGTACACACGATTCCCACTGACCTCAATGGGAAATCCAGTGCGTAAGGGCTGCTGGATTGAGCCCTATTAGAGTTGGTTTTTAAGAAACAAAGCTGTAAATTAGCAAACCTGGTTGGCTGTGGCTGTTGCAGCGAAGGGAACACTTGTGGCAGATGTTGTTGCTGCGGACACAGTGGCTGGCGTAGCACCGTGCACCATGGGAACTTTCGGAGGGAAAATCATATAAGCAAACATACAGAAGAGTGTAGCAATATGGAAACCATGGCAACATGGAGGAGATAATTGGGCATGGTATTTATCACAGCAATAAGCCATGTGACGGGACATCATCACCAGCGAGTGACATGCAATCACAGCGCAAAGCAGGACAACATTCCAAGGAGAGAAGGGGAAAGGGGATGAGAGAGAAAAAAAAGGGGAAAAAAAGCTTGTTACCATCAAATCAAGAAAATTGACACAACAGGCTTAATTGGCTACGTCAAAAACAGGAATTTTATATAGTGTTCATAGTCAGACATTCAAAATCTATGTCAAATACAGGTATTTACTTCATTTATACAGCTATCTGTTTGAATGAACATACTTTTTCTTATTTATTATTATAAAAATACACAATCAATTACTTTTATGATATAGTTTTTTTTTTTTTTTTTTACACACCAGAACTCATAGTCCAATCAAAATCCACCAAAGGTGACTAAAGGAAACTTGTGTGTAAAGAAAACATTTATGTGAGTCCATGTCAATTAAATAGAAAATGGCATTTAATTGACAGGTGTTAGTAAAAGGGAAATGGACTTGCCCAATAGATATAAGTTAAACTTAGCAGTGGATTTTGAGGGGCTGTGAGGTGCACCACAGGTTTAAGATAATCAAGAAACAAAGCTGGCACCTACCAACACTTGTAGCGGGTGTCATGCACAATATTGAGCCTGCCCATCATGCATTGCAACAGGAAGGTGGATTTGAAAAGGGAAAAGAATTAAAACATCCCATCACACGTGTAATTAGGAAATTCATTTGAACAAAGAAGAAAAATTGTTATTATGGGAACAGTGGCATGTAACTGTCAGCACAATCAAATCGTACAATAGCACAGTGATCAATTAGAACTAGTCTCAAGTGAAGAATAAAAGCCAGTTTAACTGTGTGCTGGTACACTTTGTTTCTCCTAATCGCTGCTTCTAAATAAAAGTATGCTGGGAGGAGTTTGAACTTGCTTCGTTCTTTTAAAAATCATATCGTAATTTGTTTTGTTTTAATCTGGTTACTAGCCATCTGGCAGCTTTGCTATTTCTGACTTTAACATATGACTGTATTAACATTTTCTTTATATTGCGCACATGTTAAATAATTAGAGAAATTATTTATTATTAAAATGCTAGATCATCCAATGTGCGGAACTGGCTTAACAATGTAATAAAACCAAAACATTCATTTTCATTCCCTTGGTTTTTTTGTCTTATTTCCCTGTTCACTGTAGCAGCAACCACATAGACATGGAAGGGGTGGTGATCATCCATCCATACAGGAATTTTATTTGGAGGGACACCAGGCAATAAATTATGCATAAAGAGAAAGTGAAACTTCTGCCCTGCCTTTGTTTGGAATTTAAATGCAGAAAAAAAAAAATTAAGAGATCTACTTCTACGTCTCCAAGTGGTTTGCCTAATAGGTATCGGGAAACAGACTGTTTTTCACTGCTGGGTTAGACCTTCAGGACTTCTTAGAAAAGCAAATGTTCTACAAAATTGCACATACAAAAAAATCCTTGATTAGACTTCAGTGAAAACCCTGAATGGGAGATAATGAAGATCTATACATCGCGTAAGGGGGCTTAACAGTGATGTTTTGATTGTTCCAACCATGGTTTTAAGATGTTACATATATAGTCCCTGTTCTCTTCTCCATATAAACAGTACAAAATGTAATTTTTTTCTACCGAGTACAGGGCACTTCCCCACATAGAGAACTACTGTTCTTTCTATGAGATTATTTTAGATTTCTAGGTTTTAAAATATCAAATGATTTTATATTTCTATCTAAATCTTGGCACAGCCTATCTAAACACTAGCAGCATCTGGGATGAACATTTGTTAGAAAAATATCTGCCAATTGAGTCTTGTCAGAGATGGCCCTACAAAACAAAGCTGCCGTTGAGAAACACTGGGCTGGCATCCCCGAAACAGCTGCAATTAGTCTGTTATCACAATCAGACCGTGGGCACGAGGATCAGTGATCTGGCTCGGTCAAGGAGCTAGGGAGGCGTCCTCTCAGTGGACTGATATTACCCGGACAGGCATTTCTTTGGAGACACCTGAAGATCTCTATCACTTGCTACTACTACTACTGCGGCAAAGACTTGTGAAAGACAACACCAAAAACAGACCAGTAATAACAAAGACGTTAACTGGAGACAGTAGAACAAATGAAATTTAATCCTGCGTCTAGATCCTGTGACATCATTATCCTCTCAAGGTGGGGCAAGGGGACTGGGAACAGAGAGGATGAGAAGATGAACGAAAAACAGCGATGTGGTATTCCAGGAGTATTAAAGCCAGTTTAAATACTGTACGGGTTGTATATTTTAAATTTACTGTTTATTATTATGCTGCAATTTGCCCATTATATTTCATCCCATGCATAATTTAGCCTGCACATGCTGAAAAGGAGTTAACTCTCCTATCTGTCTAAAGCTTCTGTGATTTGAATTTTAGTTTGAATCATCTTCCTCATTACCATTATAACCAGTGCACACAGTTTTGAGAGGGATTTGCAGCAAATAAACATAAGGCAGCAATGAAATTACTAGCCAGGTGCAATAACTCACAAAAATGAAGACATAATGCTGTAGGACCCACTTACCAAAACCAAAAATCACTTTGAAATGACCATGATATCCATCTTTACATCAAATGAGTTGATTTACCAATAATGATGCACAAATAGCCAATTGAATTTTTTTTCTTTAATTTTCCACACAAGGTAAATTTTGAGTGAATGTATTTGTCAATTTCAAATTTCCCCTATGAAGATATACGAACGATGTGTTTCTGAGGAGTGCATTACTGTTTGAAGATGCAGGAAAAACAAGTAAGAAGGTAATTTACAAATGCGATGTTGACACAGTTAAAAATACTTCAAGGAGAAGGGAAAGAAGTAGAAGAGAGAAAAAGGATTTTAACGGAGATTTGGCTGGAGCTTTGAATTTGGATGTGATAATACAAGCCTATGCATGGTTAGACGTATACAGCTGATGTAAGGTCCTCCAAAATTTGTATCATTTAGGACTAAACTTGTGTCATTTAGGGCTAGAAGTTCACAATTGAATTATTCTCAAAATTGATATCCGAAACAGCAACAGCTTCATACAATTTATTTCTGTTTCTATTCAGTGTTTTGAATTCTATTCGATTGCACTACTGACTTCAAGAAATAACAAATAAACCCTAGTGCTTACTACTATATTCCAGGATTTATTCTAAACTCTTACTCTTGCCTATGAAAGTGCTTTAAGAGATTGTTTTATGAAATTGTTTAACACTCATTTAAACACAACTTTATGGGGTGCCTGGGTGGCTCAGTGGGTTAAAGCCTCTGCCTTAGGCTCAGGTTGTGATCCCAGGGTCCTGGGATGGAGCCCTGTATCGGGCTCTCTGCTCAGCAAGGAGCCTGGTTCCCCCTCTCTCTCTGCCTGCCTCTCACCTACTTGTGATCTCTTCTCCTGTCAAATAAATAAATAAAATCTTTAAAAAAACAAACAAAAAATCTTATGAAATAATTACCATTAGTATCCCCATTTTATTGATGAAAAAACAAGGTCTAGAGAGAGACCACAACTTGTGGTGGAGATGGAATTAAATTCCCAAGCCTGATCTATAATCACTAAGCTGAGTTTCAAGTAAGCCATCTGCATTAATTTCATTCATTATAATAAAAGTGACATGCCTGTACCCAGTCCTAGGAGCTCTGGAGTACCTGCCTCGCTGAGACCCTGGAAGCTCGGGCAAGTGATCAGTGCTGGCTAAATGGAGAATGGGCAGCCTGTGTATCCTACTGGACCACACGGGACCTCTCTTTGAGGTGAGGATAGAAGGGAAGAGATGGGGGGAGTGGGTCCTGGAATCCTAGCAATGTCTGGTATTTATTCAACGCAGTGAGCTTAGAGTTTGGAGGTGGACTGAATTTAAATTCAAGAAAATAAAAAACTGGGGGCGCCCGGGTGGCTCAGTGGGGTAAGGCCTCTGCCTTCGGCTCAGGTCAGGATCTCAGGGTCCTGGGATCGAGCCCCTCATCGGGCTCTGTGCTCAGTGGGGAGCTTGCTTCACCTTCTCTCTGCCTGCCTCTCTGCCTACTTGGGATCTCTATCAGATAAATAAATAAAATCTTAAAAAATAATAAAAATAAAAAACTGATGTACATAACAGTGATACTGCTTACCTACTCTAATCTCGGGGGTAAAATTCATACCTACAACATGAATAGACCCTAGATCGTGCAAGATCTGTATGAATACTCAATCTAGTCTTAAAGGGTGAAGATTTTTTAAAGGTAATATGTATCTAAAAACTTGAAAAAAAAAAAAAAAAAACTTAAATGTGAACTTAATCTACTGTTTGCATTTATTTCTTAAGTGAGGTGGAGGGTGTAAGATCCCAGTCATGGAGTCAGGTTATCAATAAGGCCTAGTTCATCTTTTAGGCCAAATCATTTTTTAGGACTTCATGTAAAGAGCTCATAGATGTTGAGAGACTGACTGAAACCCACGTGGGTGGGCAGATGGGTAAATGGATGGATGGAAAACAGAGAAGGAAAAGAGGAAGGGAAGGAAGGAAGATAAGAGGGAAGAAGAGATAGATGGTCAGAAGGATAGATGGATAAATGGATGCATGCATGCATGGAGGGATGACAGATGGGCAGATGCTACATAAGTACAATTTTGTTATTAGAAGTTATGATATGTAGTACTTTTTTTTAGCTAGGTACCTGGCTTGCCACCGAGCCCTGATCTTTTGCTGACAACCTAGTCTGTATACACAGTCAACTCTTCTAATGATTTAGACAACAACGGTTCACTGTAACTTCAATGAAATAGATTCCTGAAGCAAGAGACTACAGAGCTCTAAGACTTTAAGCTGTAAAAAAATAAATAACTTCTATTTTCTTTTCAGTTCCATTAGAGCCTCCAGATTACACCTTCCAAATTATTATATTGTGGGCAGTTAGGATGCTCTGATCATATAATTCATCTGTATGTCTGCAGAATAATGTAGTCTTTGGAAAATATACTTCCCTTTCTCCCAGGTATTATATAGGAGATTATATGGATTTGTGGTAGGACAGATTTTCTGTAATTCTTAAAGAGCATTTAAAAAACTGAATTAGTTGGAAAAACTTTAAAATTGAGAAATTTCACATACAAACATCCAAATGAGGTGAATAACTGGAAAAGAAAAGTCATAAGATCTGGCAATCCTGGACATGAGGGCCACTACATTAGATTGTGCAGGCTTGTACAACCAACCACAGGCGGCAGAGGCACAACTACAATGTAAATGGAGCCACAAAGGATGTGCAGTGTACAACAGGTACACCCTGCCAGACAGATATTCCTCTGAGGCAATTAAAGCCTAAGCCAAAACATTCACCTTTAGATTGAGCCTGTGCTCCCCAGTGTCTCCCAGACCCCACAGTTCCTAATTTATTTCTTGTTCCATTTGTTTATGTTTCCTGCCTGGCCCCTGAGGCATTTTAGTTTACATTCTCTGCATTACATTTCTTTCCCTTCTGGCTGTCTGACAAAGTGGTTTGGCAGAAGTAAAGATGAGCTATCCATCTTAACCTTTTAATGTCACAGAGCTAATTTTTTTGTACTCAAGCTAATTTTTTTGTACATTATTTGTATGACAAATAATGACAATAGTTTAGAAGAATGATGAAGGTATTACCTACTTGTGATTATGTGACTAATAAAGGTTAGGCCCCTTAAAACTGGGTTGCAAATAAGTGTAATTTTATATTACTATTGCAATAATTTCATATATTTGTTAGAAATATCAAGAACAGAATATAGAGTATCTCTGATGCAAAGTTCATCATAAAAATGCAAATATGTCTAACATTCTCAGCATGTTTCAATATAGTGTGACACATTTTATTTAAATTAACAATGCTTAGTTTCTCAACAGAGAGATAAGTATGATTTTGAATTATGAATGTATTTATTGTTCTTCCCTGACTCGATCCTTACCTAGCATCTTTTGCTCTGTCTTAATCCACAGACTAAAAGCCTTTCTAGGGAGAGACTGCTGTCATAAGTATCATTGCATAAATGCAATTAATGGTTAAGCTTATTTAGAAAAGTCCTCAGTCACTAGAATGTTGTTGGAGAAACTAACGTAAAACCCATTTAATAACACAGAAATGTTAGATTTCCTTAAATAATGGATGGCAGAAGTTAGATTTCTTTTATTTTTAGATTTTAAAGACATTCACTTTGAATGGCAATGCTTTATTCAATGAAAATAAACTGATAAAAATAATCTTTTAATTTCTTCAAAGAGATTATGGTAGTTACCTATAATCTCTTTAAACTTTGTTTAGTGATCTGACTACAGAAAAACTGACAGATTATTTATTGAAGATGGCATAAATCTAGGGGCATGGCAATTTATATAAAAGCAAAAAGATTAAATTCTGGGAATCTCTGAAAACCTACTTATGTTGAGAAAAAAGTTTTAATCTTATAAAAGATAAGAGAAATATATAAAATATAAGAGAGATTTTCTCCTCTGGATGCAATAAATACCTGACAGATCAAAATGATTTAATTTGTATTCTAAAATGGACAAACTGCAACTTGATAGATCCTGTTTCATGAGTACAGATATTTTATCCATGGTGCCTCAGGCACATGTTATTTTAATTCACAGAATACTCCAGATACTCCAGCACATGGAATGTTGCTACATATTCTATATATGGATGGCCAGATTTCAGAGATGCACTGTATAAAAAGTTGTGGATCACAGTAAAAACTAATGTGAATATAATTTATTCTTTTGTTCATGATTAAAAAAGTAAATGATCACATTCCCTCATGGTATTATGAACCCAATGCATTTAAATACTGTCAATACAGGGTAATATACTAATAAGGCTGGATCTCTGACCTACACATCTTATCATTAATTAATTTAATTAGTAAGATAAAAGCATTTTATTAAATAAATCTCTGAATCCATGGTAATTATTTTAGAAAGGTTAAGAGGGAAAGAGGAAAATGGGATTAGAGTCTCCGGTTAGTTGAATTCCAGATTATGACAAGTTTAATGTATATTTTTTGAAATAATAAATATTTTTCTAGATTATAAGAAATTCCATATGTGTTTCTTCCTCTGCATGAAGACTAAAAATAACAAATTTTCAGGTAACTAAATGACCAGTTAATGTTTCTAAATTTTATATTATATATATATATATTTTATATATATATAAAATTCTTAATTTTATATTAATGTTTCTAAATTTTATAACATCTAACATCTAACGTATGTTTATGTGACTAAGTAGAAATCAACTGAAACCACAAATGTATACCTCAATAGTAGATGTAAACTTCCCTGGGCACTCAGGATTATTTCAATATTAGCTCAGAAGCAAATAATGATTTTAAGCAATGTACTGATTGGTACCAATAGTACTTTTTAAGAGCTCTGGAACACAGAGTCAGTTTTTTTTATTCACCTCGAAAACAAAAAGGCTGAAAAATAAAAATCAAAACTGCAAGTGTCATTTCATCGAATTTGAATTTACTCTATGGAATCATGAAGGCAAAGGGGTCTTACAGCAGGAAAGTGTCATAAAATAGCTTGACAGACATATAACAGTGTTGAGGAAAGAGGGGAAAAGAAAGAGAGAACTGTATTTCAATTCCAAATGACACAAACAAAAATAAATACAGACAACATCACACTGATCTTTAATCCACTTCTCATTAAACTAAAATTCTCAGTTTTTAAGGAAAACCACGTGAGAAACTTCGGGTCAGTTTCCACTCCTGACCGCCTTACCTTTCACCTTATCTATGGCTAAGAGCAAATTATCGGGGGCATGGCTTATCTGCTCTACCAGCACAACTCCCTGCAGTTCGTCAGATTCATTCATGAACAAGCTCAAACCCCTTACCTGGTGGGAGAAATGCTGTATGTTGTTGCAACTGCATGTTGGCTAGAGCCTGTTGGTACTGGAAAATACCAGTGTTAAAGACTGCGGTGGCACCGTTGGTTTTTTCAAGAGCAGGCCTCTTTGGTAATGGGGGAAGTACAGCTTGAGGAATTCCCTGTTTAGTGAATGAGTATAAAAAACAAATACCAGTAAAAAGAGAAAAAGAAAAAAGAAAAATCAGTTGGAGGCTAAAATTGTTAGGAAGCATGAGCAAGCAAGCAGCAGAGCACTGAACTACCCGGTGGGGTGGGGGGTAAATCCAATCAACAAAAATGAAAGGGTGTGGGGGGGGGAGGCAAGATAAAAGCTTTAAAGGAAGCATTATTTTTGTCCAAAAAAAAAAAAAAACCCCAACAACAAAAAACCCCACCCAAACCAAACCAAAACAAATAAAAGAAAAACCCCACTAGGACAAGAGCACATGTTATAATGTGTTAAAGTGTTTTAAGTCCCATAATGCTTCAGGCTTTCTGTGAGAAGCCACTGATTTGGGGAAAGAAGAAAGCTGCACTGCGAGCTCCATGAGGATTGACGAGTATAAGCAATGTTAATAGTTAATTGTACAGAGTGACCGAAACAGGTAAAATAAAAACTAATCCCACTCTGCTCCTCCCCCCAGACCTACCTAGACATGCAAATGTCCCAGAGCATGCAAGTTTTTTTTTTTCTTAAAACACTGAACTATAAATATTAAAAAATAAATAATTCTATCACTAAAGCCATGCTAACCAAACAGGTACATAAATATACAGTCAAAAATACATTTTTAATGTCCTTAAAGTATTTCACTAGAACATTCTACAATGTAGTTAAACTGAATGTGGGCTGCTGGGCTTTTGGAATCTTTCACGATATGTTATCCGTCCAGGTACTTATAGTATAGTCTTTCTGCTAATTTTGTCAGGAAACCACACTCAGTTTTTCATTGTACTTTACAATTTTATAACAGAAAAAGGAATATATATTTTCAAATTGATAAAAAAAAAAAACTTGTATCTACAATAAAGCTACATGCCAAGCTAAAAGGTGAAAGGTCATAGTACCAGGTCAAAGGTTGCCTCGAGGGGTCGCTTCAGTGATTTGACAGCCGACTGAGTCTTAATTAGCAGGCAGCGAGCACATGATGGCAATGGGCCAGTGGGGTTCAAGCGCATTAACATAAACAGCAAGCAGAGGTGCATCATGGGGGCAGCAGTGCATTTTTGGGTAGGTGAGAAAAAACAAATAAAAAAACAAATCATCGGAATGCCATATACAACGAATAACAAGACTAAGCATGCACAATAAAGGCACTACTGAGTTGTTATTGGGAGGATAACTCCTCTTTGTAGTTAATTACAAACAAGATACTCTAACAGAAAAAAAAAAGTGAAAGGAAGAGAGGAGAGAGTCTGCCTTCTGTATTTTTGCTCAAGTATCCGTAAACAAACACAGAAAAGACCTCTCTCGTGATTATTTTACTGTGCTGTGAATACCGCACAGTATGTCTTAGGAATATTTTCATGATTAAGTCATATATATTTATGTAAAAAAAAAAAAAGGACAACATTAAAACAGCTAAGCAAAGAACAAAGAATGGACTCATTAAAATCAGCTATTAGATCACATTAAAATTTACCTTAAGAATACAGGTATCTGCTCTAAATGATCCAATCTCTAACTCCTTCAGTACTGCTGTCTGTCTTTCTCCTTTCTGTGTGATGGCATAGTCAAGCTTCTCTAGTTTGACAATTATGGGCATGCCACAATGTTATTTAAGACGATCTAGAGAGCGCACTGTTGAAAATCTGGTGGCTAATCCTCAGAATAATTTTGCTTAAGCAATTCTCCTAAATAGTTCCAGATTATGTTATTATTAAAAGCAAGATGTATGTAGAGAAGAGCCTTGATGTGCAAAAGAACACACCGAAGGGGAACAATGGCTGATTAGATGGCACACAGAAAAATAAGAGGACCGAAAATGGCAATATCGTTAAGTTGAAAAGGAGACAGGTGTTCTTTACAAAGCGGAAGTTTCAGAGACCCTATATCCAGAATAAGACAGAGTATTAAGAGTTAGGCCGAGGGTAGGAGCAATCGGAACCATCTGAGGAGCTACCCTCACGTCTGTGAGTGGTAACTTCATGATGTATTGTCTAGGATACCTGAACAAACATATCTTCAGCAAAAAAAAAGAAAAGAAAAGAAAAATTTCTCTTAAAGGTTAATAACTGAATAGCCTGTGGTCCGATACAGTGGTTCACTTCGCTTTACGGACTGCTAACGGAGACAGAGCCGAGGTCGCTACTCACCATGGCAGCTGCGGTGGCTGCAGCCTGAGCCGCTGCAGCCTGGTTGACCTGGTATTGGGCAGCCTTGATCTTGGCTTGCAGATGGGCGGGAGGATGAAAGTATTTGCACTTTTCCCGAGAGCATCTCCCTTTGATGTAATCCATGCACACGGTGACTGTGTTGTCATTGGTGTCGATCATTGTGCTGTCAGCAGGATGAGCAAACCGACAATCGTTCTCTCCTCTGTTGCAATTGCCTCGCTGGTACTCTCGACATACCTGTGAGGGCATTGAGTGCAGGGGGCTCAGTCAACATGGGCAAAGAGAATCCTTCCGAAGATTTTAAGTCAAAGTGCAAGACTGGTGGAGAAGGCCACACTTGTGAAGGGGGGAAGATCATTTTTTTTTTTTTTTTTAAAGATTTTTTATTTATTTGACAGAAACACAGCGAGAGAGGGAACACAAGCAGAGGGAATGGTAGCAGGAGAAGCAGGCTTCCTGCCGAGCAAGGAGCCCGATACGGGGCTCGATCCCAGGACTCTGGGATCATGACCTGAGCCGAAGGCAGATGCTTAACGACTGAGCCACCCAGGCGCCCCAAAGATCATTTCTAAAAAAAAAAAAGCACCAAATAACTTTGAGGAGTTCCTCACTGAGTACACACGTTATAATCCCATTTCAGTGGGACTTCCAGGAGAAAGAAAATGCATTTTTCCTACTATTTATGGTAAGACATCTAATTTAAATTATGTTGATATACTTATTAATTACCAAGGGTTGGTATACTTATTAATTACCAGTAACGTTAACAGTGAAGAGACCTGGCAGGCCCCACTTTAACCGAGTGATCAAAATTAATAACACCAGGAAGAGGACATAATGGGATCACGTACCCATTGATAGGAAACACTGAGAAAAAGGCCACCACATCACTTTCGTTGTATTATTGCTGAGGCTGCATAATCTGAATTTAATCATGAGAAAACACCAAACTGAAGTGGGGAATGTTTTACAAAATAACTAATCAGTTCTCTCCCAAAGTCTCAAGGCTGTGAAAGGCAAAGGATGATGAGACACAGTCACAGATGGAACGATCCTGCGGTCGAAGAAAGGATTTTGGGAGAATTGGAGAAAAGGAGTTTGGTGAACTTGGTCTGAGGTCTGTAGGTTGGCTAAAAGCAGACTATCACTGCTCATTTGCTTTCTAAGTGATGACACGGTCGTGCGAGTGGTTAATATTTAGGTAAACTGGGTGGATGGACAGGCAGGAACTCTTGGTTCCATTTTTGCAACTTCTGTGCTAATCTGAAATTATTTACAAGTATAAGAAGTAAAATTTTATAGCTTTTTAGTGAAATGTTTCCGGGAGCTGTGTTTCCGATCATTAGAGATTCACTTGGTAGTTACATGAAGCAGATGGAAAAAGATTAGTTTTTGTTACTGTCTGTTTGTTTTGTATCTGTTAATTCTGGATGGAGTCCCTGAGGAAAAGGTGAAAATGGATCATTTCTCATGTGTCCGATTTTGACTCTTACTATCAAAGTTTGTCACGACGGCTGCTCAAATCTGGAGGTTAAAAGCACCAGCTTCACTTGGGGTAGTTTGACCTTTTTACCACAAGAGGGCGATCCAAAACACAGAATGCCCTTTTTCTATTTCCACGCTTCTATTTTGTACTTCAAGGAAACCGTTTTTATTTTTCACCTATCTCAGTATCAACTGAGAAAATATACAGACCCCAAGCACTTTACTTTGGAGTACAGCAAGAAAGAGAAATGGGAACCCTGTTACGATTTTAAAAGCACAGGTTTTCTGGCATTTGTGTACATGAAATGATCACATTCAATTCTAGGTACTTTTCCCCATTGTATCCATATCCCATTATTGAGCAAAGTGCTTCCTCTTAAGAAGACCGCTATAATTTATATCATGCTACATCTGAAAATGAGCACTATAAATGACATCTTGCACTATTTTTAAACCTTGAGCTAGCTGAAGCCTTGTGTTCCATATACACAGCAACAAACCGACTTTATTCATCACCTCATTCACTTTATTTAATTAAAAAAAAATTTACTGAACAAGTACTATAGGTCAGATACTCTGAGAGATATTAAGAACCCAAAGATGACTTAGGAAGTTACAGAAGACCCTCTTGCTTTTTTTTTTTTTTTTTCATTGCCTCTGTCTTCTCAAACAGAAGAAAACAAGGCTAACCAGGAGTTTATAATTTGAAAAGCGAAAGTGATCAAAGCTGTTCCCCTGAACTAGTGTCCTCCATTCTGGCTGAGCACTGGAATCATCTGCGGAGCTTTCTACACCACAAATCCCCAGTCCCTAACCAATACTTAACTGGATTAGGCTCAACAAAACAACCAGGACGAGAGAGACACACTTAACTGAGAACAAAAACTTCTCATGTACGTATATGAAATTTAGGCTCATTTATACTATCGTAGGAAGAAAAAGGCCACACCTTTGTGTTGAGTCAGTGCAGTCTCATGCAATAGGAAACTGCATGAATGCACACTTCTGGGGTTAGTTTTCCAGTAATTCTTGCTTTCTTGATCATGCTCACAAAGCAACTGGCAACAGACGGGCTGACACCCTATCTGTCAATTTATCTTACTCTTTGCCGCACTGACAAGAAAGATCTGACAGCAGCCTATTTATGGGCTCTTGAAGAACTATTAAAATCTAAGATTCGTTATTTTCCAAAAAACAACCATGCCAGTACCTGATGCCAGACATTTGAGTGTCATTCTCCCAAAATACAACCTGAGCGCTGGGCCTTTGATTTTTTCTCTGTCTCAATGTTTTCACTTTTAGTGATATGAACCAATATTCTGATTGCAAAGGAACGGTCATTCTAATACCTTCTCATTCCTATCCCTCTGCTCCATGCATGTGAGTGTGTGGTCCGTATAGGTTAAGGCCTGGCTTACTATAATTTTCTACTCTTTCCTCTCTTGCAAGATGCAGTTCAGGAGAATTCGGAATGTACTTGAGGGGACTGATAACTAGGAATCCACTAAGAATTTGTCCTAAAACCAGCCTTTTCGAAGGTTCAAAGGATCTAGTCAATTACTCTGGCATGTGATGCCTTTCTTTACGGTCTTGTTTTTTCCTAGCTTCAAGTTCTCCCAATACAAAAAAATAGAACAGAATAAATATACTGAAATAGCTGTTTTCCCATTATTTCTGCTTCTGAAAAAAATTGAAAGAACTGGAAAATCTCCTCTGAAAAGTCGTACTGCTGAGAGCTATCTGCCAGAGGGGCTAGAGAAGTGTGCCATGCACCAGAATGCGTCGGCATCACTGGTACCTATCTGACCAGAGCAAATTCCCCAAAGCTTTTAAGACACATTTTTGTCTAATGATCACCACCAATAATATAGGATCTTTCCCTTGACTGTTGGATTTGGGTTCAGCCGGGTTTCTTTGACGAACGCAAGAAAACTTTAGACTATGTTGACCCTCAAAGGAAACCTCTTAGATGTAGTATTATATTAGCAAATGACAGAAGTGGCTGACAAAACGTCAACAAATTTGATCTTGTAACTCAAATCAGGATAAAAAACCGTACGACTGACCACACAGAGAATTTAAAACACAACAGGTTTAAAATCCTAACAACACAGCGGTTCCTTTTTCTCTTCTCATCCAGTCTTCCGCAGGCACACATTTTTCAAATAGTTGTAATGATGGTATAGCTTCTACCTGGTGACCTGTTTTTGTTTGACAGTGTGCGTAAGCATTTTTTTGTTTTACTAAATAGTGTCCGGAGTGATCATTTGTGATGGCTGCATCAAATTCCTTCAAACTGATGTGCATAATATGCTAACTCTTCCAGAGATCACCTAAATTATTTCTAGATATTCTTACGTTACAAATAATATTGCAAAGAATATACTCATGACTAGAGACATTTAAAAAACCATTTCGAAAGTTAAATCTGCGGAAAAGGCCTTAGCGGGTCGACAAATATAAGTACTTTTTATAGTTTGGTAAGTGCTTGTCAAACAGATTAAAATAATTCCATCTACTTAGCTAAACACATAATGTACTTCAAGAAAATGTTTGTTGACTCTTTTACTCTATAAATATTAAGGCAGGATTTGTTTTGTAAATCAGGTAAGTTTAATTAAATTTTCATACAAATAGGTAAGAGTCTGCTTTTACATTAAAACTCATCATTTCAATAAAGATATTCATTAAAAACATGTAAATACTAAATTCCATTTCTAGAACCATCTATTCAGTAAAGTTTATAAGTTCAAAAAATCAAAAGAAAAAAGTACTTAGAAAAACTTCCCAAAGAAATGTGAATCATTCTATGTAAACCCTTTTTTTTTTTTTTTTGTTAATTAAATGGCAGTGGTATGTATAGTGGAAAGAAAATAGAGTTTAAAATCAGAAATTGTGGGTTCTGGGGCACCTGGGTGGCTTAGTCATTAAGTGTCTGCCTTCAGCTCAGGTCATGATCCCAGGGCCTGCATCAGGCTCCCTGCTCGGCAGGAGGCCTGCTTCACGCTCTCCTGCCTCCCCTGCTTGTGTTCCCTCTCTTGCTGTCTCTCTCTCTGTCAAATAAATAAATAAAATCTTAAAAAAAAAATTGTGGGTTCTATCTAGTTCCTATACTATTCCAGCTATGGAATTATGAATACTGCGTAAGATAATGGATAGGTAGCTGAAAACACACAATACAAACATGGTTAAAATAAACTTTCTGTTATTTGATCTCTAGATTTTTCATTTTTTTTCTTTTTTTTAATGAATGTGACAAGCATATTTCAAAATGTTCAGAATACTAATAGGTTTTATAAGTAGTATTAAATTCAGCAATGTTCTGCAAGTTAAGGCACTGGGATTCTCAGGACATTAATGTCAATATCTAAACTTCTCCAAAACTGGACAGTTATTTGCATGTTTGTTAAGGAGACAGTGCTTTGAAGTAATACGTTTTATGCTCACCATGTTTAACTCCGTCATTTTTGGAGGATAACTTCCAAAAGCTCTTGTTCCTTTCAAAAGGAACAAGAAAAGCTCCTTCCAAAGCAGGAACAGAGAGTTTATCATAACAGGAACAGGGACTATTTTAATATTTTGGGAAATCATTTTAAAGTTTTATGGCAAGTATTATAGAGCTTATTATAAGTTTAAATGTATATATATCTGTTGTTCAATAATAAGCACCATAGACTTTATTTTCTATTAAGCTTGAGCTATACAAAACTTTAAAAAAGGAGTACTGGATAATCAATAATTTTATCAAGGTATCCATAGCATTAGTGGCCATGAGTATACAATCTAATGCCAAGAATTATCTGTATTTTCAATTCAAGAAGGATTATAATCTCTACAGTTTAAAATTCTGGTGGTTATGGGTAATGATCTTAGCTGATTGTATAATTAAATCCCCCAGATAGAGATCTGCTAATGTCATATTTAGTTTCAATCTGTTATCTAAGAATTGTACAAATTTGGTCCATCTAACCAATTCAGACACCCACGTCAGCTACCTCAGAGGATTTCTGTTAAGATCAAATGGGAACTGTCTTTGAAATCCAAATGGCAGAAGCCCTCACTACCATGAGTCCAGAGAACACAAGCATATTTCCCGAGATAATACAGCTAAAAGTTTGTCACTTTACCTCACGTAGTTAAAATCAATCGATCGATCGATCTGAATATATAGGAGTGGTCAACTGGAGGAAAAAAACCTTCCACTAAATCTACTTCCAGGTCTTCAGTTATTCACTCCTAGGAATGAACGAATGTATAAACCAACAGGCTCATCAACCTGCCAAAATCTGTAATCTGAAATCTACAGTTACTTTTATTACTTTTTCTAGATAAATGAAGATAGGGAAATTGTAGCTTTAGGTTGAAGGAAGAAATGAGTGGAAGAACAGCAGAAATGAGCGGCTAAGCTTAGTAATTACTGCATCTTCAGCAACTTGCAACACTTTCCTCTCCCAAACAAAACTCCAACTGACCACAGAGACTTGTAACTGACGGACTAGATGTTTTAAGGAGTCATTCTAAAGTCTTATGACAGATTAAAAAAAAAAAATAAAACTACAGAGACCTGTGTGCTTAAGACTTGTCATATTTCTTAGTAATGTTCTAAAGAAATTAAAATAGACAAGCAGTAGCTAAACACCCTCCGCAAAAATACAAAATTAAAATAATCCTATCAATAAGCCTCTCCCATTAAAAGCATCTGCTTTTCTAATCTTAATTTGAATCAAATGCCTTTTCTATGTAATAGATCATGACAGATCTGTTAAAGTCCTATAAAGATCTCAAGCTAGGCATGCCCTCCACTCCTACTCGAATTCTCATTTAGCTTTAAATGCTCTTTTTTGTATGTAGTCAATCGGGACCATACGGTTTTATGCCTGCATGAAAAAAGTCATCAGACTCCTCTGTGTCAGTAAGGAGAGGAAGCGATCAGCATCCAATGGCCTAAATTAGGCGATTTGTCAGTAGAATGATTATGTCAGTAGAATAAAACTTTCAGCACTAGAATAATCTATTTTAAAACAAACCAACTCCAACTGGAAAACATCAGAAGCCAAGTGGTGTGCCCACTTTTTCTGGAATATATCCTATGTTTTTCTCATATAGACAGTTGGTATAAAAATGGTGCAGTTAACCAAAGAGCAATCTAATATCTTCATCAGCATCTGAAATATACGATCACTGGTTAATTTTTTTTGTCTGATTAATGCTATTATGCGGTATAAAGGACCTTAATAATTATCAATTTACTTGAAATATTCCATTATGTGCACTGTGTTCTTAGCAACTTAACAAAATATCGAATGTTCAGTGTATTGGAGGAGGCAGATTTTTAATTCCGAGTCACAAATAACTGTACATAAGGTAAATGCTGAAAAGTTAAGACTTAAATAGCAGGTGCTGGCATCCTGTGGGGCAAGTATTTTATAGAGTGTTTTCATTTAGAATCACTGGGCAGATCTGTAAAAAAGACTCCCAAGCCCCACTGAAAACCTATTGCATCAGTCTATGTAGTCTATCAGTCTGCATTTTTTAGCAACCGTCCCAAGTGATTCTAATCACACTAAAACTTGAAAACCACTGCTCTAGGACCAGGGGCATGAACAAAATGCCATATTTTAGAGCTGGAATGCTCAAAATGTAAACACGTTCCCAAGGAGAATGTTAACAAATGTTAAAAATCTGTCATGCTTTATCTTCTCTGTTTGATTACACTAAACTCTGAAAAAAGGCATGTCTTTTTGTGATTAATTAATTAACTGGTTGACTGGCTCATTTATGCATTCATTTAACAAGTTATTGGGTATCATTCACGAGCTTGCCACTATCCTAATGTGGGCTTTATGGATAAGTCAGCAGTTAAAAGGTTTCAAAGATATTCTTCACGATATTTTTTACTTGAAAAATGTTCACTAGTTCTCCCTTGGATATTGTTGCTCTTCATAAT
>CM053603.1:89611385-89666313 GCA_028646535.1 Procyon lotor | reverse complement strand
GAGAGGGAGCCGGAATTGCTTGCTTCCTCTCTGTCCGATCACCTGTATGGGACCGAGTTATACAATGTGTAAAAATGGAGTTCCATGTTCATACCCAACCGGAAGGTCCTTTCTATGACCTCGAATAGGTTGGGCCCCAACTTTCCCCCTAAATTTACTGCCCTGTAAGATGGAGCTAATGATAGTATCTTGCTCAGAAGACTATTTCGAAGATGAACTACGTGATGTGTGTGATGGGTTGATGCCATGTTGGGTAGATAGTAAATACCCAATAAATACCAACTATTGTTATTACTACCGTCAAAAAAGCTGGTGGCAGTTAGAACTACACTGAAATCTGAGATCCTGTCTGCAATGCGTGTAGTGAAACCCTATAAACAAGAAATTGGTGCTTATTAAATGAATTCCAGCTCAACTGATAAATTATTAGTGTCAATTATGTTCACACAACAGCCTTATTTTGCCTCTTTCTCAGTAATTAACAACAACTCAAAACTTCCCAGCCCTAAGTATTGCCTCATCCTAACCAGGGAAAAGAAGAAAGGGTCATTTTGTTCCTTAGTTGGACAAGAACGTCAGCCTTTAGAACTTCACTGTATAGTAATGCTGCCATTGTTTTTTTCCTCATCTGGAGTTTACCAAATCCCTTCTCTTACAGCCAGGCTGAAACAACCACGTCAATACAAGAATTACACCTTCCACTTTTCTTTCGTGCTGCAATAGCAAAGCACATACATCTGATCATCCTTGAGTCTCAGACTTCGAGCACGATGCAACTTCCAATTTAAAAACTTGGAACGGAGCATACCTCACAAGCGAAGCGGCCTTGCTATTCCAACCAAAACACTGTGGGGCCTGCGAGGAAACTCACGATAATAAACTTTAAGATGCCTGATACATAGTCACTGAACAAACTGTTGTGACAACAAGTATCGAGGGGGGAACAGAATTTGTTCTTAATAGTAGCAGGAACATTTATTTAGGGAGCATTTGCTGTGTGCCAGACATTGGCCTCTTCAAGGGAAGTGCTATTATTATGCCCATTTTAAGGAAGAGGAGCCCGAGATATAAGGAGTTGAATGAATGGCAGTCCAACCCCAGGGTCCAAGCTCCTAATCACCCTTCTATATAGGGATGCCGTGGTCTTTACACACCTTCCATCTGTCAAACATAGCATACCTCAATTCTCCCAAAATGCTCCGAACACTAAAGCAAAGAGTCTTCTTCGAATTTTTTTAACCTTTATGGCCATGGAAGAAGGAAACAAAGAGCACACGTTGAAAATCCGAATGGAGTCCATAAAGAAACCGACTAATCATTCCTACCTCAAGTCTGTCTGTCCGCATTAATTTCTGTGCGGCAGCTGCAGCAGCCGCGGGTACAGGGACCCCAGGATTCCCTGTAACCAACATTGGTGCGGTCGGCAAGATCTCTGCTGGAACCAGGCTTGGGGACACAGGTCCCAGGTAGGGATTAAAGGCTGCTGATGCATTGGTGGCTAAGCTTGGTGCAACTGAAAACATTGGCTGGAAAAGAAAATAAAAAGCCAAATTTAGTCTACAGGTCTTGGCTCGAATTTGCTATCCCACATTATATACCAACCCTTCATCTATCCATCTAATCCATTCTTCCCTCCCTCCCTCCCTCCCTCCCCCATTTAATTCTGTGTTTATTTACTCTCACTTGGGATAAGAATCTTTCTTAAATAAGCATTCTATAAGTCCATGTTTTTCTAAAATTTAATAGGTGAATTGCCCATTAAATTTCTGCTGGGATTTTGAAACCTGGTGTCTTATCATGATGTAATTTCTCCTTGAATAATAGATCGGTTATTCAATATAGTAACTTCTTGTGGTCACCTCATTTCCATTTTTGTTCCAACTTAATCCTAGAAACTTGTCTAAGAAATACATTTTATAATTGCTACATCAGATGAACTTGAAAGATCTGTTCACAACTCTTAATGGGTTGCAAGTGTCCTATTATCTGGAATAAATAAAGCAGAACTCCCAGTGGGTAACAGAGTTTCACAGTCAATATAAACTGTGAATAAATCTCATGGGATATGTGAAAGATGATGATGACACAATTTCTTTTGAACATGTAAGGCACAGTGTTTGGCATATTCACTTGTTGCATGTTTTTCTGGAGAAACTATAAATATTCCACCAGCTTATCGCACCCTTGTGAAATATTTAACAAAGAATTTACCTTACTAGGGAGAAACCATTCTGCATGTGAAGTCTGAAACAGAAAACTAAACAAACACTACAAGATTTTTCAAGGAAATACACAAGCTAGCGCTGACTAAAATGTCACAAGATAGGATTTCTGCCAGAAATGCTTTCACAGATATAGCAGGGTGGTTTCTACTTGTGATAGGAAGATTTGCGTATCAGCAAGTATATCTGTTCTGGAGTAGAATTAAATAATTTACCTGCAAGCTACTTTAGCGATTTGTCAGTTTTTCCCAGTTTTTAAAGCATAATGTTGCACAACAATTTTCCACCTGATGGGTGGTCTATTTTTAACTTCCTAACTCAATGGGGTTTCAATTCTTGAAGTTGTTTAATATTTTGTATTACAATAATGTTTGTCTCCAAAACCCAAAAATTCCTGGGCAAAAATGGATCCTGTTCTTTAAAGGACTTCTAAAAAATCAATTTTCTTTACCTTGTGGTAAGGAACAGAACGGCAATAACCTCTTTAGAATGCAGGGATCATTAGAATGTAGCTAATTCTTCCCTCTTACCAGAGTAAGAAGTTAGATGAACCCTGAGTTTATACAGTATTCAAGAGAGCTTTGGAATAAAATTCTTTGCAATTGAAATGTAAAAGTAATTCTTATAGCTCAAAAACAATCAAGGAACACTACATCAAAAACTAACGATGTACTGTATGGTGATGAACATAACGTAATAAAAGATAATAAATCAAATAAATAAACAAACAAACAAATAAATAAATAAATAAAATCCTTATAGCTCAAAAGAAATGTTTTTAAAAACTAAAGTGTCCTTATTTACTCTGGCCCTGACTTGTCCTGCATTTAGAAGAGTAAAATGGAATTCAAGGGTTCTTTTTCTTGGGGTATTGGTTTTCAAGTCTGCGTGGGTGATTCTGCCTTGTAGGGCACACAGGGCAATTTCTGGAGACATTTCTGATGGTCACAGCTTGGAGGTGCTGTTGCATCTGATGCATAGAGGACAGGGATGCTGCTAAGTGGCCAGCACACACAGGACAGCCGCTCACACCAAAGAATTATTCACCTCCAAATGTCAACAGTGTGTAGGCTGAAAAATCCCTGTCCTAAGGGATGCACTCGTCTTTTGACTTTCCAAATTGTCCTCAGACAAAATCTTTGCAGCTAGTGTATATATTCTTACTAAGAAGATCCTGCAAAATAGAATACTTCATACATAATTTGATTCACTTGGAAGAAGAAACAATACACTGTGCCTTCCGCTGGGATTTTCAAGTTATGCCCCCAGACGTGTTGGTCTGAATGCCTTGATTAGCTGCCCTGCCATGTCGAGGGCTCCTGCCCGATGAAGAGGTCTAAAGGAATACCTCTGATCCTCACCCCCTCCCTGCCCAAAACACTGACAGCCGGAAACTACCTAAGCTCTCCAGATATAAACAATCAATAATCGGTCAGAAACCGGGGCCCAGAGCAATCTCTGTCCATCAACAGTTACTTGAATAGCAGCTCATCTTAACGCTGCTCCAAGGTCTAATGGCTGCTTCAGGGCGTGCCCCGACAACGGCTGACCTGTTGCGTGAACCCACGTCGAACCTGGACTGCTATTCAGAAATATTCAGGTTGAGTATATACACTGTTACATACTGTCAGCTGTAATATGTGCAATTTCAACCAGACTAGCACTCTAATTTTCTATCAGGTTTTTAAAAATGATAAGAAATTTAGCATAAGAGTTTTAAAATTTGTAGAACAGAGCGAGTCTGTATCACTCCTCTTCATATTCTATTGTTAGGAATTAACGTGTATTTTCCAGGTAGTGGATTTTTAATGTGTACTCTGGAAAGTTACAGAGATGTTTATGTCACTGTACATTATTTAGAAGCAGAGGTCAAATTTACCAATGTATTCGGAGGCAAGAAAACCATTCTTTTTTTTTTTTTTTTAAGAAAAGCATATTCATTTTAAGAAAATAAAACCAGTGACCAATAAAATGCAGCTCTGTTAAGTCCCATTGAATAAAATGAATTTATACTCCATGATGCATCTAAGGCAGCAGTTGCAGATCACAGATAAAAGAATACTTCTCCTAAATAAAAATATTGATCTCACTAACTGGCAACAATTTTCCTGCTGGATTGTTTCTACAGAGGTGTCACGTGAATTGATTTTCTCACTTAATGCAGCAGAGCAAATTCAAATCTGAAGAATTTTAGGGCACCGTCCCCAAGTAAAATCTAGCAGCTTGAAAAATCTGAAACATCAACCATTCAGGAGGCATTCTCTCCAATTGTTCCCTCTCAAGATAAGTGGAGCTATTTGCTAAACTAGCAGAGGATCGATAATAATAGCTCTGTACTTTGAAACTTGATCCCAAAAGCTGCCCCCAGAAAGTGCAACATTCCTTCCTTTATTTTGAGGTTCTGTAAATTTGTTACATTCCTTTTTCAAAGAGCACCTTGGTGGAGGTAGGTCACTGCTTAGCCCCATCAGTGCCCTAATCAGATTAGGGAGGCCCTTGAACTGAGAAGTCTCCTTTCCAGAAGCCATCCTGCAGAGGGTTTCGGCAGAATTCCAAGGACTGACGTTAATGCTATGGTATTATCAAGTGCATCCTATTTTCTCTGAAGTATCCACAGGATAACATATAACTACGTAATTGGTGTATTCGATACTGACTACACCCTTGTAATAATGATTTACAGATACCTTTGTTCCTGGAAGGCACAGAGTACGTTGGTTTATGATTGCCTTTTGCAAGTGAACACCCTCAGGAGAGAAAAACAAATTGCAACCTTACGAGTGCTGGTGCAGTTATGGGCTAGGCTAATCACTTGTTTGTTTTAAACGAGGCATTCTGATTCCATTAAAGTAATCAGGCTTTATTAGAAATTAAAATGATATTCAATTTCACATGATGACCCTAGCTAAATGTGTGCAAACATGATTATTAATATAATTCCTTCTATTTATTGTGTGCCAGGCATTGTGCTAAGTGCTTTACCTATGTTATTCTATTTAACTCAAGTAACGGCAAAATATAAACTCCATGGACAAACAAAGGCAAACTCTCCAGTTGTGAGTTGGGGGGCGGGGATGGATATCTGTATCGTTCACTGCTAAATCCCCAGGATCTAGCTAGATGCCTAGCACAGAGTAAGTACTCAATAAATATACACTGAATAAGTGAGTGAATGAAGGAACGTGTGAATGAATTACAGTCTTGTCAGGTGGGTTTTATTAGTCCCTCCCATTTTGCAGACAAGGAAGAGGGCTCACATAGATTACATGTCCATCATCACAAAGGAGAGCATGAAACACTTAGGATCTGGATACAGGTGTGTCTGGTTCTAGGTGATCCTGAAACCGGTGGTTCTCGGGACTGGCTGGCCGTTAGAATCCTCCGGGGGAACATCAACTCCCAAACGCCCTGGCACTCCCCACTCATCACAATCTCAGCAGTACTATTTCAAAATCTGGGTCACTCCCCTTCTATACATTACGTGGTCTTCTACTATTGAAAGGCAGAAACAGGTTCAGATTTCTGACCGTATGTGAGGTCTCCAAGGAGACATGTGTCCTCACAGCTTTCTTCTGAACCGTGTTTTTCCCTCTACATGGGAGGTTGTTCCTGCCCGGCCCTCCTGTTGAATTCCTAATCACGCTTCAAGAATCACGACTCTTTCTCTTCAAGTTTCCCCTGATCCGCCCACATCCCCAACTATGAAGAGGCTTCTTCCTACCCTCTGTTACCATAGAACTCCTCACCACTCGAATTTGGCATTGATCACCACATGTGTTTACTTAACCCTCTCTCCTCCTCAAACTCGACCGCGGGCGTCCCCCTGGGTCTCCTGCACGGGGCTTCCCTCACTCTGCATGGCGCCAGCGGCTGCCATCAGCACAGCTCCTCTGCACACTTGCTTCGTGGCCGTATTAATGCATTTGCTGTTTCTCCAGCACACAAACACACTAGGCAAATGCATTAAATATTTTCTAGCACAGCTATGTGAACGTTAAAAAAAGCAATTTAATGTTATTTCCTCTCCACTTGACAATGTAATCATTAACTGGTCTAGGACGCTTGTTTGAAAAGTATAATTTCTTTTAGCTTTGTTTTGCGGTTTGTTTGTTTTTTTTTTTAATCCTGAGCTAAGTTTCCATAACCATGCTGTAATGTTGCCACTGTCGTAGGGGCCCTAACTTATTTTAATACATTATGTGAAACAGTTTGTGATTTAAAAAAAAATGGATAGAGTATATATAATAAAAAGTGTCTAATCGGTATTTGATGTGATTTATGGAATACAAATTTTTTTCAGGTTTTTCTAGATTTTACCTTTGTGCATGCATGTATGTTTGTGTTTGTGTGTGTGTACATTTGTAAAGGCTGAACTTGCAGGCAGTAAAAAAATTAAAGCTTTTTTTTCTTTTAACGTGACAGCACATAATCTAGGTGTATAAAGCCATGTTTCTGGGCACACACAACCCTGTACAGGAGTGAGAGAAGTCCCTGTAAACAATTATTTTGAATATTAAACAGCCAAAGGCTAATGGGAGTTCTCAACAAATTCGCATTACAATGTCTTTTTTTTTTTTCCCCCTTAAGAATGCAGCATATGACTGGAATAAAATAAGAAAATACTGTTTTAAAGTCTGCTTCTAGACTGACTTGTTGCCTGGGCCAATCGCAGTGACCACCCGGCTTTATTGTTAATCTCACCTTACCACTTCCACCTAGTCTTACTGAAGTAAGAAACATCTACACAAAGAAGACTCACTCCTGGCGCACCAGGTGAGAAGGTACCGGTACATATGGCCCGGGTCCCTAAGCCTCGGGCCCATCCCCAAGCTGCTCCAGAGTGCCAGCTCCCTGACTGAAAAGGGCACGAGAAGGACGGGTGCGTGGAGCACGGGTGACAGCCAGGGCCATGTTTACTGGAAACGCTTTCTCACGAAGTCCCCCTATCTCAGTTACTAGTTGGGAAACCTCGAGGGTAAAGCACTAAAAACCAACGTAAGAATTCTAGGTGTTCCTGGAAATGTGACAAATGATGACTTCAAAGCTTTCAGCACTCGGCCGCCAACAACCGTGACTTGGGAATACCAGGACTGCAAAGGTGAGGCGACAGGAACAGCAACGGGGCTCCCAAGACTTTTCAGCTAAGTCCAATAACTTTGAATTTCTTTATCCCCAGGCTATTTCAAATGCATGAAAGGCCCAGGAATTCAGCTTGAGTTGTGTACCTCAAGGCAGCTGGGTGTGTGTACGTTACGGGCAGCCGCCCTCAGAAATAACCGATGGCCAAGGCTAAGCTTTGGGAGCGCAGGGAAAGGCACAGGAGTGGAGTGGAAGCTCAGAGCTCAGAAACAGCTCTTCCTAACCACTGCCGATGCACAGCTCTTCAGGGGCAATGACCAGAGCCGGGAATCAAGAGAACTGCCGAAGCCATCTTTCTGGGATGGATCAAAGAAATACACCAGATGCTTCCAAGTTGTAAGCCACGAGATATGGTCTATATTTGGTAAGGCTGCTTAGTTTTCTGGTTGGATTATCTCTGCATCAGATAGTGCGTAGCAAGGTAATACATTTTTTTTTTAAAGTAGTACTTAGAAAAAAATCCAAATATTTAATTTTTTACATTTGGATAATCAAATACTATAGGTCTTCCATTTCTCTTCAAAGATCATATAATAAAGAGAAATATGATCTTTTTACATTTTTCTTAGGGGCTTGGAAATGATATAGAATTAATGCCAGTTACTTAATAATTTCTTAAGCAAATTTTAGGGAGTAGACACACAGGTAAATTCAATTACTTATTTCAACTACTTATTTTCTCATCTTAAGAAACGGAAACAATTATGAGATTGTTGGGAACTTGCCCTAAAAAAATAAGAGGCTTCACCTACTTGACTACAAACGCTGAAACTGCTCAGATACTCCTACCCCTCCTGATATTATGGATCCTGTAAGCAGTCACAGTATCATCGCCTTCGACAGAACCCCTACCTGGGCTGGATCCAAGCATGTGCCATATCTTCAAACACTAATATCTGTACTAGTGGCAATCCTCTTCGAGTGACAACCATGTCCTGTGTTAGTCACCAGGCTGCTTCCAACCCTGTCATCATCCTTATTTGTGGACCCAGCATTCAAGTTCCAGTAGGCAGCTGGTTATGACCATCTCATTTATTTCTGAATCTCTGTATGATTACTCTCATCAGCAGGGCTGACTATACAAAGGATCGAAAAGTCTCAGGTGGGATTTTGAAGGCAAATTTCCTGGATTAAAGCCTTCTCTGCAGTCATTAAAGCCCCAAATGCTTTAAAACTGAATAATTAAAATGACTTCTATACTTATTACAAAAACGCCACTCTGAACAGAGTATATTTTTAGATTATGATCTCAGGATGCCTTTAGCAGAAGGGTAATTCGGCATTCAAATCTAGTCATACCAGGGAAAATTAACATAAAGCCCGAGTGTGCTCACAACTAATAAAAATAAATGTTTTGTCTAAGTAGAGAATTTTCCAACAAAGACACCAGGACATGTGATTTGTCTGATGGTTTCAGAAATTGTGATTTCGTGCACACCACACATTTGTTACTGTATTTCACAGACATGAGCATACATGTTGTTTACAGTCTGTCCCAGGATTACCCATACAATGACCTTGGCATGGCCTTGAGAGTAAAGCTCAAGGACTAAGTCAGGAGATGGGCCAAGACATCACAGTGAGTCGCTCAGTGCCACGACCAGCATTGTTTCCGGCACTGCAGCTCAGAGGTGCTGCTGGTCACTGAGAGGGTCGAGCCTGATGGTAAGCAGGCTTTAAATGTTTAAGTGGACCAAGTATTTCACATCAAGGAGAGATCTTATATCTGCTAAAGGAGTAGCCACTCCAAGGATTTATCAGATCTTTGAAACTGTGTGAGAGGGCCAGCTGTTAGAGACACCCCTTGTCCCGTATTTTATGCTAGTGAGAATGATTACAACTAAATTTTTTTTTTAACCAAATGGAAATCTTCATGCTATATCAATGCAGATATAATATTAGCAAATGCCAGATGCCACAGAAAGATAAATTTAAGATATCATATTTTTAACTGAGCCCCCAATAATGGAAAAAAATATATCAGGTTAAAACAGACACAGAATTATAATATTCTCTCACCTCAACTGTATAGTACTGATAATTGGTATCACTGCCGATGTGATATGGAGATCCCTCCCACCTCGAAATGCAATCCCCCCCTCTTTTTTGGAATGATTGGTGCATTAAGTTCTAAGAGAGAATAATAATTACATTGAGTTCAGGTGTTAAAATGTATTAGGAAAAAAATTAGTTAGCACACATGCTACAGTTAGCATATCAGAAAAATGTGGGTCTTCACATTCCCGTAACCCCATTATATTGCATATAAGTTAGCGACATAAATTACTGACAGATATATTCTGATCATTACAAATTTTAACATGCATTTAAGTACAGAATTACTACATCACAATAAACATCAGAATACCTTTTGTAATCTAAAATTACTTATAGTAATCTTACATCTTTATGAATCAATAAGAGTAAAGATTATTAAAGTCATTTATCATATACATTGCCCCAAACCCCAAATAAATAATTAAATATATGTGATCAGAATCAAAATTTATTCACATACACACTGCTCAGTAAACACAAAATCTCTATGACCACCTACAGTTTAAAATACTTAGTTCTTTGCTTAAAAGTCCTGGGAGTTTCTGGCCCTCCCCTCCTGATTAGTTCTCTTTAAATGCATGATATTGATTCACCACTGTGAGAATTTTGCTAGCCTTTGTAACTACAAAATAACTTCATATTGAGTTTGAAAGAATAACCAAAGCTCCTTTTCAGTAAGGAAAATGATGCAAACAGATTCTCTTCAAGGAAGGAGAAAAGGGAGAATTTTTCTCAAAACTAAAGACGATCTGTACCAAATTTTAAAAGTATTACAATTATGAAAGGGAGCCTGAAAATGCACAGGGACTACAGTGACTAGTTTGATGACCATTTTAACACCTGCAAATCACAGGATTTCATGTGAAGAGAATTTCAGGGGGAAAACATATCGTGAGTAAATTTCCACACAACTGAATGAGAAGATGAGTTAACTTCGCAGTGTGAAAACGGTTTCAGGCTTTGCTTGGTAATGTTGCTAGAAAATGCTGGACACCTGATCCTGTTATCTATGTTCACTTACTCGAGTGCAATCATTACTTTCATACTGAAACTGAGCACTTGCAATTACAAACTCGATGGATGAGAACTGAAGTCATGCTTACCACGGGTTGTAATGGGGCACCGGGCATCATGGCATTGGCTAGCTGCATTTGCTGGGCCAACATGGCCATGTTCTTTTGCTGAATCAAGTTATTGCGCCCATTTATCTCCAATTGTGTTTTTAAGTGTGGGGGTGGATGAAGATATTTGCAATTCTCCCTGGAGCAACGACCCTAAAAGACAAAAGCAGAAAATATCACTTAAAAAAGATTAGACCAGAAAATCTTAAAAAATAAAAATAATGCAAACCGACCACCTGGATCTACCATGGGTTTCTAACACACTGTCCTGTACACACCCATTTATCATACATTTAGAATGAGTAATGAATTCACCCAAATGCACTATCCACATGAGGTGTTAAGACATTTGAAAAAGTCTTAAAGCTTAAAGAAGTTCTCTTCTTTTAATACTAGCACTAATATTTCTAGTTCTTAGTTTAAAAACCTACAAACTGCCAGGGTAATCTTAAAATAAAGAATGTGAAATGAAGACTATTAGCTCCTTCCAAACCTCCTGGTTAACTTTAATGAACCCAAAAGAACCATGAAGTTTTAGCATCTATTTTTACTTGTATTGAGTTCTAGGGAAATGAACTTAGAGGATTCAAGGCACACTGTATCTTCAGTTAAGCACCTTTACAAGGATCACTTTACAAGTATTAACAAATACAACTAATTACTACTAAGCTTTACAAACCCATGCATTAAGAAATTTAGAGGCGAAATAAAGAAAATGCCCATGTGTTCCCACTGTACGTAGAGATTAGTAAATATAATGAAATATTGGTGAAAATGTAGCCTTTAACCTTTCAAAAATAAATCTAGTCTCCACTGCCCAAGAGCTATAAAACAAAAGGAAACAGACGTGTATATACCCTCCAAAAGATATACAATGTAAAACGGAGAAACAAAATGTTAGTAAAAAATAAGAAATGTGAATACACCCTTTCTTTTGGGATAGTTCTTTTCATCAAAAATATACATTAGTCTGTAATATGGGAGTGGCTGGGTGGCTCATTTGTTAAGTGTCTGCCTTTGGCTCAGGTCATGATCCCAGAGTGCTGGGATTGAGCCCTGTATTGGGCTCCGTGCTCAGTAGGAAGCCTGCTTCTCCCTCTCCCAATTCCCCTACTTGTATTCCTTCTCTCACTGTGTGTCTCTCTCTGTCAGATATAAATAAAACCTTTAAAAAAAAAAAGTCTGTAATATGAAATAATGTATAAGGGATTTAGTTCATATTATTTCAATACTATCATTCCACTGTTTCCATATTATTGCACTATGTTATGGTACAGTCTTTATAGTTAAAGGTCTTTATAGTAAAAAATCTCATCAATTATTACCTTGACAACTTCTTTCACCAATAGATCTCATTAGAACTGCTTGAGAGGGTCAAAGAAAGATTCAACCAAAGCCATCAATCACTTTCCTGAGCTTTCTTTGATTTTTCTAAGAAAAACCCATTTCCCATAATTTGACCTCATACTATTAACTGACTCAGCATTTGTGACAAAAATCTTGTCATAATCCTAATTTGAAAGATCTATTTCTGGCTTATTTTGATTCAGGTTTTTAGGAATAAGTTTCTGCAAAGGGCTAATATCATAGGATACTGCCTTTCATTTTAGCAACTTTTATGTAATAAAGCATCACTAATAATACTTTAAATCCAAAGGCAGCATATGATAGTAGTTGATATCAAGGAACTGACAGGTCCCAAGACCTAAGGTAGAGGTTTAGGTCTCCCATAAGCAGCAGGAACTGCAAATAAAACTAACTTCTTTAAGTCTCAGGCCTTCTATGCATTTCAAGATTGCTATATGACCTATACCATATGTTTATTATGAAGATCAGAGGACATAATGTATATGTCATGCCCTTGGCACTGCACGGCACTCTGTGGGCAAGGTAAAGGTCAGGAGCTGCTATTTGCCACAACCCCGACCCCTTTAATCATATATCCAACAAAAGAAAACCAAAATATTGGCATGAAGGTAATTTTTATAATATCTTAGTTATGCCTATTGATATGTTTCACAAAGTAACATTTATATATTGATGGCTTTTTCCATATGAAATCATTCCTGCTATCTGTTGAAATCCTGAGCATGTTATTAGCTTGAAAGCATCCGGATGAAAAGTAACTTGTACCAAAAAACAACACTTAGAGTCCCAAGAGTAACCACAGAGAACGTCTGGCCACATAAATAAGCTCCTAGCTAACATGGGATACGATCTCAAGGCTACCCAGTTGAGGTGTCCTAGAGAAAACCTGCTTTCTCAGGACAAAGAACAATTCGGCTCTAAGAGAAATTCTGGTTCTCAATATCTCCACATCATATTTCTTACTAATACTGGATCTATTTAAGTCAAAATAAGCGAGGTTATATCCATCTTAGGATTTGGTTTCTGTCAATTCACTCTGATCAGTTTCTGTAGCTCCATAAATAGCACCGAGGTAGCCCTAGGCCTTGAACTAGGCCTGGCCAACACCAACACAGATCTTCCTAAGCTCTTCGTCCAGTGCCTCCCGTCACACACACCACCCAGGCCCTCCTTCCTAGAACCACAGCTCAGACCGGAATCATGGAGACAAATCGTATTGTCCTATATACATTCTGTGTCAGATCATGTCAAACCTTTCAAGAGATGCTCAGACCTTTGGTTTTCGTTTTGTATTTACCACACTTAGGAAAGATGCCATCTAATTTCTTACAAACGCTACCTTTTTAGACACAGCTTGATTTGACTGTACTGAAGCTTCCCTTTCAAAAAGCTATGTTCCCAAGAATCAACAGAGGATATTTGGTGAAAAAATAGGCAGGCGAGCAGGCCTCTTTCACACAGTCTGTGGCGACAGATCTGGCGAGGCAGGGGGGAAAAGCCCAGGGATCTGCATTGTAATACTATTCCAGGTTATCCTGATAGAGCAAAAAACACTACAAAAACACAATTCTGCAAAGCCATGTGAATTTTTCATTGACATGCGTGGGGAGGAAAAAAACCAGAGCAGCCCCTGCAACTGATGTTAGATAAACGCAGCTTCCTAGGGAGTTCAGACTGTGTTTAATGCTGACTATGCGGCTGAATAATTGTGGTTTGACAAATAAAAAGGTCAAGAAAAAGTTAGAATAAACATCCTCTTCTAGAGGACTGCCTAAAACTCTGGAGAGAATCACCAGCAATATACCTCTCGTTAAGAGTTAAGGAGAACACACCCCGGTACCTTTCCAGGTCATCCAGAGTCCACGCCTGAATTCCTGGTACCATATCTCAGTACCCGTTTGCAAAATCAATGAATGGACACTTCTTAATAAATCCTTGAAGATGAATTCTACTCCAACTCTATTCCAGAGGCAATGAAACTAATAGAATAAAAACTAACCCTAATACCAAACTTTGATTCGGAGCTGTACTAACTTATTGATGCTTTGATTCAGAGGCCAGTAACTTGAAGACCCGATAAAGCTCGCTATAATAACGGGAGAAGAGGTAACAGAAGATTTTTTATTTTAGTTTCATCAGGGATGAAATTGGATTTGTGTAGTGATTCAATGTATTTGGTGTCCTAAAACCTATACAGTGACAAAACGTTCTAAAAATCTAAGTATGGAAATTCAGCCCCTATCTAGCTCTCACATATGCAAATCTGTATAAAGGAACTGTATCCTAAATCATCCAGAGATTTCACCCCCAGATACATTAAATTGGGCTGCTGGGATTAACGCTAAATTATAAAGTAGTTTTTATTCCATTTTGATTGCTCTATGAAGTTCCACCTATTGCCATTTGATTGTACATTTTATCCCACATAGCTTGGTTTGAGAGCAGAGCTGAATTCTCTGAGTGGCCATACCTTTTTGGTAGAATAGCAACACTACCACTGATTTCATTGGCGATGTATAAGGGTTGAGCAAGATAGTGGGCCAACTGCATACGTGGCTCCAGCAATAACAGGCTGTCAATAAGCTAATAACAAACAGCAGTTGCTTAGTTTAGCACTAGATCTGTTGAAAGTACTTAAAATAATGCACAAAGCAAAACCTAGAGACAGTGCATGTCAATCATTAATAATGCAACTGGAGTCCTTAATCACCATTCTGTATTTGCCACATCCACTACGGAAAATGCCATTCTGATACATTTCTTACAGTGTTACAGTGCTGAGGTTTGCTTTTGTTGATTGCACTGACATTTATTGTCAGTGAGCTTCCCAGCTGACTGGCAGGCCACTCTATAGGATCTATGCCCTAAATACCTTTGACACCACTCAAAGTCGCTTTTTATAGGTTCACTGAACACAGATTTCAAAGACACCATTGTAACGTACATACTATATATTTTAAGGGAATGGAGGAAGTTCAGTAAAGTATCAATTCAGACTAAGTCTATTTTTCTCCAATAATTTTTCTACATCTTTAAAAGTAATCTTTCCAAAAAAGTCAAAATTTTCCCTGTGTCATCTTAAAAGCCTCTATGAGACCAATCATGGGCATTCAAGAAATCAACTCATCAAGTCTTTAATTTCTGAAGTTATAAACTGTTCAACTGTGAATTTAAAGGTTTTCTCATTAGCTTTTGAAATGGGCACGAATTTGTGATTATAACATAGGAAAATGTATGTTTAGATTAACTGTGTGAACTTCAAAATAAACACCTGGTTAATTTTTAAACATTGTAGTTTAATAAAGTGTAATTTTAAAATTTTATTTTAAATTTTTTTTAATTTATTTGAGAGAGAGAGAGAGAAAATAAGCAGAGAGAAGCAGACTCCCCACTGAGCAGGGAACCCAACGTGGGGCTCAATCCCAGAACCCTGGGATCATGACCTGAGCTGAAGGTAGACGCTTAACCAACTGAGCCACCCGAGTGTCTCAAAGAAATGCACTTCTAAATAACTAGTAGTATGAGCATATATAGTATATATCTAACAATGATGCGTATGTACCCTACATAATGTATATAGCGAAATATAAATCATAAAGATAAAATTGAATATAACTATAGATGGCAATTTAGAGATAAGAAAAAATGGTTTCTTAGCTATTTTAATATTTACTTAAGAACAATCAAAGATGAAACATCTTACTTAGAATTCAGTGAAACTCAATAAAGCAAAGAAATCAAAATTCTATTTGAAAACTAGAAAAACTAATCTCCCATTTTTAACTATAATTCTTCTATCTAAAATAAAAGGCATACTGTGATTTATGAGGTCAGAATATAAAAAAAATATAAAAAAATAAGAAAATCTCATTAAGCTGCCAAATGGTAGTAACTATGTAGAATTAAAATTATTGAGTCATATTTGGGTAGATTCTGGAACTAAAGGGGCAATGAAAAAAATCATAAATCTTTTCCAATTTTCACTGGAAATACTGGTTTTCAGGAAAAACTGTTCATATTGCAACCATTCATTTCAATTGTTAAAACAAAACCTGTATCTCCTTTGGGACAAATGATTATATACAAGTGTTTTTGAAGCACTTTCTGGAGATACTCAATGCTCAGATACTGGCCAGAAACTCTGGCAAACGAATTTGGTAGCTGCCTATTAAAAATTCTTACTATTTTGCTTTTCAGCTAAGATGATAGAAATACATCACAAAATTTTTTTTGCCAAAGGGGAAAAAATTGGCAGTCAAGAAATATCGTTTCATGCATTTCCAAAAAAGTTCCTTATGGCTCTACCATGCTAATTTATAATTATCAATTCTAATACAAGGTGAATAAATTTACATATGTCATGTCAACTTTAAAATTACAAGCATCTAGTAGTAGGAAATTTAAGGCAGTTTAAAACATGATTAACTTTTAGAAAAAAGTATATGTACGCAAACATGCATGCACACCCCTAACAGACTCACTGTTTTGTTTTCCTTTAGGTGGAGAGGAATTTGATTAACTCTAGAAATTATAGTTTGTGGGCTTGCAAATACTGAAAATAAACTAATTGTACCTAACACGCAGGATACTGTTGCTCTTGAATGTGTGTTTCTTTACACTTTACCTGTTTCCATAAAGGACTTGCTCCAGCTTACAAGAACAAATGCACCCTAAAAGGAAGCTCAAGTTTTCTGAGTCTCAACACTGTTGACATTTTGGGCCTTACATAGGGCTTTGTTACGGGGCTGTTCCGTCCACGACAGGAAGTTTAGCCGCACGCCTGGCTTGCTAAATGCCTGCAGCACTCGCGTCCTCAGTTATGACATTGAAAATTGTCTCTGGAGGTGAGGGGGGAGGCCATGTCACCTACAGTTGGGAGTCAACGACTGCTTTAAACCTAATGGATTTTAATAGGGGCTGTCTTAGTCCGCTTTGGTTGCCACAACAAACCACCACAGATTGAGTGTTTGAAACAACAGGATTTTATTCTCTCTCAGTTTCTGGTAAGAGTGCTTTCGGGCTTGCAGACCTTCCTGCTATTCCTCACACAGCCTTTCCTTGGTGTGTGCACGAGGAGAGAAAGTTTGTTCCCTGGTGTCTCTTATGAGGAGAGAAAGTCTGTTCCCTGGTTTCTCTTATGAGGACACTAATCCTATCAGATCAAGGTCCTACTCTTGTGATGTTAACCTTAGTTATTTCCTTAGAAACCCCATCTTCAAATATAGCCATATAGGAAACAGGGCTTCAACATAGGAATTTTAGGGGGACACAAACATTCAGTCCACAAAAGGGGCACGCAATTAAAAACTGCCAACCCAAAGTTATTCGTAATTAGCTTTAAGTATTTTCATACTACATTTAAGTGTCTGGTAATTTCCTCAAACCTAAGATAATAGGTCTGTCCTGTAAAACCTGACTCAAAAAGAGCAAATGGTTGACCAGTTACTCCTTCTAATTTTGCCGAATTCTAATAGCTACAGCTTCTAAAAATTTCCAAGGTATGAATATGTGCATTTCGATGTTGATTTTTTTTAATTTGAAATTAAAAGAAGTAAAGACTGTGGTATATAAAAAAGTAAATAATTAAATTCCAAAATCATACTAAGAGCTCCATTTACCTGTTAGCCAGAATACTGGATATGCTGACTTTAAAGGTAAGCAACATTTTCTTGGTTTTTACTCCCCTACAGAAAGTTTTTTTCAGAATAACTAAAAGTGAGACATATACTCCCTACTTTGGAAAAGAAGCTACTAAGAAAGGTAAATTAAGTAGCCAGAGAACCCAGAAAAATAATAAATGACTTTGGCCACTGCCTGAAATTCTGGTGGACACACTGCTTAATGTTGTTTTTAGTTATATGCAAATGTATACATATATATGTAAGTAATTATACACACACATACATATATATTCATCCCAGTTATGTACCTATTTCTAAGAGCAGCATATGTATTACAAACTTAGATTCTGCTTGTGTTGCAAATTTAAGAAACCTAGAATATAAGACTGAAAATTTACATTTCATGTTTTATTTGGGAAAACGCATACTTACAGAAAGCTATAGAATAAAACCCCAAAGAACAGTGAACTATCATTTGGTATAAATCCCTAATGGAGTAGAACAGATACTTTCATTTTTTTTCTTAGAAAATCTCCATGGGGATTTCACTGTTATTATTTTGTTTTGTTGTGTTTTATAAATGGTGTATTATACTATATTGTAAATATATACAGTATATATACTCTTAATAAGCCAGTACCATGTATTTACTATATTTTAGCATAATATAGTAAATATATAATATTCACATGTTAATAGTATTTTTCTATATTCTCTTTATTCTCAAATATTATAGCCCTTTAGCTCAGACAACAAAATAGGAATTTTGTTATTGTTTTTGCACCCTGTACCTCTTTCAGAGTTTTACCATGTGAAAAGGCAAGAAGATATTCTTTACACCAAACACTACTTTTTCTGTTTTAATTTCCTCATTGGACTTTCAGGCAACACCAGGAACAAATGCACAGCATTCTCACAGAATATGAAGAAAGGAGTCAATTATTTTGGTGGGCATTTAATACTCTCTAGTCTTCTAAACTTAACATGAAGAAAATATAGTAACACTAATCAATACTTAAAGCTTAACTTTTTAGGTGTAAACCACTATATATTCATCCAATCAACGTAAGGCCAAGTGCTTAGAGCTCAGAGGGCAACCCAAGAGCTGGGAAAATTTTCTCCTATCGGTGAGAGAAAAAAACAGACATTTATGAATGTCTTTTTATTGAAATAGTCTCAATTTCTTAAATTATATTACCCCAGATACAAAATATTTTCACATGAAACACAACAGAAGGCCAATTTAGATTCTTCCCTTTCTTGATTCCGTAAAAAGTTCATATTCACACAAACACTATGGCTTGACAATGATTGAGACTGCCAGGAAAAGAAAGAAATACACAAACCCAGGTGCATATACACAATCAGTTGAGTGCAAATTTATAATTTCACCATGGCCTGAAAGAATGTAACAGACTCTGTATCACTCAGGTTAAACATTTTCTCATCAAAGCCTAATGTGATCTTAACCTAGCAATTTTAGGTTTAGATGTTTCTAGCTAGTATTCAAAGGCTGTTCTAGGCACTATTTCATAGAACATTCCAAAGTGAGATGATGAAGGTTCTTGGACATTAAAACCAATAGTGACATTTACAATATCCCAAAATATCCTCAATGCTGACGCAAACTCAACACACTCTTAACTCAAACATCGGGATACTATGACTTTTTTCCCAGAGAACTTGGGAGCTTTAATTGCACAACTCCCATTAATCATCTTCAACTTGGCATAACTGAAACTCTACACATCCCCAGCAGTATTACGTAATGCCTGAGAGTCTGAGGAAGCGGAGAAAGGGAAAAAGGCAACAAATCACACGCATTCTTGTTACAAAAATACCACTCCTTTCTCCAGCAGCTTTGGTCTGTGAGAGCTCACATATACATACGCCTGTGACAGCAACAGCTGCATCTGCGCACGGTTTTACCTGACAGTCCTTGGGAGAAATTTTAGCCTCCTCAGTGAGGGCCCCCAAGGATCTGATGCTAAGAAATGTTTGCGATGAGACGCTGTAAGAAGAAATGGGCTCACTTTCTACCCCACATAATCCCACAGAAGTGTGTAGCCTACTGAATGAAGTTCAGTGAAGGGTTTAATTGGCACCAATGTCTGTCCCTATGCCACAGTCTTCCTGCATTCCCAACATGGGTCCGGCCAACATCCCTGAGTCAAACCAGAGTCTCCATGACCTTGTGAAAGCCCAGTGACATTTGGTAGGTGCCAGCATCATTAAACAGTCCAACATTTCTTGGCTGCTTTTTTATGGCATCATAAAATTGGAAATGCCAGGTCACTATGTTTCTATTATTTTTTCAATTACTTCATTATTTTTTTCAGCACAGCAACTGTCAGACTTCTAAACTGTTTGTAGCAGAAACACTTCTGAAGTTTTATGGCATCCAAATCAGACACTCTTCGATCTTGGCTAATAATTAAAAACCCTAGCATTGACTTAATAAAATTTAGTGCTCTATTTAGAGCACATGCCTTTCAATTGAGAAATACCAAATGTTTCAGAAATAGTACCCGATTCGTCATCATACCATTATTAGATGGATTACCACATGACTATATCTATTATATTTCTAAGGATTTCCTGAGGGCAAAAAGAAGGTATAGGTCTCAAGTCAAATGCATTTAATTTTTTTCCTTAACAATCTTTTGGAAGACTTGTTCAAGCAGTCCTTTACAGTCCTAGGGCACTGGCAACGCAAAAGCTCTCCATCTTTGCATACCCTTCCAAAGGTATGTGGGGAGGAGGAGGTGGTAGGGGTGTGGGGAGGGAGGGGGCTGCTTATCCAAGGGCACATAACCGAACCAAGGCAGTGTAACTACAGAGTTGGGCTCCTCGCCACAATGCTGGAGAGATGCTTTCATGCTGATGATCACTTTCACGCTGATGATCACTTTCACATTCTCAAGTACACACATATGTATGTATGTATGTTTTTCTAATCATTAGTCACACTAAAACGTACATGCTTCTAACCAGAATCGGTCAGGGCCAAATGAATACTCCCATCTCTGTTGAGTTCTACAAAGGAAAAGATGTTTCACAATATAAACCACTGATCTTGGAGAAGACTCATCCACACAGTATTTCCAAAGTGTAATGGAAAACATTAGATTCTCTTATAAATATCAGCTTATCTGCTATTCATTTTTTTTCCCCTTCAGTGGGACTTATACGGTAGGGTCAACATTCAAGTAATAAATTACTTGAATAATTTGAATTACTTGAATAATTTGAATTACCTGAATGAATAAAAAACATTCAAGAAGTAAATTACTGAACACCAGACAAGTTAAAATTCTGCTTCACACTACACACTTCAACAAGACACCTAGTGAGGCAAGAGGTTCTTGGATTATCTATGGATTCCTGTGACTGGCCTCTGTGATTTGGATATATCACAAATGGATTTTTGGATGTATCAATGGATATACCAATGGATACTGGATATATCACAAATAAAGAAAAGGTGACTTTATGTAGAAAAAAAGAATATGTATATTCTTTAGATATAAATGTGTATTTGCTTATATAAGTGCACATATATAAGTACATATTTATATAAACATATATCAATGTGTATACATATTCTTTATATATATAAAATGAAAAACAGAAGTTAGTGACATAGAGAGGATGGCCGATTTTAAGGGATAAGCCTTTATTCAGCAAAAGAAACAAAACTAAAGAAAATCAAAGAGGTAAAACATCTTGGTGACGTGAGCTCAAGATTAATAACACTATTACCTTGTATTTATATGAGGCATTTGTTGTGTCTGTACCTTGTAGACACACATACCCACAAATAGAGGTGACTCAATTTTTACATATCTAAAATAAGATTTATTATTAGTTATGATAAACTTAAAAGAACAATATTATACAATACTTTTCAAGTCCCATTTCAGTATTTCCATTGTAAAGCTTTCAGCCAACCCCACTAGTTGGGATAGTGTATATTATGCACAGGATTAGTGCTTAAGTTTTTCAACTGAAACAAATGTCCAAAATTTTGTCTGTCAGTCACACACAGAAATTATTACACTACACTGCTTTCTAATCTTTTAGAGACATCATCGTCTTTGCCAAATCTCAAACACCTTTCCTTTCCCCCAATTTTTTCATTCCGACTCCTCTGTAAACCTCTGGGATTCCCTAACTGAAAACAAATGTCGTTTGCTGACCTCACAGATCTGATCTCAAGTCCAGAGATTAAATGCTACTTCTTCCTATAAACAACAATGACAGAGCATGAAGAAAAGGTGAGGCAACAAAGGTCCTTAACCACCGCTGACCACTGTCTCCTTCAGACAGATCAACTTTGTACTTGAACAAAATGTGCTCAATGACACTGGCTCTGTTCCTGTGAGGAAAGCACTTCCCCACCCCCCACGTCCCCATGACAATTTGCTAAAATTGTGCACAGCCATCAGCCCTCTCTCAGACTTCAGGCTGCAGCGAGGAGAAAGACAATTGGCTCGGGAGCCCAGAACACATCTCTATTGGATGCTGACTGCAGCAGCACAGGCGGTAAGGGTGAAAAAAAAAATCTCCTGGAAAAAAAAAAAGCCGTATCACAACACAGGCCATTTGAGCCTGTCTCCTTTTCTCACCCCACTCCCACCCCCAGAGACTTCCACTGGCTTTCTAAGGCAGGTCCCCAAATATCTAAAGAAAGGGCACTCAATGAAAGTTACTTACAAATCATCATTGGGAATGAAATAGGAATTTGGAGAAAGAATTCATGTTTCTAGTTTCCTCCAGTAGCTTTTTGAGAAAGGATCCACGTTCACAATAAACAAACAAGTAAAACTAGATGTCTGTGAATTATGCAAACCTTACAAACATCTCTAAGAAGGCTCTTTTTAAGGCAGGAGGGTATTGGAGTCATCACTTAAACAGAGGCACTTGAAAAAGCTTAATCATCACAAGGTTGCTCTGTTCTAAAAGGCAATCAGAGGCTGCAGAGTGTATTCTTAAGTGCTTATTTAAGAGGCAAAGTATGGAGATGTTGGGCTTCACAAGAACGCCAGCCATGGCAACACTGTTTTTTAATAAGCTGGAATGTGAACGTAAGAGGGAAAAGCACAGGCTGCTTGTCACCTGATGTTTTTCTCTTGCTATCATATCAACAACATTTAGGCTCTAAGCTCGATCTGCTAAACTCCAGGCTTGGGTGCATCGAGTAAAGCAACGTATGCATGAATTTTACTCCCTACCTCTGGCTAAAGCAAGTGGTTGTTAGCAGCGTTCGTTGTTTACCTTCCTTAGCATTGTGCATGCTTCTCTCCTAACAGAGTCACACAGTTTTACTCTGCCTTGTTTATACATCTTCCCTCCATGCCCACTGCCTCCAGGAGGCAGTGTCACGTCTCACACTCATGCCCACCGACTGGGCTGGGCCAATAAGCCCAACAACTGTTGGCCTGTATTTCAGAATATAAGATATGTTGTCCAATAACATTCTCGAACATTCCTTCTACAACGTCTCCAGGACCCCTCGATCACTCACATCCTATAGTCCCATTTTCTCTTCATCGGTTTTATTTCCCTTCTTCCCTAGTCTCCTCCCATTGGCTCCTTTTTCAGGTAACTTCTTACTACTGTTCCCCAACCACATCTTTGTACTCTGCACCACCCATCCAGATAAGAAATGTTGGATTGATCTGTGTCCTTAGCTTGTAAGCTTCTCATAGGCAGGCCTCAGAGATCTGCACACAGGCAATGTCCCAGGACTTGACATAAAGAAGCAATTGAGCCCCAGCTCAATGGTTAATATCACATGACCTGGAGTCACAGAGTTGTTTGTTCGAATGCCAACTTTGATATGTATTAAGTAGTGAGATTTTGGGTTAATTATTCAACTGCACCTAACTTCAACTTCCTCTTCTATAAAAAAGAAGGTAAGAAGACCATTCTAGGGATGGTCTGGTACTCAGTAAATGGACATCCTGAGCCTTTCTCACTCTCCTAAGCACATTCTTTACATCCCTGGAACCCTGCAACCCCTGCTTCCTATTACTCAGTCCCACTTCTCTGGATGAGCTTGAAAGCATCCTTTCTCCTCTTCCTTCATTCTCCCCTTTTCCAGAGTCCTTCAGGTCACCATCGAGTTAGAATCTCTTCTAATGAACTCACACTAAGCCTCTTAGTGTGACTAAGATACTCAACTAAGTAGCTGAGGATGGCAATGTACACAGGCCAGCACAAAAACAAAACAAAACAAAACAAACAAAAAACACCCATCCAGAGCCAAGGAGAGAGACCTGGATTGACTGGAGTTCTTTGCTCACTGGCTGTGTGACCTCAGGCAGGTTCTCATCTCCTAGCTCAACAGTACCTTCAACTGTGACAGTGCATCCAAGTAACACAGTGCCTGAGTGGCTGTGAGAAAGCTTTCCCAGTGCCCAAGCTAAAAGCCAACGAATGCTCATTTCTCTTACCATTAGGACACGGGGCATCGATATTTTAAAGGAGTTGATAATAATAGGGAATCATTTTCTTAAGTTAAATTTAATTATGAGAGGTGACCCTTTCAAATGTCACTTTCTGGGGACGTTTTCTCTCTCACTGTCCTCCCTTCCTCCTCTTGACTTTCTTGCCAGAGAGAATGAGCTCACAGTAGTGAACTCAGCACCTGTCAAATTGTATTACAGGTAATTTCCACAAGTCTGTCTACTCCTCTAGATTAAGAACTTGTTAAAGACAGGGCTAAATCTAAGTTAGCAACCTAAGCGTTTTTAGTAAATGTCTGTAGAATGAATAAGCAATTTAAGAGACAAGAGGCCATTTCCAGTGTCCCAGCTATCACATCACTGCAATGATACCGTAAGGCCTAGGCCATTGGTCCTCAACCATGGCTGTACATTATAAATAATAAATTTCTATACCCAGCATCCACCTCCAGAAAATTCTGATTTCATTGATCTTGGCTGGGTCCCAGGCAAGCTCTCAGATGATTCTAATGACTGCTTCTCTGAGGACCATTGGTTAGTCTATATATACCAACCCACATTCTCATTTACACATCAATCACAACTTTTTCCACAGTTCTTGCAAACCCGGTGTTTGCCAATGACTCCAGGACAACTGCTAATGATCTGACTATCCCTTAACTGATATTTCTGTTTCTCACGTGTCTTTCTCACAGCTCCTTCCCTATACAGGGGTGGGAAGGGTGCTCAAGGACAAGGACTACACAAAAAGAGCTACTACCTTTCATTCCCTTGGGCCTTGGTGCCTCAGACCAGCACCACCTGCTTCTGAACACCTTGTTCATAGGAAACAAAAGAGCTCATGGGAAAAAAGGGTCAAAGGACCCATGTCATCAAGGTACCCATGAGAACCCTTAAGTATTTTTGTTATACATTCAACCTGGACAGTACAGTAGAGAGTGTATCAAGGATATTGATGGCATTTTAGATATCTATTAACAGTTCCTATACAATTGAGTTTCACTCTCATCCACTGAGGGCTAGAGGTCCTAGGCCGCTCCTAAGTTATCTTTGTAGTACTGCTTTTATGACTCAATTATAAGTTGCCTGTGTTCAAGCTAAAATTTTCACAGCTGCAGTAAATGATTATGGAGGTAAACTGGCATGTCATAAATTTTCAAATAGGGAGATATGAGGTCTCCACAGGATGACTACCATTTGTTTTGGAAGACCGTAACAATGGATTAGAAGCCTTACCCTAATGGTGACCTCCTCTGTGTCCTGTTCAGGTGTAATTATAATGCCTATCGTTAACTCTCACAATATTACCTATCATTTACCCTCAGGGAAATCTCAAGAAGTGATTCTTATTAGTCTCCTACTACAAATGAGAAAACAGAAGGTTTCAGAGGTTAAATATCCCATGGAAGGCCCTACCTTTGGGAAGCAATGAAGTTAGGAAGTACTAGACATGTTAGGGTCCCCATGCATCCCACTAATGGGTGAGCAGGATATAGATGGCCTAACAGTCTAGGGACTGGGGGCGACTTTAATGTGTTGTTGCTGTTTGCTTGCAGATGTGACACAGTATTTTACTACAATCCAGAGAGAGAAAATGGAAATTGGTACGTCTCGCCCCATTAGAAATTATCCAAAGTTAAACAGGTTTCTTTTGTGTTTCTTGTAATAATACCAAAGCATCCGAGTTTAAGAAATTGTTCTAAGAGAGCTAGATTTATATACAGATAAGAAACACAGTGCATGCGCCTAGCCACACCTACATGGACACAGATGAAAGAGAAAGCAGAACAGAACAACTGGTTCATTGTCTCTTAATCAAACTGAAAAGTAAGCTAGACTACAGGCAATGAATGGATGGGAAAGGAAGGGAGGAAGGGACGGAAGGAAAGGAAAGGAGGGAATGGGAAGGAAGGAAGGAAGGAAGGAAGGAAGGAAGGAAGGAAGGAAGGAAGGAAGGAAGGAAGGAAGGAAGGAAGGGGGAGGGGGGAGAGGGATGGATGGAGGAATGCAGAGAGAGAGGAAGGGAGAAGAGAATTGTTGCCTTGTCAATTGTTGTCAAGGGGCTGCCTTGAATATACTTCACCTTAAATCTTATTATCTTCTAAAACGACTCAATTATACGTTTATTCACCAACTACTTGTTGAGGCCTCTCATGTGCTCAGTGCTATTGGACAGCGGAGATGATAAATGAATCAGACATTATTTCATGAAGAGAAATAAGAAACGCACCTAAATAACTAGAATATAAGGAGAGAAGGCAGAGGGCTCTAAGGGCATTCCGATAAAGAGCTCTCATCATTTAAAGGAAAAAGAGAATGTTTCCCTTTAGAAGAATCGGATCCTAGCTTTGAAGAAGAGGTAAAATTTAAACATGAAGAGTTACAAACGATGTCCAGGTAGAGGAAATAGCATAGTTTGAAGCATCGATGACAAATATTTATAAGAGGTGTGAGAAGCAAGTGTGAAAAGTAGGCTGACTCTAGTTTGGGGACAGTTTTAAAAACTGAATTACAGATTGTCTACTTCCTTCTGTAGAGCTGGGAGAGCCACCGACAGGGGCCAAGACACCACGAGCACAGCAGCCAAGCTGGACTCCATGAACTCACCAGACAGGAGGGCAGAGCTCCCGAAGGGGCTCAGGGGCGGCCGGGAGACCAGTGAAAGAATGACTTTAACGGTCCGGGCCGGAGCTAACACCATCCTGACTGCTCTCCCAATAGTCTCCCAGACCCATCTTTTCCACAGTCCCCCCCCCCCCACTCCTATTCTAACACCTGCTAACACACACATACGTACTCTCTTTCTCTCTCCGCCATAGTGAACTGAACTAGGTTCAGTGTCTTTCACAGGACATCACTTTGACCATGTAGACCCAGCTACCAAAATACCCTGCCTTTCCAGGGTTTTTTTTGGCCCGGCTAACTTGTAGTTAGAGTTAAGAGTCTCCGGTTAAGGTCACCATCCGCAGGAAGTTTTTGTTTTTAAACTTCGTCTTTGTTTAATGTTCTTCTGGCTGATTCCAGAGCATTTGTTACACCTTATAATCACATGCCAGCACCAGGCTAAGTGAGAGTAAAACCATGACTTTATTCTCCAGTTGCATTCCCAGAACAATACCGAGAATACCATCAGACTCATAACAAATGCTAACTTGTATAGGACTCTTATAAAGCAAAATGTACATTACATCCTATACAAATAATACACGTTTAATAGACAGACATAGAACATACATTAACTATGTGTTTAACTTTCAGACGCACTAGAGCAGTGCTTTTTCAACATCTAGCAATGTTTTGAAAATTGCTTATTGACTAACTGCCAAATTAAGCTTTATTATTTTACAGTTTCTTGCAACTTAATAGCAAATTCCTGGCTCAATCATTAGTCTATTATTCTATTTCACTGTTTCTTTGTGCCAAGATAAAAATTGGGCTTCACACTACAATCACATCAGAAAAGAGTAAATAGTAACTGTAACATGGATTACTCAGGTTGGAAAAGGTTATTTAGAAGTATCACATGATCTCTCTGATATGAAGAATTTGAGAGGCAAGGCGGGGATTTGTTGGGGGGTGGGGGAGAGAAATGAAACAGGAAGGGATGGGGAGGGAGACAAACCATAAGAGACTCCTAGACTCACAAAACGAACTAAGAGTGGCTGGGAGGCAGGGGGATAGGGATAGGGTGGCTATGGGGACCCAATGGCTATGGACATTGGGGAGGGCATGTGCTATGGTAAGTGCTGTGAAATGTGTAAGCCTGATGATTCACAGACATGTACCCTGGGGCAAATAATACATTATATGTTAATTAAAAAAATAAAAGAAAAAAGAAAAAAAAAAAAAGAAGTATCAATACAGTAGGTAGCTTGACAAAAATTCTGAAGCACTGCTCAAGAGACCTACAAATAAAGTGAAACTAACTTTTGTTTCCCTGCTGTACTATTTCCTGTTAGAATTACCACTTTCCATTTTTCCCAATTTCATAAAAACCCAAAGCAATAAAAAAAAAAGTTCATGCTCGCCTCATTTTATTCTACCAGTAGCTGATATTGATTATATTAATGCAGGTTTACTGCATGTGATATATTTATCTAAAATGTTTGAAAATAACAATTTTACTATCCACCTTAAGAGAATCCTACAATATCATGAAAGCAAATATGAAAAGCCTTTCTAAAATTAAATGAAATTGTTCTGGAGTGGTGTAGTAAAATGCACCAGCATAAAAAAAACAAAACAAAACAGGAATTAGCATATATGCCTACCTTCCAAACAATTTTTCCCAAACTCTTTCAGTGAGTCATAATTCTGTGATTAAGTTTCACACTATCCATAATATATTTAAGTCTCCACGTGCAACTATTTTTACCTATTTCTGAAACTGTTTTGATTTATTTCATCGTTAGCACTTCTCTGTAAGTCAAAATAATTTCAAATTTCATTTAAAAAGTTGTGGTTCCTAACTTACAATAAATTTCTCTTATACTGAATCAGGGCAACTGTTTTTGGTTTGTTTTGGTTATTTTTACATAAACTGTGCTCTGAAAAGGACACTTAGTAAGGCAATTTATTATTTTAATATTATCTTTGAAAGAGAATAAAATTGATAATCAAACGGACTGATAACAAACAAAAAATAATTCCTCTTAAAAGCAATCTTCTACATTATAAACTGCCAGGGTTTTGCTAGAGCACACTAGCTTACGTGGGGCAGGGGCGCAGGCCCCCCTCCCGCCGCCTATCCCCCACCACCATGAGTGAGTGTGGATGAAATTACTGGAGCCCCCGTGGCACACAGCAGGAAAAGATTTATAATGTACTAGTCAATGCAGCTATTTTAGGGAAAGATTAAACAGAGTACCGTGGAAGGACCAAGAAACAGCTTAAAAAGATTCAGGTACAACTTTACAAATTATCAACAGCTTGATTATTTACGTTCAAAACATGTAATCTATCATTTGAGACCAAACAGCTCCTAATATGACAATGTTCTTAACTGCCAGATTTTAAAGTTGGGGACACTTTCAGGTTGGATCATCCATTTTTAACAGCACATCACTACTATTACACGGGTTTAACAGTTCCGTCCTACAGAGTCTTCTCTTTGTATAGTCCTACCAGCTCACTACTTATTGTGGGAAATGCTGTCATTTCTCCTTTTGTTGTCTTTCCAATGATATATCTAAAAACATGTTATACACCACCCCACCCCCAGGGTTTTCTTCAATGTACTTCTATGCGTCCACTGTTGTAAAAACATCTGTCAATTCACCATGAACCATTTCTTATGCCTCAGTTTTCATAAATAAAACATTGCTCACACAAATGAACAGATAGATGGCTCATCGAAATAAAGAGGTAATCTCCAAACTTCCTTTTTGAGAATCTTAATCTACTTCTCTTTTATCTGACTGCCTATCAAAACACCCAAAAACCAAAAGGAGGGGCGCCTGGGTGGCTCAGTGGGTTAAAGCCTCTACCTTTGGCTTAGGTCATGATCTTAGGGTCTTGGCATCGAGCCCCACATCGGGCTCTCTGCTCAGCGGGGGGGCTGCTCCCCCCACCCCTTCTGCCTGCCTCTCTGCCTACTTGTGATCTCTCTCTGTCAAATAAATAAAATCTTTAAAAAATGAAAAAACAAAAGGAAAGGTCATGTGAAAATAGTGTGAAAAGGCAGGGTGGCGTGGACCAAAAGGCCTACCACAGGGTATATTTCAGAAAACAGATAATCAATACTACGACGTGTCCTTCATAGTATGAAGTGCTACCAAAGTGGACAAAGTACAGAGGAGAACATGGCGGGAGTCAAGCATTTTCACAAGCATTTTCAATTAACTTCACAATGACCATATGAGAAACTAGTGTTAACCGTGTTACACCAAGGGGGAAATTAAGGCTCATAGAAGTTAAATGACTTGCCCAAGGTTACAGAAGTGGCAAAGTTTAAGTCTCAAATTCAGATCTGATACCAAGTTAGAGGATTGTGTCCTCTACAACACAGTTGGCTTCCCAGGAATCCAAAGAGCCAGAGGACCTAGCAGTTAAAAATCGTATACAGGTGGGAATTCAGGCTATGCAACAGCCAGTGGTTAAACCAACCTGATTGGGATGAAGGCTTTATTCAGGGGAGGTACATTCAGAGTAAAGGCTGTGAATATGAGTGAAGGAAACCTCATTCAAAAGGAAGCTGGAAAGCCATTAAAGGGAGGGGGCTCTCAGGTACCATCCCCAGGCCCAGCCTGCATCGTTCAGCAGGAAGAAGGAAGATTTCCTCTCAGCCTGCCAACAGCTAGCTGTCTTGCTCTGCAGCCAATGAGAAGCCACCACTCAGAACCCTGATCTTCCTCCCATGAACTTTTGTCAAAACAATGTCTCCTGATTTACTCCTTTCCTTTATAAAGGGATGCTCTCCTCCTTTGCTCTCTAGACTTGGCGATGGTTTGCAGAGTTTTCCCATTCTGAACTGCAATTCCTCTGCTGTTTCCAAATAAACTAATTTGCTGCTCAATAACCTTTGTTGTTTCATTTTTAAGGTTGACAAGGTGAAGTAAGTGGAAGTAACCTAAATGCCTAATTAGGAAATGTACAACATAAGCAAGGATAATCTATTCATTGAATGTCTTTGCTGAGGACTACCTGAATTTCAGGAAGATACTCCATGGTGAAGAGGACCTAAGTCATAAGGATATGGAAAGATCGGCACTCATGAAACAAATCAAGAGTAATGGCGGCTCCTGTGGTTATGTGGTACCCGACAATCCAAGACAAAACAGTTGTACTAAACTGTTCAAGTGGGTTAAGGTAAGCCAGTGCACACATGTCCTCCCTGAAATTTATTACATACCAAAAGAGAAGAGAAAAACAGATTTGAACAATAATCAGGACTACCATAAGATATCTGAGTTTACAATAATTTATATTATTCCGTGAAGAAACGAAAATGTACCCGCTCTATTATCCCTTAAGCAACAAAATATCTGCTTTGAAATCTTAAATTTATAAAACAAAAACATCTGACACAAAATAAAAGCTACTTATCCATATTTATCCATATTTTTTATACATTATGAACACCCTGGTTAAATAGAAAGTAAGAAAATTAACGATGGGTAACAAGGGGAAAAACATTACCACTTCGTTTCTATATAGGCTCCTCCAGACAAGAGCAGTAAACATAGCCTACTCAACTGAAGTTCTCCCAGAACCAGCCTCCACTGGACTGTTGCTCCTGTTTCTTTTCCTCAAAGCATTGGTCATGCCTGCAGTTACGCTGCGGATCTATATGCTTGCTTACTGACTGACTGATTCCACTAGGGATGTAAGATCCTTGGGTGCAAAGCCTTATTCCCCCTCGCTCACCTTGAACCGCCGTGTTAACAAAAGGAAAGAACAGGTCTCACATTATCCTCCCCATGTCTTCATGATGGGAATAGTGTTAACCTCATCTCCCATTTGCTAACAAAGATTTTGAGATCCTGTGAAATTAGGTAATTTGTACAAAGTCACAGAACAATTAAAGCAATGGAGACTCATCTGCCTGATTTATAGCTACTGTACAAACAAATTCAGCAGGCTATATTTAGAACAAAGATCATATCAAGCTGAAATTCAAATAGCCAGTAGTGTTTAAAAGGCAGTAATTAAGAAAATAATCTCTAAGGACTCTTTTCATTGTATATTAATACAGTCAGACTTCTTATAGCCGTCACCACAATACACTTTGAGTTACACTACGGATTTCACACGAATTGACTATTCACGATGGACTATGTCAGTTGTTACTGTGTATCAGTATGTCACAGCTGATTTGTGTGAAATCCATAAACAAAGTTGTCACAAACAAAGTTGTCGACATTACCCTTTGGAAAAAAACTCAGTTTTGCTCCAAAGCAGCAGTGTTGCCGCTATAAAGATAATAGCATGTCTCTGTCATTCCCACTTTGAATGAAATTGTGTATAAAATCTATCCGTTAATTTTGATTTTAAAAGCTGTAGGTTCATCCTGGAAAATCATGTAGGATGAACTGAATGTCAGTGATAAAAATAGATTCATATAAAACTGGTTACTCTCAATAATTGTTAGAAAAGTTCTATAAATTAGGCATCTTTTTTTCAGTGAGGTCCTTAGTAAAAAATATTTAAGATAATTTTGTACTTTCTACTAAAAGTGATATATATGAGAATTCTGAGGGAGAAAAATGACTCTTGAGAAAACAATCTGAACAAAGAATTGATGGATTATAAGTAACATTCAAATTCACTGTGTCCACTACTACACATTCATAGGAAAGAGAATCCTAAATCTACTAATTCTGCTAATTTCCTATTTTTCCATCTATCTCTTAATCGATAATATTGGTTGTGTGATAGCTTATCATTATGCTGGGTGGTAGAGGATAGAAAAAGAAATAAAAAATGCAATTCCTACTGGTAAATAGAGTCAGATGTAGAAGGGATTAGTGGCATCTGACTTCACGAGAAACATCCTCAAAAAAAGAGGAGTGGATCATGTTGGGCTCAAATGGTCAAAGGAAATTCTTTCAGACCTGGAAAGGATTCATATGCCACTCACCCATTCATTCTCTTGAAAAGCTAAGTCAGTGGCTTTCTTAACCTTGCAGTCCAGTATGGTTCTAGAGACTTTTAGCTCTCTAGAAGAGCTCTAGAGCTCTTCTAGCTCTTCTTTTTTGCCATTTTGTGGTAGGGACTAGAATTACCATGCTCTTTAAAAGTGCTCTGGAACCTGGGATCAGTCTCGGATATCAAACAGTCCTCTAGGATAGACTCTAGCTGCAAGATAATTTGTGTTTGTAAGCTGCATCACAGACTTACAAGGAACCAAAGTCCATGATCCCTTTCTGTACCTAGTTTTATTGGGAATACAGTGTCACTGCTTTCCAGGATCTCAGAGAAAGGATCTCTAGAAAACAGGTACACGCGGAGAGGGATTTGAGGGAGGAATGACACAGGACAGGAAGACAGCCCAATAAGAGTTGGGTGGGAAGGATAGCCTTTTTTATATAGAGGACTTCTCCCACCTTCCCCTGGCATATAGGCAAGGAATTCTGGACTCCTATTAGGAGGTACCTCAAAGAGATAAGAGAATATCATTCTAGAAACCTAGGATCTCAGGCAACAAATTGTATACCACAGTAAAATGCTGGAAAACTCAACAGGCCATCTGCACAAGACATGTTTCCTATTAAAAACAGATAAGGGGCTTTGGGATTTTCTACTCAGATGAATTCTCAGGAATATCTTTGCATCTTACATGAAGTTTCCCTTACGTTACTGCAAAAAGTGGGAACAGCTACCTTTCAGAAGAATACGATAGTATTGGCAGTACAACGAAATAGTCTGAAAGGCTACTTTTATAATATATGTTCTTTCTTTGTGTGTGTCTTATGTAGTTTTGCCAAAAATAGAAACGAATTGGTTAAGCAGAAATGTTAAAGCAAACATGTATTATTCCCAAATTAAAGATTAACACTACGAATGTTTTGTATTTCTTGCTGTTGCTTAACAAACGCAGAAATTCTAGGATGGTTGTTTATTCAAAGAGGCTGAAGTAGGATAGGTATGCTGGTTTTCAAAAGCATTCCGCACATATTTTGAGTTTTGAAATAGCACATAAAATATGTAAATATGTACAACGGACTCAATTAGTTGAACTCTGCCCCAATTAACACAATGGGTCTCATATCAATTATAGTTCTTCATTTTTGTCAGAAGCTCTGAAATGTTTAATAGAAGCATTATGTAGCAATGAGAGGTGAACTACCTATTATTATTATAGATACAGTATTATCTGAGCAGGGGACCATTTTTAAAAAATAAGGCTCATCTTTAATGACCTCTTGTTGATATTTCTTTTTTTTTTAAGCTTTTATTTATTTATTTGACAGAAAGATATAGAGAGCATGAGCAGGCAGAGCGGCAGGCAGAGGGAGAGGGAGAAGCAGGCTTCCTGCTGAGCAGGGAGCCTGATGTGGGGCTGATCCCAAAACCCTGGGATCAGGACCTGAGCGGAAGGTATGCACTTACTTCACCAACTGAACCACCCAGGAGTCCCCACATGTTGACATTTCCATCACATAATTTAAAGACGAAAGAAGTCTATATGCCACTATTTGCTATTTATAAGTCTCAAAGGCCTCTAAAATGTAAACATACTTCTTTTTCTAATCAAATGATGGGACCTCATGAGTCTCCCTCTCTTTCTAACCCATGCTCAGTAAAAGAAACTCTTAAAAACCCTTTACAAATCATTCAGATGATAAAAGCGAAGAGAATGCCAATACTTTCTTACCGATTCCCTGCAAACTTAACCTTCCCCCCCGCAAATAGAATCGGAAAGAATTCATCAGAATTTTTAAAATATGTCTCCCTGTGAGTTGGGAATAGGAAGGGGACAAACAGGGTCCGTGGGCCTGCGGCAACTGTATGCTACTTCTCACCATTTCCCATTAGGATGTCAGCACTTTGCCAATCAAATTTGATTTTCTTCCCTCAGATATAGCTTGATTTTCATCATGAATTATACCAAGGGGTTTCGTATAGAAAATGCCACTGAAATAATGCCTGGCCCATGTTTAGCAAAATGCCACACAAACAGAACCATGTCAGGCAGGAGCCAAATGCCCAGAGAATAAAAAAGCATGCAGAATGCAGAATGAAGCCCCCCCCCACACACACAACCCCCACACCCCCACGCAGTACTGCCAGCTTTCCTTTCAAAACGCTCTAGAGCAGTAAGGAGCATTGCTGTTTCAGGTGTGATTTTCAGGCACGTTGTATGAACCAATGTTTTAAACGAAAATGACAAGGTCAGAAGGAGAAAGGTTTACAGGTATGAAGATCTGGAAGAAAAAACGGAGATGTGGCAAGAAGGTCAGGAATTTGAAGGGTAATGTCAGAAATCTATGAACAGAAGCTTACACAGTTAGATAACACCTTGGCTCCTAGCGGTGAAGACTTCCTATTTCAAATTTGGGACCATCATGATCTATTCTAGGAATGGTTTTTATTTCTCCAAGAACGATCTCCTATATGTGTGATAAGCTGCAAAATTCCTTTAAAACTGATAAAGGACACAGTGCTTCAGAGTGGGTGCTCAAAAAGGAGAAAGATACATTCAGGTTCCAATCCCACTCGGCCACTTACCAACCCTGTGACCTTGTGCATAACTCATAATCGTCTGGGCCTCAGTTTCCAAATCAATAAAATGAGAATAACTATATAATCCACCTGATTGTGGGATTTTTGAGGATTTAAATAAAAATGTGTATAAAGCCAATAGCTTAGTATCTAGAAAACACTGGTAGACTATAGTTGTTCTTTTAAGTTTATCCGGATTTGTTAGGTCAAAGTTTTCTACTCTCTCTCTTCCATGAGTGTATTTTGAAGGTCTCAGTTCACTGTTCTGGTAAGCGTGGGGGAGGGGGTGGGCGGCTTTCCATAAGGTCACAGCTCCCACTCTGTTGTTCCATAGACTGTAGGACAAGGGCATTCTTGCTTGTGCTCTCTAGCCCTCGCCCTGAATCAGGTGTCCCCAGGATCAGCGTGTTACTGCTACGTGGGTGTGCTTCCTCATTGCAAGAAAGAAGGCACAATGTCTTATTTCCAAAAGCTTGATCTCAGACTAAGTCACCAGAGGACCACCCCCAATTTATACCTATTCACGTGTATTTGAGTATGTGAGTGTGTGTGGGTGTGTGTGCGGAAAGATACAAATATGTAAGAGACAGAGATGGATGTCTGTGTAAGGATGGATCTGTATATGGAACGATCAATATACATGTGTATACAATGGGCACATATGGAAATTAATCCCTACTCAACATCCATGAAGTATTTCATGTGACCTAGGAAGGATAAATGAAAGGGAATTAGGTTCTAAACCACAAAATCTTTATTATTAATCTATTAATACCTATAGTCATATTTTCTAGTAACTCAGAAACTGCTCCACTACCATCCAACCTTCCTCCTTCGCCCTTATTTTAGAGCATGATTTATGTAATAAAGATACTGTTTCTCTCCATTAGTTCCTTCACCTACATACCTATGTAAGTAATTTACATGTGAACTATGAGATGTGCTTAGTGAATACCCACCCAATACTACCAGTGAAATGCTTCCAGATTTCCAGCCCTAACTTTTAACGGCTAGGTCTCTGAACCAGAATCGTTGGCCATTTCCCAGAAAATTCTATGCCCCCTTCAGCCCTCCCTTCTTCTCATCAGGTGTGCCTAGTCACACCTCTTCAGAGACATAAACCCCCGGATCAGATCTAGGTAGGCAGATGTAAGACCTGAGCTGGGAATCCAAAGCACCTATGAGCAAGCTATAAGAAGAATATGGCTCCACTCGATTTTAAGAATGGGACTTCTAGGGGCACCTGGGTAGCTCAGTGGGTTAAAGCCTCTGCCTTTGGCTCAGGTCATGATTCCAGGGTCCTGGGATCGAGCCCCGCATTGGGCTCTCTGCTTAGCTTCCCCCTCTCTCTCTGCCTACCTCTCTGCCTGCTTGTGATCTCTGTGTGTCAAATAAATAAATAAAATCTTAAAAAAAAAAAAAAAAGAATGGGACTTCTAGGATTAGGAGAGCCAAATCTAAAAACCATTAACTAATTTTTGTTAGATTTCGTCATTTTTTCAAATCCTGTTGGCAAGTACTGGTATGAAAAGATCCTTGAAATTGTAAAGCTTTATGTCCCCCAGAGCTTTGCATATGCCCAAACGTAGCAATGCTCCATTTCCTCAGTTGCTATTTATACCAACAGTGAACAAGGACATACTAAGGTGGGTGGCCAATTGGGTGTCCTCTCTAGCTGGTTCACCAAGCCTACTCAGAGCCTGTGGCTCAAATTTTCTCCCAAGCACCAACACAATTGTATACATGTCATGGATCTTTGGGATTGTCTCTGAATACCCAAAATACTACATGAATATATTGGATCTAGGGAAATCCTGTTAGCCTAGAAAACAATGTTGAGGGTCAGGGACTCAGAGAATGGAGCACTATACAGGGATCTGTAAGCCACTGATCTCCATTCTTACTGTTTCCTTTTCTCATGAACTTCTGGAATGGTCCTGGTAAGCCAATTTCCCACTCTATAACTAAATCAATGGTACCCTTTAATGACCTTTCTTAAGAGTACTGGAGATCAATGAGCACGTACATGTATAATCCTACTATGCACATAGGTAGCAAATATACATAATTTGTTTCCTACAGATTTAATTTTAATATTAATTAAATTAGGAGACTCTCCTAATATTAGGAGAATCAAAATTGTTCAGGAAACATACACGGATAAGAAGGGCACAAGGTAATGTTGAACAATTTGGACATAAATGCTTTCTGTGACTTCTGATGAAAGCAACAAAGTCATTTGTTAGTGAAAAATGCAATGAGAACACTTTTATGAGACGAAAAGCATATACGAGGGAGGAACACTTCTACAGAAAATCTGCAACAGAGAATAATTCAAAGGGGGCGACTAAATATGTTTTAGTTCTTGACTCTATGAAATCATAGCTTTTGAAGGAGAAGACATACACTGTCCTCTACTTTTTTTGGATTTTAATTTATAGAAGACAAATTGAATCTTAGTATTGCCAAGTCTTCAATGTAGATGATTCCCTTCTTTCCAAGGATTTGCTTTCTTAGCTTTCGTTTAATAACAGTTTTACGTTCGACACCAACTGCAATGCCGTCTTGTGCTTGGTGCAGGGTTATGCTGCTGCAGTGATATAAAAATAGCAAAGGGGAAAAAAAAAAAACCCAACACACAGCAGACCGGAATAGTAGACCAGAATAGCTTAAAAACTGAAGCTTTTGGATAAAGCTCTCTGAAAGAATTATAACAGTTACAACACCTGATTCCATGCTGTGAAATCATTCTTCTTTCATTATATAATATTAAAATTACATTGGGGATGCATATTTCTTTCTCCCTAGACCAATAAACTATTAAAGTTATACCGGGTCTCAGAAGAGTTCAAAATCCAAGCTGCACTGGCCTGCTGTGTCTGTTTACTTAATCTATTTTTATAACACTGCAGTAGCTGAGACCAACTTACCAAATACCTGCTTCGACATTCTGCACCACATGGATTCAAGGGAGAGAATTTAGGAGAAGCGAGCAGCAAACTCTTGTTTGTTTTTAATAAATCAATCTACTCCGTACTATTAAAGTCAGAGCCACAAGGAACCACAGATAACACTGTTTTAAACGTCTGAAATAGAGCCCAGAAAGATTTTAATTTTTTTCCCCGCTCTGTTTTGCCAGGTCAGACAGCTGCCTCCTTCACCTGTGTCAACCAGCCACGTCGCCATTCTCAGTTTGCCGGCCTGAGGGTCTGCACCGAAACCTCGCAGGTTTCTTGATACACAGTAGGCTGCTGGGGTAGGTGTATCACCTCTACAGCAACCTACAACACAAACCTACTACAGCGGAATTATGTAATAAAATAAGCCCGTGCCGGTGAACATCCTTCTTGGCCAAGAACGACGCCAGATCGAACTTTTACTTTGGGGAGCGTTTCTGACAATTCAATGCACCCAAGAAAAATAAGCTTGGGAGTACTGACAAGAATGGGATTTGCCAATTAAAAGTGGTTGCCATAGAAACAGGATTTAATATGTTCTGTGAAAAATATGAACATGTCATGCTTTCTCTTCAGTCATTTACATTCGAACATAAAATGTGAAAAACACAATTATGGAGAGGAGTGTAGCTCCCTAAGGGAGCATCAGACACATTCTCTTGTTCGTAAAAAAAGAAAAGTTCCTTTTCTCAACCAAAAATGAACACACACTCTGTTTTCTTGAATTTTTATAGATTATTTGAGTAATATATCACTTCAGAGTAGGGTGTGATTTTTTTTTTTCTAGAACTGAACTTTTTTTTCCCAGAGTACTCTACGAGATTTATATTTTCTGAAAGTCTTCAAACACTGTGCTCTTTGAAAAATAACTTTAAAAATATCTTTTGAATTACTCAAGGGGAAGATCATTACAAAGGATCCTTTGACATTCTAAACACTCTAAATACCACATGTTAAAAAGTATTTTAAGTACATCATTGAATGTTCCTGACTGTTGACTCAAGGGATTAATATGGGTTAGACTCCAGCCAGATGACCATAACCAGCCACAGAATATAAAATAGTGAACTACTCTATCACTTTTATTACTGTTTCACTAACATAGTCCATGACAAGAATTCTAGATATAGTGCTTTTAGTCTTCAGGTGGTGACCTAGAAGATAAATATTAATGTTTTGTAGAAATTCTATCATGCAGTTCCCAGATTATACTCATTTCAGTATCACTGTAAAAAGCAAGTGACACATTTAAAATTTGTTTTTTGAAAGGCTCGATCCATTATGATGTGAAATGATTCATTATGTATAAAAGGAAGTCATCCTACGACGGATGAAAATCAAAAATTATTTATTCCTTCATCAGTTGAGCATAGAATTATCCATTCGTGTGGGAAAAGATGCTGATAGAATACTTAATTAATACATTAATATAGTATACCTTTGATTATTCAGAAATGGTATGATTATTTGTAATTGAAGGATTTTAACTGAATATATTTTAGATGAAAGAAAGTAGTTGTTAGGAAAGAGGAGGCTAATTTTCTTATTATAGAAGATCACCTGAATTAAAATATTACAAAGTATACAAGAGTACCAGTCCTATAAATTGTCCTCTGTCTTCCCTTGGGAACATTTTCTCTCCCATCAAAGAGGGCTAGAGAGTACTTTATTTGAGACAACGATGGCTCTTGGAAGATTTAACCGAAGAAAAGCCTAAATACAAGAAGGAGCCTCTGCCTTCGGCTCCGGTCATGATCTCAGGGTCCTGGGATTGAGCCCCGCATTGGACTCTCTGCTCGACGGGGAGCCTGCTTCTCCTTCTCTCTCTGCCTGTCTCTCTGCCTACTTGTGATCTCTCTGTCAAATAAATAAATAAAGTCTTTAAATAAAATACATACATACATACATACTTGGAACAATTATACAAGAAGGAACACACTTGGGTGAAAAAACATGTATTTTAAAATACCTTACAAATTCATTAAAAAAAAAAACCAAACCTTAAGTTATTTACGTTTCAAATTACAACACAGACACAAATCCTGAAACTGAGTATTGCTACCAAATAGAAAGGGTTCGCTTTCTGAGAGTCCTACTGGAGATGTGTAATCGCTCTTGCATTACTTTAAAAAGTATAAGTAATTCTGAAAATTACATCATCATTGTTTGGTCTTCTTTTCAGGCCAAAAGAGTGAATAATATTTATCTAAATAAGCTTTATGAGAACATGCCCACTAAAGAATCAAATGTGCAAGCAATACTCAAACAACCGGCCAACTCTGGACATGGCCTATCTAATGGTACAAAGTTCAGAATTATAAACACCTGACAGCACGGGTTTATAAAATCAGACATTTCCCAAGCAACACAAAAGAATGTCTGTTTCATCAAGCAATAAGGTCCTCCCTCTGCAGATTGAGATTTCAAGTTTTAAAGTCAAAAGTTGGAAAGCAAACATCCTATAAACTCTGCACCTGGCAGTGAGCGTTGAAAACAACCTGCTTGGGTGCCTGTCTGATTTGGTTCAACAACCAGCACCATGTCAACACTGCCCGCAGGGATGTTAAAAAACACTGTGGTTGTAATCTAGCTGTTGTTTAGTTTCTTTGTCTAAAAGATGGGGGCACCTGGGTGGCTCAGATGGTTAAGCAGCTGCCTTTGGCTCAGGTCATGATCTCAGGGTCCTGGGATGGAGCCCCGCATTGGGCTCCCTGCTAAGCAGGGAGCTGCTTCCCCCTCTCAGTCTGCCTGCCTCTCTGCCTGCTTGTGATCTCTCTCTGTCAAATAAATAAACAAAATCTTTAAAAAAATAAATAAAAGATGGGTTGCTCTTAGAGTATCACCATGATTGTCATTACAACTTCCAGTTTTTAAGTTGACAATGAAATGTAATTTAAAAAAACTGTAACTTCTGGGGCGCCTGGGTGGCTCAGTGGGTTAAAGCCTCTGCCTTCGGCTCAGGTCATGATCCCAGGATCCTGGGATCAAGCCCCACATCGGGCTCTCTGCTCAGCAGGGAGCCTGATTCCCCTTCTCTCTCTGCCTGCCTCTCTGCCTCCTAGTGATCTCTCTCTGTCAAATAAATAAATAAAATCTTTAAAAAAAAATGTAACTTCTAAAAATCACTTGAACTTCGTTTGTATTCTTTTCAAACTGTATATATTTTATCTTCAATTATTTTTCTATAATTCTCTAGCCAGGCAAAAAACAGGGAACAATGCTCATTGAGGATGCGGCTTATATGATATATGAGAAATATTTTTTAAAAGTTTTTAGTATAGGGGTGCCTGGGTGACTCAGTGGGTTAAAGCCTCTGCCTTCGGCTCAGGTCGTGATCTCAGGGTCATGGGATCGAGCCCCGCATCAGGCTCTCTGCTCAGCAGGGAGCCTGCTTCCCCCTCTCTCTCTGCCTGCCTCTCTGCCTACTTGTGATCTCTCTCTGTCAAATAAATAAATAAAATCTTTAAAACAAAATTAAAATTTAGAAAAAAGTTTTTAGTATACCAGGTCTATGGACAAAAAAAACAATGACAGGTACCTACTCCACTAAGAAGCATTTCCAGGAGCACCTGGGTGGCTCAGTGGGTTAAAGCCTCTGCCTTCGGCTCAGGTATGATCTCAGGGTCCTGGGATGGAGCCCTGCTTCCCCCTCTCTCTCTGCCTGCCTCTCTGCCTACTTGTGATCTCTTTCTCTGTGTCAAATAAATAAATAAAATCCTAAAAAAAAAAAAAAAAAAAAGCATTTCCTCCTAACAGAGTTTGCTAGAGCTGACCTCCACCTAACACCCCCTCTCAAGCATCACTTTCCTTAAAATAAAACATGGAATTCTGTTGTATACTAAGCATATGGTGTCTAATAATTCAAATACAAATTATTTACATTTTACATTTTGAAAAGCAATATGAAAATGTTTGTCACTCTGTAACCCAAATAACTAACACACGTTTCAAAGTAAATTCTCATTTAATCTAACTAAATAATAAGTCTAACAATTAATAAATCTAAACCTCCCTTTAATGGCATGGATTTACTCAGGTGCCATGAGCACAGTACACATCTGCTCAATGGCCATCACATAAAAAGGGAATCTGAGGTAAGTGAAGGTAAAATCTCTTCCTCTTAGTCACAAATTAAATCGTTTTTGTTCCTATTCTTTTTCCTACATGACAGCAACATGGTTTTCAAGGTGAAAGAACCTTGAAGAGTTTCATAACACATCTGCATACTAAAAAGCACTCATCTCCCAACCTCAGCACCAATACAATGCAGAACTGCCCAGAGGATTCCTCCGAAAACAACTCGAGAGTGGACACCCGGGAATTAGTCCCATGGCCGCTATTTCACAGGGATAACAAACCTTTGTTGATCTTGTTACAATGGATCTTTTACACCAGCTCATCTAATTTAATCTAATGTATTCCCTATTCATGAAACAGCATTTCTCTATAACCAAAAGTTTTCACATCCTCGCTATTTTCAGAATACTCTTGGACTCTCTATCCAGGACATACCAACAGCTTGTAAGCTGTTAAGGGTCATAGACACCTCTGTATGTTCTGGACGCACTCTCCAGAAAACTACACATGTGCAATTAAAATAAAACCCGGGGGTCTTTGAATACCCCTGCTGAAATCAAGAACTCCTGCAGCAGTTCTGTGTGACTTCTAAAGAATCCCCAAGTTAAGGTGGACTGCCATGCCCCACCCCTGCAGCAGGACTTGTTACAGAACTCGGGACTCCATCAAAGCATTCAGTTCCTACAAAATCATTACTAGCAAGCAGTCTGATGGAGAGGCTTCTGGTGGCCAATGGATAGAGATTTTTGAGAAATTTGGTAGAAACTTCTATCAAAACAAAACACTGATACCATCTTCAAGGAGAGCCCTTGTTGCCTGGGCTTCTGGAATCCAGAGGTGGCATCAAGCAAGGTCTTCCCTTCTGGGGCTGACTAGAAGGGCAGCCCCTCTGTCTCTCAGGTGAAATCCACTCCTTGAAGGGGAGGTTACCGGGAAACTCAATATGGTGTGGGCACACCCTGATAAGTACGCAATGCCAGGCAAAATAAATGGCATCATAGAACTAAGAACGCCAAAGCAAAAAAAATGAAACAAAATAAAGTTGCAGCAAACAGTAGGGTAACAGAAACCGAATTTAAAAGGCAAGGAAAATAAGTAAGAGCTAGATCCTGCCTGACGAAATAGGAAGAGCTAAGAGAACAGGGCACCCATCCAACTCCTACTTATATTCTGCCATTGAGGACAACTAGCTTCAAAATGGAAAATATTAAAGATAAAATGCAGCCTGCATAATCGCCTGGGATACATATCCAAAAGAATTCATGAACAAGAGAAGCAGTATAAAACTGAAAATGAGCTTCTAAAAAAGCACAGGTTTCCCATTTATTTTGGATTTTCAAAGTTTTATTTTCTCTTTCATATTTCAAATTACTTGAAGCTTTAAGGGAGGGGCAGAAAGTCTTACTTCCATTCTCTCTCTAGTTCCTCTTACGAATACAATGTATTTCTCCAGCTTTTATCCCTTTGTAAAAATGTTATATGGCAAGGGACAAGTATTCTATCACAGAGTCATCATTCATGATTTTACATTATGATTTTAGGAAAGAAAAGTGTTTTCGTTCCCTTAATAAATCATTGTCTTGAGTGGCATTTGGTTTAATCACTGTGTAAAACAAACAGGATAAGAATGGTCAGCTAGTTTTCCATTTGGCTCCTCCTACTGCCAAGTGGATTTAAAGGCAAACTATGTCATACTTACATTGCTTACTTGATTAACATTACCACCTCTGCTTACTAAACAAGTCTAAATATACCTTCCTTGGGGTAACTAAGGAGTGTGTTATGGGTACTTAGTTACACTAAGGTTGTTTCTTCTTCTTCTTTTTTTTTTTTTTTCCTTTTAAAGACTCTGGTTTTTTGTCAGAGAGGAGAGAGATCACAAACAGGCAGAGAGGCAGGCAGAGAGAGAGGGAAGCAGGCTCCCTGCTGAGCAGAACCTGATGTGGGGCTCAATCCCAGGACCCTGAGATCATGACCTGAGCCGAAGGCAGAGGCTTCAATCCACTGAGCCACCCAGGCGCCCCAAAGGTTGTTTCTAAATCAATTGACAAATACACCAAATGCCTAATATGTTCCTGGTCTCAAAAAAAGAGGATCCCTGTACTGAAGCAGGTTAGGGTGTCAAAGAGCAGTTGAAACACAAAGTAGTAAGTCAATCAATTATTTAACATCAAACAACTAAACTCTTCGAACTCTGACTGGATTGATCATTTTGAAATAAAGTTAAGCATTTTAGAGAAATATCAATTTAAGTCTTTTCTTACTCAACTAAGTTACATAACTACCCTAGATCACATTTCTAAATCAAAGAGATGAAAACACACCTTTCACAGAAACACATGTTGAAGTTAACATGTGTGAAAGGAAAAAGCAATTATTTGCCCATTAAATTAAGATCAATTTTCATATAAATATGCGCGTGGAAAAAGAAAATAAAACTTTGCTAACTACTAAATATGCTAGATCATCGCCAAAATGAATTTTCTGATAAGTGATTTTTCTAGTAAGCAGCATACCATATGGTCTTTTGTTCTGCTATAATATTTCAATAAGTAATCAAAACACGTTCAACTTTTTATATTGTATCAAAATTTAAACTATCCCAACTGTAATCAGGATTTTTTCTTAAAATAATAGTGTGCATTTATAGGTAAGGCCTTTTTTTCCTATTTTCTAGCAAGAAAGCATACATACTAATTCAATATGCCCTGGGATTATTCTATATTCTGCCTAAAATACACAGATGTGGTTCCAGAGAGGAAACCTATAAACTTCTGCTACCTTCCCATACGCCCATATTTACACATATTTCTTCAAATCCAGGTGTGTTCATCTTTCAATCCAGGCTTTGTTACAAGTAATCTTGAATATAGGCAGTGTCCAGAGCTGTCTTTTGTACAAATGTAATGTAAGTGTGAAACTTGTTATAATGAAAGTATCTATTATGAAATCTTAGCTTGGGAAAAGGTGTATGATTTTTGCCATTTGGATTAATCTAAAAGAAGGGAGGCATTTTCTTACGAATATTTTGACCATTCAAAGAATCTTCTTGTGTAATGCCAAGCAAAAACATATCAATATTCAAAGGGAAAAAAATAGTAGATGCTTAGAGAAATGTGCAGTGGGATATATCCCCATTTGAAGTACATAAACACTCATAAATGACAGAAAGAAATGCAATACAGGAAAATGTGTAAAAGCCATATGAAAATATACCATGTGAAAATGCAGTAACTCCCATGTGAAGGGCTTAATATAATGTAGTAAAGTATTACAGATAGTCTTTATTCAAGCTCACAATATTCCAGATACACTTAGCCAAGCCTTTGGGGGCAAGGATGATGAGGCAAAAGCTAAAAAAACTCTTTCCAGACCTCTTTAGAGGCTTGTACCTAGTAATCAGTTAATAATATGAAACTTCTTCCCTCCATACACTTTTTTTCTGTCTATTCCCCTTATCTTCTTTCTCTCGTTTCTTCTATCTGGCTCAGTGCCAATTAGACCTGAAGATAAACTTTGACTTAGAGGTAAGGAAAGAGTCCAATTCGAGCAATTTGGAAGATAAGGAGAGTTTTAAATTCTCAAAATATCTCACTTTCTTTCCTTCTCTGATCATTTCAGGCACTGTATTTTAGGCGTTTGAGAACCAATTTTTCCACAACTGTTAATGTTGGATTTTTGTGGGCACATCCTATTTTTGTACTTTATGATGCATCTTTTAAACTTCAAGCGTGTGACAAAAGGAGTGTTCTCAAACACAGAGAACATAGTAAGCGACCAAGAGCGAAGGAGTTCCTTGATCTCAAGGTTATACAACATGGAATGTGCTAGTGAATAATGATATAAAAATTCCACACCTAGGAACTTTAAGAAAAGTTCTTTATTGTTTAGAATTAATATTAACTCACTCTGTCTGGGAATAGCAGTCTGTGTCTTTTGAGCTCTTTTTGCTTTAAGAAATGATACCTTTTGGGGGTGTCTGGGTGGCTCAGTGGGTTAAGCATCTGCCTTGGGCTCAGGTCATGATCCCAGCCAGGGTCCTGGGATCGAGTCCCACATTAGGCTCCCTGCTCAGTGGGAAGTCTGTTTCTCCCTCTTTCTCTGCCTCTCCCTCTGCTTTCTCTCTCTCTCTCTTATTGTCAAATAAAGTCCTTTTATTTTTTTTTAAAGATTTTATTTATTTGACACAGAGAGAAAGATCACAAGTAGGCAGAGAGGCAGGCAGAGAGAGAGGGAAGCAGGCTCCCCGCAGAGCAGAGAGCCTGATGTGGGGCTCAATCCCAGGACCCTGAAATCACGACCCGAGCCCAAGGCAGAGGCTTTAACTCACTGAGCCACTCAGGTGCCCCAAATAAAGTCCTTATAAAAAAAGGATACCTATTTAGAAGGTCTTTAATTGCCTTATAATATAAGCATCCTATGTCATTAACTTTGGTCTTTCTTAAGGAAATTAGAGTCCGGCAGCAATTCAAATAGAGCAGAGGCAGGGTATCTTAACATCTTCATCTGAATCATTGACAAAAACAAAAAGCCAAAAGAAAACAAATTTTAAAAACCTCAAAACAATCCAAAAGCAAAAATAAAGAAACAAACAAAAGCCCCCAACAACCCTTCTACAACCTCCTTTGTCACTTATTTGTAGCAATTATTAAAATGTCGTTTAGAAAAAAAAATCTGTCTTCCTGTAAATTTAACGAAGAGAATTCTGAGCAATCTGGAATGGTCCCAGGAAAGGAAAAGGCATCTTGCCAAAAATATTAAGTACAATCAAAACAATAGTTTGAAAGAAAAGCTGAAATGATTTTAATATTTAGGCCTCCAAGAAAAGCTACTATGTACCCACAGGTGGTTTGCAGTGGGAGGGAAAATCCTGTAAATATTCGATATTAACGATCATTGGTTGGCAAAAGGGCATGCTGTGATAAAATATTTTCAGAAATAACCATATCCTGCATGTATAGGAATTCCTGCTTCAGTGTGTATCCTGTCCATTTTCTAGTGTCTTCAATAAAAATACTTAAGGCTAATTGTCAGAAATGACAGTGGTATCCTCTTACACAAATCTTTATATTTAATTGCCATTGTTTTCAAACTAGCTTTAAGTTGTTCAATGTATATTAAACATGAGAGATAATGTTATAAAACCAAATAGTCGATAGCATATTCAGCCTACTACAAACATACATTTTTACAACTCCTATTCTAATAATGATGTAACATAGTATATTGGGTATGATTTCTTAGTATTACCAGAATTGTAAAAATCTTTGAAAATCTTCAAAGAGGAAATCTTTCATAAGTACATTTTAAAAATAGTTTTCCAAAAAAAGTGTCTAGTTATTATATATACTTCAGGTAGGAATACCCTATTAAACATTTAAACAAATTCAGAGAGGTTACAGCATTGAAAACATGTTTATATTATACCTATTTCATAGTAATAAAATATGAGTTTAACTCAAATAAAACAAAATAATTAAAACTGATAAATATTATAAGAACAAGTACACTACTACCTCTCATTTAAGTAGCAAGAACAGATGAGGGGCTCCTGGGTGGCTCAGTGGGTTAAAGCCTCTGCCTTCAGCTCAGGTCACGATCTCGGGTTCCTGGGATTGAGCCCCACATTGGGCTCTCTGCTCAGCGGGGAGCCTGCTTCCCCCACTCTCTGCCTGCCTCTCTGCCTACCTGTGATCTCTCTCTCTCTAACAAATAAATACAATCTTTTTTTAAAATAAATAAATAATAAATAAAGCAACAAGAAGTCAACATGTGAACGTGAAGCATGACCTCTATTCCATATCACATTCTGAGTCTAGCCAAAGAGAGGAAAAGGGAAGATCAGGGAAAAGAGGAAGTAAAGAAAAGAGAAACACAACTAGGAGAAGATGGGGAACCGAATGCAGACTCTGAGGTGCACCTCCAGAATCACAGCTTTCCCAGAAGGCACACAGGGCCCCGCCTCTCAGATCCTCTGCTAAAGATAGAGTTGGCACAAACGGTATGATCCTTCTGCATTTTTCACAGCAAGCTCTTCTTCCTAAAGACACGGTCTCCCAACAAAGTGTTATTTTCGATTCCTTAGGCTTTGACTTTCCTCTCAGCTAGATCTAATATATGATCATCTACACAACAATTTGACAAATGGAAAGTTTCCAACAACTATTAGTCAGCAAGTCTTATCCACCATAAACACTTCATTCTGCTTCTAAAACAGCTTCATATTTCAGGTATAAATCGGGAGTCACAATGGCACTTTCAGAGAATCTCTCATTGAAAAGATTCTAACTATGAAGGCAGAGCTATATCACGGTGTTAAACAAAAGATTGAAACAGTTGATATAAACAATTAAAGCACAGTTCAATTTATAGACCTTCCAGACAACATGTGAGAGTATTTTCTAAGACGTCTGACTCAAATATTTGTAGATAGTCTTAAGATAAAAACCTATATTCTTAATTTTACATTTTTAGTCATGAATTCAAAAGCTTTCTGAAATGAAAAAAAAAAGGCTTTTGTAAGCTATAATTCTGTACTATACTTAAAACTATGACTTTATGAATATATTGATGTGTCCTGTAGCAAGAGAAATTTCTCCAGGAAACAAAAGATTGATATCTACACTTGGATTTTCTTAAGTCTAAAGGGAAATAAGTGTGGCTAACATTGCATGACACATACTTCCCACCCTTGTTAAATTATACAACAGCATTAAACCGGTTGGAAAATATTCCTCTCAGGATTTGAGAAATACACAGAAACTTAAGTACTAGGTCTCTATTATTATAATTATTATTTATTTTTATGAATTCATTACCCAAAATGTTGTAAATATTTGCATGCATAATTCAACAGTAATCAGTGGTGTTTATCTTGACTAACTGATAATCTACAGACTGCAGTGCATTTATAATTTCAATTGAATTCATCTTGAATTCTCTACACTTCATTGTAAAAAGAGCTATAATCAGGTTGCCAAGAGGAGCCTTTTAGCACCGAGGCTTTATTTGCAAGAGAAAAAAAAAAAAACTCCTCTTGGGCAAACCCATCTTTATTTACTGCAATATATAACCATTCTCAAAAGGAGCGAAGACTCTTAACTCCTTGTAATGTACCTGTCTAAGAGATATCTTCTTTGCCATATAAATAAGATATAAGAATAATAGACATGTTTCAAGAAGCAACACGAAGAAGTCAATTCTCCTTTGTCCATGGGAAAATTAATGACAGGTCCTTTTGTGACCTATGAGAATGCCAAGGATCTGTGGGCGGTGGGCAGGAGATGGGGGGAGTGGCAATCTCCCTTGTTAACAATTCCAGCATCCCCAAAATCCTCCTCTGTTGTTGTTGTGTTTTTTTTTTTAATTATCTTTCCAGATTCAGATACAAATGAAACACTTTATTCTTGTTTGGTAAATTTTATCTAGATGATTCCACAGGTAATACATCAATTTCACTTTCTTAGCAATCACACCCTGCCCGTTTTCAGCTGGCTTCCTGTGATGGCGTGTTGATACCCTTGCTTGGATGTCCACGGCATGTAAGGGAAATGCCAGGGCATATCTGTCAGCTCTATGGATTTCAGCCACTGCAGTGTGGCTCCTTAATGATTTGTAACGGAGCTGGGAAGTGACCCCGGGCAGTGCTGCTGGAGACGCTGGTGGCTGACACCGATTACGGAACGCGGTACAGATGTTTTCCCTGCGAAGATGCCTCAGAGCATCTCATCTCATCGGCTCGCGGCACAGGCCTGCTATCCAAAGAATGAAAATGGATATTCAACCCCCTCCTCCTGCTAACAAAACAAAACAAAAACAAACAAACAAAAAAAATCCAAAACAAAACCAAAAAAAAATAACAAGAAAACTAAACTAAATGTGTCTTTTGTTGGACTTTTAAAAGTTGGCTAATTTTCAAATATTAAATCACTAGACTGTTTAAAATAAGAGCTGATTTTATAAGTGCTTCTTCTATAGTTGGGCTACTCTTCTCTTCTAATCTATAGTTATCTTTAAACTTTAATGTTTCTAAAGGAAAACAGATAAAGGAGATTCTCATTTTTTTTAAAGTCTTTAGATGTAAAAGAGGTATATTAAAGCACTTACTCAGGACATGCCATTTAGGATTTGCTTTAAAATACTTGAGCCCACCTCACCCCGCCCCCAAAAAAAGTGGAATGACAGAAGCAACAAGATTAACAAACATCAAAAATTATCAACACTGGATTATGGCGTATTAATAGTATTCTCTCCACATCTGTAATATACTTGAAAATCATCATTTAAAAAAATTCCTTAGAAACCTATGTTGGCCTTAAGTCACTACTTTCCCTAAATTAACCAAATCACTTGAGAGTCAACTATAAACAAGTCTAATATGTTTTCTCCTTAGAGTTAAAGCCTTAATTACTTTCAAAAGAAATATATAATACATTCTCAATTTCATTATAAAATTATGTACCTTATCATTTTAGCCTCTTTGCTTCATCCAACTATTAATGTCTAATGCTCTACAAACTACAAGCTGACTGTTAATTAGGGGCAAATGAGATGGTAACTAAAGAAGATCTGTCCTAAGTCACCATCCAAACTAACTGACATTAGTAAGCAATTATTCTGATGTCCCTCATTTTCCTAACGAAGAGGAAAACAACAGAGAATGACTCTGATATTCAAAAGCTTGCTCACCTCCCTCGTTGGCTGCAATACTTGTTTTTTCATTATGCCTACATATTTAAATTTCAGCCTTACACTTGTCATAATCTACCCTCCCAAAGCCTCAGATTGCTGCATTTCTAAAATATAACAGTAAACTGTAAGACTCCTCCATTAATCTTCCAACATGGACCACTTAAAAGTAAGTGAGGCATTATAGCCTAATTCGGTTAAATTTTCCATAGCATCTACATTCAGATGGAAATGTATCTGCCAGCTTATTAGGTGCTGAGGATATTACATTATACTCTGTGAAGCTCAGCGCGATGACTCACACAGCAAAAGAAAAAGAAAAATGGATTGAAATGGAATAAAATTAAGTGCTATAAAAATCAACTGGTAAAAATTACGCGTGATAAAGACTTGTACTTTCTCTAAAAATTCCATCTTCAAATGAGAGATATATTGGTCTTTAAGACCAGAATAAGACACTTGGATGGGAATGAAATTCAAGTTTGGAAAGATGTTACTCAATATTCAAACAGCAACAAACCCTCTGGCTAGGATTACAAACCCAGTTAATAGCTTCTTAGCTCCACTGTGATCACTGAGATTACTCTTCTTCTTTTTTTCTTTTCCACTTTTAATTCTGCAGTTAATAAATTGTGCAATCTTAGAGTTGAGAGTCAAATTTAGAAATAGTGTTACGTCAACCACCTAATCTTGTAGACAAAGAAATGAAGGCTCACAGAATGTCAGTCTTGCCTTCCTCCTAGGTTATAGTATACTTAGCCTTCTTTATGTGTTTGTCTTGACACAGGCTGCCTTGTTTGTGCTTTTGAAAGATCCCTTTATATATGAGTGTAAAAACCTACTTCCCTCTCTCCCTATCCACCCCTATATATATATAAACACATACACAAAGATTTATATGTGTGTGTGTGTGTGTGTGTGTACAATGGAGGTATCTCTTAAGCTGACAGTATCTCTAAAGAGAAAAGCCTGTGCAAACTATCTTGGAATTTCCAGGAAAAAAAAATCGCATAAACTTTCAGCCTTATAAAAGATGTTTAACAGAACTGTATAATTAAAATAATTTAGTCCTGTTATGCCAACCTCAAAGCTATATCACAGTTATTCACAAACTGCTATTAAGACAAAATAAAATTAAGCAAAAGCTTCTTCATTCTATTTTCAGAAGCTAGATTTAAAAGAAAAAAAAATTAACTGCTTAACATCACCAACTTAACCTCCTATACAGCTTTTAGCAAAGCAATCTCCATATTAGGGAGGATAAACTGAACTTAATAGGCTCAATTACATCCATCCAATTTGAGGTCTCAAAATTTGAAAAAGGCTTTAAGACTTGAGAGAACAAATGATGAGATAATATTAATACGTGAGTTGTTTTCCCTTGTAGTGAAGCAATGTGGAAACAGCCAACATCCAAGCATTTTGTCTCTTTGTTTGCTGGGACCTACAAAGTTAAGTCATGTGATAATCTTTCACTTAATTAGCCAAGTAATCAAAGGGACTAAAAAATTATAAAAATTATCAGAAAATTGTTTAGGCCATATATCCATTTCGCTTTTTTTTTTTTTTTAAAGATTTTATTTATTTATTTGACAGAGAGAGACAGTGAGAGAAGGAATACAGTAGGGGGAGTGGGAAAGGGAGAAGCAGACTTCCCCCTGAGCTGCAAGCCTGACTCGGGACTCGATCCCAGGACCCTGGGATCATGACCTGAGCCCAAGACAGATGCTTAACCGACTGAGTCACCCAGACGCCCCTCCATTTCACTTTCAAAATTTACAAACTGCTAAACAATACGTCTTGGGGATAAGTCTTTAGAAAATCTATTTTGACATATATATTTTATAGGCGTAAAGTGCATGAATGATACAACACATGTGTATTTCAAATCCCCAGCAGAGCTAAATGCTTTCTAAACGAGCCACCTGCAACCATCCTCAGTTCAGGGGGACACAGAGTTAGAGACCACTATCCTCCGAAGAGCTTCCCAAAAGAGACGTCCATTATACAAGGCTAATCTCAGCATGATGGGAGACAGGACAGCATTCAAGCAAAGCAGTCCATGGAGCTGTTGGCACATTTGTAAGCAAGTTCCTAACATGGCCCACCCTGGATCTTTACTCAAAACCTCAAAAGTGGCTACGCCAAGTAAAAAGTAGGACAAGTCATAAAATAACAAATTGGTTTCATTTTTACCTTTGTCAGAACAGATCCCCTGTCTACTCGTTTGCAATCTCTCACTGGGTCTGACTTTTCTTTTTCCAGGTTGGAGGTTTTGGTCACAACTTGAAGTTAATACTTTAAAATATTTTAAAGAGAAGCTAAACCATGTTGGCTGGACCGGGTTTGGAAAATAACCTGAAGTTATAAATATGTTCCAAATAAAGTGTTTAAGATATTTAAATTTTTACTTTCAAATTAAGTCTGTTCACTCATCGGTCAATCTAGGTCATAAATGTACAGAGCAGTGAAAGCTTAGGTTTTACAATTCAAAGGACATCCCTGATTACTATATCACCTGGGATGTCAGACAGGGGTTTCAGTTTCCACATCAACTTTGATGGGAGGTGGATTTCTGGAGTGATGGCAGGCATGTAATGAATGTATCCTTCCTGACCTCCACCAGGCTGTACATATGCTAGACATGGAAAAGCATGCAGTGTTTTACCAGAAATCACAAAGAGTGCATTGTCTCCCAGCAAGTGATCTCTTGCTGAGATAACAAAAACACAAAGTTATTGTAAGTCACACTACAGCTACATTGTACGCAGATGTCTCTTGTTCTAAGGAATTTTAAATCTAAAAGATGCAGGCACTGCTAAACAAAGATGGTATTATAGTCTCTATCAATTACATAACTTAAGGGATCAAATTCGAGAAAGAAGGAACTCTATTCCAGAAGTTTTACATGAAGAATAAGGCCATCCTGAATTTATGACATATTGTGGGAGCAAAAAAATTCACCTGACAGATACTCTCTTTCTGGAAAGGTTTTGATGGAACGTGGCTACTGTATCAACATAGGTTATGTTCCCCAGGGCTATCAGCTGCGTGACTGATGGATCTCATTCCTGATTATGGTACAAAGTAAAGCATGAGAAAGAATGAAATGTGAGGGTGATCCACCGAAGGCGATTATCTACAAAAGGGTAGGACCTGACATATGTTTTCTTCAGTGCGAAGTCCCTGGTACATGGTAGGTATTTGTTGAATGTATCCAGTAAAGAAAGGATGACAGCATTTCAGCTCAATCGCTGGTGCTGATATGAAACAATTAGATGACATATATTTAAGCATTTAATTCTTAGTGCTCTCATCTCTAAAACTGAACTATCAACACCTGCCTCAGTGGGCTGTTTTATGGAATGAATGAAATCATGTTAGTGTACGCACTAGCCTAGCACCACAATGCTTGACATATAGTCAGTGTTTGGTGAAAGCTTACTGGGGGAAAAAAATGCTAAAGACAGTTTAGTACTGGGCTAAAACAGAAATTAATTTCATCGAGCTATTCCTTTATCTACCATCTTTATCCTATTCCTCTTTGAAACTTACTGATCTCTGAATTTAGGAGGAAGAATTCTAATAGCTCTGTTTACTTAATGATATTAGTACAATCCCAACTAAATCCTTACCACAGTACCATTTATCCCGGTATCTTGTGGCTCAATCTACAAAATTAGCAACTGAGTTGTTAACATATTAGAATAATGATTAGACTCTTGGTGTATAAGGTATGTTTAAATTATCATGGCAACTTAAATGATATAGATATAAATCTATATATATAGATATATAGATACATATATATCTATATATAGCTCTTCTTAGATGTTACTAATAACATATCAAAAGTGAAAAATATTAAATTTGTAGATAAAAATTAAATTCTAGAACAAATATATAGTTCCAATAGTATAAAACCATGGCTGAAAAGGGCTTGTTCTTTATTTATGTTCTTACAAATTTAATCCCAATTCTATTATTATGTAAAAACATAGAATTTGTCATGGAACGTCACCTACTTTATTTGATACACATTTC
>CM053603.1:89538757-89610885 GCA_028646535.1 Procyon lotor | reverse complement strand
ATATCAAAAGTGAAAAATATTAAATTTGTAGATAAAAATTAAATTCTAGAACAAATATATAGTTCCAATAGTATAAAACCATGGCTGAAAAGGGCTTGTTCTTTATTTATGTTCTTACAAATTTAATCCCAATTCTATTATTATGTAAAAACATAGAATTTGTCATGGAACGTCACCTACTTTATTTGATACACATTTCTGTGATTGAGTTTCCTTTCTACTAAAAATATGGAAACTTCACATATATTAATTTAGACAATTCTATGGATATTTCATACTTGCTCTTTCTGTAAAATATTCTCTAAATTTGAGCACTCAGCAAAGTACCAAAACATTGTATCATTTCTCTTTCTATATAAATATATAGATTTTTTTTCTTTGAGAAATGAATGCATGCAATTAGCCCATGGGAAGTTTAATGGAACTACTTTTTTGTTTCTTTGTTTTATCTTAACCCTTAAATGTCTAACCTACGGTTCTGAAGCAGGGGCAGTTTTGCTCACTAGGGGACATTTGACAATATCTGGAGACAAAAGGTTTTAAGAACTAAAGGTTGAGAGGACATTGCCCATCTACTGAGTAGAGGTCAGGGATTTCTGCTAAGCGTCTATACTACACAGGACGGTCCCCTACAGCAAACACCTATCAGGTCCAAAAAGTCAGCAGTGCAGAGGCTGAGAAACCCTAGTCCATATCAGATTCAATTTAATAATATGCCCTTCAGAAATTGATATACTCTTCTGTGGCATTAACCATGAAGTAAGAACTATGCTGTTTGTAGGGGTTTAAGACAAACACAGTGTGATATTCTACAGTAATGCGGCTAAGTTTTTTGCATCTTTATCCTAGACTTGAAACATCTGCATAAGTGATCCCTATCTACGCGCCTCTGACACAATCTTGAAGCCCGTGGATCCTGCCAGTGGATCCGCACTGCAGTGAGAACAGAGAATTGAAATGTGAGCAATGGGTGCTTTGTCAGAGTGGCTGCAATCTGCAAGTCAATCAGGCTTAATTGGTCCAATAAACAAAAACATTACATCAATTATAAAATCTCCGAAATCACTGTCATGTTTTCATTGATTAATTCCTACTCATTTACTCAACAGAAAGAGTTTTGTAGCAAGAAATAAAATGCTTTAAATCCCATCCAGTACACTGCAAAGCCAGGTGTCTAATTATAGCAAACCCTCCCCTCTCTTTCTCTCTTTTTCACTCACTTCTTCTAGAGAGCAATGTTAGCTGCAGAGATACTAACTCCTTATCGTGAGCTACATTTTTAAATTTTGTATGTCACTTATCTTAGGGGAAAATGTCTGAAAGGAAAGAAAATTGGTTCTGGGGTAAGAAGCATTGGCTGAGGTATCAATAATCGGGTTAATTTATTAAATGCACACTAATTAGCTACCTCTGCCATTAAGTCACTTTTACTCTTTGAGTTAGCTCCTATTACAGCAATATTTAGTCTTCCCAAATTAAAAACACTAAGATCTATCCATTTCCCAGTGGTTTTCAGGCCAAGTTTATGAAAACACAAATCTGGTATCTGCCACTACTCAAACTGAACCATTCAATGGTTTCCCAAAGCCTTTAAGTAAACGTTCAACTCCTCAGTCAAACTCACAAAGTCCCTGGTAACCTGGGGCTTACCTTCTGGCCCCGTGCCTTCCCTTTTTTTTCCCGATCTGCCCCTTAGCAACTGTCATTCCAGTTACACCACACTGCCAGTAGTTCCTGGAACATTCAATATTTTTTTCGGTCTTGACTTGAAAAACACTGATGCTTCATCTCAAATGTGTTCTCTTTCTATCTGCCTGCTTTACACCTTTATCCTCATCCTTACTACGGAGTATATCACTGGAACTACTCAAGATGCTTGCCTTGCCTTCCCTCTCCGCTGTTTCCATAGTATCCTGGGGACCTCATCAATGAGCATATTCTACTGCATCCTCTGATGATCTGCTCAGTCTCCTATGTGAGACTGATTCTTTAAGGGTAAGGAGCCTCATCTGTGAAGACTCAGAGCCCCTGGAAATGGCTGATATAGAACAAATGATAAGCACTAATGACTGAATTGATGAATGGATGAACGATGGTCCTCTCATAGAGACCCGGGTATATGGGTGCCTTTCTCCACTGACAACGGTAACATTTTATTCTCTCTTAACCATCCTCAATTATATATATATTCTATAATCAAGCTATCTGCTCCCTGAAGCCTTCCAGGCTCAGCTTCAGTGCCTGTTACATAGTAGCTATTTAATTAACATCTGATAAATGAACAAATTAAGAAATGAGTCCTGAAAAAGTTGTTGGGTATGATTAATCCAAGGACAGAAAGATCTCAGTAAAGAGTGACTAGCAAAAGGAGGACTTATTTCTTCCTGGATTTGGGAAAACAATGTGTACGAACACATAACTCTACTTGGCAAATCCACTTGAATGATACATGCATTATTTACGACACCAGTATTGCAATTTTGCTGGTGCTGAAAGTTTTCAAAATAAAATTTTGAAAGGAAAAATGCCCGCAACTAAAATAGATGTAGAAGTACCTGCAGAAGGGGGACAACAGAGTGCTAGGAGATCCCCAAGCAGAAGAACAGGAGGAAACCCTACTCAGCTCTGGGAGCAGAGAACCAATTAGGGAAGATGTTGCAGCAAGGGGGATTCCTGGGATGAATCTTAAAAGACAGATAGGGATAAAGAAGAGGAGAAGGGAAGGAGATTGCACGATGAGTGAATGACCTAAATGTCATAAGCAGGGAAGACACTGTTTATATTGTACTCTATCAATTTAAAAAAGTTAAAATGTGTGTTAATATTACCACAGATAATTATTGAATGTATGTACAATTTTTACGTAACACTAATCTTTTTTTCTACTTTATTTTATTTATTTTTAATTATATTTTATTATTTATTGATATAAAAAGTAATATATGCATTGAAAATAATTCAAACTTTTAGAATTTGCAAGCATTATCTTTTTTTTTTTTTTTTACATTCAATTAATTTTAACTAACAGGGTTGGGGATATGGGTGTGGGGCCTGTGTTAGAATTTTGTTAGAGTTTTGGATGGTAAAACACAGGAGCTGTCCTTGCTTCAAATAAATAGGAACAATCTATTGGAGGATTGAAGAAGTAACGGAATACTAATCTGATTATAAGCACAGGCCAAGGACCTATTCAAGAAGCATTAAGGTGAAGATACTTTAAAAAAAAATGACAGAATAAGCATATCAGGAACTAGGGATAATTAAACATATGAAAATCATTAGGGCCCCGGGCCAAGGTACTCGGTTGCCATGACAAAGCCAAAAGAAGCTACAGAAAGCTTGACAAGCAGGTATCCTGGGAGAAACTGAACACAGAGGAAAAAGGCCAATGTTTTCAAGAGGCAATAAGATTATAATTTTCTAAATCTCTCTTGGGAATATGCTCTGAGTATTACTCTGCCTTGAGTTTTAGAGCAGGAGTCCGGTCTGACTGCAAATGACACCAAGGTAGGTACTGTCAAACAGGGATATTTTACCTAATGTCCAAACCCTCTGCTGGCTTTTTAATTTACCGTGAATCACAAAGAATTTGCTCTTTGCTATTGGATAGAAGGAGGAGACGTCACATTCACCAACCGGCAGACATCACTCACATACAATAGCCTCTGACTATTGTTTTCTACTCCATTCCTCTCTCAAACCCCAGAATGGACCCTCGGGGGTTCTGTAACGCTGACCCCTCCGGGGATGGCCGTGAGCCTATTTGCACTGGCCGGAGTCAGGTGACTGGGGGCATCTCGTCTCAACTCCATTTTCAGTGACCTTGTATTGATAACTTGAAATTGGTCGTGGGATTACAGAACTCAGCAAACAGATCAGCAAACTTGACAATCAAGGTGGTTCTATTCTGCCCCTCAGAGAGCATGCTGCTAACCATTTACCAGCACAGCACTAGATCCAACCCATCTCGACAGTCAGAAACCAAGGATGCATCTCATGATAAATAACAACTAAAAAAGCTCAGCAATCTGTTAGCAAGCAAATCAGTTTGGATTCCTCTTATAAATCAAATGATTTGACACTTACATTGTCATTTGTCCAGCTCAAGTGTCTAGATCAAAATATATATGCATATATGAGTTTTGCTAATGTCAACTAAGAAAGAAGCAAAAATATAGCTGGCTTATACATGTCGTTGAAGTCAAATGACAGAACAGGTGGTCAAGTTTAAACTGTGCTGTCCTGGGGATATAAGGTTTTAATCTCCAGGGGAATAATCAATCTTTGTTCATAAGTACTAAAGGTAGCTTCTCAGATTCAAATCGTTTTCCCTCACTTTTGAGCAACTGATCATCTTTCTATACCATATGTATGCATTAGTTTAAAAAAAAACACATTCCTTTTATAATTTAGAGACAAACCAATATGGATCACTCAATTCTCTTGATGGAAAGGATCGCTAAACTAGTGCTGTCTTATGCAATCCATATCAGAAAAAGATGTAAAATATGTTCTTTCAGTATGAATAAAAGGAAACATGAAAGAAAAAAATGTCATCACTTGGATATCTCAATCCATTCTCTTTATTCCTAAGAGCAAAGGAAAGACACCTATTTATCAAGAAGAAAACTAACTGCACAAGGATATTTCAAAGTGAATGAGACACACATTTTTTTCAAATAGCTTTTGTGGTCTTTTCTATCCCTTATTCTAATGAATAAGACTTAAATCCCAAAAGGTAATTTTCAACTCTATTTTCTCCTCAATCATTTGTCTTCCCCAAGCCCCCCTCCCTGCCGGATAAATTAGGCATATAGCAACGCTCAAGAAGCAGGTGACTGAACATTATACTTATAATCATCATCAACACATCTGTTTAAATGTGAATAAATGAAAAGTATCTTTAATCAAATATATCGGTAATCAAAAACACCGACATATTTATAAGTAGTGAACCTGTATATGACTATTTTTTTAAAAAAAGTTTTTCTTTAAATTCTAATTAGTTAACATACTATGTAATATTAGGTTCAGGTGTAGAATTTAGTGACTCATCACTCACATACAACACCCAGTGCCAATCTGTCTTCAAGTTTAATAATTCTTCTTTTATATACATTTTGACTCTTCATGGGATGCCAGAAGCTATTCTCAATGACAAGGCATACAAAGTTAAATAGTCTAACAAATGTTTTTTTTTCTTAAATACAGCCTATAAAAATACTCATTTCTTAATTTACACACATACAAACACACCCCCTTAAGAAGAAAACTAATTGAATGTGGACAACTTTTTTTTTTTTTTTTAACTTTTCAAGTGTTTTCTGCCTCATGGATCCTGTGGATCCCCATATTTCTAATTCTAACCATCCATACATACCCTAACACAGGCCAACCTTATTTCTAACTCTTTACATCTCATTGCTTTGATCATTTTATGTTATCTTGTTGAAGTTCAGAGTCCCCTGATCAGTAACATCACTCAAATGTCAGCCTACAACCAGGATCGTTTGGGAATGGTAACATAAAGAAGCAAGAATAAGATGGTTAAATGAGACACCGTTTGAGATTCAATTTCTCTGACACTGTTTTCTACATATCCTTCTTCCTGTTCCAAACCCTCTCCCCCAAATTAAACCACCACACATCCTCCCAGAACCCTAATTATCACATTGCTGAAACACAAGTAGTCTTTTTAAGAATTCCTCTTATGTGTACAGGGGGACTCCCCTACTCCTACCAGACTCCCTCTCGAGGATGGTAACCTCTCACCAAAGACACTGTGTGAGAACTACCTCTGTTGATGTTTATATAACATATTATTATTTTCTATAATCCTCACAACAGCCATCTGACTTGGAAGTCATCCAAGCAGATGCTACTACCTTATTGTAGAGGTAAGGAAACCAGCTCTGAGATGCAAAATGTCTAGCCAAGGATCATGGATTCGATGAACAGCAATGGTCTTAAGTATAATCAGGTCTGCTGAGAACTGACCAGCCTCCTTCCTGTGTCACTTTTAAGGATAGTAAATAACATAACTAATCCCGGCTACCACTCCTGAGAGCCTCTATGGGCAAAGTACTGTACTGGGCTCTCCACAATAATATTCTCCCAGCAGCTTGGAAAAATAGACAAGGCATACTTTGCAAATCAGGACTGCATGATCTCCGCTTAGAAAAATGTTGAAAGTGAAGCCCCAAAGGCACAACAATAGTAAATAGTGAATTTGGGGTTAGAACCAGGTCTTCTCATTCTCTGGCTGTCTCCCTACCATAGGACTCTATATTTGGGACTATACACATGGTAGTATCACGGGGGAAATGTAGGACTTTGTGTCAAAATATATTTGGGGAACTGTATGCACACACACAATACACATACACACATATATGTACACATGTACACATACCTCCTTGGGTTTAGACAACAAAAATAATTGTGTTGTTTTAACTCTCAAAACTAAAAAGAAAATCATTTCTATAATAAAGTTAATGTTCTAAAAAGTATAGTAACATTATTGTATTCCACATATTAATTCCAATTTTTGCAGGCAGCACAGACTTTAAAACATATGCCCTGTTAGAGGGCTCCATTTCTCCTAGAGTAGATAATCACGAACAGCTGAACTTCTGATCCTCAAAAATTACAGGGAAAAAAAGGGAGAGGTATCTGTATAATATTTAAAACTAGGACATCTTTTAAAGGTATCCTTGGTCAGGCAAACCCAGGTTACTAAGTAGTTTTCTTGCCACAGTGCACATTCTAGGATTGTGCTGTTTCTTTTAAGGAGCAGCTACTGGTCAAGCTATTTTATAAAGGGGTGACAGGCTGAACTCACAATGGCTTCACACTGTCGAGGCCCAACAGTGGGAAGGCCATTGAGCAATCTCAGAAAAAAAACAGAGGAATAAATTCTTGGGCCGGTATTTATATATAAAAAGTTCACTGGAGGGGCGCCTGGGTGGCTCAGTGGGTTAAGCCTCTGCCTTCAGCTCAGGTCATGATCTCGGGGTCCTGGGATCGAGCCCCACATCGGGCTCTCTGCTCAGCGGGGAGCCTGCTTCCCCCTCTCTCTCTGCCTATCTCTCTGCCTGCTTGTGATCTGTCTCTCTCTGTCAAATAAATAAATTTTGAAAAAAAAAGTTCGCTGGAATACCTGCTTATTTTAGTCTGAGACTATAAAAATTGCATCTGAGCATAATGAAACATAAATTAGGGAGACTGTTGTCTTTCTTAGCACACATTTTAATGAATCAGAGAGAGGTTTCATAAGACCGTGAAAACAGACGCTCGTCTCGTGATTATCCCCAACCCATGCTGCTCTGTGGCACTAGGTTACAGGGTGGAGGTGGAGGCAAAAAGTCTTTCCACTTCGCACCATTCTGGAGTTCTTGCTTCTTCCCATGAGAAACAAAGTGTCATGAAATTGAGGCCTGGAGCAATTTTGTATACAGTTAGGGGAAAAAAAAAAAAAAGGCAGGCTCTTCTCTTTGTGCTTGGGTGAGCTGCAGAGTCATAATGGCCACTCCTATCCCTGCTGTTCATCAATTCACTTTGACAACAAGTGTTGTACTAAAGGGACCGGCAGCTTCATGGTGACTCCCTCAAAGGCTGCGATGACTCAAGCCAAGCACATGTCAAAAATACATGACATCTTATGTTGCTGCTTCTCCACTCCCTGCTCTTGATGAAATTTACTAGAATACTACAATCGGCTAGAAGCCGATTAAGTAATTCTTGGAAACAAAGTCACATTTAGTGACTAATTCTCAGGTTACATTGGGTTGGAAACATCCATTCTTTCACACAACAATAGCAGAATATTTATTTTCAGCATATGAATCTAAATTTTGGCCAGGATCTAATGACACAGGTCACCTAGCAGTATCAGATCCTTTGCTCGCTAATAAATGATTGCATTTTTCTAACTGGAAGGTCACTGGACAATGAAAGAAAATAAAATCTGGGAGAAAAGCTTAGTTCTATAATCTCGTAAGACTTCAGTGTTTTAAAAACTTGTTTTATCTTCAATAATGTACAGTTAAATATTTTATGCTAAAGCTCAAAAGGAAATTTGCTCTCAATTTCCAGGATTTATCAGATGCAGAGTCATAAGCCAAAGTTTAAAATATTTTGCTTCCTTTTATTCAATCAATGTCAAATTATTTTCACTCTGTAATTCGTATTTTAATCAAAAATTTAAATATTCATGTCCCAATTACATAATCCTGGGGGTTTAAATCTGCAGAACAAAACTAAAGTGGATATATATACATATATATACACAACTCATTTAATGTTCACAGCAACACTGTGAAACAGGTCATGTTATTGTCTGGTTCCCTTGATGGAGTATGTGAACCAAAGGAAACCGGGCTCCCATGTCCCAGCGCCAAACCCTGATGCTATTTTGTCTCTCAGACACTTGGCCAGGGATTACCGTTCTTTGTTCTGTCTTGTTTTGTTTTATGTACTTACTTTCAGTTAGTTATTTGCTCATTCTTCCACTCGATAAACATGCTCTGAACACCTGAGTATAAGTATCAGGCTCTGGAGGAATAATGACGAATGATACATAAGGTAGGCCAGGATAAGGTTCCAAGTCTGGGGAGGACAGCAGACTTTGGATGAAACAATTAAACTCTGCTGACAAAACTGCTGAAATGACAGGTAAAAACTCTGAGAAGCAAAGGTTTGGGGCAGTCACTGAAAAACTCTGAATCTAGAGTCCCTCAACTGTAAAAAAAAAAAAAAAGGCACAAATAACAAGTGTTAATTCTGAAGAAAATAACTGTAAAACCATGTCAACTTGATATTAACTTCTTTTACACAGTGTAAATATGCTCAGTTTCACTCTATAAATGATGGGCTCGGGGGTAGACACTTACTTTTCACATGGTAAAAGACGTAAAATTGCAGTGAAGTAATTAAGACTATAAAACTCCAATTTAGGAGAGTCGCTTTATAATCCTAAAGAATAAAGGGAACTTGAATACAGAATTAAGCTATAGAAAAATTGTACAGTCCCTTCATTAATCAGTATGATCTTCCACCTGAATATATACCTGAAGTACTTGCCCTAATAGCAAAGCAATGACTGCAGTGCAACCACTTAGAACGTGAAAAATTTAATCCACTTATCATTAAAGCCTCATATTGTACAAACTGGCATAAGATACTATGAATCAAAGCTATTGTGCATTCCTCAGTCAGCTGCCTCTCAATTATGCTTTTTATCAACAATTTTGTCTATTGTCTGTATCTCTCTCATTAAATGCATCTCTATCGAGGCATCTAGGTAGCAACCAAATTACTTCTTTCATTCAAATTGAGGGACTAAGTTTTAATTTTATTTATTTTTATTTTTTTTAAAGATTTATTTATTTATTTGACAGAGAGAGAGAGAAATCACAAGTAGGCAGAGAGGCAGGCAGAGAGAGAGGGGGAAGCAGGCTCCCTGCTGAGCAGAGAGCCCGATGTGGGGCTCAATACCAGGACCCTGAGATCATGACCTGAGCCAAATGCAGTGGCTTAACCCACTGAGCCGCCCAGGCGCCCCTAAGTTTTAATTTTAAAAGACCCCTAGTGTTCATCAAGGCAGCTAAAATGTATGTTCACACTGATTTCTCATCTTCTCCAATACTTCCTATCTATGTAGCATAGGCCAGGTACTCTTAATACTGGGAGGGCTAGGCTGGGTGGGCTGCAGAGATCTCATAAACCCCTGAACTTGCCTGCTAGATTTCAGGGTTAAGTGCTTATATGCACTCTATTTCAGAACTTCTACCAGATTCTCAAAGTGAACCATAATAAGCTAAAAAGATGAGAATGTATTTGGATAGAACTGTTCTTCAGGAATTAACACACAGGAGGTATAACAAGGACTAAAACAGTAAAAAGCTATGGAATTAATATTTTCCACTTGAATTCACCTAGAGGCATCTATCTACTTCTTACCCGTCCACCTGTCCCATCATGCTTTCCAAAAATAGGAAGATAAAAGACAAAGCAAAACACACAGTAGTTGATCAATTTCTATGCCCTATTTTGTGTAAGTACCCTGCAAGCTTCCTTTTCTAGACTCTGTTGTGATTAAGTTGGTGCCACATAACTAATTCTAGCCCAGGGACCCTGGAGCTAGTTTAAGCTCTGAGATGAGTAGAAGCCAATGTTTTCTACCATCTCTCTCTCTCTGTCTGAGCTTTAGCTATCTCAGAAGTCACATGCTGGAGGAAAATGGAGCAAACTTAGATCCCAGAGTCACTGGATAGAGGAGCGCACCACTGAGTTTACAAGAGCAAGAAATAAATCTTTGCTGGAATTAGCCACGGAAATTGGGGGGAGGGGGTGCATGGAGGTAGTGGTTGTTACTCATACCAGCCTGTCCTGATATCCTCAAATTGAAGATAAAAAAAAAAAAATACATCAGTTTAAATATGTCTATGCATTAATTAAAAAGGGGGAAGCTGTTTATTGCAAGTATTATTTCTGTATTTTTGTAAACTATTCATTACAAGTTAGACTTAAACTAGTTTATTTAGTGAGATAGCACATAATCCAGAAAGTTTATGTCCATGCACATCCCTAATAATTAAGGATAAAACCTAGCTTAAAGTCCAAACAAACGGGTATGTGTCCCTGTAGTCATCCAAGCGACAGTAGAGAGCATTCACATAACAGTGCCAACCAGAGTAGACACAGGGCTAAGGGAAGAGTACTGCTACACCCCAGAGGTCTCAAGTCAGTAAACAATTACAGCAGGAACCAGTGTGGGGTGCTGTTGGGATCTCTCCCACACGTGGGAATAAGAGGACCAAGGGAGGTTCCCCCAAGGAACTGTCACTGGTATTAATTCAGTCTAGAAGGACAGGCAACAGGTAGTAGTTACTTAAGAAAAGAAGAGTGGCTAAGATTTTTCATGAGAAGATAGAATGATGAGAAAGCACAAATGTGACACAGTGAGATGCGTGTATAAAAAAACTGCAGGGAGGCTGGAGAGGAGAGTCCAAACTGAAGGGTATTTCGGGGTCCCTCTGCAGAGGTGGGCCTGGGCAAAATGACAGGTCAGTTTAAAATTCCAAGGTAATTAAAGGACCTTCTCATGCTTTCCTGGGCACTTCCGGGAGACAGTAAGATGTTTGTGCAACCGCATGATAGACATGATCAATCAGCACTTTAAAAGATTTTGGATAATAATAATAATAATACAAAAAGATGCACATAGGAAAATTGCCACTAGCCACATTTTACTCATTTAGATACACTGTCTCACCCTTCAATTTTCCCTTCTTCACTTATCTTAAAGAGAAAAAAAGGCAATATTTTCAGGAGGAATTATAATCAAGTAGCTTACAGTATAAACTTTATAGCTTTACATAATTTAGAAATTTAAACACATACAATATTTTACTTTCAGTATAATATTGAGTCTAAAACCATGAGAATGTAGGGCACCTGGGTGGCTCAGTGGGTTAAAACCTCTGCCTTCAGCTCAGGTCCTGATCTCAGGGTCATGGGATCGAGCCCCGCATCGGGTTCTCTGCTCAGCAGGGAGCCTGCTTCCCCCTCTCTCTCTGTCTGCCTCTCTGCCTACTTGTGATCTCTCTCTCTCTGTAAAATAAATAAATAAAATCTTTAAAAAAATAATAAAATAAAATAAAACCATGAGAATGGTCACTAGTCATAATCTCTCTGTGACTGTGGAGGTCTATTGAAAAAAAAAATGGATCACTGATCATTTATGTAAAAGGTAAAGAAAGTGGACTAGTAGTAAACATAAAACAAATAGTAACGTACTATGAACAGAAACATATTTATTTTTGCTAAATGGGAGACAGAGACAATTTTTCATTTTTTTGCTTCTGCTTAGAATTACTTTTGTTAAGAAAGAATCAAAAAACATAATTTGACTACTCTAATTAAGGGATTTATGCCTAGAGTGTGGATCAGAACAATGTTAAAGATATAAGCCTAATCTTATTTGGTTGATATAAAGAATGGTATAAACCACAGCACTTAGGTGCCATTTGCTTTGCAAATTTTTATACTTTTATAATTATTTTTCAGTAGTGTTTTTACTTTCTACAATAAAGTTTGGTTAAAAATTTCATCTGGCTTTGGAAGTATCCACGTTTGAGCTCTAAGTTATATTATGTTACGTCGTAACTTTCTTCACCAGGAAAAAACAAAGTCTGACATAATAACCTGTCCCATTCCTTTGAAATTGAGAATTTGTTTTAGAAACAGTTTTTGAGGTTCACAAAGATAGGTAATCATAGCTGTCAGCCTTGTACTTCGATGGACCTTTCCCCTGATGGCACCGGCTTGTGGGATTCCTAAAATACATCAAGGGATCACATGGAAAGGGATAACAGTAAACAATGTATACACACACACACACACACACACACACACACACACACGGATAAAACATGTTCCCACCCTCACAAAATGTACAGTCAAGGTGAGAAGTTGAACTAATGGATTTAAAAGGCAACATACAAAAAAGCATAAACATAAGGCAGTGAGCTACCCACACAGCAAACAAGATGGAACTAAAGGTACAAAGGACCACCTTATTCAATCCGACTCTCAGACTGACTTCCTAAAGTCAGCCTCCCTGTTCCATTTTTCTTTTTTTTTTTTGGACCCCTTCTCAGTATCTCTGACATGTGGTGCCCTCTGTTATCCCTACTTTAAGGAATCTTCATTCTTTTCTTCTCTACTGACTCTTGTACCTTCCTTTAGTGGAAAAAAAACACGTTTCCATTAGAGGAACACCTCTAGCTTTCAACAACAATCTTCTTTCCTCTGCTTAATTCTCTAGCTGACACCCACTTCTCTTCTTTTTCGTTACTGAATTTCTTTATAGAGTTGTCTAAACTTGTTGAGTCCTCATACATATCTTCCAACTTACTAGTGACTCATCTTTTTGAAATCTGGTTTGCGCTGAGGAGTCTGTCTCCTACCTCCCCACTTCCAATTCTACTCCAAGTGCTCTCTCAAAGGTTACTGCTGTCCTTTTCACTGCTGGTCAGTGTTCTTTTCTCATTTCTTGTCCTGTGGCATCTGGACATCTGCACCATTAACTACTTCCTTCTTTCCTCTTTGGCCTTTCTTGTTCCCTGACACTTCCTTTGACTTCTCTCCTTTCCAACTACTGATTACAGAGAGATGCACTAAGATTTGTCTCTACATTCCTTCTTCTCCCCATCCATTGTCTCTCTGAATACAACACAGCACTACTCTGTGACACAGTGGCATCAGTGCTAAGGGAGTAGCTTTCAGATCCTTTCTCCGTAAATTCAATTACCCAGCCAAATCAGTGATCTACTACTCCCTGCTTACTGGCTCTCCAAAGAAAGAGAACACATCAATTCTTAACACCTGTATTTCTTACATTGGCAAATGGCAATGTCCCATTCCTGATCACCCAAACTATGAACCTCAAGTTCATTCTCAGCTAACTTTCCTAGCTTTCCTGATGAGGAATGAGAGATAAAACAGTAGCACAGTACAAAACATTTACTGTGCACACTCTTTAAGTACTACTTTTTTTTTCAAAGCATCACACCGATTTTCCTGAAATATCTTTGAGTGGGCTATATGACTTTATTGTTCAAGATGGACTACTATGAAGCAGGAACTAAATAATTTCCCATCATTAGGATGACTAATAGATTAGTCAGAAATGATACTCAGCTTGTCGAGTTCAGTAATTGCCTCCAGGCTTTGTAGCAATAGTAAAAACTTTCTACAGGAAAGCTCAGATAAAATCGAAAGCTGGTGTTTTGATAAGCTGTTCATTCAGAAGTGCAAGTTTCCATTCTTTTTCACTTCTTTTTCCAATCTTTTTTATCTTTTCATTTCTCAATGTGCCATAGATATAGTGTTACACTAAGCAATTCACTTACAAAACAAGAAACGAGTTTCCAGTTGTTCTGCTCACTCAAGAAAGCCACTGATGTTTGCATTTTCCTTAAATACTATTTATATGCTTTTCAAAACTATGAAACAAGACACTGTAGGTAACACAGGTCAAAAACTAGCTCTATAAATTAGTACCAAGATAAATAAATGCAACAGCTAGCAATAATTACATAGTAAGCCCTGAAGAACTGTTATTCGAGTATTTTCAAATGTCTACAGTGTGTGTTTACATAAGTACTCTATTTAGCACAAGGGATACATTCCAGGGGAATGAGCCCCAGGAGAGGACACGATAGCCAGTACTTGGGCTTGCTTCACTGTCAGCAAAGGCTCTTCCTTTCTCTCCAAATTCCCACCTCACTTTATTTCTGCAACCCCTGTTTCTGTTCCCAGGCTGTGGTAAGGTTTATTATGCTCTCATAATGCCCTAAGACTTCCAGAAAGCTTCACTTCCATATTAATATTTAACCTCTTCCCTCAAACCTTTTCTCCAGCAGTTAAAAACCTGCCATAATAGTATCAAGCACAATGCTTTTTTTTTTTTTCTAAATATATATAGCAAAGATATCCAATATACTTTTGGGTGTTGCTGCTGCTGGCTTAAAGTTTAAACTATGCAGTGCGTGGTGCTCCTTTAATAACAATTGCCATAAAATCCAAATGAAAACAGGGATGGAAAACACACTAAATTCTTTGAAACCACTATGATTTTCTTAATCTATTTCTATTTATTTTATTTAGAATGCGATTACATGGATCAATGTTTATTTTTAGAATAGTACTAACCGCCCTTTTGCTTAGGATTTGTTTTCTCATCTACTAATTCCCCAAAGCTCTATAAATGGAGGGTAATTCAACCTACAAAAACAGTATCTTATAACCTAGAATGTTCTCATCCTACTGTAACAACTGGTGGTTACCACAGGAGGAACTGAGGAATTTCATCCAATTTCTTTCAGTGAATTCTTTGCAGGATTTTAAAATAACTATATCTTTCCTAAAAATAATAACTAAGAAGAATGTGTTACTACTAAACTTATCCATTCATTCATCCACTCACTCTTTAATTTTCACCAACACACACTCATTTATTCAATAAATACACATTTGCTTATCCAGCTGTTTGATGAAATAATACACTTTGTTGATATAGCAAATTCTATATTCTCTAGTGTTAAAAATACATTTTCTCCTTAGGGGAAGGTGCTTGTTTTCTGTACCTTTTCTTTCTTCCCTGTATTTTCTCTCTCAGAAAATTCTTTGGGGCGACCAACAAAAACCAGTTTCATTAATTGTAGAATAAATTTTAAATACGACCTTTACTTTTACAATTTATGGCTTATCTTGAAGGAAAAGAAGAGCCTGGACTCTCCCCCACGCCCGACACCACTATTCTTTCAACACATTAAAATTTATACTACCAACTATATTATAAAAACAACTATACTTTCAATTTCAGTGTTTATGGGAGTGATACCCAGAAGTGTCATCAGTGGGTAGGATTTTGGGCAAGGCTTACTTCTCAGAGTTTACTTTTAGACTTAGATTTACAGGGCTTTTCAGATAAATGAATTATTTCACAAACAGGATGAAGCAGAGTTTACAAAAGGTGCTGTGCCGTGCATTATCTCCCTTAGATTTCATTCCATCCAGGGAGGCAAAATGACGGGCATGCTCTTGAGGACACATGAGACAAAGTAACATGGTGACTAGATGCAGACCTGTCCCCGGAAACTCACTAACCCAAAGTCCAATGCTCTGTCCACAGCCTTCTTATGTGATTTTTACTCTCCTTTGTCGTAAAGCTCCTGACTCCATCAAAAGTGCCACAGACATTACGAATCCTAAGTAGAAACTGACCCGATTCCCTAAGAATAGGTAGATTTGAGTGACAGGTATTAAATGGCCAATTTGAAGCCCTAAACATACCCAGAGAAAGAAAAGCACTACTGGGGTGTTTCCACACACATAAATAGTATGTTCGACCCTCCAGAATTCAGGGACACAGAGCCATAAAAGCAAATGATTAGAAAGGACTATAGTGAGTTAATATGCAATTGCTGTTCTTTTTTTTTTTTTTTTTTTTTTTTTTTGCAATTGCTGTTCTGGTGTAAATCTTTTATGATAAAAGCAAAAGCCTGTGTGTGTGTGCATCTCCATCTCTACACATGCAGAGAGAGAGAGCAGGAAGAGAGGGAGACCTAGAGGGAGGGGCAGAGTTTACAGTCACACTGGAAAAGAAAAATACCTGTTAGTGGTGATTTTGCCACTTTGGATTCAATTTTTTGTTTACCTACACATTGATGCATAAAAATTTTTAAATGTGTAATGACTTAGCATGTGATTTAAGAGTTTGCTCTTGAGATACTAGGGAACATTCTACACTATCTTAATATTACAGAAGCATTACTGTAGCATATGGTCTTTTTCAAATTAAGGAGACATAAATGTTCGCAGAAACATTTGGTGTGATTTTAACTCTCGGTTGAAGTTTTCTAAACAACCGTCCTTCAGGTGCCAGCACAAGGTATCTTGGCCCTGACTGCAAGGAGCTAATGTGTGTGCAATTTACTATGGCAAGTAACAGGAATACCTATTCGAATTACCCAAAAACACCTTAAGGCAACTTTAATATCAACAAAAAGGGTTAGGCTTAACACTGAGCATAGTTAATTTTCTTCTTTTTCGTGTATTTCTTGTTTTTAATACAGACTCTGATGGAAAGATACTTTCATCCTATTATTTTGGGGAATATACATTGAAAGAGGAACAAAATTTGTAATTAAAAAGTCTCAACATTTTACAAATCATCCCCCACAAATATTTCACCTTCTAGAATTACACTCTGACTTTCCACATCATCTGCATAAGCTCTTCATTTTATGTCCATGTATTACAAATCACAACTTCATGATATTACATATTTAAAACCATATTTTGATGACTTCTTCATGTAAGGTTATATATATCAAAGATGTATTTACAGATACATTTTTCTTCAAGTGTCTGGCACCAAAATTGAGTTTTTAAAGCTAGGGATACCATTTTTAACTGTATGAGAAGCTGATGTAAATAGATTCTAACAGATTTTGATTCTTTCAAATCTTTAAAGTCTTAGAAAGTTTTAAAAACCTGGAATACTTTATTCTTACATTCATTTTTTTTTAATTTTATTTATTTATCTGACACAAAGAGAGAGATCACAAGCAGGCAGAGAGGCAGGCAGAGAGAGAGGGGGAAGCAGGCTCCCCACTGAGCAGAGAGCCCGATGCAGGGCTTGATCCCAGGACCCTGAGATCATGACCTGAGCCGGAGGCAGAGGCTTTAACCCACTGAGCCACCCAGGCGCCCCTATTCTTACATTCATTAATCGGGCTACACTGACAATTTCAATTTGGCCAGGTCCCTAAACCAGTCATTACAAAGGCTAGGTACATTCAGCTCCCTGGTCTACCACCAGAATCTGCCTTAATTAACCCTTCCCACTGCCCCTGAGGGAGCCACAGGCACCCTACCCCTCCTGCGTGGCAGCCTGGCTTTCCTATCCCTTTGGTGGACACGATATCCTTAAATGAGTTCTTCTCTTACTTATTTATCAAGCATGCATCAAGGGCTCACTGTTTCCCAGACCCTATGTAAAATGCTTCAAACAAGTAGAATGAGCATCTCTGACCTCAGGAAGTTGAGAATCTAAGAAGGAAAGGCCTTGGTCTGACTAGCATTCAAGGCTAACCCTTGATACTCAACTTAGCCAAGGTTAACTCACTCTCCCCAGAACTAGAGCCCCAGTTGCTAGTCTGGGTTCCGCTTCAAAAAGAAAGAGAACAACAATGATAATCCTACCATATGCTTAATTGGGATTATTCTCATCATGTGGTGACATGGATGCCAGTCCTTGACATCAACCCAGATGGAGAGAAGTTCACCTACCTTCGGGATGGTACCACCACTCCACATTTGGGTCGGTTCTGATCTCCAATGCCTTTTCCCCCATTTCTCCACTGGCCTGCCACTGACGTAAAATGTCTTTGACAGGGAAAGCATATAGATTCTCAGAGAATAGAAAGTTATCTAATCACCAAGATCCTAACCATATCTAACACTGTATGGGTTTCTGATTTTCCCCAACCATGCATTTCATTCTGTGAACACAATTTATTTTTAGTAAATTTTTCCATCCCTATCAATTATTAATAAAAGTCACTTATTGGAGGTGCTCTTTAATTCCCATCATTTACTGTGCATGATAATGCAATACAACAGGTACTATTATTAGCTTCATATAAAGATGAAGAACTACAAAGGGGTATGTAATTTACCTAATATCACACAGTTGGCATGTGGCAGGGCTGAAATTCCAATCCTTGGAGGCTCTACCTCTAGAGTTGTCTCTAAACCACTGAACTAGGCTACCTTCCCCATCAGCATACATGACATGATTTATGCACCATAAAAGGTATGAGTATATATGAGAAGCAGAGTCAGAGTTAGAGGTTTTGCTTCACGGTTCCTGTTTTTGCTACTGAGCACGGAAAATGTGTACGTGTTCCTGTTTCATTTGGTTTTCCCGGCAGACAGACCTGTGTCTGAATTCTGACTCCATCACTTTCTACTTGTGTGACCTTGGGAAAATCACATAATAGCATCAACAATTTATTGGCTATTTTCTATATGCTAGCCACTGCGCTAAGTGCTTGGCATACATTGTCTCATTAAATTAAATTAAATCATCACAAAAACCCTGACAAGGAGATGATATTCTCCATATTTTAGAGCATTAAAGTTGGAAACAACTTTAACAACTCAGTTGTGAGACTGAGAGACAACTGAGAGAGAAAACTTCTAAGGTCAAAGAGCCAGTGGGTGAACAGTAAGCCCAGACCGAGCTGGAAGGAGGCTCAGGCCGAAGCATCTTGATGGCACCATGCCATGAAAAGGTGAGGACTGAATTGGAGAACTAGCACTCGCAGCCAGGGGTTACAACTAATAAGGACCTCTGCTCATTGTCCACCAATCCAGAGAGTTCTCATTCTCTCCAAGAAAGGACAGGAATACACGGGCAAGAGTAAACAGTGTGCACTGAGAGGTACCAGTCTTCTGAGTTGAGGGATGGCAGAAATAAATACTCAGGGATCATTACGATGGAGATTAAGAACCTTATTTGGAGAACTAGCCTAAGACTTCGAAGACTTTCAGTGAACATGTACTTCGTATTTTTTTTTCTGAAATAAGTGTTCTGAAGTCCTATCCCAAAAGTACTCCAGCTGTTTTTCAAATTGAACGTCCCAAAAAGAGCATTCAGAGTTTACATTCTTGGTTTCTCTCTCTTTTTTTTTTTCTAAGATTTTATTTATTTATTTGACAGAGAGATCACAAGTAGGCAGAGAGGCAGGTAGAGAGGGGAAAGCAGGCTCCCTGCTGAGCAGAAAGCCTGATGCGGGGCTCGATCCCAGGACCCTGAGATCATGACCTAAGCTGAAGGCAGAGGCTTTAACTGACTGTGCCACCCAGGTACCCCTTGGTTTTTCTCTTAAGTCCATATTGGGTCTTGAGTCCATCTTGGGCATCACTCAAAGGGACTGGATTATAATTATACCTCCCAAAAAATCACATTAAAGGAGCCTGGGCATGGCCCTATTAAATGATGATAGGTTTTCTGTCAAGTCAGGGAGAATTTGAATTTTGAAGTAATAATTCTGTCAGGCAACCAGAAAGCACGTAATTAATAAATATATCGAGTAATTTCTCATACATACAAATACTGTAGCACCGAGAATGTATATTCTTTCCACTTCCATGATATCACAAATAAACAGACATCTTTAAAGATGCAAGCTGAGAGAGTTTTCAACTTTGGGAACAGTGGAAATCAATTAAAATTTTTTTGCTTAGAAACAGAAAATGAACTGCCTATATATATATATATATATATATATATATATATATATATATATAAATGATTCTTCTGCTGTACTTTTCAAAATCCTCATATAAGGAAAGCCACATGAAACAAGGCAGAAATAAAAAGACAATTCTAAAGGCCTCAATCAGGCTACACTGCAGGAGTGAGCCCATATTTATCAGTCATGATCAGACACACTTGATGCTGCAGAAAATCACTTTAATTTCTAGATTCTATTCACTGCCCCACAGACAATAGCAGGATAGTTGCTCAAATGGACCACAACATCAGCAAACACCATCATGCAGAGGCAAGTGCACTGGATTAGAAGTCAGTGATCTGTATTCTGGTCTTGGCTCTGGGCTTAAAAACTGTGAATTAGCAGTCCTCTGTTTCCTTATCTGCAAAAGGGTCATTCCACTATTTATGCAATAGATTTTTTTCTATTCAGGTAGTGGTTAAGGGCTTCATGGAACCAATAGTTTATATCATGTACCTTTTCTGTACATCCTAAAAGAGAAATCACTAAAGTCTAAATACTGCTGTACTGAGTTCAGCTTATGTGAAGTTACCTTGACCCTTAAACATTAAACACAGTGGATACCACTAATTCATTATGTTCCACTAAAAATATTCTAAATAGGGGTGCCTGGGTGGCTCAGTGTGTTAAAGCCTCTGCCTTCGGCTCAGGTCATGATCTCAGGGTCCTGGGATCGAGCCCCGCATTGGGTTCTCTGCTCAGCAGGGAGCCTGCTTCTCCCTCTCTCTCTGCCTGCCTCTCTGCCTCCTGTGATCTCTCTCCTCTCTGTCAAATAAATAAATAAAATCTTAAAACAATATATTTTTAAATAATTTTAAAATTTTAAAATAGTTTTGTAAGGGGTGCTTGGATGGCCCAGTCGTTAAGTGTCTGTCTTCGGTTCAGGTCATGATCTCAGGGTCCTGGGACTGAGCCCCGCACTGGGCTCTCTGCTCAGCAGGGAGTCTGCTTCTCTCTCTCTCCCACCCCCCCTGCTTTTGTTCCCTCTCTCGATGTGTCTCTCTCTGTCAAATAAATAAATAAAATCTTTAAAAAAAATTAAAAAAATAAATTAAAAAATGAAATAGTTTTGTAAATGCCTTATGTCAATCTATCTTAACATTTAATTATATTAAATATATGATTAACATAATAACCATAACATAGTATAATATGTAATACACATATTGTTTCAATTCTTGTCCTAGAGGAATATAAGAATTCTACATAAACAGAAAAAGGGAAATACACTTCATAAGCCAACCTGAGAATAATGCAAACTCCTGGCTTGAGACTGTGCCTTACATTTTCAAAAACTATAAACTCATTATAAATGTTAAGAATTAAAACATCACAGTTTTCCTTTTCTGTTTTTACATATGAAATCAATTATCCAATTTAACGCACTAGAAAGACTTCAAAACATTCCACTTATACTTTTGAGGTCTAGAGGAAATAAAATTGGGAAATTTTCAAGTGTAAATAAATACCTTGCAGCACACCTTTTAGTTTTAAAAATAAGCATCCTAAAAAAGCACTATCAAAGAGAAGTCTGATTCTTCATTTTGTACAGCTATTAGTAAACATTCTTCTTTTTCATTTTTAAAACCGCAGTTACATATTTAGTTATTGAAGGAGTTTCAGTGTGACAGCTAATAGCTTGGATTCCAACTACAGGGAATCAATGAACAGATTGAGTCCATGTGGAAGAGAAAACAAAGGAGAAAAAAAGAAGACAGGAGTGGACAGTAAGACCTCTGAAGAGCTCACACTAGAAGAGCGGCCTTAACCTCACTTCACAGATAAATGCTTATGAATGAGGCAGGGTAAAAAATAAAAGGTTATAAATAATGCTGAAGAGATGATCTGTGTTGTTCACTCCAAGATTCTGCTGATCTCTCTCCCCCCACCACCCCCACACCTTTCATGCAGGTTATCTATCCCCACAAGGAGTGATTTTTTTTTTCCCAAAAAATTAAGGGGAAGGAATTAAGTCCCTTAAAAATAAATAAATAAATAAAACCCTAAAGAAGAGACTGCTACATTTTTAGAATGTTAAGCAGGGATTTTTGACAAAAGGACAGCAACGTACCCTTGCACTACCAAGATCTGAACAGCTCTTCCCATTCCTTTTGAATTAATTATGGCTTTAGAAATTTGAGTTTAAAGAATTTGGGGGTATAACAATTGAATGTTTCTGGTTTTGAACATTAACACGTAAAAAAAAAAATACAGGCTTTTGGAAACATGAATAACTTCTATTTTATTTTTGACTGTTTTAACGGTTTATATTCTTGAGATTTCTCTTGCTGGATACACAATGCCGACTGTGAAGGAGAAAAGAAGTGTTTCATAGATTCCAATACAAAGAATGGAAAAAGTATTCTTAAAAATCTATTCAATCTAAATTTATATGAATAATAGGTTAGAAATGTTAACATCATACCGAATTCCTAAAAGAGGTGTTTTAATAAGTAGTTACCCAATCTAAAACTCATATGCTGGCTTTATCATCAAGTACAGAGTTCCCCAAGGACATTCTTTAGCTTTTTAGCCCACATTAAATCCATGGCTATAGGTTTCTAGCTTCTAGAACAGCTTCCTGGAGAAATAGAGTCTTACCTTTACATATCTTCTGCAGACGTTTCTTGGTGCTTTGAAAAGTCCTGAGGTCTACGTCAAACGGCCATTCTCTTGGTCCCAGGGTCTTAGGGGCTTGGAGAAATCCCAACACCTGCTGCTACCACTGAGTGCTGAGGCTAGAAAAGCTTCAGGGTTTTGACAGCAGGATCACTGAGCCACAGCCAAAGCTTGGGAAGCCTTAACAACTGAAAGCAAGTGTAGAGGGCAATGTGGTACCCAGCACGGGCTCAATTGTAGCAGCAGGGGGAGGAATATTCCCGCCCTCACAAGGGTATAGAGGCAGCCATCAGGGAACTCAGGCTCTGTCAGTGGACAGGGCAGGGGAAGTGAAGACATTACCACATAGCACGAGACCCTGGGGGGAATGGAACAACTGGCACAGAGCTCAGGTAGCGCTTGAAAAGAATCACCAAAATTCCCCAACAGAACACAAGAAGCAATGGCGAAATGCAACGAAATACACGGAGACAGGCCATTCTAGCATCCCATAAGAGAGCCAAAACACAGGTGAGGGAGGGATATGGAGCTCTAGTTCTAGAAAGAAAAGTAATAAGGAAGACATATTACAGTTGGCCTACTGTATCTGAGCTTAAAAAATCTAACACGTGACATAAAAATGCCTAAATGCTGTCACTATCACATTCATATTAAGAAAATTCGCAAATACAGAAAGCCACAGGGTGCTAATCCACAAGGCAAGAGAAATTAAAAGGCAAAGTTGTCCATTATTGGAGGAGAAAATGTAATAGAAGTGTTAAACCCAGCTGATTTCTAACTTGAGAAATCACGAAAATTGCTTTTTAAATAAGAACAACACATGCTTTATCAGATACATCACTTTCTACTCTGATCAGATTAGAAAGACTGAGGAATTCAATCAGATAAGAGAAAAAAAAATATGAAGGAAAAGAAACAAGTGGACAAAGACCATTCAGAAATTAGAAGAGGAAGACACATAAGAAAAAAGAAGAAGAAAAGAGGAAGAAGGCAGGAAAATGTAACTCACATACTAGGTGTTAATGGACAGTCAAATAAACCGCTAAGACTCTCCTGAAACGGGACTTCGTAATACCCCATTTTCCAGAGAGCTCCTTCGAGCTTGTTCACCACCATTCACAGCTCCTCAGCGACTCACAAGCCCTCAGGAACTCATCTGGAGGAGCCCACGGAATATTAATTATCCAACAGGTACAAGAGACAGACCCTAAGGCTATTTTGCTTTAAGGAGCTGGATAAAATCAAGTCAGAAAGGACATATAAACTCTAACACAATTTTAATAATTCCTAATATGTGCCAAAAGAAAAAGAATCAGCTTTACTTGGGAACTACCATTTTTTTTTTTTTTTTCAAGACTAGAAACAAATTAACCATGGGTGCTATCTTATGCTTGCTTCGGAATTAAATGAGAAGGAAATCTGCCAGTTGATGGCGGCTCTATGTGTGCGACTCTTGACTTCAAGGTATTTTGGTTACAAATGTTTTTAAATCCAAGTTACCTAAAATGTGAAATAATATTTTACTTGGTATCAAAAAGCTGAAATCAGCTTGTGTAAGGAAAGATAGATTCCCATGCCTCACCACAGAGATAACAGTGATACAGATATACAGTTAATAACATGCACAATCAAAGCAGTTCTTGTTGGGCAAATTTACTTATGTCCCAAAAGGCACTAAGGGTCCACGGCCTTTATAAAATGAATTAGCCCTTATACTACGTAATAGTAAGTACTGCCCAGGTAGCCAGTACTTTAAATTTAAGAGAACTAAAAATTGATAAGGGAAGGGGGTGATGAAATCTGAATTCCCCTTTAGAAATGCTTTTATTGTATAAACAGCACCTAACTTTAGGCGTTGGTTTGAACTAAAACTTATTTTCAATTTTCAAACACAATCATTTCAATATGATAGGTTTGGATAAGGAAAGAATGAGTCAGCCCTTATGGTAGAAACCAAATGGAAGTTTGGACTTAAAAAAAATTTAATAGTCTGACTTTGAGTAAAATATAAAAATATAAATTTCAGTTTGTTTTTTGACCTGTGCTGTCAATCCCACTCACAATCAGTTTCGACAATCAAACGAACAAAAACTAAAACAAACCGAGAAAAAAAACAAACAAACGTGGAAGAGTGCCCCAAAAGTGAGTAAATGTCACCAAATGTCATGTAGCAGCATCTATGCATTTAGAGAGCTCTTCAGAGTATATGGTGTATTAGGATTATTTTCAGTGGAAACAGAAAAATCCTTACTGGCTATTAAAAAATATACATTCGATTGCTATTTAACTATCCCGTTAAAGTAATAAGACCATATAACCTAAATTTGTGTTTCCCTGTTGTTAAGCTGCACAAGGGGAGAAATTTTTGACAAATGTGCCAACAATCATATCAGCTTGGAAACATAGCAGGTGCTCCATAACTACTCATTGGTTGAATGGTGGTACCACATGTGAAAAGGCATGCCTCCAAAAGTATGTGTGTGCAGGGATTGGGGGGGGGTGTGGCCAAATAAATTTCTTAAAAGTTCAACAGTTACCTTCCTGCATGATTTGTCAGACCCTTTATAATGCTACCATAAATTCCTAAACTTAATCATCTACCTTTTTTATGCAATACCTATTAAACATAGATTAATTATTCCAGGAAAATTTGGTCTATACCTTTGTGGAAAACTTATTATGTGTATATCTTCCAATCTTTCAATGAAAGACACAGGTGAACTATTAATTGGCATATATTCGTGTGTGTTCTAAATTACAAGAGGGAAGAGATATATTTTAAGTCATATATTTTAAGTCGTAAGAGATGTATTTTTAAGGCTTTGTCAAAAGGGGAAAATAAAATTTTAGAGTGAGAAGAGTTGAGATAGCTCATTCAAACTATTCATTTTACTGACAGAGAAATTTGCTGAAGGAAACCACCTTGTATTGGTACATAAATATATGAGTGATGTCAAAGATCCATCCTGTGCAACTACTTGATTAATATATCCAATATCTTACTAATCTGCTTGCATAATTATCTTAAACTGAAAAGAATATTCCTGGCAAGAATTATGCATATTAAATAGTTTCTTAAGTTAAAATTCTATACTCTATTGCTGTTTAAAAAGGGAGGTGCTCATTTAGAATGGAAATGAGGAAAGATTGCTTTTATATACTAAAAAGTCTTTTTTTTTTTTTTTTACATCACTGTGGGTCAAATGAAAAACAAAAGTAAAAAAATAAAACTGTGCTCCATGGACTGAGGTATCTAATAACTTTCAGGATTAGAATCTTCAAGTAGTAAGCTGGGAATGCATATGACCCTCATTTATGGGATATAAATAAGATCACAGATCGGGTCACAAGTGTGAGAACTATGACTCCCCTCTAAAACAACATTCTGATGTTCAGATGATCCAAGGCCATTTTCCAATGGGCGCTATGTCAGTCCTTGAGAGATCAGCCCTTCCCAAAAGATACTTTTGTGAACTGGCTCCCCATTTGCCTTATTCACTCACCAGCATCCATTAGCCAACTCCATGCTTTATCTTCAATAGATAAGATACGGCTTCTTCTTGCCATGGTGCCATGAAAAGGATCCAGAAGGTTCCCCTTAAACAACATTTCCTGAGTGACTGCTGCAGCACCAAGAGTAAAGGATATGCCAGGTCAGCCACTCTTCCTTCCCAGCAGTATTAGCAGCAGCGGCAGCAGCAAAAGCTGGAGCAGACCGTTTAGACCCAACTCCTTGCAGGATGCTAGCCAAAGCACTCTTATTTATTCTACACCTAGACAGAGTTGGCCTGTATGTTTGCACCTCTCCCAGAGTGTCAAAACAGGTGTTTTCCTGTGATCATGCTTAAAATCTGCTCCCCAAACAAGGTGATAAATATACTGTCACTATGAGAGTCTAAGTTTCTAATTCTATGGAAAACATGTTCTTAAAGGTTTACTTTATTAGAAGGAAGCCGTGATGAATCCTCTTAAGAATTCATTCGCACTCCTCACTCCTGATAAGCAGGTGGATGGCTCTAAAATTTCCTGTTAATGAAAGAAAGGATGTTACCATATAAAATAAATGCCATCATGCAATATTGGTCACTTCTTTCCTAATGTTTTATCTGCCTTCCTGGTACAGAGTCACTTTTTGCAAACACTGTTTTCATAATTTTTACAACACTCCCAGCGGATGGGGAAATATAAGGTCTTATGATCTTTATTTTACAGAAGGAACAATGACTTCTTTGCTATTATATTCTATTCCCATTTTGATGTTATCGATGAGTTGCTTTTCCTTTCAGTACTGTTCACCTTAATGAGTGGCTAGAATACAGCTGCACAACATGTGGGCAGGTGACATCATTAACAAAGCATTATTTCCTTTACTTAACTGATTTATCTAGAGCTAAAATCCTACAAATATGAACAGTACCTAGAGATTTTTAAAAACTTAAATAGCTCAAAACAAATTGAAACAGCTCAACCAAGGGTAAGTATAATACAGATTACCATTTTCCTAATAAGTAAATACTACTTACTTATTAGGGAATAACCATAAAGAGTCATAAATACCGGAACACGGGAACACTGTTCCCTGCATAGTAGAGAATACCAATTCTCATTAGCAAAATGGAAACCCTACACACACAGCATCTTCGTATAGAATGTTTCCTGTATATTCATACTTTTCACGTTCACTTCATCATCAAAGTAATAACAGGAACAATCGTCAACTCTTATTGATTCCCCAGGAAGTGCGTCAGGCACTGTTCTTAGTGCTTTAAATGCGTTGTCCCATTTAATCTTCACGGCAACCCCAGATTAGATATTATTATAATATTATTATATTATTATATTATTATATTATTTCTGCCTCATTTTGCAAAAGAGGATACTGAGGTGCAGTCAGGTCCTGTCACAAGTACTAAGCCACAGAGCTCGCAACTGACTTGGACCCAGGTTGTCCAGCTCGGAACAGGAGCTCTTCGACATTTTGCTACAACTGCCACGTGAGTTTTGGTTTTCACTGCTTTGTGTATTGCCGTTAACAAGACAGACATTAGAAAGTGTTCACATAAAATTAAGATTTAATAATAGCTGATATGTATATGTTATGTATTGTGTTCCAAGAACTTAGAAAATTCCCTAAGTTCTTGACATACACGTGTTAGAAGGTTCACAACACCCCAATGGGGCAGATAGCCTCCCATTTAGTGGGGGTACGTCGGAGGACTCAGAGGCACAGAGCATCAAGGGAGTTGCCAAAGGTCACACAGCTACAAAGGAGCAAGAGTTAACTCTGGATCCAGGGAAGGCAGCTCCTGAAGTTGTGGTTTTATGCCTACGCCTATCTTCCACTGCCTCTTGAAAGGTGATGGCCTGTCACACTTAAAGAAAGGAAGTAGGGAATGTCAAGTCTGGTCAGAACCCTGGTGGGAAGAGGCTATGCTACTCCTCTCTCTTTCCGAAAACTTAATATGCATAAAGTATGTCCATTTATATAACACACAAGTCTCCACCCATTTCTCTTAATGATGTTTACTAATGTAAAGAATTAAACGTTTCATGTGCCTCTCAGATTTTAAAAAAAGTCAAGGACAATTTCAGCTTTCACATTTGTTTCGAGTGTATCATGTCTTCCGAAGCACTAACAGGACAGGAACATTATTATCGTGCCAGGATGGGCCATCCTGTTTCGGGGATTACCATTGCTGGCAGCCATACTTCTATTTCATTCCCATCATTTAATAATACATTTAATTATGTGCAGGACCAAGACAGTAACTGTGAGCCTCACAATTACAGGCTGAAGCAACCTGGGACCCAGACACCTTAAATATTCATTCAGCAGCTGAAATGACCTTCTTTGAATTAGTGCTTGAGGACGCAAAGTCACCTGGGTCATCTCAGCCCAAATCAAGCAGCTATGGTCGCAAACTCAAGACTGGAAAACCAAGGAAGAATACCGAAACCAACCTATCTCTTTAATTTGGCAGCAAGTCAAACTCTCTGGACTAAGTTCGGCTAGCTTCAGCTTTTTTGGTTTTAACCTAATATAAATTAATACAAGAAACCATGAAAACTTCAGAGAAAAAATACAATTATGGTGAAGGTATCTACCCTTTCAGAATTTTAGCCACAAGCTGCAAGAAAGGCAGCCATTTGGTGGCATTTAGCAAGAAGAAATTTAGGTTCCCATGTGGCAGAGCTTGAAGTGATACATGCGAGCCTATTTACTCTCCATTATTTTTAAAATCAAGAGTTTCCAAAGAAGGAAGATGACAATTCTTTACCCAATTTCTAGACAATTATCTTCTCTGCAGAATTCCTTGAGTGGTGGCATTATACATTGTACCCACATAAGCTTGATTCACTCTTTGGCTGACAACAAGATTTAAATTTATCTGTCTTCGATGTTAACACCAAATTAACACAAAAGTTATTCAAAAGTTCTTTAAAAAAAAAACCACATTCTGACATCTTTTGGGTGAGAAAAACAAAGTAACCTCGTAAGCTTTTACATAAGATATGTCATAACAAATGATCTCTATGACCTTGGCACTGTTAAGTGATCGGCTAGGAAGATTAGGACTCATTTATGCAGTTATATTTATATAAATATATATATATGGATATACATTTCTCTGATGGTTCAAGTTATCTACTGTTCAAGTTATTTACTGCAGCTCCAATTATTATTTCTTGCTGATGTTAATGACAATGCAATTAAAAACATAGAAATATAAGTTTGTCATTTTGAGACTTTATGTTCAGAAAGATAGAAAACAACAGAAGTCATGTTTGCAGATGAACACATAAGCTGCTTTTTATTCATCCACTCTTACTGAGTAAACTCTCTTTTATTTAATTCCTTGAACTTGGCTTTATCTGTAAAGAAACATATTAATTAATAAGCACCAACTCTAGGCCATACTTAGATCAGAACAGGTAAGGTTGCCATGAGCTACCCATATTCTTCTGAAACTAAACAACGCACTGTTGCCAATCCTTAACTAATATCAAGTCAGTCAAGTATAAACTGGTGACCTAAAAGTGAAAAGCTCTAATTGTGCATTACAAATTCCTGAGTCATTTTTTCCTCACAACTTTATGCTTTAAATAAACCTAAATGCTAGCTAAAGAAAATCTACAAGCACCTCGGTATGACTTAGTGTTTCCAAACCAGGAAAAGGAAGGAGTTTCAGTGTTTGAGATAACGTTTGTTTTCTGTAGTCTGGAAAATAAACATTTCCTATGCAGTTAAGCACAGGGACTCTGTGTGTGTGTGTGTGTGTGTGTGTGTGTGTGTGTGTGTGTGTGTGTGTGTGTGTGTAAAGTGCTTGTGTTTGTGAGGGTAAGGGTAGAGAGAAGGAGAGAGAAAGAGAGAAGGAGAAGAGGAGAAAAGAGAAAGATTTTTTTAGAAGTATTTAGTATTCACGTAACGCCAAATTTTATCCTGGAGTTGGAATATATCTCAGCAAGTTATGGTACATGAGCCATGAAAAAATAGCAATTTGTCAATAAAATCTATAGGAAATGCTTACCTGATCATATATATCACATTTCTATTAATTCAATGATACAGAATGATATATTATATAGTTACATAAAATATTAGAAATCTTGGTTCTCTAAATTGGATTGATTGATCTTTATTTTAATATATATAAACAGTTTTCTGCATTTAAATAATTGTAACATTTTTTCCTGATAGCAGAATAAGCAGATTTTGTCCTGATATCATGCTTATATAACACTAGACATACCTACTTTATTTTCATACATTTTATGTAATTTATTGTTTACTGGAGTTACTGAGCAATGGCCAAGAGAAGTAATCCTTTTGTCCTTTGTCAAGTATGGATACATATGTATCCATACTTGTATCCTTTGTCAAGTATCCTTTGTCAAGTATGGATACATATGTAACCTATCAAATCACAGTTTAAGTTGTCAAGGCATGAGTAAGAGCTTCTAAGGCAACTATCCATCTTCCCATGTGTTAGGTGGAAATGCATCATACAAGCCTCTGTTCCATGTCTGGGTACAAGATTATAAATTAAAAGGACAAATACCACCTCCATGTCAGGTATATAGCTATGCCTACTGGTTCAGTTAATCCTCATTGCTCAACTTTGAGGCAGATATACTACTGTTCCCATTTGACAGATGAAAACATTCAGAGAGGTTGGAAAATCTGTCCAGCAAAATTCGAATGTCCCTGATACCTTAGGTAGAAACTAGGAACTAATGGAATTACACACACACACACACACACACACACACACACACACACATCCGTGAGGTTTAAGATGTTTACCTTTTTGTTTTCTGTTATAGGGATTGTTATACATATTTCTTAGGATGCACAGAGAGTTATAATTTATATCTTTGAGGATTTTTTTAAAAAGATTTTATTTATTTCTTTGACAGAAAAAGAGACAGCGAGAGAGGGAACACAAGCAGGGGGAGTGGGAGAGGGAGAAGCAGGCTTTTCCGAGGAGCAGGAAGCTGACGTAGGACCTGATCCCAGGACCCTGGGATCGTGACCTGAGCCCAAGGCAGGCGCTTAAGGACTGAGCCACCCAGGCACCCCTATCTTTCAGGACTTATAGAAATAATTCTTCAACTATTTGGAGACTGCTACTCCTTCAGTTGTCAGATAAGAAAACATAAAGGGAAAATTATTTCAAACCAAATAGCAGAAAGATTTTAAAATGTCCAGAAGGTTTTTATTTTATCATTAAAATTAGTCTGTTTTGAAAGGCATGCATTTTCTCTATGCACCTTTGACATTGCTGGCCGACCTTAAGCCAAGTCATCTCAGCTAAGGAGTAAACATTATTTTGTACAGGGTTCTCTTAATGGCGAATAGAAAATTTCCCCATTTTTACTTTTGTTTGTTGTTATTATAAACTTTATGTTGTATAATTAAATGCACCCAGTATTATTCCTTTTTTAGGCTCAGTTTCATTCCTAAATTAGCTCGTATCTGTCTTTTAGCACAGGCACTTCCAGTTCTACATTCCTGTTTAAAATATTTCTTCCCCCTCTCTCCACCTTTTTTTTTTTTCCCTTCCAGAAATGACTAATCTTCCTGTTATTCTACTCTGTCAGTTTTTCCCCTGGTATTCTTTTTCATGTTGCGTAACATTTACTTTTCAACAACTCCTTTTAGAATTTTACTACTGTATCCTTGATGCTAGCCTTCCGTTTTCAACAGATTAACACAGTCAATATTTACATTATTAGCAAACTTTTTTTGTCAACTTCTGTGTCATTCAGATTAAGCTATCTCCCCAAGCCAAAATGCAACTATTCTTTCAAATGACATAATATAAATGTCCATTTGTTGATCTTCAAAGTTAAATTCAGTCTAATCCTTCATTACCAGACACCACAATTAAAGGGCTTAGCTTTTTGTCTCCTTTCAGATTTCCTGATAAGTCTCAGCAAAGCAACATAATGCCACTTCTTTTAAAATTCTCTTTTAAAAATAAAATAAAATAAACTTCTCTTGCTTTCCAGGACTTTTCCACAGCATCATAAAACATATTAGCATAGACTTACAAGAAGACTGTAAAGTTTTTCATCTTTCTGATTTTCAACTACAAAAAATTATTTTAATTATATGTCAAGAATCTGACTTCTACTCTAATTTTAAGTAATCGGAACAGCTGTATAGCTACATACTATATGAACATGAGTCAAGAGTAAGTTTCTATCCTAGAGAAAACATCTGAGTTTTAGAATTACAATGATAATGTAAATATATCTAAAATTTACGACATAGTATTACATGCCTAACAAAATGTTAATCATAATCTCAGATTTACATAGTCCTTTTATTTTGGCAAATTCAGTATTATATTCATTGTCTCATAGTCATAGAATCCCACAGAGAAAGCAGCAACTTACTAGTCCTATTTATGCTGGCTATTCATATAAGATGCCTACAAGGCTTTAGAAATTGTACATTTTCTAAAATCCAGAAACACCCTTAAAAATCTTGACAAAACACACTTTAATTACAGGAGATGAAGACATCTCTAAAATGTTACCCTAACTTTCTGAAAATAAAAATCAAATAAAGTTCAAATATTTGCTTAAGTTAAAATAGCATAAGATCTTCCTATTTCCTTTTAGTCTTGGGGGAATCCTCATTATTTTCTCTTCTTACTTTTTCAAATAATAAAAATTAAAACTTCCTTGTTTGTCACATATAATGCCCTATATGGAAACATCTCATTTTTCTTTGGGTCAGCACAAATAACTTTCAAGCCTCAAATTTATTGTCCCTATTTCAGACTCTAGGGCCAGGGACTCTAAAGTCAGCTAAAATATTCTTGGTTAGTATTTATCATATAGGACATCAAATGTTATAGTAACCAAAACCAGATTTGTGTACATGTTTATTTTTTTTTAAATTATATCACATTATAAGTAGAAAACAAATCCCACTATATATTCTATGAAAAAGGTAGGGCTCATGCCCACATCCCCAGCAACTAGCACAATGTTTACTTCTCCCCACTCCCCACAAAAAGATGCTCAATAAATATCTTCTGAGTGGATAAATGCAATCATATAGGGGTATATTATGGTGAATAAAAAAGGAAGGACAAGATACTTCCTGGTATCATGGGGAGTAATATTCTCAAAATGCTTTAATCAAAAAAAATTTAAAAAGGATTAGGAGAAATAATCCAAAGAATATCCCTAAGGGAAATTTTATCAAAATTTATTAGAATACTTCGAATGTAGCTATAACTATATTTAGGTCTTACATTAAGAAAAAATTAATATCTGATTCTGAAACTGATAAATAAAATAAAACTCATGCATTTTTTTCCTCCACCTTTCTAATATAAACCATATTGTGGAGGTGCTAATTAGTTACTAGGAAAAAGTTCTTTATAGAAAAATTACGGGTTATGAATGTAGGAGGAGTGATATAATTAAAAGTCACCATTCTGCAATCCCTAAAAAAAACAAAACAAAAAACATGAAACTATGAACTGATCAACAATGAAGTGAAACCACTGGTCCAAACCTGATGAAGAACTTCATTCAACGGTCCAGGCTGACCCGAATTCATCAACAGATTTCAGCATCATTAAAAGTGGGAACAACAGAAATTTAACATAATTAACAAAAATTATGTTGGTGTGATGCAATCAAAAGTACAGAGCACCATCTAGGAAGTATTCTCACCAAATAATAAATCATAATAATAATAGATTGCATTACAAATGAACTCAAGTCTAGTTTTAATTTCTAGTCTACAGAAAATCACGGAGATGGAAGAACAAGGTAAACATCACCATATAAGGAAACAATTAGCTGAATTTAGAACCTCAAATCTTTCTCATGACAGTGACTGAAAATTTCAACAAATAAAGGCATGGGGAGAAAAAAGGAACAGAAATTATCATAGAGTAGAAGAATTTTAAAAGATATAACATCCAAATGGAGTGTGCAAATCCTATTTAGATGTTCATGGGATCACTCCACCTATAAAAAGGCTCTTGCAGTGACAGTAGGGAAAAATTGAACAAAAAGTGGGTACTAAGTAATATAATGTAACTATCATCAATTTTGATAGATTTGGAAATAGAATTATATTTAAAACAAGTTCCTAGTCTGTTACAGATACCTATTAAAGAATTTGTAGGTATACTAAAAGGATGTCTGAGATTGGTTTTAAAATACATCAGGGATAAAAGGTATGTGTAAGGTAATAAACAAAATAAGATGGGTAAAATGTTGACTGATGCATACAGGATACATGCATACAAAATGCTGATTCCTACATCAAAATTAGTGCTATATTTTTTCTAATTTTGTATATGTTTGAAAATTGCCATAATTTTTTAAAGCTTCAGAAACAAGCAAACAAACAAACAACAAACAGAAAGCAAAAGAGAATGAGTTACTGTCTGGAAGAATAACCAAACTTTCTATTGTATTTCTGACCCAGAGTCACAAAGCCTAGTTGACAAGCTACAGTTTGCTTCTTACAATCTGATCTGGCTGACCTAACTCAGTTCATTTATATCTGTGAGCATAAATATCTCTTTATGCAACAGAAAAACGACTGACTTAACCTACTTCAAAAAATCATATATCTATATGGAAATAAATTATAAGCTTAAAAAATCTGAAAATATAGATATTATTATTAAAATGCTTTCTTGTTCACCTTCATGTCACATGCATATGTATTCTCAATTCAACCAAATGATAAGGTCTTATTCTTTCAGTCAACAACTGTTCAACATATGTTTCTAATGGGTCTACTACATACCAAGTATTCCACTAACTAGTAAGAACACAAAGGTGGTGAGAGAGAGGGAGGGAGGTACATAATTACGATACATGTGCCAAAGGCAGTTACAGAGATATGAAAGATATGTGAGATATGAGATATATGATATATATATATATTATATATATAAAGATATAAGAGATATGAAAGATATGATATGTGTCTCTTTGTTACAGACACAAAGAGACAAGACAATAACATGGTCCCAGCTGGGGTGAGGAGAAGCTTCCTACTGGAGCTAATATCTAAACTAAATCTAAATATGAAAAAAGTTTACAAAACTATTTTAGGGAAGGAAAAAAGTTCTAAGAAGAAAGACAGAAAGGATGAAAGACTTTAGGTTGGAAGAGCAAGAGAGCTTCCTCTTTTTCAACAGGGCACTATCGCTAACACTCAACATCACAGGCACGGGGCTTCAATCAGTGACCCACTGGACTCAACAAAATGCTAAGTACTTAGTAAAGGATCAATAAATACCTATTACTGAAGGTATGGAGAGATAAATGCTAGTAGTATTTGAGTGCTCACTGGGCACCAGACATTTTGCTAATATATTGAGATAGATGTGTTTCTCTTTTTTTAAGATTTTATTTAGTTTGAGAAAGAGAGAAAGTGAATGAGAGAGAGAGAGAGAAGGAACGGGGGGAGGAGCAGAGGGAGAGGGAGAAGTAGACTCCCCACTGAGTAGGGAGTCTGACATAGGGCTTGATCCCAGGACCCTGAGATCATGACCTGAGTCGAAGGCAGACACTTAACCAACTGGGCCACCGAGGCGCCCTGAGATAAATGTATTTCTTATTCAACCTCACATCAACCTCTAGGTAGGTCCCAATTTACAGATTAGGACACTGGGACACCGAAGGGCTAAGTAACTTACTCACTCTATTAGCAAGCGGTATATTAAGCAATGTTCTGAAAGTTTCAAACAATGTGGAAAGTAAATACCTGCAAATAAAATTCTATGTAGCTATTCTACCTGGTCAATCGATTAAAAAAAGAAGAGAAGACACTATGAACAGTGAGTGCTAAGTATCTAAGTGGCTCTCTGGAGGGGGAAGGACCTTGAGTTGCGGCATTTGTCAACTTCCATGATGTAAATATTCCCACCATGGCCAATTTCAAGCTGCCAACATGACATCACTTAACCTGGAGTTGGGAAGAAATCTTTACGTGAGCCAGCTCCAGCACACCACTGGCCATAGCCTTCAACAACCCATTCAGGTAGAGATATATATATATATATATAACTCTTACATAACTCTTATATAACTCTCATCAGCGTCTTATATTAAGATGCATCTTATATTAAGACACTGATAATATAATCAGGAGGATAACAAGCAAACCAAAGAAAAGGTACAACTGCTAGCTCTGTCTACAGGACTCTGTTTATAAGTAACAGTCAACTCATGTTTGAAATTAATGAACTCCCAAGGAATAGAATACAATGTAAAAAAGGCAATGAGATCCCTCAAGGAAACACACATTTTCTGTGAATGAAGAGTTGACATTTAAAAAAGTATTCTTTCTATATGATTAATGAATTACAACGTGATTTCCTACTAAACTATTCCTCCCCCCAAGTAACACACAAGAGGATTTACTTCTAATTAGAAAAGTTAAAAATGAAAACACAGTTGAAAGAAATTATTTGGTTTGGGTCATCGACAGACATGGCAACCAAAAAAGGGGAGATTACTTTTGCATACCCTGTGTTTCAGAAGCTTCCTGCCATATAAAAGGTGATGAATGATACTAATCAGAAGGAAGGAGGAAAAAAAAAAAACACAACCCATCACTGAACTAGATTTATATACATGTAGTCTTATTTATACTTAAAGAATATGCAGATATATGAATATAAAAGGGAGTTCAAATGATTAATATTAGTGTATTTACACCATTGCTTTAAAAACATTCCTTTAGGTTACTCATTTAACAATAGCACTAAATGAATAAGCGTAGTTAGATGAATTTTATATTTGTACAAAAGGGAGTAAGAATTATTAACATTAATATATTGATCCTATCTCCTTATAAAGTCCCTCTATCATTGAACAGTGTCCAATAAATAAACACATCTAATAAATTTTTCATGAAATATAAAACAGATTTTTCACATAGAATGCAAATACAATGTTGAAGAGAAGGAACTGGTGATTAGCAAAGCAAAAAAAAAAAATTTTTTTTTTAAATTAAATACAAACTTCTTGAGAGGTCTAGCAACCTTAAAACCAGATGTCTCCATTTCGGGCATGTGAAATGAATTCAGCCTGTGACTGAATCGGGCTCTCATGAACCTGCCGCCTATCTATTAGTTAACAGAATCCTGGCTTAAAGAAACTCCAAGAGGAAAAAAAAAAAAAAAAACACAACTCATTAGCACCTCATTATGCTATTTAATACACATGCAAAATAAATGCAAAAGATGCTTCTGAGCCTCGTTAGAGTCTCTATCTATATGTTGTTTTCTGAGGCTGTTGTCACAATAGTAAGTCCCAGACATGTTTTGTTGGGTCAATTTGACTATTGATTTTTACTCATAATGCTTATAAAAGGCAGAAGGATATCACTTTTTTAGTCTAGTGCGTTAGGGGAGAAAAAGTCACAGAATAAATGATTAAAAATGAAAAAAAAATCAATCAACAACACTATGGCCTAGTATATAAAATATCTCAAACAACCGATTCTATTACTTAATTGACAATTTTTTCAGCCCAGTTATCAGACTGAGATGAGAGTATAGGTATATATTTTTATCTTTGCGATATCACAATTAGTTGCAAAGTAAAAGTTCAAGCCAAATAATTCTAGTGTTCTACACACAATGCTGATCTCGTTTCCTTGAAGGAAAGAGGCCTGTCAAAGAGGTAAGTGTGTCAACTTTTAATGAAATGTATGGTCTAATTTATAACTATAACATCTATAATTAGTCTGTTTGTTTTGTAAAGCTTGGAGTTGGGATAAGGAGAGTTATAGCATGGACCAGAAGCTAAGATTTCAACTGGTATTCCACATTTCATCCCATTTTAATAATAGCAAAGTATTATTTATTGGAAGTTTACCATGTGTCCGGCCTATGGGCAGACATTGGAGATTCACAGATGACAAAAGGCACAGTTTCTGCTTGTAAAGGATTCCAGACAGGAGGCATGGGGGTTCAAACAAACCACAAGTCTCTACTAGAGTACAGCAGAGTTCTAACATGTCTATTGACACTGCATTTTCATGCATTCAAATAATCTTAACAAGCAATATATGTGTTTTCATATTTCTATCCAATGGTAATATTACCTAAGTTATTAGAATCCTATCTAATACTTTGTATTAACAAAAACGCTACTTTCAATGTAGCATCACTACATTGCTATACAAACAGGAAGCACGGCCTGAAACAGAGATATGTAGTCACTGATACTAAACTCCTTACAATTTTCATGATGAAGAACGGCACACCAGGCTCAATTTGCTATCTCCTGAACATTTTCATTATTTCCCAACCTGCAAGATTAGAAAAATTAGACCAGCCTCATAATTATCAGCAAACAAAAGAAACATAGGCACACTGCTCAGGACAGTAAGTATTGCTTCATTCCAAGGGGAGATACCCTATTGAGTCCACATCTCTTTAAGATTATTATCAAGGTCTTACCTTTTCTGAAAATAGACACTGTTTGCAGAAAAGCATGCCAAATCTAAAATAATGGATCAGCAGAACTTATTCTCTAAGCAGATGACATTTACAAACTGTGACACTCCTTGAAGAGGGCCAGGAAGTCTTGAGGAGTGATACATCTTAATGTTCAAGTGGCGGTTGTAGCGTGTTACCAGCTACATTAATTACACCACTATAACCCTTAATGAGCCTGAAGTACTAACTATTTAATCTCCCCTGATGACCCTCTTCAAAGTGGATAAATATAGGTTTCTTCTCAAATACTTAATTGCCAGGACTACTGGTATCAACACATAATCTGGATCATTTTTGACCCTCTAGAACTTTTTATTTCCTTTTAAAACAGCTTCTATCATATAGCTCCTGAAATAATTACTTGAGGGGAAAAAAAGAGTTAAAAGGGGGCGGGGTCTAGGCATTTATACTTTTCAGAAGCCTAGGCTCTCTTTTCTGCTTCAGGTTGAAGATCTACAATACTGGAAAGTTGTCACACTTGCAAGACAAAACTTTTTTTTTTTTCTTTCTACAAGAAAAGTATAGAGAAATTTAAGTGCAACAGAGATACAGGGACCTCCCTAAAAATAACACATATCTTTGCTACTATTATTTCTACAATAAAATGAAAATAATTATAGTAGCCATAGCTGCAGTCTGGTGCCCAGAATGTTCCTCTCATAATAAAAAGCACACAAAATCAGGGTACCTAGGTGGTTCAGTCAGTTAAGCATCAGGACTCTTGATTTTGGCTCAGGTCATGATCTCAGGGTCCTGAGTTCAAGCCCCACATCAGGCTCCCTGCTTAGCAGGGAGTCTACTTGGGATTCTCTGATTCTCTTTCTCTCACTCTGCCCCTCCACCCTCTAAAATAAATTTTAAAATATTTTTTTTAAGGCACATAAAATTTGCTCACAATTATTGGTCATGGTCAAAAAGAAACATTACTTTCAATTCATCAAACACGTAATACATGCCAAGGATATTCAAAACACCATACATACAGAAGTGATTAATGTAAGCTTCCTATTCTTAAGGAGCTTAAAAGCTAGTGTGGGGAAAAAAGAAACATGAACAAATGAACTGTAAGATCAGGTATAATGTGATTTATTCTGTGACACATAGAATGCTAGGGAAAAGTAGACAAGAAAAGTTATTCATTTCATGGAGTATGTCTCATTTGATAATCACTGTATAATGAAGGCTTCTTATGAGTAAGGGCACACAGACAGAATTGAATTCATCCATCACCTGCAAGCACAGGTTGGCTACAAAGCCAAGAGTTTAGCAAATAAACAAAAAGCATCTGTAAGAATCAACTGGCTATGCCTAATTTAAAATAATAGGGTATGAATACAGGTTATTGTATACTTTATTATAATCTTAAACTGTGTCCTATTCCTTCTTTTATTAGTTTTATAACAAACTTGGGTATATACCTACATACTTTTTTTTTTTTTTTGAGAGCCTGCTATTACACAGCAAAACACTGTAAACCTTTAATGCCACCAGTAATTAAGGCATCAGAAGGGTCAAGGAAGTTCTTCACCTTTAATAGCAGCGAACGGCAGTGCCTTGACCGTAATAGCAGTTTTCATCCACCAGGTGAATCAGTAAGGCCATTTTCATGAAATGAGACAAGATATTCCAGTTTTTGCTGGGACCTATGGACTAGTCATATTTAAAGGGTCCCGATGATCTTAGGATCTTTATGACCATAACTGGGACCTCACCTCACTGGTGGCTGCTTGGTTCCCCTAAGCAGTAAAACAAATGGATTATAAGATATTGTTTCTAAAGACCCTTCTAACCACAATCTGAAGAGTCTATGGATCACTGGAGTTCAATATTAGAAACGATAAAGAAAAAAACTTCTCCTTTTTTCATGAAAAAACCTAGCAACTGAGGTTTTTATTCTTAAAATTTTTATAAAGCTTCACTTGCCATGGAGTCTTTGGCTATTGAGTAATTTGTCTTAAAACAGTTACTCTGGTAAAAAGTTTAAGCGAGGGGCGCCTGGGTGGCTCAGTGGTTAAAGCCTCTGCCTTCGGCTCAGGGCATGATCTCAGGGTACTGGGATGGAGCCTAGCATTGTGCTCTCTGCTCAGCGGGGAGTCTGCTTCCCTCTCTCCCCCTGCCTGGCTCTCTGCCTACTTGTGATCTCTTTATCTCTGTCAAATAAATAAATAAAATCTTTAAAAAAAAAAAAACTTTAAGTGGAATCACAGCTAAATCTCAATTTTCTTTCAAGTTACTTCAAAAGTACTAGAAACACTTCCAACGGTACAAATAAAAATGAGATAAGTAGGTTACAGTCCAAATTTTCAATATTAATGTCATATTGAAAAATCATAATAATCAAGGGTACTTAACTAGCCAGGATATTACAATTTGAAAGCTGGCTGCAGTCCGTGAATGACTGCAGAGTGTCTTTTATTTTTTAATCTGTATTGATTTTATTTCTATACTTCAAATTGACATAAGAGCTAGTCATGGCTTGGAAACAAGATTTGCAGCCTGTGCTTTCAAAGATCTATGCAATAATGATAAACCCCATGGTTGGAAGCCATCAGGCTCACACTGAGCACCGTCCCTGGGCAAGGAGCCGCTGCTGGACAATGTGTCTTTTCAAACCACCTAGAATAGAATCCATAAACCCACAAACGAATGGTTTTCCATCGATCAAGCCCTATTTTCATTCAAATAGAGCTTAAAACCACGTGGTAGAATAAATTTGCCATAATTTCATCAACCTAAAACATTTTACCTTTAAGATTATGATGATACAGCTTTATTTGTGCTACTGGAATTACAAAAAAAAGAAAAGAAAAAAAAACAGTTCAAGAAATAAAATGGCCAATATTCTGCCATGATGGTTGAGTTAAAACTTAAAATGCTATTACATAATTTCTTGTTGAGTTTCAAGATAGTATTCATTAAATAACTGGAAATGTAGGAAGCAGTAACCTCTTTAGGAGTTTTGTCATAAGATAAACACGTTTTAGTGATCAAATCACTTTCAGAACGCTTGTAACTTGGGATTTCATTTTTCTTCCAACAGTGACCTGTTTTTCTCTAGAACAGTTACTCAGAAAAATATTTTCAGCTAGTCATAAGAATGACTTCCTTAGAAGCCCTTTCCTTTGTACTATTAAACAGTCTGGAAAATTGCTTGCTTGACTCATTCATGCTGTCAAAACATACTACGGGTTTAGGCTGACCATCCATTTCCCACTTGCTAGAACAACACACGCAATTTATGTATGAAGTTCTAAAAGAACAGAATTTAGAGTTTTAGTACCACTTCCATGTGTCGATAGTTTATAAAACCATATCCACACAGGCTCAGCATTTGCTATGTCTGAAGACTGCTGTTTATGGAAGAAAAGTTTCACACGTTTAAATCCATTATACTTAAAAGGTAAAAGGTCACATGAACAAAAGAAGGTCTCTAAGTTTTAACAGATTATCATCACTTTTCATTTCAGTGCCACAAATGAGACTCAATCAGAAATTCAAAGAGAACATATAATAGTTACCAGGAGATTAGTCTATGTAGAGTTATTTGGAGATACTAAAAAATAAAATATGTAAAAAATATGAAATTCTGTCCAAAAAAAATAAGTTATGAGTCAACCAGATCATCACCGGAAGTCCACATTTGTCGAAACACATTATAAGACTTAAAAGTAACACTTTTTCTTTTACCAACTGGCTATTATAATTAATAGAAAAGAGATTGCAAAATGAAAGGTATACAATAAATGAAAACCTGCTCATTATAATGAACATACATCAGACAGCATTTTTTAGGGGACAGAGATCATAGGGAATGTCATTTAGAGAGAAAAATTCTTTTTTTTTTTTTAAATTCTTTTTGAATCAGAAATCTAATCAAGACATTAATGAAATGAAGTGACTCTACCTTCTAACTATGAGTAAGAAATTACTAAGTAGGTGAGAAGATTATTTTGTTTTCTTAAGTCACATTTTAAAATTTATCTACAGCGCTAATCAGAAAGCAAAGCCAGCTCTGTGTCAGAGTCTGGAGCATGCAAAGATTTCCAGATGGTTTTATCCTTAGGAGAAAAATACATCTTCTATATAGATTGAGAAGTCATGGCAAAAATACTATGTTCCCTGAACCTCTCAGCAATGTTAAAAGAGCGATTGTTAAACAGGAGCATATAACTGTTTAAAAATGTATCTGGCCATGTTTCTTGGTTTAGAGATTCCAAGTGAGTAAGTCTAGCTGGTAGGGCAAGCGGTGGTGGGGAGGAGAAGGGGGGAGTATGCTTTCCCAAGTCTTTTTTGCTTTGTGCCGGAAGCCTGGAAAAGTACCCGAGATGCTGTTTGGCACACAGTGGGCATGCCACGTAAGCTGTTGACTCACTTGGAATTAAGTGGATCCTACTGTTAGTATGGTTGATCACTAGGCAAGGGAAAGGTTTGGGTCTAGTAGGTATTTGGAACAGAAGTGGTCCAATTGGCACCATCTCTTATATACTATGTTCAATCCTGCGCTTTTCCTATTTCCACTGTTAAAGTTCTAAACTGGGAGGTCTTTTGAGGCCAGAATTTTAATAGACATTTTAAAAAAAACAAAAACAAAAACCAGTCACGTTATGTTCCCTCATTCTTCAAAAATCATACACTAGCCAAATAAACCAGAAGCGACAAAAGGTTATAGATCAAAAAAACCTGGAAGGTAAACACAGGGAGAGGGTGGTCCTTCAATCATTCCGAAGCCAATGTCTTTTGCAAAAGTAAGCAAACTTAAACTTGGAGGTCCTAATCCTAGGAAAGATTAATAAGGAGCACCTTTATTAACATGAAAGTCACTTCTATCATCAGTATCTCAATATTGTTTCCTAACTTAGTATTTCCGTAAAAGAGAGAAAAAGAGACAGAGACACACATACGGGCAGAGAGAGAGAGAGAGAGAGAGAAAGAATGCACAAGTGCACGCTCCTCGACTATTGTTATTATCTGTAGAGACTTGTCCGCTGGAAAATGTTTCTTTAACTTTGGTTTGGCTCCTACCTTAGAGCTGATGGGAAATAAAAACTTTTCCATGGATTAGAGCCAACTGAGCTGCTAAAACAAAAGGTAACATTCATCAGTGAACCATGGTGCCATGATCTCACTCCGAGGGTTATTTATTTATTTTTTTACCTTACGTGTAGACTGTCTGAAGTTTGTAAAAGTCAAACAATTAATGTTAGAGAAACTAGGTGAATATAAGCCTTTTCTTACTTGTTGTTATTTACATGGAAAAAATCTTTTTAAACTATGAAACAAATAATCTTTTTATTTTCTTTTTTAAAGATTTTATTTATTTGACAGAGAGAAACACAGCGAGAAAGGGAACACAAGCAGAGGGAATGGTAGCGGGAGAAGCAGGCTTCCTGCTGAGCAGAGAGCCCGATGCGGGGCTCGATCCCAGGCCCCTGGGATCATGACCTGAGCCGAAGGCAGACGCTTAACGACTGAGCCACCCAGGTGCCCCCAAATAATCTTTTTAAACTATGAACGAAAACGGTAGATAAAAAGAACTCATTTGATTCCTAGCCTATTTCGCTTAACTTTCTGTCTCCGCAATCCCCCAAAATGTGAGTGCCCCAGACACATGTACATCTTGCTTACTATTTCTACTTATATCCAGTAATATGTAGTTTCAACAAGAAGCCATTCTTAAGGAGAAGGGAATTTTTATCAATAAAATGTGAACATCTGAGGTTTCTAACTTCCTTGATTTTTAAAAGAAAATCCCAGGTTTTACCCAACTGCTCACTAAATATCAACTGACCATTTAATCCCAGGAAGACCTACTGCATAATATTTGGCATCTTCTAAAAAGCTGAAGACGAATTTTACTTTCCCTGCCCTCAGAGGTCCTCCTGCATATTCTCCTAATTGTTTCACACATTAAAAGCCTAAATAGCCAACTCAAACAGACTGTAAGCATCTCCTTTGAACATATATTTGACCCATTTTCAACATCAAGTAATACAACTAACTCATTGCCACATACTAAATCAATGCACAGCAGAATAGAATGGGCAATCATCGATACCTTAACAAAAAGGCTGTAACACGGCTGAGTAAATCAAACAGTAAATGTAGAACTCATATCCTGGATTAGAATGTAACGGAATTTAAACACAACTGCAAAGGAAAACCTGAAGCTAGCCATGGGAAATTACTAGGCTGTATTATTCCTGAAGAACCAGTAAAATTAAGAAGCTGGGATTTCACCCTACTTGCTGCAAAAAGCATATACTCTCCTAGGTCTAGGTCTAACCCAAGTCAAAAGTCTCAAGCTCATGAATTAGGCAGCACCTTTAAAGATCTGGGAGCAAAAGAGACCATTTCACAGGGCTAGAACTGGATCCTTGTCAATTCAAAGTAACAGTGAAAAGGGGGAAAATGAGGATGTGGTAAATAGAGTATCATGATCATGACCTTGGATACTTCTTTACACCTTTGAAAGAAGTAAGGGGTAGATATTTCACCAAGTAAGTGAGTTTATATAGGCCTAGAAAGAACAAAGTAGGGAGAGTGTGAATCATGAAAAAGTAAGACTTTAATATTTAACCTTCTACTCTGTGCAAGTGCTTTACTGAATAAACATCAATTTTATTTTTGAAAAATCTTAGGTGAGTCTTTTAGGAAGAAATTTACATAAATAATATAGTGTTTGAAATATCAAATGTGAATTATTTATTTTATACCAGCATAGAGCTAAAGAGGCATTAGTTTTAAATGAAATCAAATTCAGAACAGATGGCTACAACCACCTTTTCATTCATGGATAACTGCATTTAGAAATGGGTTTCCATGCACAGACGACGATACCAACACTGAACTATTTCATTAATACTAACCCAATGAGTTTAATGTCAAGGGCTACACATGTTGAGAGGCTAAAGGGTATCTTCTCTTGATAACAGGTAAGTAAAAAAGCTAGGATGTGATACTGCACATTTATATACATCATCCAGATAAAAGTTGTTTTTAATTTTTTTAATCAAATAATGGATAGATCCCTTTGGGGCAGTATGTGAACTGGTGTGATATTTATTCTGACATATGACATAGGGCAAGTCCCTCTTACAAGGGGAAAGATAACTTGGACTGAATTCCAGCACTCGGACAAGAGCAAGCACACTAGCAGCTCCCGTGTACAAGAGTATTTACACGGAGGGAAACACTGCATGAAGTGACCTGCATTATAGAACTGATCTCACCTACTCCGCAGGAGCCTTCAAAGCAGATATCCTGTGCCTTCTTTTATAGAAAAGGCGCAAAAGTGACCGACACTCAGTTAGTAAGAAGTAACTGATGGAACCAAACCCAGATCCAGCTGAATTCATGCTTTGGGCTCTTAACCAGCTCTTACTCTTTGCCATAAACATTTTTGCATACAGCTTTTGCAATTATTCTGAAGATCCTATTTTGATGAAAAATTCCAAGGCAGCGTTGGGACTAAATGAAAACCGCCAGTGGCCATTTACTCATTATTCCCAGCACGAATATTTATTTGCTATAAAGTAATATTCATTATAAATTTCATCCCAAGGAAAAGAACACAGAGGCCAAGCCAGATAGTCAGAAAAGACCAATCAATCAATCAAGCTAAAACGAAAACAAACTCATGAAGAAAATGCCCAGAGAAATAAAGTCAAAGAATAAAAAATACTGCTCAGTTTTTCCTGTGATCAATTTTGTCCTAGACAAGAAATAAGTTTGACTTTTATGGCATTTGAATTTGTATTTCAAAGACAATTATGTCAAAAATCTTTCTAACTAGCTGTTTGACTAAATTGATACATTTAAGAAAATGGCCCCAAGGCTGGGAGTTTCTCATTGTTCAAAGAAAGGATCATCTTCATACTTGTTACTGATGTTAAAGGTTGTCTGTACGCTTTTCTCCACGCTATCATTCATCTAAATGAACTGCTCTGTGAGAATATAGATTTCCCACAGGGCATTTTAAATCATATAATGAACACTAATATTTGAGATACATCTCTTGACAGTCCAGAATTACAATTTAAACTATTATTTACTAATACCCAGGAAGAGAAGGTATTTTATATTCTTAAATCCATGTTTTTCTGAGAGCAAACATGCTCTTTCTGCCATATCACAAACAAAATGCAATCAATAATACTTATATTAACACAGTCATTTTTATTTCAATTACACAGAATGCAAAAGTCTTAAGAATAGTGTGAGCTATTTTAAAATTATTCATGTGCAAATATTTCCTCTCACCGGATCTAGATGTTTCAGTAATATTAATAGAATAGTTACTATATAAATATACAAAGAACTAAAATGACCTAAAATTTTATTCCTAGCTAATTTTTAAGCTATGATATTAAAAGTTATTATAACTACATGAGTGATACATACACTACAGAGACCTATAACATAAACCACTGCAAAAGAGGTGGTGAATGGTTTCCTCTAGATTTTAATTTTATGCAGTATAACTTAACCAAGACTAACAAAGGCTTTTAAGCATATTTTTGTCTTGTTTCCAATATTATCATAAATGCCCAGTAAAACTCATAAGAATGAAATCTCAGCCTTTCACAAAATAACAGCTCATGCATTAGAAGAATATTATACTATTTATTTGACTAAGAAAGCATATTCTAACTTATGCAAAAATATGGTAGTTATGAAATGAAAACCTCCTTATCTGCTGCCCTTTACTTCCCTTCCAAGCTTTGTCTTGGAATCCTGAAATTCTCATTTGTTTTTTTTCCCACAGCAGCCTATTATTCTGATTTGCGAAATTGATTCCATTCTGGCACGACTCCCAAAATTCTTCTTGATCTAATGCTTACGTTCTCGACACTATCAGACTTCTAGTTAAAACGTTAATATAAATTTCCCGTGTTAGGTGAAAAAGAAATCTCATTAGTGATTATTCAGGGATGGTTTTTTTGAATTATGAAAAGCAGGAGCAATCATGATTTAAAAACTAGAGTTGTCTTAAGTGCAGGCAATTACAGTGACTTAAAGAATACTTGCCCAACTATGTCCATCGTTCAAACAGGTGGATGATGGGCACTGTATCCTGTCTGCACAAGATCATGGTGTCAGGCTTCCGAATACTGCCCAGCTTAGACGAGGGAAACTTGGAGCGCAGGCTGAAGGCACAGGCTCTGCAGGCTGCCTGGACTCCAGGCTGTGGCACCTTGCACAGGTCATTCAATCACTCTGAGTTCTCATCACGTTATATCATCAATAGGTAATGATCAAATCAGGAAAGTCAAATTAACCGCTTCTATGTGTGCGACCTAAAAATCAGTCTGACTCAGGCTGATCTTGCTAAATGATGGAACGTGATGGGTCTGGTATAAATCTCGGACCATGTAAAAATCAGCAGTAAACCCATTCTGACTAATACAAACACACAGCCTCTCTAGCAACACCCATAACGGGAGCTGAAATTCATCTGTTTTTCTTACACTAACTACGTAACAGTTTGCAGTGTTTTTCATAACAAACCTCTTCAGACACATGAGGACATTTAATGCCCGCTCATGCTTTACATGGGCAAATTTGTGTTCTACTGGGAAATTTTAAAATTAAAGAACAAAAGAGATAAAAGAATGTTTTAGTATTCTACGATCATTCTAATTTTCGTTGAACTTCTCAGAAGCTCAAAAGCTTTTAGTAACCACTGGTCTATCAACACCCAAAAAGACAGGGGCCCTGTGAGTCATTCACCTTTGCAGCTGGAATGCCCTTCATCACGTCTGGTACATAGCAGGTCATGAATGATGAAAGCTGGGGCGGGGCAGGAGGGTGGGGATGGATTGTTTTCCTGTGGTCAATATGCAGAAGTGGCAAAAACTTAGGTCTGCACTTTCTTTAAACTCCTAAACTTTTAGTATAAAAACATGTTTCTGGTGAAAATCACCTCTCCTCTGGCATTATTCATCCTTAGTGCAAAATACAGAAGCCAAGAATACCTAAGAAATATTTTTTTAAATAATAAATTTGCATTTCTCACTCCACACACCTCACCCATTGTATGTATGCTACTTGTTAAGCTACTATATGTCAATTATAGTTTAAAGGCTTTGCAGGAGCTCCCTAAATAGAGCCCACCTATGCCAAAATGTGTAATGTAGATGACTCTTCTTCAGCCCAGGTCATGACTCATTAGTTCATGTGAGTGTAAGTCAACCTATGGGCTTTTTTTTTTTTTTTTTTTAATATATTGGATTTTCTTATGTGGACATTTGTTTTCAATTTATTACTCTGCCGTGATTCATGGAAGGCAATGTCTGGCAGTAAAAGTTCGTAAGAGAAAAAAAAAAAAAAGTTCAATAAATAAAATCAGGATGATAATCTTTTCTCGTGGCTAGATGGAGATTTCATTAGTTTCCACTTAACCATGAAGAGATACGAGATAATGTGAAGAGTGATAGTTCATTTAGAACACAGATCTTTCTTAACAGGATTCTTTATATAAATAATGAATTCCTTAGTTATTTCTTTCTTCATGGTTCATTTATTGGTTGCCTCCCTTAAAGGAGAATTATTTTATGAAAAGCAATGTCATCTGCCAAAGAGGAACCTTATTTGGGGCATGATAAATTTGGCTATGTTTCTCTCAAAACACCCCCCCTTCTTTTTTTTTAATTTGACCCATTTGGTAAGCTAACACTCTTTAGTTTTAAAAGCTTCCTGGGACTGGGAGATATAACTAGACTTATTTTCAGTGTATGAACGATTTTAGAATATTAGATGAGCAAAGATATCTGAAAGCAAATTATCGTCTGAATGCAGTAACATGGAAAAGAATGAATTACAGATGTAATTTATCCGTCACAAGCTGATCCTAAACACTGATTATGTCCGTGCTTGTGCAGAAAATTGAAAATGATAGAAAAGCTCCCCAGCTTTTCTAACTTTAATTTTCCATGTTTTACTTTGTGTAATTTACTGTCAACTATTAACAGCAGATGCTTCTTGCCTTATTTGAGAACAGCCTGGACAGAAGTGTAAGTGATTCTGAAATCCAGAAGCCTCACACAACAAGGCTGAATTTTACGCAGAGAGATCAATTCTAACTCAAGAGGCCTGGAATCATATGAGGTCTTAAGGAAACAGAGTGTTGGATTCTCTTTAAACACTAAGGCCCAAGCTGACATTAACAGAAATTCAAATATCAATATGGTTGAATAAATGGAGGCAGCTTCAGAAGAATCCTTCTGGGCCTAAAAAATATGAATTGGGGTTAAAATATAGGTGGTTCCCAACTGACCAATGATGACCCAGGGAGAGCTACCCTACTTTGGTGGCTCGTGGCTATGGGAATTCTCTTAGTGGGGAGCCCCTCTAGTTCTTCCCTTCCCACTTATGGTCTGAGAATTGGTAGTTGTGAGAGGAAATGGAGGGAAGAAGGAAAGATAAACCACCAGAGGCGTTTCTGTCTCCCTTTCCTAAGTGCCCTTTCCACAGACCCTCCAACTGCTGTCGAGAAGTTCCCTCTCTAGGCTCCATCACCACCACCCATGACATACTGGTCTCCCTGTTAGCAATTAGCCCCTTCAGGTCTTCGTTTTTTCATATCTGCCTTCCCAAAGTTTGACACAGGAACTGCTTACGTTATACTCCCTGAAATGTGGCCTACCCATCCCCTAGATCTGCTATACGCCTTGTTTCTCATATCTGGGTCTTTATTGCTGATCTTTTTACTAGATCTTGCAATAAAATAGCCAGAACACAAAAAAATAATATTTTTTTTTAGTTTGGATATTTTCACTATCTACCTGTGCTACTAGTAATTATAAAGCAACCGTATCAAAACAACAGCTATACTTTTGAAAATCTCAGAAATAAAAGGGAACAGAAAGAAGCTTGTCACTGACATTGAGTTCCACACTGGACCAGATGCAGGCTCCTCAAGCTGTACATTTGAAAAGAAAGCAGGCTTAAGGTGGGGTTTTTTTTTGGGGGGGGGGGGGCGCGGGGAAGGGTTGTTTTTGTTTTGTTTTTGTTTTGAGGGGGTTATGTAGGAAGGTCACTTGGAAGGCACTGACAAAGACGTTTTCCCACCCTGAGTAAGCTTTGGACTATGGTCCATCATCCCACGCCATCTTTAGTCCCTACTGATTCTGAGCCACTGTCCTGTTGCCAGCCAGTTCTGGGGAACAGGAGCAGCCCGACCGTGAAGCTGGGGAACCTCTTGCACTTCCTTGCAAAACGCATCCCAGGAGTTTGGGAGAAACCACCTCTCCTGTCCTAGTCCCAGATGAATTACTTGAGCAATTAACTGACACCTGAAATGTACCATTCCCATAGAAAGTTTGACAAAAGCAGTTAAGGTCTATAACACTATTAGTGCTTAAAATGTATGATGGGATGGCTCCTACAATGTTTCTATAAAGCCTCCTGATTTCATTAAATACCATATTTTCCAGGATAGTATTCCTACTGGACTATAAGTCGAGCATCCTATGAGTTACGTGACTTCCTAGGGTTGGCCCGATGACTTAACCACATTGTTTCTGTGGGAAATGCTTTCTCAAAATTAAAACTCAGAATATGGCTTTTTTTTTTTAATTCTTTGGGGGGGTGGCTGTATTGTTTCCATGGTGACTACTTATTGAAATGACTAATTTAAAAACATTTTCCTATATGATCATATATTTAGAACATATAATCTTTAAAATCTGGTAGCACCTGCTATCTTGCTACTCTCTTGTATTCACTTCCTGACTCACTTGTTGACTTAAAATATAATTACCTTTAAGTATTCGCTGTTTTAGGTTATCTGCTGTAAATTTGCCTTAAACATTAATTTTTATTCTTAAGCACTCCTTTGTCGAATCCTTAGGATGTGGATATGTAAATTAAGAAGCAAAGTTTTAGAGGAAAGTGGTTAAAAGGGCAGGCTGTGAAATCAGGTGACCAGGCTTGGAGTTCACATGTTACCCGCTGAGTGACCTTGTGCAGTGTGGCAATCTGTGAAGTGGGAGGAATATCAGGAGCTCTTTCAAAGAGGTCTTGTGAGGACTAAATAGTATAAAAAATTAAAAGCACTGAAAATACTGACTGGCATATCATAATTTTCAATAAATATCAACTCATTTTATTTCATAGAGAGGAAATAAAAATAAAATATATTTGTAGAGGGGCGCCTGGGTGGCTCAGTCGTTAAGCGGCTGCCTTCAGCTCAGGTCCTGATCCCAGAGTCCTAGGATCAAGCCCAGCAACGGGCTCCCTGCTCTGCAGGAAGCCTGCTTCTCCCGCTACCATTCCCTCTATTTGTGTCCCCTCTCTCGCTGTGTTTCTGTTAAATAAATAAAATCTTTAAAAAAAAATTTATAAAAAAAATATATTTGTAGAAGAAGAAGCAGATATCAGAGTAACTATAGATTCTTTTGTTGAATAAAGTCACTTGAGACCTGTTCTTATGACATGCATTCCTGTCACAGTTCAGTTACAATTATATAACCATATATATATATATATATATATACTGGCAAAGGAAAAATTAAAAGACAAAGCAATTTTCTTTTTTTATATGAGCAAAAAGCAATCCATTTGTGATATTCCAGGTTTTATTGACTAAGTATATCATGATTTAGTTGTCTAAATATCTCTGGTTATCCAGGACAGGAAACTGATGATATGTTTACCAAGATAAGATATAAGTTTCTCTTCAGAGGTGGTCTCCCCTCAGCAGCCCCCATACCTAAGTATTTTTTGAGGAGAGTTACTTGATTCCGAATTTTCTCTTGAAAAAAAAATCTCTCTTTTATCCCTTCTTTTTTTATTTTTTAATTTTTTTTTAAAGATTTTATTTATTTGTCAGAGAGAGAGAGAGATCACAAGTAGGCAGAGAGGCAGGCACAGGGAGAGGAGGAGCAGGCTCCCCACTGAGCAGAGAGCCCGATGCGGGGCTCGATCCCAGGACCCTGAGATCATGACCTGAGCTGAAGGCAGAGGCTTAAACCACTGAGCCACTCAGGCACCCCTCTCTTTTATCCCTTTTATGACTGCCTTCCTGAACATCCATCTCCCCTTCTACCTAATCCACCCAGAGGCCCAATTTTAATCAGAATAACAGCTAAAAGAATATAGTTACCACAAATGAGCAAAGGAGAAAAGGGGAAAACCAGGAAACAGACTCTTAACTATAGAGAACAAACTGATGGTTACCAGAGGGGGGGGGGGGGATGGGGAAAATAGTGAAGGAAAGTAAGAGTACACTTATGGTGATGAGCACTGAGTATTGCATAGAACTGCCGAATCGCTAAATGATACACCTGAAACAAATATAACAGTGTATGGTAACCATACTAGAATTAAAAGTAAAAAATAATAAAAATTTTAAAAAGACTACAGCTCCAGCTATGCTTGCTGCAAAAATCAGCCAATGAGAGGCCAGGATAAATCACTGGGTGAAGCTCAGAGGACCAGAGGGCAAGGAAGCCTAATAAGGCTAGGCTGTGGTCTCTTTTGCTCTTGCCCCTTCCTACTTGCTGGAATGAACATATGATGGCTGGGACCGCACTGGACGTCTTGCCATTTTGAAAGAAACCGCAGGTTGGAAGCCGTGTGCTCCTCAGGACTAAGGGTGAAGACCTCCAAGTTCTAGGGACAGTGGTATCATCATATAGGCCTGGACAACTAACCTATCAACCTTTAATCTGTTTATGCCACATGCTGGGGAGGGAAAGGTTATCTCTATTACTTAATGCTGGACACAATTCCTTAAAGACAAAATGTCTAAGTAATTTCTGCATAACTTCAGAGAAAAATATAAAGAAGGATCAGAACCATTGGTTCTAAAGCTAGGGATTGTTAGCAAGCTGGAAAGAACCTAGACATAACACAAGAAGAATAAAAGTCAGAGATTACCAAGTCCCAAAGGTGCCCAGGAAACACCCCATTCAATCAAATCATAATATATGAGGGGCGATAACTATCAGTATTTTCAAAGCACAAGTCCTTACAATATAGAAAGTTTTATCTCTAACAATAAATCAAACTTTACCTCAAAGTCAAAGTCTTTCAAAAATGTGCCAAAAGATGATAGATAATGCTTTAGGTGATGTGCATATGATGTTATTTGCATGAAAAAATATGTATTAGATAAAGACTGTGTAGTTGTTTATTATAAATGACTATTAGAATAAGATCTCACCAGTATGACTCGTGTATAATGAAATTCACAAAGAAATCACTATTCTTAAAAAAAAAATCACTATTCAAATAATCGATTATACTTCAAACAGCTAAGTAATTCTAATGAGCCTTTCCAGTTGCTTTTACTGAAGTTTCTGCTTATTAATAACTATCATTAGTGCTAAATCAAACACTATCTATTTAGTTAATCCACTTCCCACTCGCTGTCATAATTTTGGACCTGTTAACATAGAAAATTGCTCCCTTATCTTAAAGCATGGAATGTGATTTGCTAAAGTTTAAAAAAAGAAACTCAGAATTTCCTCAATAGTATCTCTTTGTAAGAAAATAAGCAGCTTTGTCTAAGATTGCGGGAAGGCAGAGACATTGCTCAGCATGAAAGGTAACAGATTAGTGATGTTGATAGCTGAAATCCTCTACTTATCCTTGGCAAGGAGAATGACAGGATAAGCTTCCCAAACGAGGTCCCTAGGTATGTGTGCTGGAACTGAGAAACATTCAATTTCTCACCTCTCGCGTGAACTGGGAGGATGTCACACACATCCTGGATAAAACATTTGCCCCCCTCCCCTGAATGGATGGGGCAAGTCTTTTAAGTAAGAGCCTCCCCATAGACTTGTTCTGAGGCTATTTGTGGACTCAGAATTCTGCATTAGTTCAGAAGTCTGAATTACAATTAAAGGTTGAACTCAATTCTAAGTGCCACATTGCTTTAGGTGTAAATTGTTTGCCACATACAGGAACTGAAGGGAGGTTTACAGAGAAAAAAAATAGATGCAGTATACCAAAATCTTATGAAAGGAAACAAAATAACTAGTTCTAGAATTAGAGCCTTAGGTAGCATGATTCAAAACATGACCTGAAGTCTGCCCAACTTTTAAAATCTTAACTCATTTCAAAACTATTTTTCTAAAAAAAAATTCTCATTCTAAGAATATAAATAGGTAACTGAGTAAAACTGTAAGTACTAGGGTGTCTGGGTGGCTTGGGTCGGTTAGGCATCTGTCTTCGGCTCAGGTCATGATCCCACAGTCTGGGACTGGGCTGCATCTAGGGCTCCCTGACCAGTGGGGAGTCTGCCTCTCCCTTTCCCTCTGCCCCTTCCCACCCCAGCTGGTGCTCGCTCACAATCTGGGTCTCTCTCTCTCTCTCTCTCTTAAATAAATAAATAAATATAAATAAATAAATAAATAAATAAATAAATAAATAAATAAATAAAATCTTTAAAAAACAAAACCAAAAACCTACTATCAAAGCAGCTGCAGTCATTGAGAATTTCATTAAAGAAGACTTCATATCAGAGTTGATGGCCTCATAGGGGATTCACAGGGGATTCTTGACAAAGTTGCAAAGACTGTGTTTAGGAAATACAGTTTGAACTTTTACATGGTACACAATGTTTCACAAGCTATGCCTTCTAGTTAGTCCACCTCCTAAGTCACTGGGGGGAAATAAGATAGTGCTACGTCAACCTGTCACTGAAAGACCCGCTGGATATGTACCTGTGGAGTGACACGTATAGCTACTCATCTGCTCGAGTCTTACTATCACATGGGAGATGCCATCAGCAAAGCAGGAAGCAGTAACAACAAAACTCTTGGTAAAAGTCATTAGGAACCTATAAGATCAAAGTTTCAAAATTGGATGTATAGTGTGAAATTTGCAAATATCATTTGGTCAGGATTACCAGTTAAACTGGTTTAAAAGACAGGATGAAAAGACTAAGCAGGAACTTTGAAAGAGCAGCAACACAGGCAATTGGAAATACATGTTGGAAATACACTGTGCTAACAACGGAGGACTTCCTCCTACAACTTAACTATAAATACCTTCGGGACCACTTTATAATGTCCAGTGATGTCACCCTGCTCCTGTTTGACAAACTAGAGACTTAATTTTCCCTTACTGGCTTTCAGTTTTCTAGTTGCTCATTTACCTGGATGTTTACATATTTGTATGTTTTCTAGGTCTTCAGAAGCACCTTAAATGTGTTCACTCAGGGCCCTTGAGTCCCTGCCACTTTGCAGTGGAATCTTATCTCTGATGTGTCTGTGCCAAATCTGATTGGCTGGGCTAGAAATATACACAAACGTATATACACAAACATACACAAATTAAGCAAGATGAACGCTTAATTATCTAAAACAAAACTGCCCAATTTAATAAGAAAACGAGTAAAGTTTTCAAAGGTTAAAGAATTTTGCTAGATTTTTGGAAAATAGATAGCAAATATGAACGTTATATATATCGCCTTTCCTCCTGCACCTGAAAAATGAATGGATATTTGAAAAAGTAAAATTCAATAAGCAGTAGTCTTTTTGTGTTGATCACAGGGTGAAAGCATACTTTTTTGATAGCATAAACAACTTGACATCACAATAAAATACATTCTGGGCTTTCTTTAAACAACTGCCTAAATTTTAGTTGAGTGATTATTACTGAAGAAAACAGGTAACTTGCCAATTAACTGTTATCTAAATCATTTCTAAATATAGTATTTTAGTGGCAGCTTGCAGTGTTGACATTTCTCCTTCAGTTTTTTTTTTTCCCCCCCTTTGGTATCCCTTTCACAAGCCATAGGAAACAGCCTGAAATAATCTACCTTTTCAAATGTTCACCATTTCTGAAGTAACGAAAACACTCAAATCTATATAATGTGTAAGCGATCTCATTCTCCATTTGAGTATATTCTTAGACTGCTGTCGACTGAGACTACAAGTACAAAAGCAAAATTAAGTGAGAATAGAGCATTTAAAATAGCGTTTAATTTATAAACGAACACACATTATTACAGCTTTTGCTCTCTTCCTTTTATCATTCTATTTCCAACATACTTAATCTAAACACATATTCCTAATTATCCTGTACTCTCATTTCACTCAGCAACACATCTACTACGACACAGAATTCTGTTTTCACACAGTACATTTAATCTAAGTTATTTAAACTTTGAAATCACCGATATGCAACTAAAAATCCTATCAGCTAATTTTCTTCCTATTACCTTTAGCAATATGCCAATTGATTTCTTGCATTCACATAAGTACTCTCTTGAACTGTTCGACTTCTGTTTTTAATGAAACGAATCCTCCTCTTCTAAGTAGAAGTCGGCTACGAACGTAAGTCACCTGGGAGCCTGGCCAAAGTCTGCAAGAGCACAGCTGAAGGCCACAGCCATTTCACAGGGTCCTCTCACAGACTATTTGGTTTGCTTTCCTAACTTGCTAAAAATAGTAGATTACACAGGCTACCTCCATCTCATGGCTCAAGAACTCACAAAAGGCTGGACTATGGATTGTAGGAATACATACAACCCACTTCATTAAAGAAGTCAGGATATTACAAGTTTTCTAAATTCCTTCCGTTTACTCTCTGAAACAATACAAATGATCTAGCGGTTATTGGCATGGAAACCTCATAATACTCCCAAATTTCAGAACTTCAAGCATGAGTCACAGAGTTACCTTAAGTGTTAGAACATGTTTTTGAGCTATTTTAGCCACAAAATTGAATGCAGGAAGATAACTACCAAAAGGCAAGAATCTAAATTCCGTCCTAAAAATCACACAATGTCTTAGTTATAAATACATATTTAAGAAAAGTGGCTTTTGAAACATGAATACTTAATTACACATTCCGAATCTGTTAAATGAATTCTTAATTGGGTTATTTCACTAACATTTTAGGAGCTATTGTTCTGGGTATGAACCTCCACCACAAATAAATTTTGTGTTTGTTTTTTTCCTCTTAATTCAAATCAAAATATTTTACCAAGCTTTAGACACCATAAATTAAATTTCAGTTTCTCTTAGAAAGACAAAGAGTAAGGACAAAGTTTGCATTGATTAGCTGCTATAATGAGTTCATTTCATAAGTAAATTTAAATCTTGAAATTACTCGTTATTAGAAAAAAAGTCCTTGATGTGGCAGTTCAATCTTGTTAATCACACAGCATGTCACTAAGCAATGCTGCTGTTTTACTCAAAGGGAGACTGTTCTGTGTCCACAAGTGAGCAGCCACTAAAAAAACATTTTGAGATTGAAAAATAGCAACTGAATTTTAACTTTTCACAATGTTTCCAAATGCTGTGGAGGCAGGTCTTCTGTGAAACCACTCAGTGTCACAGCCAAGTTTAACGTCCTTCATTTGGTAGCTACGAGTGCACCATCAACTGTCTGTAGGATTAAAAATTGGATTTACTAAGTAATTGGGTCAAAACAGGGTTACTTATGGACACAGCTGGCTACCGACAAGTGTAATTAGCCATTTGCCCCTCATTTTATGGGTCCTCATCTCTAATTACACCTAAATTAGTCAGCAGGAATTTAGCAATATACATTCACAAAGGTACAACCACTGTGCCCTTCATCGATGTCTTTCAAAGAAAAGTAAGAGAAAGGCCCGATGGTAATTTATAACTTTTGGCTTATTGATTGTTAGGACTATGGCATGAAGAATAATCTAACACTATTAGATATCTTTGTTGTTGTGAACACCTCCCTTGATATCCTACTCTGAAGACAATATCCTTGAGTCTTTGGCAAAAACTTTAGCGAAGTAGCAGCCCAAGTTGAGCCAAGAAGCAATTAACTGAAATAGTCAACTCATACATTAACACAGCAGGGTGAGTTATGAGTTAATGTATGAGTTGACTATTCCGGTTAATTCACCACATGTTATTAAAGAAAGCATTTTTATTATAATAGCACTTTTTTTTTTGCAAAAGACAAGATGGATCTATGAAACTTTAACTTCTCTGTAGATGTAGAAATGATAGTGACTCCCCCCACTCCACGAGTTCAAAGAGTGGATTCTTCTGGCACATTAGTATTTAAAGGCAATTCAATTAAACCAAATAAGTGAAAGTACCGAGGAACCTTCACATTTCTAGTCTTGACCTTGCATGGCAGAATAAAGACACATATGCTATCTCTTTAAAAGGCGCGTTTTCAAACTTGATACCTGAAATACGAACCAATGACATTTTTGAATGTCAAGATATACTAGAGCAGATCTTGTATTCAGTATTATGGTGCCCAACAAAAGCTAACTTTTAACACTTCTTGCTGAGACTGTTACAAATTTCAAAAGAATCAGGATCCAACAAAATAAACTAAGTTATTTCACATTAGACGTTTAGGAGCTAAAAAAAAAAAAATCTAAATACTCGTACTTAAAAGTTCCTACTTATTTATGAAACTCAACATTCAACAAAGTTTATGCCTCGGATAGAGTACTGGACCAGGAGGAGAAGCTGCCTTCTCTATTTTCCACAAAATACATTGCTTCTGGCCTTAAAAGAATATGCTTATACAATAAAAAGGAAACCCACGATGTCAAAATGTTAATATAAAAAGTCTAGCCAAGTTTAGCTGCCTAGAAATCTGTTCTTTTACAAGCAATGGTACAGCACCTTAACAAACAAGGGAAAACATATTATCTTCATTCAGCTATTGCCACGGCCTTATATAATCTATGCATATGCTAACACACCTATGTATCTATATTCACTATTCCTATAGACATTGACATTGCTGTAACTAAGGAAAAAGTATGCCGATACTCTCTGTTTTAGAAAAAAAAAATATTGCATTAAAGGACTGATGAAGTTACTCATAACAAAGTTTGGCCAGACCATGGCTCTATTGCTTCTCAATAAAAGTCCCCCTCCCCCAAAAACATCAGTAAGAACACACCGTATAACTAAACTATTAACAAAGCAACCCATAATTCCAAACCCAAGGGACTATATGTCCATATCCCCTTTATTCAATTATTGCGTATCCTTAAAATAATATAATATTTACTCACTTTCAATGAATCAAAGCAGGCGATTACTCGTCCATTTTCAACTTGGCAGCTTTTCGAAGGATGTGCAAATTTACATTCCGTGTCTGGCCGTGAGCAAGTCCCCCTTTGGAACTCTCTACATACTTCCAGTGTTAGCCATTTTGTGTCCCGAATTGGTGTGACACTAACAGCCATGTTTAGATTTTACAGGTAGTTAAATTTTTCAGTGAAACCAACAAACCCAACCCCCCTCACAAAAAAAAAAGCAACCCCCCCCAAAAAAGCTGAACTGATAAAACTGTAAAATGATGATGAAAATGTCCCTCTAAAATACTTTTTTCCCCCACTCCCTGCTTTAAAAGTACATGGAAAATTGTGTTGTCAATATCAAGGAAAAGATCTCCCACTAGAAATTCACAGCATGAAACTGTTAATTCAAAGAGGTTTTGGTTTTTAGAGAAATACTAGACTCATAAGTAGATGAACGTTTAAAAGTAGGGCCTCGAGTCAGCCTTGTGCTCTCAGTAACCCCTTCCCAGTGCCAATTTGGAGCCCAAAATGCAAGCATGAAAACGTGGCAGACCCTTTGACACCGAATTTCCAAGCTGCTTTCAGCAAAGTTGTCTGAAAGGGAATCTCCTCACAGCTGAATTTGCAATGGAGTTTGGTGGTGCAATCGGTATTGATTAGTTTGGCATAGACAGATGCAGCAGTTTAGAGCAAATCGAGAAAATGATTTTTTTTTTTCCTCCTTGATTTCCTGGCAGAAGAGATCTTACTTTTTTCAGCAAACTTTTCTTTTAAAACTAAAGCAGCCTAGGGCAATGCCAGATACTCAGAGCTTTTGTCTTGATTATAAGTAGAAATGGGGGTGTCTGGGCTAGAGGTGGAAGGTGGATGTGCTGTCGTCACAGTCTAGCTGGCAGCAAGCAAGGCAAAAGCAGAGACTGCTCTAGAAGCGGGTCCAAGCAGCAGAGACGTCAGGAAAGGCACTTCTTAGTACCAACCTGTAGAAAAAAGAGATAGGTTAAGATTTACTAAGTAGCACTTCACTGATGTCCTACAGTATCACAACCTTGCCATGTGCTACCAGACTAAGTGATATTCAAGTCAGCTTCTCTCTTTCTCTGTCTCTCTGCCTGTCTCTCGCTCGTTCTCTCTCTCTCTCTCTCTCTCTCTCACACACACACACACACACACACACACACAAATACTTACAGTGAAGCATATTGCAGCCAGCCATCGTAGATTTATTAAAAAAAGGGGCCGTTTCCCCTTGTGAAGCAATGCATGATAGAGAGATAACCAATCACAGATAGCGTTGCAGCAATATTCTGGGCAGAAAGCCAATAGTGTGGGTTGTCTTATGAAAGGTCGCGCCTGTCAGACGTTCATTACTATGCTATAAGCACAGAAAACGTCCATCAGATGTGACTTATTCCACTGCAAGAGGACGAGCATGTGGGTTTTGAATTTACCCAACATGCAGTTAGTGGACTAAACCATGTTAGTTTCAAAACAGCTCCTAAGAAAAGTCCAAGCACTTGAAGATCATTACCGGGGAATAAAGGCAAGGTTTAAAAATTGCAGCTGACTTCCAAGCTGCTTTTCCCTCCAGCTCTGCGTAGGGACAGGCACTGAACAGCCTGCTCCCGCTGTCCTGACACGTGAATAAAAAAGGAAAGGGGTGTTTACAAATGGTACATTCTCCTGACCTATCCAATTCACTTCCTTCTAAAGCCCAAGTCCTGCCTCGCCACTGAAAGCAGCTCTCATACTGTAAAACTATTCCATTCAGCCGGCAGACACTTTGTCAATATATCACAGGCAGGCGAGATGCGAACAAAAGCATCCTTTATTTGAACATTTTTTAAGCAGAAGCTGAGGTCATGTGGGGAAAATAAGGGGTGCAGTGTTGTCAGTGCGTCTGGCAAATCTGAAGTCAACCTCAAGGGGGAAAGTGATTCCATCGCAGAAACATTAAATATTAAGTGAGCAATCTGATTTGGGCAGCGTGATGCTTTTCGGAGGTAGGAACGAAGCCGGAGGCTGGGGGCTGGGGGATCCCCTGTCTCCTGATGATCTACTACAAGGCTGCTCCTTAGAGCAGGGCGTTTTTGCCTCTCACAATTTACTTTCTCTTTCGATCGGGATGGAAAAACTTTCAGAAAATGCTTAGTACTTACAGAAACAAAAGTGCACGGGTTGGTTTTTTTTTTTTTTCTTTTGAATGTTATCAACAAAGGAAATAAGGCTTCAATAACTCCAAAAGTTTCTCACTCCAAAGAGGCACTGGCACAATAGAATAGTGTTTGATCCCACTTACTTCTTCAAAGGCCAAATACGGTCAACTGGCATATGTGGAACCATAATTTGGAAATTGAAATACAGGATAGGAATGTGTAAATATAGAACCCAAATAGATCAATCTATGAATATCTAGCAGAATTCTTAAAAATTTCTTTTAAGATTAATACTGTCTTTTTTTTTTTTTAAGATTTTATCTATTTGCTTGAGAGGGAGAGAGCACTATGGAAAGAGAGCAAGCTTGAATGGGAGGCAGTGGGAGAGGGAAAAGCAGAGTTTCAACTGAGCTGGGAGCCCAAAGGTGGGCTTGATCCCAGACCCCTGGGAGCATGACCTGAGCCGAAGGTAGCCGCTTTAACCGACTGAGCCACCCAGGTAGCCCAATACTGTTATTCTTAATACTAACCAAAACCAAAAAAATACGAAAACAAATATACAATATAAAAATAATATAAGTATAAAATAAAAAATATAAAAACAAATATATAAAAATAAAAAATATAAACTAGCAGGTACCAGGTTTGGGGGACACTGTAGTAAGACTACAACTTTTGAGAAAGGTTAAAAAGAACCAACTGAATAAATATTTTTGTTTTCAAAAAACTTTCTGGTCCTCCCTCCCGATTATATAAAACTAAAGTCAAGTCGGTCATAAACTCTTAAGATTCATCCACCTTCCTGACTCTGCTCTACACTGAGGATTTCTCAACTACTCCAGGCCTTCAGCATGTACCCATCTGTGGCCAAAAACCTCTTCTGTCCTTCTCGCTGGAATCTTCAAGCGCTTCACCTGCAACCATTCACCTACTCTGGAAGCCAGCTAAGATGTCACTTCCTCCAAGAAACTCCCAAGATGTCACTTTCTCCATCTCCATCCGCACATTTATTAACATGGCCTTTTCTGAATTATCTCTGCACCCCAATATGGTGTGTTACTCACTTCTATGTACGACCCACTAAATTCTATACCAGAAACTAGGTCACTTGTCTCAGAACCCCAGTGCCCAGCATGGACAGTGATGGAAAATATAAGGAGCTCCGTAACTTTGGTAAATTACATGATTGATTACTACATTTGGACTGGAATTACCTCTAGGGCACAGAAATACACAAACACACGTATGAAAACTCTCATATAAACAAATGTATAGCACAACACAGGAACACAAACACAAACACACACACACCCATCACGGCCTCTATAAATTACTCTATTCCCAGCTCACGTAGGCCCTCCCGCTGCCTAGGAATCCTCCCCCAGCCCTGGACAGCTCCCTCGGACATTGCACATAGCAGCTTTTCTACAACTGCAACACTTTCAAGCCCCTCTTCCTCCATATTCCTCTCGCTAGCAGCAGATGATGGTCTTACACGTCACAAATATTTCATTGTCAAAAGAGCAGCCCTCAGGCATGAACCCTCTCTCAACTTCCCACCATCCATCTTTAATCTTTCTGTATGTTTCATTTTACTCTTCCAGTTTTGCCTTCCCTTGCATACGGTTAAGCATCGGCCTTGACTCGCTCCTTCTCAAAACATCCGTTTCCCTTACATTCCCTGTATCTGTGAACGCCTTGCCTTGCCCACACACTTTCACTTAGTCCTCAACATACTGAGGTAGCTCTGACCTCAAGGGGGGGGGGGTGGCATGGGAGGAGAAAGGGGACGCTGCCTGGCTGTGCGTCCCACCTCTCGCTAATGCTCTTCAGCAGTTGGTCCCAGACCAATGTCTAAAGAGTCATCTACACGTGCTGTTTTTCCGCTTCTTCAGTTTTGAATCTGTATCAGTGTGACCTCCACACTCATTACTTTACTGTTGGGCGATGGCCGTCGATGCTCCAATTCAAGCCAAATCCAAAGACTATGCTAATCCTTATCTTTACTTGACCTCTAACAGCAGTTACAATTCCCTCTTTCTTGAACTTTTCCTCCTGTCTTAAACTGACACATTCTAACCTTTTGGTTTCTCCCACTGCTGCCTACCGCCCTAGTATTTGCTCTAGTAATTGCTCCCATTGCTCTAGTATCCTCCCTCAGAGAGAAGAGTTGCCAGGGGCTGGGAAGGTTCTTGGCGTATGCCATGCTGGCCTAGGCTCCCAGGACTTGCTACCTACTAACCCTTTGTTCGGTGTAACACACTTCCTCACCCTCTCAGCTTGGTAAATCCCTTCTTGTTTAAGTTGCTATTCGAATATCACCTTCTCTAGACGGCTGGGCCAACTCTGCTAAACATTATTCCATCTCAGAATATCCTCAGTACGTTATAGTTCTTGGAACTTAGGCCTCCAAGATTATAAATTCCCCAACAACAAGGTCTATCACCATTTCTTTTTTATCCCAGTTCCTGGAACATAACAGATGCTTTAAAAATGTTTGCTAAATGAATAAATTTTATTCAAACTCACAGGAATAAACACGTATATAAGGATGCATCCCCAACAGCAAGGAAATAGTTCATCATGATCTGTGGGGGCCACACAGCATGAGAAAGGATAATGGTTCCGTTAGAAATCTCTTCATTGGTCGGGGGTTACATCTAAATACAACCACAAAATCAATTTCTAGAGTGGATTATTTTTCCTTTCTGCCATGTTTCAGGCTTAATCTTACTCAGGCACAAAATACACTTTAATTAGTAAAATGCTTGCGAATGGGTATTCTGGACATTTTTATTTTCTGTAGCAGAGATATTCCACTCACTTCAAAAAGTCACTGAAAAATTAGAGATATACACCTATTTGTAAGTTTAATAGTTTAATTGCAAAATATATAGGCAAAGATGATAAGCAAAATGTTTCCTATTATCTAGTCATAGAGACTGAGCAGTCAAAATGGACACCAGCCTTTATGATTTGTTAGTGTAGCTGCACCTGGCATTGTGTGTTCCAGTCCTTGATATGGGGCACTGGGGTAAAGAACTAAGATTATATCTAAACTGCCGATATCAGATTATTGTCTTATAATCCCTCTCATTATTCAAACAGAAGAACTTCAGCGAAGACTGAAAATCTTCATAATTGAGTGTTTTAATAAATTAAGATGTGTAGGATTTGGATCAATACTGAATTCCCAAAACATTATTTCAACTAGTAATGGGTTTTTATTCTATAGATAGAGAAGGTGCTTAAAAATGTCTGGGTAATATCCACAGTGTGAGAATTCCTACAAACATATTTGCCCTAAAAACAAGTGTTGTTTGTAAGTAATTATTGAAGGAAATATTTCTACTGTAAAGATCCTAAAAGCTAAATTACTTCTGAAGTAAATATTTAACCTATACTTCAACATATTATAATAAACTTCCCTGCACCAAAAAAAAAAAAAATTGGACCATTTAATAGTTTTGCAATAAGAATCAAACTTTTTAAAACTTATATAAAACAAGCCCTCTTGTACCTATCGATCAAATTCCAAACACTAACCAAAGAGTTCCTCACATTACGTGACACGTTCTACAAATAAGCATGTTCTGCCATAAGAACAAAGATCCAATTTCTCCTTGAGTGATATCAGAAATCACACACATTTTCTACTTTAAGATACAAACAGGGGAATGGAAAGGAAAAGAAGGAAATGTAAAGCTGGAAGGAAGGAAGCTAAGAAAAGGATCAAGGGTAAAGTAAAACAGTGTGGAAAATTGCTAATAATGAGTCTCACAGTATGTATTACCATCAAAACTGACAGTGGATGGCTTCGTATAAGTATCTATTTAAGGGTTGCCTACACACTGCAATAGAGGATGAACAGGTGCTTGCAAGGTGGGAGACTGAAATTCTGTCTTAGAGAACTGGATGGCCTCTATGAGCAACGCTAAATGTCTTAGTCATATACATGTAATAATCATTTCAGTTCTTCTGAACCATATACAGGGAGGTTGGTCCTAGTGCATCCCCAAGCACTTAGTTGGGAATTTTGGGGACTTTTTTTCATAAGCTTTTGATTTTGAAATAGCTTACATATTGAGGAAGTTAACAGAGTAATTGAGGTTTGGTTTGGTTTTTTGTTTTTTGCTTAGTTTTGCTTTGTTTTTATGTACCAAAACAGCTTTAACCTAACTGGAAAAGAAAATAAACTTCACCATATAATGTCTGAAGGTGACAAGAAGCCCCTTGCCCCAAACCGTAACTTTTCCCCCAGGCTCACTGATGTCAACAAGTCTATAATTAGCAATGCATGATGTTAGTGAATTAACTCACTGTACGATTTTGCCCAGGGCTTGCCCCAAATATTAACCGAGATTTCAGTATGCAAACCAACTAAGCATTTCTGGAAGCTGTACAGCCATTTCTCTACTCATTAAGGTACTAAATAGAGTAACGAGGCCGTTCATTATTACATGGGGAAAACTGCAGTCTGAATGGGTTAATGCAGTCTTCAGCAGTATTCAACTCCATGTAACAAAAAGCTGAGATCAGTGTTTCTCAGCAAGGGGTAAGCACACTACTGTAGCACCCATGGCCATTTTAAGTGAGGCAGAAACAACATATTTTAATAGATTCATCAGAATGCAAAAACTAGTTCATCAAGCCTGCGATCATATGGATAGCAGAGCTTAGAAAGAAGCTAACATTTAATAAAACTTAATTTAGAGTAAAACTAATAAACCAAAAAAAAAAAAAAAAAAAAAAGCCCAAGTAAATATATTGGCAAAATCATGAAGGAGCTATGCAAAGAACTGAAGTTTTAGAAATATTGTTGAAAAAAAAGATAACTTTTAACCACACATGCTGATTGTTACTGTGGCCTGTCACTCTAACACAATGTGCTGCTGCCAAGAAAAGGAAAGTTTACTAAACTCAAATAAGTCATCTACAGTCTGTCAAAGCACTCCTTTACAATTCTGTAGGCTCAATACCCTAAATCACCACGTTGTCTCTTACTAGAAGGTTAATAAAGGGGCAATGATTAGGAGATACACTATTGCCAAAGATGAGAATTCCAAAAGCAACTTACTGAACTGCATTCAATAGAAAAGTTGTTACTGTCCCTTCAGTATTGATATTTAAGACCAAAGAAAACAGAAAGCCTCGAGGCGATGATTAAAAAGTGAATTTTGAACTGTCTCCTGTTTTAGGCAAAATAAAAAAAAAAAAAAAAAAGAAAGAAAAGCCTTAAGATCATTAGAAGATAAACATCACAACGGCAGGCTGTCCTTCTTCTGTATACTGGCTCACTAGCTTTGAACCTAATTTAGTCTTCATTGGATCCCTACTGCGAAGTTATCTTCCTAGAAGCTTTTGCAGCCACTATCAAAGAGTATCCAACCTTCCGTTCCTCTCAACACCAGCCCAGGCTCGCCAGACCTTCACCTTGCTTTATTTTTTTTTATAGCACTTGTTAGTATTTGGGTAATACTAGGTACCTTTCTTACTCTCTGCTTATTATCTACTTTTGCCATTAATACATAAGTTCCATGAGAGTAGGCAGCAGTCAAGCCAGTTCTCCACAAAATAGCCAGAACCAAAACAATGCCTCGTCCAGAGAAAGTCGGCAATCTGTTTGTGGGGTGAGTAAATATTTCTCAGTATATCTGAATACTAGTTTATAAGTATTTTCTGTAAGGGCTGTTTGATACACAGGCACTGTCACCTTTATAACTGACTAAAACCACCATCAAACTCCATGCACCGGAAAGAAAGCATGAGGTAGCGAAGTCAACACAGGACCATATTTATGTACCTCCACCAAGTACGAAGTTGATGGACGAGTTTCTTATCTACAGAATAATGTGAAATAGTTACATGTGGCTTTGCAAATTTAAAACATCTAAATAATCATCTGTGAATTTCTGACAGAATCAGTCTTCAGTTCTGGCAAAAGGGAAAATTCACAATTTTTGCTGAGGATATTCAAACAGGCAGCCTTTTAACATTTCCGGCTATTCTACAAGAAAGTATAATGACATAATACACTTAAATGCCACTTTATCGTTCTTCAGGAAAAAACACGAAGCCTATTTAGTGTTTTGCCTACTCTACATATTACATAAAGAAGTCATCTTGTTAACCTTATGTAGTCATTTCTGATCGGCCCACACCATTTAATATTTCGAAATAATAAATAGTTAGGAAATCAGAACACAAACTACAACAAAATCAGTAAGAGCTAAAATGGTAGGAAAAAACAAATCTCATCATTCCTGAAATTTTCAGGAAGAACGGTACATTGACTCACATGGAATCTACCAATGTGAAATGTACGTGACAAAACTGGAAATGCCAAAGCACTGCTACTGTTATTCCCAATGCAATACCATAATTATAGACTTTGATTCTAAAGTTTACTCAAATGAGTTGATTTTTTTTTTTAATATTTATTTATTTGACAGAGAGAGAGAGAGAGATCACAGGTAGGCAGAGAGGCAGGCAGAGAGAGAGGAGAAAGCAGACTCCCTGCTGAGCAGAGAGCCCCATGTGGGGCTTGATCCCAGGACCCTGAGATCATGACCTGAGCTGAAGGCAGAGGTTTAACTCAGTGAGCCACCCAGGTGCCCCATGAGTTGATTTTATTTGGCATAGTAACTGGGGGCCAAAATCTTAGTTTTAAATTTTTCACATTTATATCTTCTGAACAGTATCACCTACCTTCTTACAAGGTTGGTGGCACTTCAGACTAAAACATGTTGAAGTGTGACCTTCATTGCATGAGAAATGGTAGCAAATTCATCTGTGCTTCCCTAATAGTGTTACTGCCCAACTCAAAAAGAACTATGAAGGTGATCAATGAGAAAACTGAAGAAATAGTCCTATGGCGCCTTGTACATCAGTGAAATCTGCTGCATGCATACCTCTCTGTCCCACTGTCCCAACTTTCCTTCCAGGGCAGAAGTCTTTCTCACAATTGGTGGTCATTAAGGTCTTCTCCACAATTAACCTGTGCCTGTTCTCCACTTGAGCAGACTCAACCAACTGAGCCAAATTATAAAGTCAACATGAGAAGAAATGACTACATACACACACACACACACACACACTACATATGTGTGTGTATCTGTATGTATATATATATATAGATACATATGTATGTATATACATAGGGTGCATATGAGTCAGAGTACACCAAAAATAAAGTATATCTAACAGAACCAGATTTAATCATAGTTGTCACACTTTCCAGAATTTTTAAAATCCTAATGTGGCAATAACCCTCAATATTATCAAGTATAACTGAGTACAAAAGCTTCATCTTAACAGATGAATCTTGAATTTCCAGACAGGTCTGGTTTAAAACCTAACACAGTGACCTCAATCTGGGAAATTTCACTGACTTATTTCTATTAAAGATTGCCCAAAATATGTGGGCAATTAATAATCATTATGAGAAAACTAAGTAAAATGTATGTTTATGGGGGCGCCTGGGTAGCTTAGTGGGTTAAAGCCTCTGCCTTCATCTCAGGTCATGATCTCAGGATCCTGGGATCGAGCCCTGCATCGGGCTCTCTGCTCAGGTGGGAGCCTGCTTCTCCCTCTCTCTCTGCCTGCCTCTCTATCTACTTGTGATCTCTCTCTCTCTTTCAAATAAATAAATAAAATCTTAAAAAAAAAAAAAGTCTCACAGTCTTTAAAAAAAAATGTATGTTTATGGTTAAATAAAGAGATCTAAAATACTTATTCTTCAGAATACAGTGAATGAAACCAATTATATAGGATGGTATTATATTAATGTATCCAGTTTAATGAATTAGTGGACTTCTCATGACACATCACAGTACATAAACAATTCCTTTCCATTTAATCAGCAAAAATCTCTATCATTCTACAAATGTATCTCTTATTGTAAATTTTACAAATACTTAACCTATGAAGGTTTAATATTATCCTATAAATATTTCTATTGACATATTTGACCTCAAAATTTACCTTTTTCACAAATGATCTCAAGCATTTTCTTAATAGACCAATATTAATAAATTTATTCTTGATAACAAAAAATTAGAATCCGTTTAACTTCAGCTTTAAGAAAAAAATCACAAGTTCACATATACTCACATATAAATAAGAATTCTATTTTCCCTAATTAATAGTGAGTCAAGACCCATTGTTTTTCCCTAATTTGAAGGAGGAAGGAAGATCTGTAACAAAACAAGGCCATGCATTGACAACTCATATTTTCACTTCAGTGTAAGCTTAAGCATCCTTTGGAGAAGGTTCCACATAACTCACATACTTAACTAAGTCTGAGATGTGTACAACAAATTATGCTCATATTACTGCAATTGCTATATAATAACCCAGAGCTTCAAATTGAATTTTGCAGAAGCCTAGAATTTTAAAAGCTGGTCCACACTTCTTTAAAAGAGATGAAGAAGAGAGAGGCATATTTAGTTCATGCCTATAGACCTCAGTATTTCTTGCAAGGCTTAACATTAAAAAAAATCTTTATTTCAATGTAGTTGACACACAATGTTACATTAGTTCCAAATATACAACACAGCGATTGGACAAGTTTATATATTATGCTATGCTCACCAAAGGGTACCTACCATCTGTTACCATACCATGCTATTATAATATCACTGACTATCTTCCCAATGCTATGCCTTTTATTCCCATGAATTATTCATTCCTTAACTGAAAACCTGTATTTCTTACCCCCATTTCCCGTTTGGCCTATCCTCTTACCCCCCGCCCCTCTGGCAACCATTAATTTGTTCTCTGTATCTATAAGTTTGATTCTGCTTTTTGTTGGTTTATTCATTTTTTTTTAGATTCCACATATTAGTGAAATCATATGGTATCTGTCTTTCTCAGTCTGACTTATTTCACCTGGCATAATAACCTCCCTCTAGGTATGTCCATGTTGCTGCAAATGGCAAAGTCTTATTTTTTTTATGGCTGCGTAATATTACTGCGGGTTGTGTGTAAGAGTGTGTGCGTATATGTGTGTGTGTGAATATGCTGAGTTTTTGTAAAAAGAGAAACACACTGAAATCTACAACCTAAAAACATAATATTAGCTGGTAAGAGAATTTGTCTCCATGATACCTGCTTTTTTAGCTACATGTATATTGTTTACCACACCTTTGTGTCCCCCTATGTCCTTGAATTTTTAACATATTTAAGAACTGAAATCTCATTATAAATGCATCAAACGATGCAGATCTAGTATCTCTGAGTCATTGATTCACAGGACCTTTTTGGCAGACACACATGAAAATGTCATGTCTTCACAGAACTCACATTCAGAAAGAGATGTCAAATAAAATAAAAACCTATGAAGCGGTGCAATTAGGACTATGAGAATAAAGGATTCTCATGAGAATTGTAAGGCTCAGGAGCAAATTGAAATTTGAACCAAATATTGTTTATTTAAATTTTAAGCCTCTTTTCTCCCTCCAGACGTAGGCTTCTACACTTCCAGTGACTACAATAACCTAAATTATTTCAAAGTCAATTAACAATTTGCACTCTTAACTATGGTTCTGCTTTTTGGGTATACTGAGAAGGAGGGTATAAATTATAAGGCTATTCTCGGTATAGAGACAGAAACTACTAAATAATGGAAGAGATAGTAAAGTACAAATTAAAATGATGAACAAAAATCTCCAGCAAGTAATTTACATGAATTACATACATCAAGTCTACATCTTTTCTTTCTCCCTTTCATTGGTTCTAGACATTGCTAAATGAATGCTTTTCAATTATAATATATTTAAATCATACAGAAAGGTTTTAATAAAGTCCAGCTGAACCATCCCACTCCACTCCACTGCCAAGTGAAACCCCCTGCCACCCCAAAGGTAACCACTGTTAGTAGTATGGCATATCCAGTCCTTTACCTAGGCGCACTCACACACAAATAAACACATCTGCATATGCACACTCACTCAGTTTATCATTTTTATAGAAATGATGGAAACATACGAATAAGCGTATTGTTCTGAGGCTTGCTTTTGGGGATATATGATAATGACCTTTCTTTGGCAATACACAAAGGTCAATGTAAATACTTTTTTTTTTAAGATTTTATTTATTTATTTGGCAGAGAGAGAGAGATCACAAGTAGGCAGAGAGGCAGGCAGAGAAAGAGAAGGGAAGCAGGCTCCCCGCTGAGCAGAGAGCCCGACGCGGGGCTTGATCCCAGGACCCTGGGATCACAACCTGAGCTGAAGGCAGAGGCTTAATCCACTGAGCCACCCAGGCGCCCCAATGTAAATACTTTTTAACAACTACATATTATTCCACTCTTTGTCCATTTTTTTAATAGCAGCCACCCAGGTTAATGCTAATTTTTCATAAGCAACTCTGTAATGCATGTATAAAACTATTCTCACATTTTGGGTGGTTTCAATAACATACTTACAACATAATGTGTATGGATATATTAACTGGGAACGACAAGCTTCCTACAAGAAAACATTCACCA